>CM040122.1:143586951-144186951 GCA_022559845.1 Amorphophallus konjac
TCCGATGTCCCGTCCGCGATTCATTGTACAACATGTTCTTAGTAAGTAATTACGTCATTTAATTCAAGTATTTCCCAAAGTCTATTTACAACTTTATACTAAGTGTGAAAAGCAATTGATTTACAGCGGTCTTTTCAATTCACATGTGGACATGACGCGGCGAGATGTCGTCGTGCCTGGGAGTCTACTATGCTCTCAAGTTACAAGAGGAAAATACATGAGGCCCGAGCACACGCTAAAAAATTGAGTGGGGGGAGTGAAGACCGACAATTGTGGAAGGCGCATCGCCCTCTATGGATGAGGCAGGAGGATTGGGAGATATCTTGTGACTATTTTGCCGACCCCAAGTGGATAGAAAAGTCCGAAAAAGCCAAAGCAAACAGGGCGTCAAAACCAGGTTCAAATTTGCATACGAGTGGGTCCATCTCTTATGCGGCTCATAAACAAAAATTGGTAAGTAATATACCAATTTATCTTCTTACAATTTATCCCAATATTTGACTTTTTTTTACTATGAATTGTATAACAGGCTGTGGAGCTTAATCGACCTCCGTCGTTCCTCGAGGTGTTCGACAGAACACACAAAAAGAAGGGGACTAATGATTTTGTGAGTGACACAGCTAAGTCAACAGCGGTAAGTTTATCTACATATGTAACTTGTACCGTTCATTTAAATCGGCATGTAATTCATATGAAATTGACTAGTTATTTTATTCAATTTGTAGGAAACATATAGCAAAGCAGTGACAGAGAAGTACGGGGAGGGAGACACGCAGCAGCCGGAGTTCGATCCGGTGGAGTGGGTGGCAGCAGCTGGCGTACCGAAGAAAGGCCGAATATATGGTTTTGGGGAGAGCCTAGACGCAAGCGCGGTGACATCAGCGTGTGCGAGTTCTAGCTATACTTCTTCCAGTGGCAGTGCCTTCACTATACCTTCCGTTGCCCCCAGCGCTTCTGCCAGCGACATGATGGACATGGTCCGATCGCAGATTTCTGATATGCAGCGGCAGCAGCAGCAGCAGCATTTCCAGCAAGAGATCTCTAGACAAGTGTCAGTATTCTTGCAGGCAATTAGTGGCCTCCTCTCCCAGAGCGGAATGGTCCCTCAGAAATCAACCACCACCACAGCACAACCCGCACAGGTGAGTCTCTAGCCAACTTTTTATTTTGATGGAATTACTCAATTATGTTCATTATTAATTTTAAAACTCATTTACTTCAGAATAATTGAGAAAATCCGGGGGTCTAAAATTTGAAATACCGGTCGGACGGCCGTGCCAATCATTCCAACGCGACCGGGGAGATGAAAGTGACTTGACAGAACTGACGGAATCCAAATCGGATGCCCAGTTTGATCTCGGCGCTAAAAGTTCAGTTTTAAAATACACTTAGTTTAAATGAACTACCAGGTCGGGTCCGGGGGTCTAAAATTGGAAATACAAGTCGGACGGCCGTGCCGATCATTCCAACGCGACCGGGGAGATGAAAGTGACTTGTCAGAACTGACGGAATCCAAATCGGATGCCCGGTTTGAGCTCGGCGCTCAAAGTTCAGTTTTAAAATAAACTTAGCTTAAATGAACTACCAGGTCAGGTCCGGGGGTCTAAAACTTGAAATACAAGTCGGACGGCCGTGCCGATCATTCCAACGCGACCGGGGAGATGAAAGTGACTTGTCAGAACTGACGGAATCCAAATCGGATGTCCGGTTTGAGCTCGGCGCTAAAAGTTCAGTTTTAAAATACACTTAGTTTAAATGAACTACCAGGTCGGGTCCGGGGGTCTAAAATTGAAATACAAGTCGGACGGCCGTGCCGATCATTCCAACGCGACCGGGGAGATGAAAGTGACTTGTCAGAACTGACGGAATCCAAATCGGATGTCCGGTTTGAGCTCGGCGCTCAAAGTTCAGTTTTAAAATACACTTAGTTTAAATGAACTACCAGGTCGGGTCCGGGGGTCTAAAATTGGAAATACAAGTCGGACGGCCGTGCCGATCATTCCAACGCGACCGGGGAGATGAAAGTGACTTGTCAGAACTGACGGAATCTAAATCGGATGTCCGGTTTGAGCTCGGCGCTCAAAGTTCAGTTTTAAAATACACTTAGTTTAAATGAACTACCAGGTCGGGTCCGGGGGTCTAAAATTGAAATACAAGTCGGACGGCCGTGCCGATCATTCCAACACAGACCGGGGAGATGAAAGTGACTTGTCAGAACTGGCGGAATCCAAATCGGATGTCCGGTTTGAGCTCGGCGCTCAAAGTTCAGTTTTAAAATACACTTAGTTTAAATGAACTACCAGGTCGGGTCCGGGGGTCTAAAATTGGAAATACAAGTCGGACGGCCGTGCCGATCATTCCAACACGACCGGGGAGATGAAAGTGACTTGTCAGAACTGACGGAATCCAAATCGGATGTCCGGTTTGAGCTCGGCGCTAAAAGTTCAGTTTTAAAATACACTTAGTTTAAATGAACTACCAGGTCGGGTCCGGGGGTCTAAAATTGGAAATACAAGTCGGACGGCCGTGCCGATCATTCCAACACGACCGGGGAGATGAAAGTGACTTGTCAGAACTGACGGAATCCAAATCGGATGTCCGGTTTGAGCTCGGCGCTCAAAGTTCAGTTTTAAAATACACTTAGTTTAAATGAACTACCAGGTCGGGTCCGGGGGTCTAAAATTGGAAATACAGGTCGGACGGCCGTGCCGATCATTCCAACGCGACCGGGGAGATGAAAGTGACTTGTCAGAACTGACGGAATCCAAATCGGATGTCCGGTTTGAGCTCGGCGCTAAAAGTTCAGTTTTAAAATACACTTAGTTTAAATGAACTACCAGGTCGGGTCCGGGGGTCTAAAATTGGAAATACCGTCGGACGGCCGTGCCGATCATTCCAACGCGACCGGGGAGATGAAAGTGACTTGTCAGAACTGACGGAATCCAAATCGGATGCCCGGTTTGAGCTCGGCGCTCAAAGTTCAGTTTTAAAATACACTTAGTTTAAATGAACTACCAGGTCGGGTCCGGGGGTCTAAAATTGGAAATACAAGTCGGACGGCCGTGCCGATCATTCCAACGCGACCGGGGAGATGAAAGTGACTTGTCAGAACTGACGGAATCCAAATCGGATGTCCGGTTTGAGCTCGGCGCTCAAAGTTCAGTTTTAAAATACACTTAGTTTAAATGAACTACCAGGTCGGGTCCGGGGGTCTAAAATTGGAAATACAGTCGGACGGCCGTGCCGATCATTCCAACGCGACCGGGGAGATGAAAGTGACTTGTCAGAACTGACGGAATCCAAATCGGATGTCCGGTTTGAGCTCGGCGCTCAAAGTTCAGTTTTAAAATACACTTAGTTTAAATGAACTACCAGGTCGGGTCCGGGGGTCTAAAATTGGAAATACAAGTCGGACGGCCGTGCCGATCATTCCAACGCGACCGGGGAGATGAAAGTGACTTGTCAGAACTGACGGAATCCAAATCGGATGTCCGGTTTGAGCTCGGCGCTAAAAGTTCAGTTTTAAAATACACTTAGTTTAAATGAACTACCAGGTCGGGTCCGGGGGTCTAAAATTGGAAATACAAGTCGGACGGCCGTGCCGATCATTCCAACGCGACCGGGGAGATGAAAGTGACTTGTCAGAACTGACGGAATCCAAATCGGATGTCCGGTTTGAGCTCGGCGCTCAAAGTTCAGTTTTAAAATACACTTAGTTTAAATGAACTACCAGGTCGGGTCCGGGGGTCTAAAATTGTAAATACAAGTCGGACGGCCGTGCCGATCATTCCAACGCGACCGGGGAGATGAAAGTGACTTGTCAGAACTGACGGAATCCAAATCGGATGTCCGGTTTGAGCTCGGCGCTCAAAGTTCAGTTTTAAAATACACTTAGTTTAAATGAACTACCAGGTCGGGTCCGGGGGTCTAAAATTGGAAATACAAGTCGGACGGCCGTGCCGATCATTCCAACACGACCGGGGAGATGAAAGTGACTTGTCAGAACTGACGGAATCCAAATCGGATGTCCGGTTTGAGCTCGGCGCTCAAAGTTCAGTTTTAAAATACACTTAGTTTAAATGAACTACCAGGTCGGGTCCGGGGGTCTAAAATTGGAAATACAAGTCGGACGGCCGTGCCGATCATTCCAACACGACCGGGGAGATGAAAGTGACTTGTCAGAACTGACGGAATCCAAATCGGATGTCCGGTTTGAGCTCGGCACTCAAAGTTCAGTTTTAAAATAAACTTAGCTTAAATGAACTCCCAGGTCAGGTCCGGGGGTCAAAAACTTGAAATACAAGTCGGACGGCCGTGCCGATCATTCCAACACAACCGGGGAGATGAAAGTGACTTGTCAGAACTGGCGGAATCTAAATCGGATGTCCGGTTTGAGCTCGGCGCTAAAAGTTCAGTTTTAAAATACACTTAGTTTAAATGAACTACCAGGTCGGGTCCGGGGGTCTAAAATTGGAAATACAAGTCGGACGGCCGTGCCGATCATTCCAACACAGCCGGGGAGATGAAAGTGACTTGTCAGAACTGACGGAATCCAAATCGGATGTCCGGTTTGAGCTCGGCGCTCAAAGTTCAGTTTTAAAATACACTTAGTTTAAATGAACTACCAGGTCGGGTCCGGGGGTCTAAAATTGGAAATACAGTCGGACGGCCGTGCCGATCATTCCAACGCGACCGGGGAGATGAAAGTGACTTGTCAGAACTGACGGAATCCAAATCGGATGTCCGGTTTGAGCTCGGCGCTAAAAGTTCAGTTTTAAAATACACTTAGTTTAAATGAACTACCAGGTCGGGTCCGGGGGTCTAAAATTGGAAATACAGTCGGACGGCCGTGCCGATCATTCCAACGCGACCGGGGAGATGAAAGTGACTTGTCAGAACTGACGGAATCCAAATCGGATGTCCGGTTTGAGCTCGGCGCTCAAAGTTCAGTTTTAAAATACACTTAGTTTAAATGAACTACCAGGTCGGGTCCGGGGGTCTAAAATTGGAAATACAAGTCGGACGGCCGTGCCGATCATTCCAACGCGACCGGGGAGATGAAAGTGACTTGTCAGAACTGACGGAATCCAAATCGGATGTCCGGTTTGAGCTCGGCGCTAAAAGTTCAGTTTTAAAATACACTTAGTTTAAATGAACTACCAGGTCGGGTCCGGGGGTCTAAAATTGGAAATACCGGTCGGACGGCCGTGCCGATCATTCCAACGCGACCGGGGAGATGAAAGTGACTTGTCAGAACTGACGGAATCCAAATCGGATGCCCGGTTTGAGCTCGGCGCTCAAAGTTCAGTTTTAAAATACACTTAGTTTAAATGAACTACCAGGTCGGGTCCGGGGGTCTAAAATTGGAAATACAAGTCGGACGGCCGTGCCGATCATTCCAACGCGACCGGGGAGATGAAAGTGACTTGTCAGAACTGACGGAATCCAAATCGGATGTCCGGTTTGAGCTCGGCGCTAAAAGTTCAGTTTTAAAATACACTTAGTTTAAATGAACTACCAGGTCGGGTCCGGGGGTCTAAAATTGGAAATACAGTCGGACGGCCGTGCCGATCATTCCAACGCGACCGGGGAGATGAAAGTGACTTGTCAGAACTGACGGAATCCAAATCGGATGTCCGGTTTGAGCTCGGCGCTCAAAGTTCAGTTTTAAAATACACTTAGTTTAAATGAACTACCAGGTCGGGTCCGGGGGTCTAAAATTGGAAATACAAGTCGGACGGCCGTGCCGATCATTCCAACGCGACCGGGGAGATGAAAGTGACTTGTCAGAACTGACGGAATCCAAATCGGATGTCCGGTTTGAGCTCGGCACTCAAAGTTCAGTTTTAAAATAAACTTAGCTTAAATGAACTCCCAGGTCAGGTCCGGGGGTCAAAAACTTGAAATACAAGTCGGACGGCCGTGCCGATCATTCCAACACAACCGGGGAGATGAAAGTGACTTGTCAGAACTGACGGAATCTAAATCGGATGTCCGGTTTGAGCTCGGCGCTAAAAGTTCAGTTTTAAAATACACTTAGTTTAAATGAACTACCAGGTCGGGTCCGGGGGTCTAAAATTGGAAATACAAGTCGGACGGCCGTGCCGATCATTCCAACACGACCGGGGAGATGAAAGTGACTTGTCAGAACTGACGGAATCCAAATCGGATGTCCGGTTTGAGCTCGGCACTCAAAGTTCAGTTTTAAAATAAACTTAGCTTAAATGAACTCCCAGGTCAGGTCCGGGGGTCAAAAACTTGAAATACAAGTCGGACGGCCGTGCCGATCATTCCAACACAACCGGGGAGATGAAAGTGACTTGTCAGAACTGACGGAATCTAAATCGGATGTCCGGTTTGAGCTCGGCGCTAAAAGTTCAGTTTTAAAATACACTTAGTTTAAATGAACTACCAGGTCGGGTCCGGGGGTCTAAAATTGGAAATACAAGTCGGACGGCCGTGCCGATCATTCCAACACGACCGGGGAGATGAAAGTGACTTGTCAGAACTGACGGAATCCAAATCGGATGTCCGGTTTGAGCTCGGCGCTCAAAGTTCAGTTTTAAAATACACTTAGTTTAAATGAACTACCAGGTCGGGTCCGGGGGTCTAAAATTGGAAATACAGTCGGACGGCCGTGCCGATCATTCCAACGCGACCGGGGAGATGAAAGTGACTTGTCAGAACTGACGGAATCCAAATCGGATGTCCGGTTTGAGCTCGGCGCTAAAAGTTCAGTTTTAAAATACACTTAGTTTAAATGAACTACCAGGTCGGGTCCGGGGGTCTAAAATTGGAAATACCGTCGGACGGCCGTGCCGATCATTCCAACGCGACCGGGGAGATGAAAGTGACTTGTCAGAACTGACGGAATCCAAATCGGATGCCCGGTTTGAGCTCGGCGCTCAAAGTTCAGTTTTAAAATACACTTAGTTTAAATGAACTACCAGGTCGGGTCCGGGGGTCTAAAATTGGAAATACAAGTCGGACGGCCATGCCGATCATTCCAACGCGACCGGGGAGATGAAAGTGACTTGTCAGAACTGACGGAATCCAAATCGGATGTCCGGTTTGAGCTCGGCGCTAAAAGTTCAGTTTTAAAATACACTTAGTTTAAATGAACTACCAGGTCGGGTCCGGGGGTCTAAAATTGGAAATACCAGTCGGACGGCCGTGCCGATCATTCCAACGCGACCGGGGAGATGAAAGTGACTTGTCAGAACTGACGGAATCCAAATCGGATGCCCGGTTTGAGCTCGGCGCTCAAAGTTCAGTTTTAAAATACACTTAGTTTAAATGAACTACCAGGTCGGGTCCGGGGGTCTAAAATTGGAAATACAAGTCGGACGGCCGTGCCGATCATTCCAACGCGACCGGGGAGATGAAAGTGACTTGTCAGAACTGACGGAATCTAAATCGGATGTCCGGTTTGAGCTCGGCGCTAAAAGTTCAGTTTTAAAATACACTTAGTTTAAATGAACTACCAGGTCGGGTCCGGGGGTCTAAAATTGGAAATACCGGTCGGACGGCCGTGCCGATCATTCCAACGCGACCGGGGAGATGAAAGTGACTTGTCAGAACTGACGGAATCCAAATCGGATGCCCGGTTTGAGCTCGGCGCTCAAAGTTCAGTTTTAAAATACACTTAGTTTAAATGAACTACCAGGTCGGGTCCGGGGGTCTAAAATTGGAAATACAAGTCGGACGGCCGTGCCGATCATTCCAACGCGACCGGGGAGATGAAAGTGACTTGTCAGAACTGACGGAATCCAAATCGGATGTCCGGTTTGAGCTCGGCACTCAAAGTTCAGTTTTAAAATAAACTTAGCTTAAATGAACTCCCAGGTCAGGTCCGGGGGTCAAAAACTTGAAATACAAGTCGGACGGCCGTGCCGATCATTCCAACACAACCGGGGAGATGAAAGTGACTTGTCAGAACTGGCGGAATCTAAATCGGATGTCCGGTTTGAGCTCGGCGCTAAAAGTTCAGTTTTAAAATACACTTAG
The DNA here is from genome assembly GCA_022559845.1 of Amorphophallus konjac. NCBI lineage: Eukaryota > Viridiplantae > Streptophyta > Magnoliopsida > Alismatales > Araceae > Amorphophallus > Amorphophallus konjac. The sequence goes on from CM040122.1 coordinate 143,594,959, forward strand.
TTTAAATGAACTACCAGGTCGGGTCCGAGGGTCTAAAATTGGAAATACAAGTCGGACGGCCGTGCCGATCATTCCAACACAGCCGGGGAGATGAAAGTGACTTGTCAGAACTGGCGGAATCCAAATCGGATGTCCGGTTTGAGCTCGGCACTCAAAGTTCAGTTTTAAAATAAACTTAGCTTAAATGAACTCCCAGGTCAGGTCCGGGGGTCAAAAACTTGAAATACAAGTCGGACGGCCGTGCCGATCATTCCAACACAACCGGGGAGATGAAAGTGACTTGTCAGAACTGGCGGAATCTAAATCGGATGTCCGGTTTGAGCTCGGCGCTAAAAGTTCAGTTTTAAAATACACTTAGTTTAAATGAACTACCAGGTCGGGTCCGAGGGTCTAAAATTGGAAATACAAGTCGGACGGCCGTGCCGATCATTCCAACACAGCCGGGGAGATGAAAGTGACTTGTCAGAACTGGCGGAATCCAAATCGGATGTCCGGTTTGAGCTCGGCGCTCAAAGTTCAGTTTTAAAATACACTTAGTTTAAATGAACTACCAGGTCGGGTCCGGGGGTCTAAAATTGGAAATACAGGTCGGACGGCCGTGCCGATCATTCCAACGCGACCGGGGAGATGAAAGTGACTTGTCAGAACTGACGGAATCCAAATCGGATGTCCGGTTTGAGCTCGGCGCTAAAAGTTCAGTTTTAAAATACACTTAGTTTAAATGAACTACCAGGTCGGGTCCGGGGGTCTAAAATTGGAAATACAGTCGGACGGCCGTGCCGATCATTCCAACGCGACCGGGGAGATGAAAGTGACTTGTCAGAACTGACGGAATCCAAATCGGATGTCCGGTTTGAGCTCGGCGCTCAAAGTTCAGTTTTAAAATACACTTAGTTTAAATGAACTACCAGGTCGGGTCCGGGGGTCTAAAATTGAAATACAAGTCGGACGGCCGTGCCGATCATTCCAACGCGACCGGGGAGATGAAAGTGACTTGTCAGAACTGACGAATCCAAATCGGATGTCCGGTTTGAGCTCGGCGCTAAAAGTTCAGTTTTAAAATACACTTAGTTTAAATGAACTACCAGGTCGGGTCCGGGGGTCTAAAATTGGAAATACCGGTCGGACGGCCGTGCCGATCATTCCAACGCGACCGGGGAGATGAAAGTGACTTGTCAGAACTGACGGAATCCAAATCGGATGCCCGGTTTGAGCTCGGCGCTCAAAGTTCAGTTTTAAAATACACTTAGTTTAAATGAACTACCAGGTCGGGTCCGGGGGTCTAAAATTGGAAATACAAGTCGGACGGCCGTGCCGATCATTCCAACGCGACCGGGGAGATGAAAGTGACTTGTCAGAACTGACGGAATCTAAATCGGATGTCCGGTTTGAGCTCGGCGCTAAAAGTTCAGTTTTAAAATACACTTAGTTTAAATGAACTACCAGGTCGGGTCCGGGGGTCTAAAATTGGAAATACCGTCGGACGGCCGTGCCGATCATTCCAACGCGACCGGGGAGATGAAAGTGACTTGTCAGAACTGACGGAATCCAAATCGGATGCCCGGTTTGAGCTCGGCGCTCAAAGTTCAGTTTTAAAATACACTTAGTTTAAATGAACTACCAGGTCGGGTCCGGGGGTCTAAAATTGGAAATACAAGTCGGACGGCCGTGCCGATCATTCCAACGCGACCGGGGAGATGAAAGTGACTTGTCAGAACTGACGGAATCCAAATCGGATGTCCGGTTTGAGCTCGGCACTCAAAGTTCAGTTTTAAAATAAACTTAGCTTAAATGAACTCCCAGGTCAGGTCCGGGGGTCAAAAACTTGAAATACAAGTCGGACGGCCGTGCCGATCATTCCAACACAACCGGGGAGATGAAAGTGACTTGTCAGAACTGGCGGAATCTAAATCGGATGTCCGGTTTGAGCTCGGCGCTAAAAGTTCAGTTTTAAAATACACTTAGTTTAAATGAACTACCAGGTCGGGTCCGAGGGTCTAAAATTGGAAATACAAGTCGGACGGCCGTGCCGATCATTCCAACACAGCCGGGGAGATGAAAGTGACTTGTCAGAACTGGCGGAATCCAAATCGGATGTCCGGTTTGAGCTCGGCACTCAAAGTTCAGTTTTAAAATAAACTTAGCTTAAATGAACTCCCAGGTCAGGTCCGGGGGTCAAAAACTTGAAATACAAGTCGGACGGCCGTGCCGATCATTCCAACACAACCGGGGAGATGAAAGTGACTTGTCAGAACTGGCGGAATCTAAATCGGATGTCCGGTTTGAGCTCGGCGCTAAAAGTTCAGTTTTAAAATACACTTAGTTTAAATGAACTACCAGGTCGGGTCCGGGGGTCTAAAATTGGAAATACAAGTCGGACGGCCGTGCCGATCATTCCAACACAGCCGGGGAGATGAAAGTGACTTGTCAGAACTGACGGAATCCAAATCGGATGTCCGGTTTGAGCTCGGCGCTCAAAGTTCAGTTTTAAAATACACTTAGTTTAAATGAACTACCAGGTCGGGTCCGGGGGTCTAAAATTGGAAATACCGGTCGGACGGCCGTGCCGATCATTCCAACGCGACCGGGGAGATGAAAGTGACTTGTCAGAACTGACGGAATCCAAATCGGATGTCCGGTTTGAGCTCGGCGCTAAAAGTTCAGTTTTAAAATACACTTAGTTTAAATGAACTACCAGGTCGGGTCCGGGGGTCTAAAATTGGAAATACCGTCGGACGGCCGTGCCGATCATTCCAACGCGACCGGGGAGATGAAAGTGACTTGTCAGAACTGACGGAATCCAAATCGGATGTCCGGTTTGAGCTCGGCGCTCAAAGTTCAGTTTTAAAATACACTTAGTTTAAATGAACTACCAGGTCGGGTCCGGGGGTCTAAAATTGGAAATACAAGTCGGACGGCCGTGCCGATCATTCCAACGCGACCGGGGAGATGAAAGTGACTTGTCAGAACTGACGGAATCCAAATCGGATGTCCGGTTTGAGCTCGGCGCTAAAAGTTCAGTTTTAAAATACACTTAGTTTAAATGAACTACCAGGTCGGGTCCGGGGGTCTAAAATTGGAAATACCAGTCGGACGGCCGTGCCGATCATTCCAACGCGACCGGGGAGATGAAAGTGACTTGTCAGAACTGACGGAATCCAAATCGGATGCCCGGTTTGAGCTCGGCGCTCAAAGTTCAGTTTTAAAATACACTTAGTTTAAATGAACTACCAGGTCGGGTCCGGGGGTCTAAAATTGGAAATACAAGTCGGACGGCCGTGCCGATCATTCCAACGCGACCGGGGAGATGAAAGTGACTTGTCAGAACTGACGGAATCTAAATCGGATGTCCGGTTTGAGCTCGGCGCTAAAGTTCAGTTTTAAAATACACTTAGTTTAAATGAACTACCAGGTCGGGTCCGGGGGTCTAAAATTGGAAATACCGGTCGGACGGCCGTGCCGATCATTCCAACGCGACCGGGGAGATGAAAGTGACTTGTCAGAACTGACGGAATCCAAATCGGATGCCCGGTTTGAGCTCGGCGCTCAAAGTTCAGTTTTAAAATACACTTAGTTTAAATGAACTACCAGGTCGGGTCCGGGGGTCTAAAATTGGAAATACAAGTCGGACGGCCGTGCCGATCATTCCAACGCGACCGGGGAGATGAAAGTGACTTGTCAGAACTGACGGAATCCAAATCGGATGTCCGGTTTGAGCTCGGCGCTCAAAGTTCAGTTTTAAAATAAACTTAGCTTAAATGAACTCCCAGGTCAGGTCCGGGGGTCAAAAACTTGAAATACAAGTCGGACGGCCGTGCCGATCATTCCAACACAACCGGGGAGATGAAAGTGACTTGTCAGAACTGGCGGAATCTAAATCGGATGTCCGGTTTGAGCTCGGCGCTAAAAGTTCAGTTTTAAAATACACTTAGTTTAAATGAACTACCAGGTCGGGTCCGAGGGTCTAAAATTGGAAATACAAGTCGGACGGCCGTGCCGATCATTCCAACACAGCCGGGGAGATGAAAGTGACTTGTCAGAACTGGCGGAATCCAAATCGGATGTCCGGTTTGAGCTCGGCACTCAAAGTTCAGTTTTAAAATAAACTTAGCTTAAATGAACTCCCAGGTCAGGTCCGGGGGTCAAAAACTTGAAATACAAGTCGGACGGCCGTGCCGATCATTCCAACACAACCGGGGAGATGAAAGTGACTTGTCAGAACTGGCGGAATCTAAATCGGATGTCCGGTTTGAGCTCGGCGCTAAAAGTTCAGTTTTAAAATACACTTAGTTTAAATGAACTACCAGGTCGGGTCCGAGGGTCTAAAAATTGAAATACAAGTCGGACGGCCGTGCCGATCATTCCAACATAGCCGGGGAGATGAAAGTGACTTGTCAGAACTGGCGGAATCCAAATCGGATGTCCGGTTTGAGCTCGGCGCTAAAAGTTCAGTTTTAAAATAAACTTAGCTTAAATGAACTCCCAGGTCAGGTCCGGGGGTCAAAAACTTGAAATACAAGTCGGACGGCCGTGCCGATCATTCCAACACAACCGGGGAGATGAAAGTGACTTGTCAGAACTGACGGAATCCAAATCGGATGCCCGGTTTGAGCTCGGCGCTAAAAGTTCAGTTTTAAAATACACTTAGTTTAAATGAACTACCAGGTCGGGTCCGGGGGTCTAAAATTGGAAATACCGGTCGGACGGCCGTGCCGATCATTCCAACGCGACCGGGGAGATGAAAGTGACTTGTCAGAACTGACGGAATCCAAATCGGATGTCCGGTTTGAGCTCGGCGCTAAAAGTTCAGTTTTAAAATACACTTAGTTTAAATGAACTACCAGGTCGGGTCCGGGGGTCTAAAATTGGAAATACCGGTCGGACGGCCGTGCCGATCATTCCAACGCGACCGGGGAGATGAAAGTGACTTGTCAGAACTGACGGAATCCAAATCGGATGTCCGGTTTGAGCTCGGCGCTCAAAGTTCAGTTTTAAAATATACTTAGTTTAAATGAACTACCAGGTCGGGTCCGGGGGTCTAAAATTGGAAATACCGGTCGGACGGCCGTGCCGATCATTCCAACGCGACCGGGGAGATGAAAGTGACTTGTCAGAACTGACGGAATCTAAATCGGATGTCCGGTTTGAGCTCGGCACTCAAAGTTCAGTTTTAAAATAAACTTAGCTTAAATGAACTCCCAGGTCAGGTCCGGGGGTCAAAAACTTGAAATACAAGTCGGACGGCCGTGCCGATCATTCCAACACAACCGGGGAGATGAAAGTGACTTGTCAGAACTGACGGAATCCAAATCGGATGCCCGGTTTGAGCTCGGCGCTAAAAGTTCAGTTTTAAAATACACTTAGTTTAAATGAACTACCAGGTCGGGTCCGGGGGTCTAAAATTGGAAATACCGGTCGGACGGCCGTGCCGATCATTCCAACGCGACCGGGGAGATGAAAGTGACTTGTCAGAACTGACGGAATCTAAATCGGATGTCCGGTTTGAGCTCGGCGCTCAAAGTTCAGTTTTAAAATACACTTAGTTTAAATGAACTACCAGGTCGGGTCCGGGGGTCTAAAATTGGAAATACAAGTCGGACGGCCGTGCCGATCATTCCAACGCGATCGGGGAGATGAAAGTGACTTGTCAGAACTGACGGAATCCAAATCGGATGTCCGGTTTGAGCTCGGCGCTCAAAGCTCAGTTTTAAAATACACTTAGTTTAAATGAACTACCAGGTCGGGTCCGGGGGTCTAAAATTGAAATACCGGTCGGACGGCCGTGCCGATCATTCCAACGCGACCGGGGAGATGAAAGTGACTTGTCAGAACTGACAGAATCCAAATCGGATGTCCGGTTTGAGCTCGGCACTCAAAGTTCAGTTTTAAAATAAACTTAGCTTAAATGAACTCCCAGGTCAGGTCCGGGGGTCTAAATATTGTTTCAAGCTAGTAGTTGATCTATAAAATCTGCAGTTATCAATTTGATATGTTTGATTTATATTTATGCTCATTTCTTCGCACTAATTTTTTTATCTATGAATGAATGTTATTATTTTTTTAATGTAGGGGGATCCTTCTGCGGGCAGCGACAGAGGAGATGAGCAGGGCAGTGACGATATGGATGATGAGGATATTGACGATGTACCAGATATTTCTTGATGTTTAATGATATTTGTTTTATGTTATTCAGACGGATCAGCAGGGTTAATGTGTTTTTCTTTGTATTTATTTTGTCAGCATGGTGTTGAATTTTTTTATTGGTGGTGTTTATTTATTTGAACATCTATGTTATGTTGAGATTTTTTCGGTGGTGTTTATTTATTTGGGTATGTTGATGTTGAGTTTTTTTTTGTGGTTAGTTCCAATAATTTTTTTTAACAGGTTTATTAGATAAATAAACTTAAATTTTAAAAAATATATATATTTTTTTAGACGGATTTATAATCCGTCTGAAATGACGTTTGTAATAGAGACGGTAATTTCAGACGGAATTTATATCCGTCGTGAATTACGTTTTAAACACCGACGGATTTAGGACGAACAACATATGGAACCGTCGTTGGAAGTTACGACGACAAAGTAATCTGTCGTAATATCCGGCAGAAATAGAGACGGATTTCAGTCAATATTTCAGACGGATTACGGACGGTATTTACAACGGATAATAAATTCGTCTTAAAAACCGTATGAAATACAGACGGACATTTCAGACTGATAATTACATACGGAAATTTTATCGTGTGAGATTTAGACGGAATTTATGACCGAAATTATTTGTGTCTTAATTTCAGACGGAATTTCAGACCGAAAAGTTAACTGTCACAAATTTGTGACTAAGAATTTCAGACGGTCGAGTTCGGTCTTAAATCCGTCGGAAATCCGTTACAAATATGTGTTGCGACGGATTTTCAGACGGATTTGAGACGGATAACCTCCGTCTGAAATCCCGCTTTTTCTGGTTGTGCATCTTCATTCTGTTGCATTTAATAAGTGAACAACCATGTGTTGGGTCATGTATCTCATGTCTGTCAAATACATGTCAACCCCTGCATGTTCAGGTCATTCTCCTCTTGACAGTTATCATTACACTTGCTTGCACACATAACTCCTTGAATGCATTCATTGCATATCCTTAGGGGGCGTCTTGATGCTTCTCTTAATTTCTTGTGCTTCCATGGCTTATAGTCTGATTTGCGATCATGAGATCAACAGAACTACGGCGTAAGAACTTTCTATTATATGCCCTAATGATTGTCCATCCAATGAAAATGGTTCAGATTTAATGATTTCCTTGACGTTCTGAAATATCTGTTATGAAATCATCTATGTTCTGTGGTTTTAAAAGACCTTAACTAGAGATTGCATATTGTGCTTTGAATGACTATCCTGATATCTGAAAATTCAAAGTTCATGACCATCTTGGTGATACACTCAGGCTTAGTATTGTTTTTAAACATCTTGATGAGCTGGAATTCTTGAAAATCAATTTGACAGAGCAATGATATTGTTGCACCGAGAAACATGTCATGTCATCAAATCAAGTGACAAATGCATATGTCATGATGTGCCCCTGTTATCTCTATCTTAAAACTTTTGGACTCTAGGCAGAGCAATGACATAATTACTGAGAAATATATCCCCTCATCAAAGAATTGAGACAGGATATGTCATGACGTGACTTTGCTATCTCTGTTCATCTTGAAGCATAACCGTCAGTCTTGCCAAATACCTAGGGATACTGGCGTCTAAACAACGTGTATTCTTACGGCTAGGAGGCATGAACTCGACTTGATTGCTTGTATAAAGTGAGTCATGTGCCTTCAAATGCCAAAGATATTGAAAATCCACATATGCTACAATCATTCAATTCCATGCTTCAATCTTGCTTGCTTAGCCTCAATACATGCTTTTGTGTTATTGCCTTTGTCGTTATTGAATATGGATATATAAGACAAGGGAAGGTTAAACACTGCCATGATATGCACCTTTGGTTCATTTCTATTAAATCTTGGATGTAGCTGCTTTTCAAACTTTGTTGATGAATTCGGATTTCATTAACTTTGAACCATATATATTGCTCACGGTCTGTTCAGGTTTGCATATAATGGCTTGCTCTCAACTCCTTTCAGCTATGGTCTTACAGACATTTTACTATTATCCGTCTTTTTGCTGTTGGCAGAGGGGGAGAATTCTTTGTGTGAGTCATTTGTAAGAGCTACATGCGTTATCGCATTGTCAACGGGGAGAGCTTATGTGCTTTGTGAGTTGTCATGGGGGATGTGTGGATGCTGTACGGGGAGAGTCCAAGGGGAGAATCCATTGTTCACTTTGCATCTCATATGTGTATGTGATGAGGTTTGCATAATTGCATAGCATTCATATCATAATTGCCTTCACATGCTATTACTATCATGGATCTTGAGCTGCATATGTTGCATTTGTTATAACTTGTGCCATTTTAGACATTTCTATCACATAATGACTCACAGTGTTGCCATCATCAAAAAGGGGGAGAATGTTGTGTCCCTAAGGTCAGTTGAGTCATTCTGTGGTCACTTGGGTCATTCGATATCATTCTATAGTCATATGAGTTCTGTGGTATTCTTGGTTTGGATAATGGCTAAACACTATTAGTCATTGATATTATCCACTCTCACGTGATTGACATACGTGATATTTTTATTCATGACAGATATGCCAATGAATAGATAAGGAATCAAGTGGCAATGGCCAAAGTGAAAGCTCATTGATCGCGCCCAAGCAAGGATGCAAATCTCATCTCTCTTACAAGTAAAAGTCGACATTTCATATTCGGCTCGTCACTCATCCAAGGTCAATGCACAAAGAAGTATAGCCAAGAGAATCCAAGGTTAAAGACTCAGTTGATACCTTCTAGACTATCAAGGGCGATGCCACAAACATGCACGGGCTGCTAATGGAGTTGAACGACGGAGTTCAAGACTTATGCCCAGATGGCGGTCGACCGCCAGCACAGGGGCGGTCTGTTGTCCTCCTGGTTTTGATGATGACAAACATGATTAGATGTATGCTAAATGTGTTTGTATTTCTTGAAGTAAGATTGAAACAGAGCAAAGTGCTAACGAGTGCGTCAACGCTATCATCAAGCAGCGTGGACGCAACAGTTCAATAATCAGTACAAGGCAGCTTCTGTAATGCATTGATGCGTCAACGCTATGAACAAGCAGCGTGGACGCAGCCGTTCAAACAATCTGAAGTAAAGCTTCTGAAGAACCTTGGCAGAGTCGACGCAGCAACTCAATGGGTTGACGCTGTAGTTCATAATAATGCTTCAAGTAGCTGATGAGTGGACGCAGCAGCATCCTGCGTCAACGCACCCAGCATGACATGAAGCGTACGATGGTTAAGTCACTAACACGATCAGGCAGGGGCCCACTGGGTACACACAGATCGTGGTCAACGTGCTTCGTACATGTATAAAAAAAAAGAGGAGAAAAATCAAAGCGGTGAAAAATAGAGCGGGAAGTGAGCAGAAGAGTCTGAAGACGAAGAGCATCACAGCAAAGGAGCGAGGAAGATTGTGAAGAACTTGAAGCTGATCCAGTGAATCTGAGAAGCAAAGATCGATCTGCTGAGAAGAGACTTCCTCCAGAGATCCAAGCACGTCCTAAGAGTATATTGTGCCTCAGATCTGAAGATCAGTTTTTCCTTTTCACCGTTGTGTGAATCCTTTGTTTCAGGTTGTTTGTTTTTGAGTCGAACTCAGTCTCTTGACAATTATCTCTCTCAGATTGTTCTGTTGAGAGAGGTTGGTTTTTCTGATCCAGCGTATTGTGCTGAGATCAGAAGTGGACAGGCCTTTGTGCCTTCAAGCTGTTCGCCAGCGGCTCAGGATTTAGATCCTGGTGTAGTTGAGCTGGATCACTCAACTGTGTTGAGGAGTTTGATCCTCAGTTTCGCCAAGCTGTAACGCTCAGCAGGATTCCTCACTGATTTAGTGAGGAGGTGGACGTAGGCCTCTGCAAGGAGACCGAACCACCTTAAAACTTTAGTGTTCTTCTGTGGTGTGATTTGATTTTGTGATTAGCTCAACGCTAGGTGCATGAATAGGAACGTTTATAAATTGGCGCAATCAAATTGAATTAGTTCAATTGATCGAATTTGTATCTAGTTATCTTCTTTTGCTCCGATTAATAATAAAATTTTGTGAAGGTCAATCTATTCACCCCCTCCCCCTCTAGCTTGACTATCCTCTGCACTCAACAAGTGGTATCAGAGCGCCAGGCTCTCTTATTTTGGTTTAACCACCTAGAGAGATTTAATGGAGAACAGAGGTCTCATACCAGAGGGATATGCAATTAATAGACCACCATTTTTTGATGGAGCTAACTATTCTTATTGGAAAAATCGAATGCAAGTTTTCTTAAGAGCGCAGGATCACGAAATCTGGAGGGTCGTGAGCAAGGGACCTTATCAGATCGAAGGAGATGAGGAGCTATGGGTAAAAGAGCAGATTCGCAAATCCAACATTAATTGGCAAGCGATGAATATTATGCAGTGCTCATTGCATCCAAAGGAATTTTCTCGAGTATCATCATGTGCCAGTGCTAAAGAAATGTGGGACAGACTTGAGGTTATCTACGAAGGTACCTCAGAGGTAAGAGAAACTAAAGCCAACATGTTAATTTCTGAATATGAGGCTTTTAGAATGAAACCTGATGAGAACATATCTGAAATGTATGCTAGATTAACTGTGCTGGTAAATGGCCTTAAAGGTCTAGGAAAAGTCTATAGTGATTATGAATTGGTGAGGAAAATTCTTAGATCCCTTACACCAATTTGGCATACTAAGGCCACTGTTGTAGAGGAATCCAGGAATCTTCCCACAACAACTCCTGATGAGCTTATTGGGTCACTAATGGCCTATGAGTTAAATTTTAGAAAAATTGATGAAGATTTCAAGAAGAAGAAGCCACTTGCTCTCAAGGCAGGTCCTAGTAGCATGGAGAACTCAGATGACAGTCAATCTTCCTCGTCCGAAGATGACTCAAGTGAAATTGCCATGCTCACTAGGAAATTCAAGAAATTCCTAAGAAAGGAAGGTAAATTTGCAAGGGGTAGCAGAACCCAGGTAAGAAATAATTCAAGAGTTAAATCAGAAAACTTTAAAAAATCTGACAAGGTAGTGTGTTACAAATGCAGGAAGCAGGGGCACATCAAATCTGAATGTCCTGAGAACTTAAAGAAAAGTCAACCAAAATGGAGGAACAAGAAGCCCAAGGCTATGATAAGTACTTGGAGCGATGAAGAAAAGGATGAAGATGAAGAGAACAGTTCATCCGAAGATGAAGGTGACATAAAGCTATGTTTCATGGCAAAAGGAGATGACCAAGATGAGGTAATATCTCCATTTGAAGATTTTACTTGTAGTGATTGGGAAGATGCTTTTAATGAACTTCTAGATAAATATGAAAATGTGAAGAAAGAGAACAAATCCCTCAAGAAAAAGAAAAGTCAAACTAACCTGGAAACCTCATTGAGTGAGAAGGTTAAAAACCTTGAAGCTGAAATTACTCATTTAAAAGAGACTCTAGAAGAAAATGAAGAAAGCGAGGCTCAATTAATTGAGATGAAGAGGGAAAATGAATTTTTATTAAAAGTGCATGATGAATTAAAACTTAGAATGCAAAAATTGGAAAGTGATGTTAAAATTGCTGAAGAAAAGTATGAAGCTATTTGTGGAGTAAACCAGGAACTCCAGGAAAGCTTAAAGAAGTTGGAAAATGAAAATCAGGACAAACAAGCTTCACTTGAGAAATTAACCCAAGGAAAGGACAATCTTGAAGCTGTCATGGGGATAAAGGTTAATGTTGGAAAAGAGGGTCTTGGGTTTAATCCAATGAAGAAAAAGGCTCTAGGAACCAAACTTATCACATTTGTTTCAGAACAGAACACATCTGAGAAAAGCCAAGAAACTCTATAAAGATTAGTGAAATTAATAAGGGAAAAGGCAAGGAGAAAATAACAGCTGACACGCACAAATCTTCATTCAGTTCATCATCATCATCACACCAGCATGCATATAGGAAATCTGAGAGTCAAAAGTCTGGTGTAAATCAACTGCGTCAACGCAATGTATACACTGAGTCAACGCATACTGCATTACAGAAAGGGTATCCCGGTAGAGATGCTCGGAAGAGTCAACGCAGCTCCTATGGTGAGTCGACGCTGTCCATGAATCAAAGTCTATACAATAGGAACGTTGGATGGAAGAGTCGACGCAGTTGGTTTGGAGAGTCGACGCATCCCAGAAATCAGAACATGTATTATGGGAATACTGGGTGGAGGAGTCAACGCAATCATCGTAGTGCGTCTACGCATCCCATGCATATCAGTTGGCCTAGATGGTCTAATACTTCATGGGCCAGTCACAGTAATTGGAATAAGAATACAAACAATAACATACATTTCCATAATAATGGAAAAGGTTCAATAAACTCATATCAAAAAGGATTTCAAGGAAATCAGAAAGTTCATAATCCAGAACATTCATATAAACAAGCATGGATTCCTAAGAGCTTGTTATCCTATTTGGAACAATCATGTGGTTTCATGGGACCCAAGAGTGTTTGGGTTCCAAAATCTCTTGTTTGAAATGAATTGCAGGAATGTCTTGCAGCCATGCACAATCGGTGGTATCTCGATAGTGGCTGTTCAAGACATATGACGGGCGATAAAGATAAATTTTGTTTCTTGGTTGAAAAAGATGGAGGTCATGTAACGTTTGGAGGTAACAATAAAGGTAAAATCATTGGAAAAGGTAAAGTTGGCAACAATCCTTCGAACTCTATTGATGATGTTTTACTTGTTGAAGGACTAGAATATAATCTGCTAAGTATCAGCCAACTGTGTGATAAAGGAAATAAGGTTGTGTTTGAATCCCATGCTTGCACTATTCTTGATATGAAGTCTGAAAAAATTAAGTTCATTGGAAAAAGAATAAACAACATGTACATGGTGGACTTAGATGATCCTGCGCATAATAATCTCTGTCTTGCTGTGAATAAAAATGAACTTGCTTGGCTTTGGCACCGTAGGCTAGGGCATGCTAGCTATAGTGTCATGCATAAGTTAGTAAAGTTCAGCATGGTGAATGGTCTGCCAGATGTATCATTTAAACAAAATGAAAAAATCTGCAATGCATGCACTCAAGGTAAGCATACTAGAAAGTCATTTAAGTCCAGACTTGAAAATCAGTCCTCTAAACCTTTTGAACTCATTCATATGGACTTGTTTGGACCCACTAGAACAGCAAGTGTAAATGGAAGCAAATATGGATTTGTTTTAGTGGATGATTTTTCTAGGTTTACTTGGGTGTTCTTTCTAACTCACAAGAATGATGCATTTGAAGAATTTCAGGTCTTCTTTAAGAAAGTAAAGCAAGAGGGTAAGTTTATCATTTCATCAATCATATCAGATCATGGAGGAGAATTTGATAACTCTGAATTTGATGATTTCTGCAGAGCAACAGGTATTTCACACAAATTCTCTTCTCCAAGAACTCCTGAACAAAATGGAGTTGTGGAAAGAAGAAACAGAACTCTTGTGGAGATGGCCAGAACCATGTTGATTGAAGGGGAACTCCCAAGGAAGTTCTGGGCAGAAGCAGTAAATACAGCTTGTTATATAGTGAACCGAGCAATGGTAAGATCTAAGTCCAAAAAGACTCCATATGAGCTAATGAAAGGTAAGAAACCGTCTGTCGCACATTTCAAAGTCTTTGGATCAAAATGTTTTGTGCAAAATAATGATAAAAGAGTCTTGGACAAATTCGAACCTAAGAGTGAACCTGCTATATTCCTAGGATATTCTATTCACTCTAGGGCTTATAGAGTTTTAAATTTAAAAACACAAGCTGTTGAAGAATCACCTCATGTTGTATTTGATGAATTAAATGAAAAATCTGAAATCGAGCAACATTGCAGGGACAAGGATGATGGAAAATTTCTTGAAGAGAAAGAAGAACAAGTTCATCAAGAGGAAGAGTCAAGAGCAAATGAAGACCAAGCGGAATCGAGTAATCGAGGCAATGCAGGTATAAATGAAGGTAATCCTCTAATCAATGTTAGAACATTAAAGGATCATCCTTTATCAAGTATTATTGGAAATCTGCATGACCCTACCAGAACTCGATCATATTTTAAGAATATTGAAGAAATGGACAATCTAGCTCTTGTCTCACAAGTTGAACCGAAGAATGTAGGTGAGGCCTTAAAAGATGAATCTTGGATAAATGCCATGCATGAAGAACTAAATCAATTTGAAAGAAATAATGTATGGCATCTTGTACCTAGACCCAAGGATCATGCTGTGATTGGGACTAAGTGGGTCTTTAGAAATAAACAAAATGAAAAAGGAGTTGTTATAAGGAATAAAGCTAGACTGGTAGCACAGGGATACAATCAGGAATTTGGAGTCGACTTCGAAGAATCCTTTGCTCCAGTAGCTAGATTAGAAGCTATCAGATTGCTTCTTGCTTATGCTAGCAGTTATGGAATAAAGTTGCAGTAAATGGACGTAAAAAGTGCTTTTTTGAATGGTCTAATAAAGGAAGAAGTGTATGTAGAACAGCCCCCTGGATTTGAATGTACAGAAAATTCTAACCATGTGTACAGGTTGAATAAAGCCCTCTACGGGCTCAAACAAGCACCTCGAGCATGGTATGATAGACTCAGCTCATACCTCACTGAAAATGGGTATTCAAGAGGTAAAGTGGATCAAACTTTATTCACAAAGGTAAGAAATTCAGACATAATTCTGATTCAAATTTATGTTGATGATATAATTTTTGGAGCCACTGAATCTAGTATGTGTGAGGAATTTGCTAGGTTAATGACTACTGAATTTGAGATGAGTCTAATGGGTGAACTTCAGTTCTTTCTAGGTCTACAGATTACTCAAAGCAAGGAGGGGTGCTTTATCAGTCAGGAAAAATACATCTCCGAATTGTTGAAGAAATACAAGATGGAAAACTTGAAGGCCATGAGCACTCCAATGAGCATTAACACAAATTTGGATGCAGATCTGAAAGGTAACCAAGTAGATGCAAAAACTTATCGAGGTATGATCGGATCACTCCTCTATCTTACAGCATCTAGACCAGATATTCAATTTTGTGTGTGCATGTGTGCTCGTTTTCAATCTGATCCTAGAGAATCCCACTTAAGTTCTGTCAAGCGTATCTTTCGATACCTTGCTGGAACTCAAGATTTAGGGATTTGGTATCCTGCATCTTGCTCTTTTGATCTTGTATCTTATTCAGATGCAGACTATGCTGGATGCAAACTTGACAGGAAAAGCACAAGTGGTTATTGCCAATTTTTGGGAGGTTGTTTGATTTCTTGGGCTTCCAAGAAGCAACACTCAGTAGCACTATCCACTGCAGAGGCAGAATATGTCGCTGCAGGGAGTTGTGGAACTCAAGTGTTGTGGATCAAACACCAACTCCAGGATTATCAAATTAATCTTGGATGTGTCCCAATATTGTGTGATAACACAAGTGCCATAAACCTGGCCAAAAACCCTATCCAGCACTCTAGGACTAAACACATTGAAATAAGACATCATTTCTTGAGAGATGAAGTGAATAAAGGTAGCTTTAAATTGGTATTTGTTGAGTCTCAAAACCAACTAGCTGATATTTTTACCAAGCCTCTGAACAATGAAAGATTTTCTTTTCTTAGAAGAGAGCTTGGGTTGTGTAATAATCATCTGAATGCCTGATCTGATAATTTGCTTCTCAAGAAATCTGCTTGATCAATTTAGTCTTGGAATGGACTGACCTTGCCCTATCTAAATTGAGTAGTGCATAAGATTGAATGAATCTCACATTCAGGGGGAGTCTAGTCTGGTTGATTGCATCATAAATAAAAGCAACTAAACTTCTCTCGAACATAGTCTGAGGGGAAGTAAATTGTTTGATCACACTTATCAAAAACTGTTGGTCTGAGAATGTGTTGTGAGTTCCTTTTGTCAACTATGATGAGTTGACGCTGTGAAGTAGCTGAGTTGACGCTGTGAACAACCTTGTTCGGAAACAGAACATATTCTAAAGCTGAATACATGGATGAGTTGACGCTGTTGTTCAGATGAGTTGACGCTGTTGTTCAGATGAGTTGATGCTACTATTAGGATGAGTTGAATATGCTATGAGGTTGAGTGGACGCTTTGATGAGGATGAGTTAACGTTGAGGGTGATATGAGTTAACGCAGTGACTCACATCCTTTAGTTTTTGGTCTTGGTTTATTGAAATTCATGCAAAAGATTAACGCAGCCCTTACGTGGAGTCAACGCAGCTATGGTTCATTGAAATCCTTCTCCAATGTCTTCTTACCTTGGAGATTTCTCTATCTTGATTCATCTTATTATGTCTCTCTATCTCGTTTATTCTACTCATACTCCTCTATGAAGCTTATATTGACATTCTTGAATGAGGGATAATTTTCTTTGGAACTGAGATATGAAGATAATATCATATATTCAGGGGGAGTTAATGTGATAGTTCCTAATGAGTTTACGATATACTCTAAATGATTCCATGAAATTCTAATGATTGGAGATCTTTTGTTCTTATGATACTTGAAATTTAGAATTCTTGAATCTAATAGTGCCTTATGTACGGAAAAAATACTGAACAATTTAATATAACAGAGATCTCTTCATGTCTTGAACCTTATTTGTTAAAAGTAAAGAAACCACTGTGAGTAAAGGAATTTAATATTTGTATTGGTTTTAAACTTACAAAGGGCCTTATATGCTAGAGAAATACACCCCACACATATTGTAAAACTCAGAGCAATGGCAGATATACTGAGAAACTAACTCTTTGCACCAAAGAAGTGCAAAGGAGGAAGTCATGAGGTTGCCTGCTATCTCTGGTATAAAACAAAAATTAATTCAGTACAGAGCAATGGTATTTGACCACTGAGAAACCACCTTCATGCACCTATGAAGTGCTTGAAAGGCGAGTCATGAGGTAGGTCACCAACTCTGGTGCTTTAAGGCAGAATGGTCAGCTATGCTGAGTAACCAGGGACTCTGGTGTCTGATAAACATGTGTACCTGTGTAAAAAGGCTAGCTGTACTTGACTGTGACTGAGAATGTTGAAAGTAAGAATCAAATGAATATATGTGGGTGTGATGGATCTAAAAGATATGTGTTCCCTATAGTTTGTTCACAATACTTGTTAAATTCCTCTCTCTCAGTAAGGAGTTCTTGAAATTTAAAAATACAGGGGATTGAAATGAAAAGTGCTCTCTGTATGAAAAGAGTTCATTATTTATTCCCGATTTGGATTATAAGGGTTCATGAATTTAAAATTCAATATCTTAAGATCACTTCACCTCTTTATCATTAAATGGATTGGTATCAATCTTAATATATCTTTCCTCATGAGAACTTGATCTGCAACACTTAAAAATCCCTGAATATAAGTATGTCTATTCATTGTCTCAGCATCTTAAGAAAACCCTTTGTTCGGATGTCTCTTAAGCTTCTTACCTTGCACTTGTTAGTTCACAATTGCTTCACTGCGTCGACGCAACATTCCTTGGCGTCAACGCAATATAACAAGTGTTACATCTTCAAACCGGTTCACCGACTTAAATCGGTTGAACCGCTCACTAATAAGGGTTTTCGTAGAGTCTTTAAACGACTCAGCGTGAACGCTATCAGCCTTATATTTACCATGCTCTCTGAAAAACCCTCGTACCTTCAGTCTCCGTGTTCCAAAAACCTTGTCTCCACTCTCTTCTCTACTTTCGTTCATCTTCGCTACGATGGCTCCACCGAAGGGCTCTCTGAAAGGAAAGAAGAAGATGAATCAAAGTTTGAAGGCTCCGATTGCGGCACAGTCCACGGTTGAGCCGCGCACAAAAGGCACGCATGATATTCAAGAAGCCGCACATGATGTACAAGAGGCCAATCTGTTGGAAGAGTCGCCGTCACCAGCTATCTCCCGGAAGCAAAAAGAAATAAAGAAAATGAGGCACCATCGGAGCCCCAGTCCATCGGCCAAAAGGAGAAAGCTCTCAAAATCAAGGTCAGCCGAACCGAGAAACCCTCATCAGAAAACGACATCCAGGTCTTCTGAACCCACCTCGGTCATGAATATTGAAGAACCCCTAAAGGTATTAATTCCCAGATATATTCTGAGTACATATACTAAGCTTTTTGATGCTTTTCTGGAGCTCCGTCCTACTTTCGACTTTCAAGGGTGGTGGTATTTTGTGACCAAGCACAAAAGTTATTATCCTACTCTCGTAAGAGAGTTTTATCAGAATTTAAAGTACGATTCACAGATCCCCAAATTGTCTTCATCTGTCAGAAATGTTTCTTTTGAGCTAACGAGTAGTCTGTTTGCTCGAGTGTGGAAGATTCCCAAGGAAGGGGCAGAACTACATTCATTTGAGTTAGACGACTATGAGGCATTTGAAGTTTTGACAGGGAAACCCAAAGATACTTCTGATGTGAAGCAAACCTATCTATCAAGTCTGAAAGCAAATAGGTTTACGCCATCTATCAGATTGTTGCATCACATCTGCACATCTATTATAACGCCTCAAAGCAGTGGACGGGAAAGGGTTACAGAAATGCAAAGATTCCTGCTGTATTGCATGATAAAGGAGATCAAGATTTCATTGATCGATGTAGTAATCCAGACAATGGGTACGTGCTTGAACCATTCTAGAACTTTACCTTATGCAGCACACCTTACTTCTATATTTAGAACAGTAGGAGTGGATTTGTCAACTGAGAAAAAACGTGTAATCCCCAGAGGCAACTTGTATTCTTTGGATTATGTTCAGAAATTTATGGGATTTAAAATTATTGATGGAAAACCTGTCAGAATTCTTCCTAGTCAGAAAATGGCCCCCTTGGAAACAAGTAAGGAAACAAGGACAGAGGCACCACTTTCTTCTGGAGTCAAGGATGTAGGAGCAGAAGATAGTAGTGTAAGAATCCATTCTCCTAGGAGGGAACCTCCAGTTCAGGTACATTCTGCGGAGCAAACTTCACAAGAAACTTTTGAAAGGTCTTCAAGAACTCAAATGGAAACTGGTGAACCCAGTAGCTTTGCACCCACAGAGGAACCTAATATGTGCAGAGTCCTTGGATCTTGCAGCAGACCTTCTTCAGCTTCTAGCGAAATTCCAATTCCAGCAACCGTTGAAGAAATGTTTGTTAATCTAACTATGATGATGCAACGGCAAGATGCTAAGATGGACAAATTGATGGAGTTCACAAACTTTCATATCAACCGCTTGCATTCTAGAATTCTGAAATTTGAAGTTTCAGTGTTATCTGAGTGGCAGAAATTTTTGCTTACCAAGATGGTAACTGACCAGGCTTCCAGGCAAGTACTGAAGGGTATATCCACCCTCCTAGAAAAAATGGCCAACCTGGTGAATGATTTGCATAGCAATCAACCCTCGTTCTTTCAGTCGTTTGCCAAGATCATTGATGTATGCTATGATGTCAGGATTGCAGTTGAAACATTAAAAGGACAAATTAATTCACTGCCTCATAGCATCAAAGCTGTATTTGATAAGATTGAAAAAGTAATTGCTGAACTTTCCTCCATTGGCAAACAACTAGAAAATTCAAAACTTGTTCAAGATGAAATGTCTTCTACCATAGCTCATATAAGGAATTCACTGAACATCCAGCTTCTTGAGATATCACAAGAACTTCGCTCCTTGCTGTCCAGAGATCGACCTCAAAGTCACACACCCAGGGCTCGTGGGTCCTCTTCTCGACTAGACCGATTCTTTAACTGAGGTCTTCTGGTCGATGTTCTCTTTTGCTTTGCCCCCTTCTTGTTGATGTCAAAGGGGGAGAAGATTTTGAATATGGAAGAAATATGGAAGAAACTTGAATTTGAATGATAGATGAATGTAATTCAGTATGATGGATGTACTTAAGCATACATGAAATTTTGAGTACATGAAGTAATTTCTTTTTGTGATGTCTCTATAGTGAAATGTTGACAATACCTATGATTTTGGATGTCAAATAGTCATGTGTCTGCCTTAAATCATATTAGAATTGCTATCATCAAAAAGGGGGAGATTATTGTCCTCCTGGTTTTGATGATGACAAACATGATTAGATGTATGCTAAATGTGTTTGTATTTCTTGAAGTAAAATTGAAACATGGCAAAGTGCTAACGAGTGCGTCAACGCTATCATCAAGCAGTGTCGACGTAGCAGTTCAATAATCAGTACAAGGCAGCTTCTGTAATGCATTGATACGTCAACGCTATGAACAAGCAGCGTGGATGCAGCCGTTCAAACAATCTGAAGTAAAGCTTCTGAAGAACCTTGGCAGAGTCGACGCAGCAACTCAATGGGTCGACACTGTAGTTCATAATAATGCTTCAAGTAGCGTATGAGTGGACGCAGCAGCATCCTGCGTCAACGCACCCAGCATGACATGAAGCGTACGATGGTTAAGTCACTAAGACGATCAGGCAGGGGCCCACTGGGTACACACAGATCGTGGTCAACGTGCTTCGTACAGGTATAAAAAGAAAAGAGGAGAAAAATCAAAGCGGTGAAAAATAGAGCGGGAAGTGAGCAGAAGAGTCTGAAGACGAAGAGCATCACAGAAAAGGAGCGAGGAAGATTGTGAAGAACTTGAAGCTGATTCAGTGAATCTCAGAAGCAAAGATCGATCTGCTGAGAAGAGACTTCCTCCAGAGATCCAAGCACGTCCTAAGAGTATATTGTGCCTCAGATCTAAAGATCAGTTTTTCCTTTTCACCGTTGTGTGAATCCTTTGTTTCAGGTTGTTTGTTTTTGAGTCGAACTCAGTCTCTTGACAATTATCTCTCTCAGATTGTTCTGTTGAGAGAGGTTGGTTTTTCTGATCCAGTGTATTGAGCTGAGATCAGAAGTGGACAGGCTTGTGTGCCTTCAAGCTGTTCGCCAGCGGCTCAGGATTTAGATCCTGGTGTAGTTGAGCTGGATCACTCAACTGTGTTGAGGAGTTTGATCCTCAGTTTAGCCAAGCTGTAACGCTCAGCAGGATTCCTCACTGATTTAGTGAGGAGGTGGACGTAGGCCTCTGCAAGGAGACCGAACCACCTTAAAACTTTGATGTTCTTCTGTGGTGCGATATGATTTTGTGATTAGCTCAACGCTAGGTGCATGAATAGGAACGTTTATAAATTGGCGCAATCAAATTGAATTAGTTCAATTGATCAAATTTGTATCTAGTTATCTTCTTTTGCTTCGATTAATAATAAAATTTTGTGAAGGTCAATCTATTTACCCCCTCCCGCTCTAGCTTGACTATCCTCTGCACTCAACAAGTCGACCGCCCCAGCTAGGGATCGCCAGTCTTCATGTGTTTCAACTGGCAGTCGACCGCCAGCCAGTGGCGGTCGACCGGAAATCCCAGGGACCGCCCGTTTGCAAGTTTCATAGTAGCGGTCGACCGCCAGGAGCTGCAGGTCGACCACCAGACCCGATGCAGCCTTGTTTGACTTCGAATTCCACCTCATGGCTAGCCCCTTTCCATGTATTTGTTTAATCAAAACTCACCTAATCTCCCATGATTTGTGGATCTGGTCTGGGGGGTGTCCAAGGACCACTCCAAGGGTTATAAAACCAACACTTGAGGGGTTAGAAACCCTAATGCTTCAAGGCTTCAAGAGAGATCAAGGGAGGCCATTTTCGAGGCACTGTAGCACCTCCGTGAATAGTGTTTCGGGAAGGAGTTCTTCATCCATTCCAAGGCATTCAAGTCCAGATCTGAAGCCATCTCAACCTCTAAGGAAGAAGAAGCAATCAAGGGGTTCAAAGGTGATCTAAACTGCATCCTTCTTCCTCTTCATCAACTTAAGAGGATCAAAAGGAAGATCAAAGCTACATCCAACACTCTCTCCATCAACTCAAGGTGATTCAAGTTCATATCTCAATCCAGCAACCTCCAAGGAAGAGCAGAAGCAAGAAAGGCTAATAAGGGAGATCAAAGGAGGCTGCAAGGGTGTGTTCAAGGAAGAGGAGTTCGAGTACTGTAGCTGTGAACAGTACTCCGGGAAGAAGTTCTTCATCAAATCTCCAAGTGATTCAAGCTACTTCAAAAGAAGATTCAAGCCCTAGCAATCTCAGACAAGATCCTTCTCCTTGAGCATATTTCATATCTTGTTTGAGTATTTTCATACTTGTTCTTTTCCATTTCATTTAAACATTTGGAACTGAAGATCGTCTCTACCGGTGGTTAGTAGGAAGGTAATCAGAAGTTGTCCGATCTGCGGTGTTGACATCCCTACCGGCGGTTAGTAGGAAGGCAATCGATGATCTTTCCGATTTGCGGTTCAGTGCGTGGCACTAGTGGAGCCTCACCGGATTTGGTGAGGGGTGGATGTAGGACTGGGGATTCAGTCCGAACCACCTTAAAATATTGTGTGTTGTGGTTTGCTTGTGCGATTGCTTTGTGTTAGATGCATGCTTAGGTTCAATATCTATATTGCTTAATCATCTTGCTAAGCAAATCACTGTGTTCTTCGTTTAGCTAGTTATATACTGCTGCTATTATCATTATCTAGCTATATAGAGGGTTGCATTACGAAAAGAGGGGCAGATCTATTCACTCCTCCCCTCTAGATCCGCTGTCCACTACACAACAATGAGTAGACCAATGCACTGACCTAATGCGAAGGATGCACAGAGAAGATATGCACCGATGCATGACTTAATCAGCGTGCAATACCAGAGGTTACACCGATGCACCTAACACATGAAGGCGTTGCACCGACCTAACACAGATAAAGTGCACAGACTTGGAGACGCGAGCTAAGCAATGCACCGACCTAACACTCGCCAAGGCTGCGTGCATAAAGAATGGAATGCACAGACCTGAATGCCCATGAACGATGATATGCACCGAGTTTGTTAGGCAGCCTTACTGATATATATGCAGGAGCCTTAGACGTAACCTGAATGCACCGACTTAACTGATTGCGTGCATGCATAGACGTTTAAAGCCATGAAGTGCAATATATGCATTCGAGACATGCTCAGACCTAGACCAGTAGTTAAATGCACATCAATATATATCTGCAACCGTGACATTCAATCAAGCACACGAAGTCAATTCAGGCAAATGAAGTGACTAAGCTATCATCAAAATATTCTTCAATCATTCATTCTCAAGTGGTGACTTATAGTGTTTCTATCATCAAAACTCATGAAAGCAAAACATCATCAAGGCATAGGGACACAACAGGTTGGCCTCCGTGGGGAAGAGACACTTAAGTAGAGGGGCTGAGAGAGACCGATGATATAGCCGGTTGTCCACCACGGTGAAGTGGGCCGCTCTTGCCCGCGTGCATCGCGCCTCGGCACGATCACTCGGGAGGTGTTGTCGAAGGAGGAAATCGAGTAGAGGATCCATCCAGGAAGGCTCGTAGTCGATGGCATTTACCTTGAGTGCTGGATCATCTATGCTTGGTGCTGATAGCTCCTCGATCAGGACTGACCTCAAACTAGAGACTGCGGTGGCTGACGCTAGGCAGGAGAGAGCGTTTGCTCGGACATTCTCTTTGCGTGGGATATGGACCACCTCAAAGTGGGCGAATTCATTCACCGCGGCCTTGGCCTTCTCTAAATACTTCATCATGGAGGGATCGCGGGCTTCGAACTCCCCCTTGACTTGGTTGGCGATGAGCATGGAGTCGATGTACGCCCGTACACTCGTCGCTCCCAAGTGCTTTGCCATGCGTAGCCCAGAGAGGAGTGCTTCATATTCGGCTACATTGTTGGTGGTCAGGAAGTTGAAACACAGGGCATACTATAGCTCCACCACTTCTGGTGAGAGTAAGACCAATCCTGCGCTGCCGCCCGCGACGCAGGAAGATCCGTCGACGTATAACTCTCATGTGGGCCCCGAGGACTGCTCGGGCGCGTCCTCGGCGGGTAGGGTGCATTAGGCGACAAAGTCAGCGAGAGCTTGGGCTTTGATTGTTGTTCTCGGTCGGAACTTGATGTCAAATTCCCCTAGCTCAATAGCCCACTTGACCAGCCTTCCGAAATCATCAAGGTTCTGAAGGATTTGTCAGAGAGGCTGATCGGTGAGGATGACAATCGGGTGAGCTAGGAAATACGGTCGGAGCTTGTGAGTAGCCGTAATCTGTGCGAGGGTGAACTTTTCAGTCCACGAATATCGAAACTCTGGTCCTTGTAGCACTCGGCTAACATAGTAGACAAGCTTCATGACTCCTGCTTCCTCTTGTGCAAGCACAGCGCTCATAGTGCTGGTCGTCACGGATAGGTACAAGAGTAGTTGTTCCCCCTTTTGGGGCTTGGCGAGGACATGAGGAGTCGTCAGGTAGCGTTTCAATTCTTCGAACGCCTACTTGCACTCCTGGTCTTAGTCGATCCATCCTTTCTTTTTCGGTGCCGAGTTGGCTTGCTTGATCAGTCGAAAGAAGGTGAGGCATCGTTCGGCGGCCCGGGATAGAAACCGAGCCAGAGCGGCGATGCTCCCGGTGAGGCACTGTACGTCCCTCACCTTTTTTGGTCGCTCCATTTCTAACACTGTTCTGATCTGATCAGGGTTGGGTTCGATCCCTCGGTGGATGACGAGGAAACCTAGGAATTTTCCCGATCGTACCCCGAACGCACATTTAGCAGGGTTGAGTTTCATGTTGTACCTTCTGAGTGTGGCGAAGGTCTCCGCCAAGTCACGTATGTGTTCTGCTTCTTAGAGGCTTTTCATGAGCATGTCGTCGATGTAGACCTCCATGTTACGGCCGATTTGTGAGTCGAACATATGGTTGACTAAGCGTTGATACGTAGTTCCAGCGTTCTTCAACCCAAACGGCATGCGAGTGTAGCAATATAGTGTTGCATCCCTACAGTTTTGATGATGTCTCACACTATAAATCAATCTGTTTCTATCTCTAGATCAATTCATGCTTGATCATTTAGGACAGTGCTGTTCATGCATATGTGCAAGTCTACACATTGCTTGTAGACTGTACAAAGTCCTTACATTGTTGCATCATGTGCTTCATGCACATAAAGTATGTACAGAGTTTTGCCTAGAATGCATTAGTCAAGTCTGTACATCGCCCGAGATTGCATCTTCAAAGTCTGTACATTCTTCAAGGGCATAGTCCATGCATTCAGATCAACTCTATACATTGTCTCGCACACATTTTCAAAGTCTGTACATTCCAATGTCTGTACAGCCCTTGCTTAGGTTAAGTCTGAACAAAGTCCATGCAACCCTTTTGCTTCATGAACGACAAGTCTGTACATCGCTGCATGCATCACTTAAAGTATGTACAGAGTTCTGCATAGTTTGCATCGGACAAGTTTATACATCGCTGCATGCATCACTTAAACTCTGTACAGAGTTCTGCATAGTTTGCATCGGACAAGTCTATACATCATTGCATGCATTTCTTCAAGTCTGTACATGGTCTTGGCATATGGACACACAAAGTCTATACATTGCAAGACCAAGTCTATACATCCGTCTCACTTAGCGTCTCACTCAGCGTCTTTGTGCATGGAGCATTCAAGTCTGTACATTGTTTTCTCATGCACGCATTCAAGTCTGTACATCATTATCGCTGCATACATCAAGTCTATACATCCGTCTCACTTAGCATCTTCTCGCATTCACGCTAAGTCCATACACTGCATTTGGGCATTGTTCATTACAGCAAGTCTGTACATTGTTTTCTCATGCACGTAAACATCCAAGTCTATACATTCTCTGCTGATATCTTTGTGCATCATTTCACAAGTCTGAACATTGTCTAGTTGCACGCCACATGACATAGCAAGTCTATACATTCTTCGGATGGCATCAACTAGAGTCTGTACAGTCTTTATTTTAAAGTCTGTACACAGTTGCCTTGTTGACTTAGTAAGTCTATACATTCGCTATGGCTTGTTCATGCATCTTTCTCATCAAGTCTGTACATTGCTTGACAGCATGCCTGAGCACTCATCGTCAATGTACATACTCTTCTATATGCATTTGTGCATTGTTCAAAACAAGTCTGTACATCATCCTTTGGTTCAAAGCTTGAACTAACTTGATGCATTCATTCTTCTCTTCTTTTAGGTTGATTCAAGCTGATGATTGGGCATGTGATCCGAGGTTGGTGCCTGGCACGTGATCCGAGGTTTCTCTGGAAAACGAGGGCACGAGCCCCACTCACGCCACAAGAGTGAAGTCATGGAATTCAGGTCGGAAGCCATATAAATGGATGTCCTCTGCGATCAAAAGAGGAGAACTGTAGGAAAGCTGAGAAAATTAGTGCCTGAGCAGAAGAAGAATAGAGAGAGCCTCCACGTTCCAGAGAGAAGACATAGAGAAGAATTTGAGAGAATAGATCTGAGAGAAAAGTCTTTGAGAGAGAGAAGTGTATGTGACTGTGAAGATCTGCTTCTTCGGAAGCTACATTTGTTCTTGGTTTTTAGAAACGATTGTCATTCATCGATTGTCTTGTTTTTCTATTTTTCACTTCATCTTTCTTATTCCATATTGTTACCCTCCAGTGTTCAGAGGAAGGGAGAGATTCTCCGGTTTCCCTCTGGGCTTCAGAGGAAGAGAGATCTGTGATCTCTGGTTTGCCAGTGACAGGCTGTCACTAGCAGTTCCCCTCCAGTTTGGAGGAAGGGAGATTCGTCTCCGGTTCTGGTCTTGCGGGAAGCAGGTACAGGTGTCAAACTTCTGTGGGTTGTAGAGCTTGGGTTGAGGGATTTATTTCCCTTGGTTTGTCAAGCTGTTCGGCAGCATCTATTTGCAGACTGAGTCTGCTGTTCTAGCCTTCGCTAGTGGAAGCCTCACTCTGGTTTGGAGTGAGGGGTAGATGTAGATTATGGACTGCAATCGAACCACCTTAAAAACTCCCTGCCTCTTCTATGGTTTGCTTGTTATCGGTGTGTTGCTCTCCTTCTGCTTGGCATTTTGTTTCACTGTGAACAGCTCTCTCGATCTCATTTTTTTCTTCTATCTTGGTTATTGTCTGCCTTAGCTATTGGTTTCGCTGTATCTGAAGGGTTGAGAAACCGAAGTTGTGATTTACCGCTAGATTATTAATTTTAGGGAGTGATCTATTCATCCCCCCCTTCTTTATCACTCTACGCTGCACATATCAATTGGTATCAGAGCGGGTTATCACCATGTTGGCCAACGGTCAGGGTAATCCTAATGGTCCTCGAAGTTTCATGCCTGAGGGTCAATCCTTTAGTCGCCCTCCATTCTTTGATGGTAATAATTATCTCTTCTGGAAAAATAGGATGGAGGTGTTGATCAGGGCACAGAGCCACAAGCTGTGGAGGGTAATCACTACAGGGCCGTATGACCTGCCACCGAACGTGGACGCGTGGACAGATGATCATGTCAAGTTATCTTCACTTAACTGGACAGCCCTGAACATCATCCAGTGTGCTGTTCACCCAGACAAATACGCCCGCATATCAGCCTATAGGACGGCTAAGCAAATGTGGGATGAGCTGCAACTAATCTACGAAGGTAGAGCTCAAGTGAGAGCCACGAAGGTAAATCTCTTCACCTCTGAGTATGAATTGTTTAAGATGAAACCAGAGGAGAACATCACTGAAATGTATGCCATGTTGTCCTTGATCACGAACACTCTTAAGGGGCTAGGGAAAGAGCTAGCTGAGGCAGATATAGTCAGGAAGATTCTTAGATCTCTAACCCAAGCATGGCACACTAAGGCCATCGTGATAGAAGAGTCAAAGGATCAGACGACTATGACAGTGAATGAACTAATAGGATCCCTCATGACCTATGAGATGAACTTTAAAGGAGGTGATGAAGGAAGTGACAGGAAGGGCAAGAATGTTGCTCTCAAGGCATCCCACAACAAGGGTAGCAGTAGCGGGAGCAGTAGGTCTGAGTCCGATGGTTTTTTCGATCTCGACCATGAGGAGCAGGCAATGCTCACTCGACAGTTCAGAAAATTTTTAAGGACTAAGGGGAAGACCTTTAGGAGGAAGAAGCCATACTTATTTAGTAAGAACGTTGAATCCAGCAGTGATAAGGATAGAAGTACTAAGAGAATGACTTGTTTTCATTACAAGAAATAGGGACACATGAAAGGGGACTGCCCAGATCTCCAGAAGAAGGGTCCCAACTTTCAGAAGAAAAGCTCAAAGGTGTAGAAAAAGAAGAAGTCACAGGCAATGGTCTGCACGTGGAGCGATGAGGAAGAAGCTCCGGAAAGCACTTCCTCAGAGGAAGATGAAGAAGGAATTTGCCTAATGGCAAATAGCGAAGAGGAGGTAACAAATGTCTTTGAAAATTTTTCTATTGATGACTGGGAAGATGCCTATGTTGAATTATTAGACAAGTTCAATTCACTCAGTAAAGAGCATATGGTCCTCAAGAGAAAATTCAATACTAATATTGAAGAACTAACCCAAATCAGTGAGGAAAGACTGAAACTAAAAGAAGAACTAGAAGAAATGACTTCCCTAAGAAAAGAAAATGAAAAGCTCAAGGGAGAAAACCAGGAGAGTCACACTCAACTCAACGAACTCAAAATCAAATTTGAAGAAAGACTGAATGAAAATAGAGTGATCTCAGAGAAATATGAAGTTGTTAAGAAAGTGAACGCTGAACTTTTAAAAAATTCTGAGTCTCTTAAAAAAGAGCTGGAAGACAAACAGAAGGTTTTGGAAAAATTTGTCCAAGGAAAAACAAGTCTGGATGCTATACTAGGGACACAGGTTAACTTCAATAGGGAGGGTCTAGGCTATGACCCAACTAACAAGATACCCTTTCAATTCAAAACCACCACCTTCTGCTCAGAGAAGGGAAAAGAGAAGCTGGACACACCATCCAGCTCAAATAGCAGTCAAGGAGCTCAACGTCCGAAAGAAAATTTAACAAACAGTGCTGGTCGACCATTTAAAATGGGAATAAATGTTGTGAAGAACTTCACTAAGCCCACTCACTAGAACCTAAATGGTAGATGGACCAAGCAAGTGGATCAGAATAAAAGCTGGAATTACTACAAACAGATGGGTCCAAACAAGATCTACTGGAGAAATAACTATCATCCTCAAAAATCTGTTAATCAACATGCTCACAGGAGATATCCAAGGAATGGGAAGCCCAATGACTGGAATAGAGATTACTTCTCCAGACTAGCTGGACATAACCCCAGTTATAATTTCAATAAACCCGAAGTAAAGGTGCCAGAGAAAACCATGTTGAAGCAAATCTGGATTCCTAAACATCTGCTTAGAGATTTGAATAATGTCTTTGGACCCAACTCATCTTGGGTTCCAAATCACTTTGCTTGATTTTGTTTGTGTAGGTCTGCCTGGCAGCTGAGAACAACAAGTGGTACCTCGACAGTGGCTGCTCCAGGCACATGACAGGAGACCGATCCAAGTTCAGTAAGATAGAGATGAAGGTAGGGGTCTGGTCAAATTTGGAGGAAAGGACAGAGGTAGGATCATTGGAGTTGGCACAGTAGGTAAGTCTTCCACAAACTCCATTGAAAAAGTTCAACTTGTGGAAGGTCTTCAACATAACCTGATTAGCATTAGTCAATTATGTGACAAGGGTCACAGGGTTGTGTTTGATGATAACTCATGCAAAATTTTTGAAATAAATTCCGATGTGGTTAAATTTGTAGCCAACAGGATTAATAATGTCTACATGATAGACTTGGATGCTGAATCTGAACCTAATCTTTGTTTATCTGCTAACTATAAAAGTGATGCTTTTGAATGGCATAGACGTCTAGGCCATGCTAGTTTCTCTACTTTAAATAAACTGGTCAAGCATGATTTAGTTAGAGGCATGCCTAGAATCAAGTTCAATTCTATTTCAAAATCCTGTGATGCCTGTGCTCTAGGCAAACAGACTAGGAATTCTTTCAAGCTAAGATCTGAGCCATTGTCCTCTAGGCCAATGGAACTTCTCCATATGGACCTCTTTGGTCCTACTAGGACTCAGAGTCTTAATGGGAATAGGTTTGGCTATGTGATCATTGATGACCACTCTAGATTTTCTTGGATCTTTTTCTTAGCTGGTAAAATCGATGCTTTTTAAAAGTTTAATCATTTTTTCAATAAGGTCAAACAAGAAGGAAAACACAAGATTTGTTCAATTCAATCCGACCATGGAGGTGAGTTTGAAAATTTCATGTTTTCTGATCTTTGTGAAAGAGAGGGACTAACACACAGGTTTTCTTCTCCCAGGACACCTGAACAGAATGGAATTGTGGAGAGAAGAAATAGAACTATTGTGGAGATGGCCCGAACCATGCTGATTGAGAGTCAATTACCAAGGAAATTCCGGGCAGAGGCGGCCAATATAGCAACTTATATAATCAACAGGGCCATGGTAAGACCTATTCACAAGAAAACACCCTATGAGCTACTAAAAGGTAAGAAACCAAACTTGGTCCATTTCAGAATTTTTGGAGCTAAATGCTTTATTCATAATAATGACAAGAAAGACTTAGATAAGTTTGAAGCTAAAAGCTCCCCTGGAATATTTTTAGGATACTCTGAAGTGTCAAGGGCATATAGGGTCTTTAACATAACAGACCAGAAAGTTGAAGAGTCTCCACATATCATTTTTAGTGAAAAGAAAGGTGTTACTAACATTGAAAATATTGACAGGGATTCCAATCACGATGGGGAATTCCTAGAAGACCAAGAAGAAGAGAAGACTCAACCGAGTGAAACATAAAATCCTCCCAACCAGGAAGGGCCAGAAGAAACATGTGAGTCTTCAATAAATGTTACATTTCTTAAAGATCATCCGATAGATAATGTCATAGGCAACCCTGAAGATCCTCTTCGGACTAGGTCTCATTTTAGAAATGTTAATAATCAAGACCTAATTGCTTTGGTCTCACAAATTGAACCCAAATCAATAGAAGAGGCCTTGGCCGATCAATCTTGGGTCAATGCTATGTGTGAGGAATTAGGTCAGTTCGAAAGAAATAATGTCTGGGAGCTTGTTCCAAGACCAGAAAGTGTTAATATCATAGGAACTAAGTGGGTGTTTAAAAATAAAATGAATGAAGATGGAATCATTTCTAGGAATAAGGCCAGACTAGTAGCCAAGGGCTACTGTCAGGAATTTGGTATTGATTTCGATGAATCCTATGCACCTGTTGCTAGGATGGAAGCAATAAGAATATTGCTAGCTTTTGCATGTTCCAAGAATATAAAACTCCAACAAATGGATGTCAAAAGTGCCTTCTTAAATGGAGTCATTAAGAAAGAGGTTTTTGTTGAAAAACCCTCTAGATTTCAATTCTCTCCTCAACCTAACCAAGTTTTCAGGTTAAACAAAGCCCTGTATGGTCTAAAGCAAGCTCCTCGAGCATGGTATGAAAGATTGACTGAATTTCTGATCAACAAGGGCTACAACAGACGTAAGGTTGATCAAACTTTATTTACCAAGGGTACAAATAAAGATCTCATCATAGTTCAGGTATATGTAGATGACATTGTGTTTGGATCAACTAGCTGTGAACTATGTGATGAATTCTCTAAAATGATGTCTGCTGAATTTGAGATGAGTTTGGTCGGTGAACTAAAGTACTTTCTTGGCTTGCAGGTACAACAGTTAGAGGATGGATGCTTCATCAACCAGATCAAATACACAATGGAACTATTCAAGAGGTTTGGTATGAACAACCTGAAGCACATTACAACACCCATGGGTACCAATACCTCACTGGATGCAGATGAGACAGGTAAAGAGGTAGATGCCAAGCTCTATCGAGGTATGATTGGATCTCTACTTTACTTGACAGCCTCTAGACCTGATATACAGTTCAGTGTAGGTATGTGTGCAAGGTATCAGTCTAGACCCACTGAATTACATTTAGCTGCAGTAAAAAGAATTTTCAGATATTTGTCTGCTACACAGTCTCTTGGTCTATGGTTTCCTGCTTCACACACACTTGATTTAGTTGCATACACAGATGCAGATTATGCAGGGTGTAAACTAGATAGAAAAAGCACTAGTGGCCACTGTGAATTTTTGGGTGGGTGTTTAGTGTCTTGGGGCTCCAAGAAATAATATTTTGTGGCCCTCTCCACTGCAGAGGCTGAATATGTGGCTGTAGGGAGTTGTGGTACACAAGTCATTTGGATTAAACACCAGCTTCAAGACTACCAAGTAGACCTGGGGTGCACACCTATCTATTGTGATAATACCAGTGCCATCAATCTTGCCAAGAATCCTATTTTGCATTCCCGTACCAAACACAGAGATAAGGCATCATTTCATAAGAGATGAGGTCTCTAAGAACAACTTTGAACTGATTCATGTAGGCACTGCTAATCAGATTGCTAACATCTTCACCAAACCTCTAGACAATGAGAAATTCACTACACTGAGAAGAGAATTAGGCTTATTCAAGTTGTCTTAATTGTGAAGTCTGTTCCTATTGTGAGGGGGAGTTCTGTGTGTCTGATGGTTAGCTTTCTGTAATGCTATGGTTAAGGGGAAGCTGGTTGAGCTGTGAGAGAGGGAGTTCTTTGACTAATTCAAAAAGATTGACTAGATGTGTGTCATTGCTGGTTCTCATGACTGAACTAGTGCGGTTCTCTCAGACAGTAGAATCACACTCATCTCTTAAGTCTATAAGTCTGTGTTACTAAAGTCCAGCTAGAATCTTCCCTCTGGTAGTCTATCAGAGATCTGGATTAAATGTACAAAGTATATCTTCCTACATTGTCAGTGATTCCGGTTCAGGCCAAAACCTGTATGTCTTGATATCTGACCAAAACAACTTGAAATCTAGACTTCAAGATTCACTTCAAGAAATAGTCCTTCTGGTATTGTTTTCAATCATTCCTTCTTCTCAACAGAAGGGATAAACTGAATGAACAAAGGTCTCAATTTGGTCACTGAGAAATTGGGAGCTTCATCAATGAAATGAAGTTTTTGTTTTCCTATGTCATGAGGTGTCAAATGCTTAACAAAAAAAAATGAAAAGAAATGACATTAATATTCTGACCATCACAGAGCAATGGTAGCTAGCTGGTGAGTAACTGGGGACTCTGACCTCTAATCAAGGTGTTTCCTCATGTCAAAAGCCACAGTTACTAACTCTATTCCTTTTTTTTTTTAAAAGAGAGGAGGTAATGAGGTACTCACACTGAGTGACTGGGGATTCAGGCCTCTAATCAAGGTGTCTCCCTAATGTCAAAAGAGTGAATTACCAACTTACTCACTGGTCTTCTTGAAAATAACCTCAAAATCCCTTGTCGTTATACACTTTAATGGATTGCTTATCCTCAATACCTTGAGAACACCTTCTCTGACTTTGTTTCTTATCGTTTATTGTGATAGTTGCCTGTTCAGCTATGTCATGCCATACTTGTTCACCCCTGTTCTAAATCATACACTATGTATGTTGATAAACTTTTCCCGCATTCTAGCTCTCTATTGTTTACTAGAGTTCAAGAATCTTCACTTGAGTTTAGCACCTCACTTATTCTCTTAAGACTTGCTCATGTCTTTCTACACTAAGAAGTTTATGTACTTCTTCCTCATGTCTCCAGCACTTTCATATATCCTTCATTCCTTTTGATGATGTCAAAGGGGGAGAGAGGTTTTGCAATATCAGTAGGTCATGAGTTGTCATGAGTTTTGGGGGAGACTTGTTCATGAGTTGTGGGGGAGTGGTTTTGGAGTAAGAAGAGTTTCAGCAGCAATGTTTAATTTGTCTGCATGCGCTTGCTTTGAATTTGCTTTGATTGTTAAAGCTGCTGTTAAATTTTTTTTAAGCCTTGATATTACTTGATTCATAGTGTTGCCATCATCAAAAAGGGGGAGATTGTTGCATCCCAACAGTTTTGATGATGTCTCACACTATAAATCAATATGTTTCTATCTCTAGATCAATTCATGCTTGATCATTTAGGATAGTGCTGTTCATGCATATGTGCAAGTCTACACATTGCTTGTAGACTGCACAAAGTCTTTACATTGTTGCATCATGTGCTTCATGCACATAAAGTCTGTACAGAGTTTTACCTAGACTGCATTAGTCAAGTCTGTACATCGCCCGAGATTGCATCTTCAAAGTCTGTACATTCTTCAAGGGCATAGTCCATGCATTCAGATCAAGTCTATACATTGTCTCACACATATTTTCAAAGTCTGTACATTCCAATGTCTGTACAGCCCTTGCTTAGGTTAAGTCTGAACAAAGTCCATGCAACCCTTTTGCTTTATGAACAACAAGTCTGTACATCGCTGCATGCATCACTTAAAGTCTATACAGAGTTCTGCATAGTTTGCATCGGACAAGTCTATACATCGCTGCATGCATCACTTAAAGTCTGTACAGAGTTCTGCATAGTTTGCATCGGACAAGTCTATACATCGCTGCATGCATTTCTTCAAGTCTGTACATGGTCTTTGCATATGCACACACAAAGTCTATACATTGCAAGACCAAGTCTATACATCCGTCTCACTTAGCGTCTCACTCAGCGTCTTTGTGCATGGAGCATTCAAGTCTGTACATTATTTTCTCATGCACGCATTCAAGTCTGTACATCATTATCGCTACATACATCAAGTCTATACATCCGTCTCACTTAGCGTCTTCTCGCATTTACGCTAAGTCCATACACTGCATTTGGGCATTGTTCATTATAGCAAGTCTGTACATTATTTTCTCATGCACGTAAACGTCCAAGTCTATACATTCTCTGCTGATATCTTTGTGCATCATTTCACAAGTCTGAACATTGTCTAGTTGCACGCCACATGACATAGCAAGTCTATACATTCTTCGGATGGCATCAACTAGAGTATGTACAGTCTTTATTTTAAACTCTGTACACGGTTGCCTTGTTGACTTAGTAAGTCTATACATTCGCTATGGCTTGTTCATGCATCTTTCTCATCAAGTCTGTACATTACTTGACAGCATGCATGAGCACTCATCGTCAATGTACATACTCTCCTATATGCATTTGTGCATTGTTCAAAACAAGTCTATACATCATCCTTTGGTTCAAAGCTTGAACTAACTTGATGCATTCATTCTTCTCTTCTTTCAGGTTGATTCAAGCTGCTGATTGGGCACGTGATCTGAGGTTGGTGTCGGGCACGTGATCCGAGGTTTCTCTGGAAAATGAGGGCACGAGCCCCACTCACGCCACACGAGTGAAGTCATGGAATTTAGGTCGGAAGCCATATAAAAGGATGTCCTCTGTGATCAAAAGAAGAGAACTGGAGGAAAGCTGAGAAAATTAGTGCCTGAGCAGAAGAAGAATAGAGAGAGCCTCCACGTTCCAGAGAGAAGACAGAGAGAAGAATTTGAGAGAATAGATCTGAGAGAAAAGTCTTTGAGAGAGAGAAGTGTCTGTGACTGTGAAGATCTGCTTCTTCGGAAGCTACATTTGTTCTTGGTTTTTAGAAACGATTGTCGTTCATCGATTGTCTTGTTTTTCTATTTTTCACTTCATCTTTCATACTCCATATTGTTACCCTCCAGTGTTCGGAGGAAGGGAGAGATTCTCCGGGTTCCCTCTGGGCTTCAGAGGAAGAGAGATCTGTGATCTCTGGTTTGCCAGTGACAGGCTGTCACTAGCAGTTCCCCTCCGGTTTGGAGGAAGGGAGATTCGTCTCCGGTTCTGGTCTTGCGGGAAGCAGGTCCAGGTGTCAAGCTTTTGTGGGTTGTAGAGCTTAGGTTGAGGGATTTATTTCCCTTGGTTTGTCAAGCTGTTCGGCAGCATCTGTTTGCAGACTGAGTCTGCTGTTCTAGCCTTCGTTAGTGGAAGCCTCACTCTGGTTTGGAGTGAGGGGTGGATGTAGATTATGGACTACAATCGAACCACCTTAAAAACTCCCTGCCTCTTCTATGGTTTGCCTGTTATCGGTGTGTTGCTCTCCTTCTACTTGGCATTTTGTTTCACTGTGAACAGCTCTCTCGATCTCATTTTTTTCTTCTGTCTTGGTTATTGTCTACCTTAGCTATTGCTTTCGCTGTATCTGAAGGGTTGAGAAACCGAAGTTGTCATTTACTGCTGGATTATTAATTTTAGGGAGTGATCTATTCACCCCCCCTTCTATATCACTCTACGCTGCGCATATCATATAGGCCATGGTCGGTGATGAACGCCATTTTGTCTTGGTCGGGCCGGTGCATGTTGATCTGGTGGTACCTGGAATAGGTGTCGAGGAAGCTCAGCATCTCGTGTCAGGCCGTAGCGTCGAACAGTTGGTCGATCCGGGGCATGGGGAAGCTATCCTTGAGCGTGGCCTTGTTGAGGTCGGTGTAGTCCACGCACATCCGCCACTTCTCATTGCTCTTGGGCACCAAGACCACGTTGGCTACCCAGTATGGATACTGGGTAGGTCGGAGTAGCCCTGATCACAGGTTTTCTCCCACTTGCTTTCTGATAATGGCATGTCGCTCGGTTGTAGCACCTTCGACGTTGCTGTACCGGGCGGTAAGTGGGGTCCAACCAGATTTGGTGCGTGATAACCTCCGGAGGAATTCCGGGAAGTTCATCCTCGGACCAGGCGAACACGTCCTGGTTGGCCGCGAGGAAGCTCGCGTACGCTTGTTTGTCGTACTCGGCCAAAGTAGCGCCGATCTTTAGTGATCTGCTTGGGTCGTCCCCAATCTGGATGAGGTATAAATCCTCGGCTGGCGTGCTCGTGCTCGGACCCAGATCTTCGATCCTTGCCTTTTTTTCTGGTGGCATTTCTTCGGGGCGTCGATCACGGGTGGAAATAAGGTAGCACCTCCTGGACTCTCGTAGATCACCGCGGACTTCCCCCACGCTGCGAGGAGTAGGGAACTTAAGCTTCTGGTGGTAGGAAGAGGGGACACCTTGAAGCGTGTCGAGGATCCCTTGGCCGATGATAGCGTTGTACCCTGTCATTGCATGCACTATAGTAAAGTCGGCGAGGAAGGTTACCTCTTTTGGTGTCGTCTCGAACGTGATCGGGAGCGAAATATGCCCTTCCAGGTGGATAATGGTGCCAGAGAACCTGTATAGCGGCTTGTGCAGTGGCACAAGTCGTGACATATCCACACCCATGAGTACAAGACAGTCGTACGCAATAACATCGGGCCCACTTCCATTATCCATCAAGATGCGTCGTACGGTACACTGGTTGATGGTGGCAGAAACTACCAGAGCATCAGAATGGGGCGTCGTGACGCCTTCTAGGTCATCCTCAAAGAAGACTATGGGGTCTCCCGAATGACCTGATAGGGAAAGTTCCCTGGGGGTGCCATCTCCTTGGTCCGCCATGTTCATGGCGGTCGTGTAGCGGCACCTTCTGCTCGCGCTATCCCCCCCCCCCCCCCCCCGGGGGGCGGGCCCTCTAGAGATCATCATGATCTCCTTGCCGTTGGGCTGATTGTCGATCGGAGGAGGCGTCTTCTGTCGTCTTTCGGCGGCTTTGGCGAGGAACTTGTCGAGGATGCCCCGACGGATGAGATCCACGATAGCATCCTTTAAGTTTATGCAGTCGGCGGTGTTGTGGCCATGGTCCCGATGGAACTGACAGAACTTCTTCTTATTCCGCGAGTGAGGATCCGACTTCATCCGCGAAGGCCATTTGAGGAATGGCTCCTCGCGGATCTCCATTAGGATCTGGTCGGGCGGGGCCGTCAGGGGCGTGTAATGGTGGTAGCCACCCCTTTCCTTATCGGAGTGGTCGCGGTAGTCCCCGTCGCGTCGCTCCCGCTTGCCTCGACCCTCTCGTAGCTGGTCGGCGGCTCTCTTCCGGTCGGGCTGGTCAGTCCCGGCCGCGCGGCGTAGGGCCACAGTGTTCTCCTCGCAATGCGCATGCTTATGGGCCAGCACAAGGAGATCTGGAAGCGTCGTAGGGGCTTCAACCCCAAGTGCGCACTGAAGGATGTGGTCCTGTGTCCCCTGGGTGAGTGCCGTGGTGGTGATACCGACGTCGAGGTGGGGGATATAGAGTTCCTCCGCGCGGAAGCGGGAGACGAAGTCCCATAAAGTTTCTTCTTTCCCCTACCTAAGAACAAGCAGGCTCACAGCAGATTTGGCTACCTTTCGACAGCCCACAACGTTTTCCTTGAACAGCTTTTTGAGCTGCTGGAAGGAGGAGATTGTCCTGGCCCGTAGGGACTCAAACCATGCTCGGGCATTCTCCCGGAGAGTCGTAACGAATGCCAAGCATTTCACGGTATCGGAGGCCCGGTGAAACACCAGGTGGGACTCGAAGCCGTGTAGGTGGTCGGCCGGGTCGGTGGTGCCGTCGTAGAAGGTGAAGGACAGTAGTTGAGGCTTTGGCGGGATGGGAGCTTCCATGATCTCTCTGGAAAAGGGAGCGTGGAAGTCCAGATCGTCGTCGATGAGGCCGCGATTCTTGGCGGCCAGGAGGACGTCGTCCAAGTACCGGAACTTATCCTTCATTTCGTTGAACTGTTGGAGCCGGCAGTCCATTTTCGGGTTGGAATGGAGTGGGCTGCGTACCTTAGGCGCAGGCAGGCTACGCGACCGTCGGGTCCTTGCGATGGAGGCATGGGATGCCTCCCGTACCTGTCGGAAGTTCTCTCTGTTCTGGTCCCTTTCACCTTCCCGTCGTTCGGGTGGGGCGAGTTGGGGCCTCTGGTCCCGGAGCTCCCGGCAAAAGTCTGCTAGAGCTCGGATCTCCTGGCGTAGATCATCTAGGTCACCTGGGGTGACCTCTTGTCGGGGGTGAGCGGAAGAAGCTTCCTGCGATCCCCAGCGAGAGTTGGGTCCCTGGTGGGAGCCCCGTCCCCGGTTACTGACATTGCGGAGGCTTCCACGGAGCACTGTCACTTTTCGCTCTGCTTCCCACAGACGACGCCAAGAAGTGTAGCGGCAGGAAAATGGTTCCTCGGCCATGTACCACCTTCTCTATTTATTTGTTGGGGAAGTCGTCTCGCGCCCGTGGAGTACTGCACACACCAAGAAACCAGAAGGGCGTCAGAAGGAGTCCCGGGGGTTACCCTAGGGGACAACCCTCCGATGCTTAAGTCAGCAAGGGATTAATGAGCAATAGAGAGGAGCTAGAGAAGTAGAGGCCATAGTGGATGATCCGAGAGGCGTGTAGGTCCTCTGCACGCGTGCTCGCTGCTCCCAGTGGGCTCTCGGAGAGTGCTCGCTGGGTGGTAAGGCCGTGTAGGAGGAGGAGGCTTTCTGGTTGTAGCGGATGGCCTCTCTGTCGTAGTTGCAGGTTGGGTTGCTCTCTTCTCAGCAGGAAGCTCTAGTGGCCGAAGTGCTCACTGTGTCTCCTCTTGCGTAGTAGTATGTAGTTTAGTAGAAGAATCTATCGTACCCTCTTCTCTCTTATCGATGTCCCTTTTATATGGATTGTCCTGGAGCGAGGGGCCTCATCCCTTGATAGGGAAGGGTCCGTTTAGTAGAGTAACTTCCCCCGCTATGTTGGCGAGAGTTTCCTGTTGGAGGGCGATAGCCTCGGCGTCGGCCGGTCCCTGGGCGAGTATTACGGCGCTCATGGCGTGTGCTCGCCCGTTACGGGGTCAAGGCCGACGTCGTGGGGGCAACGGTCGGTCGTCAGAGTGTCCTCCGGTGAGAACCGCGCTTGGGCCGGCTCCATTGTGTCTCGTGGAATCCGATGCTCTGCTGGGCCGGTCCTCTTCTTATTGGGTTGAGTGTGGGCGCTCACCTCTTGGCAAGGCTTAGCGTGCATGATTCTTAGTGGGCTGCCCGTTATTGGGCCGTTCCTAGGTCAAACCATATTTACCCTCCTCAGGAGTCTCTTCAGGGAAGTTGCTAGACTTCATAGTTAGTAAAAGGGGGATTCAGATTGATCCTAACAAAGCAAAGGCCGTCATGGACATGCCTCCGCCTAAGAATATCACAGAACTTCGAGGATTGATTAGATGATTGCAATTCATCAGAAGATTCATATCCCAACACTCTTAGAGGTGCCGCCCGTTGGGTCAAATTTGAATGGAACCAAGACTGTCAGAAGGCCTATGAGGATTTAAAGCTATATTTATCTAATCCCCCGGTTTTGCAGCCTCCTGTCCCTAGGAAACCTCTAATCCTATACATTTCTATCATTGAGGACTCCCTAGGAGCTATCTTGGCACAAGTAGATGATGAAGGCAAAGAGCGGGCAGCTTATTACCTCTCCAGGTTATTTAACCCAGCAGAGGCCAAGTACACTGCCATGGAGAAAACTTGTGCCATCTTGGTTTGGGTAGCTCAGAAGCTAAAACACTACTTTCTAGCCCACCCGGTTAGGTTAATCTCTAGAATGGACCCAATTCGCTATCTCTTTGAAAAGCATGTCCATTCTAGTAGGTTAGCTGGCAGAGCTTAGTTTGATATCACATTCGTTATTCAGAAGGCAATCAAAGGGTACTCCATCACTGAGCATCTTGCCCATCTTCCTATCCCCTGCATGGACTCTATTCAGGACCAGTTCTCCTATGAGCATCTCTCCGTTCTTACTCATCATCTCTTTTGGTCTCTGCACTTCGATACTGCACTGAATTCCCAAGGCCGAGGGATAGGTGTTGTTCTCCTCACTCCGGAAGGGGTGACAATTCCCTTTGCATATCAGCTCTGTTTTCCTGCTACCAACAACATCGTCGAGTATGAAGCTCTCCTGGCTGGATTGAAGCACGCCTATCTCTTCGGCGCACGTTATTTAAACATCATAAGAGACTCTCAGCTCGTTCTGCGGCAAGTTTTGTCCACTTATCGCACCCGTGACCTGAAGCTCAATGATGTGAAACGACCACGGGATATGCAGCAAGCAAACAGAAACTTAGGACCTATTCCGCAATCACAACCACATAGCAATTCAGTTGGCAGATCGGGCCAATTCACCGTCGCACACACACGAGCCCGGGGTGACTAAATGATGTTAAGGGGAGGTGATGGATCAAGACCCTTGCTGGTAGAGTGCTAGCAAGGCTAGGGTTGCCCTCCCGAGGGTACGAAGCCCACAATTAAGGGGCTGGCCGGGTGCCACTTGGAGCACTAGGTCCCTCTCTCACACACTCCACGGTGACCGCTCGTAAGTGGAGCACGTGGGGTCGGACACTCTCTCGCTTGCTCAACGGAGCGGATTCTACGGATATTAAATGAACAAGCACCAGAAGGAAATGGAGCAAAGGTTAGAGCTCACCTGGTTGGTTTGAAGAAACCAACCCCGTTCGGAGACGAGGGCGAGCGGGGAAGTGTGGGTTCCCCTCACACTGTGCCGGTGTAGCTTGATCCCTGTTTAATAATAACATTCACTACGCCTCACGCAGGAGGGTGGACTTAGGGTGGGGATGATTTGTATTACATGCAAACACTACCTCCACACAGGGAGGGGCGGTGAGCCGGCCAGGCGGGGAGGGGAAATTCGCCGAAAAGCGGGCGGAGAAGCCGACGCCGAATCTGCCGGCTGTCTGCGATGGCTGACTGATAGTCGATGTCAAAGTCGTAGATCTCGTTCTGGAATTTTTCTGATGACGAGACCAGTGGCGAACACGTTTTAACTGGAACGGGGATGCCTCAGAATTTTTATGAATTCTTCCGAAAAAGGTGCTGGTCCGGGAAGAGCTTCGAACAGAGTGACTGAATCTGGACGCAGTAGCTTCCTATTTCTGACAGCAACTTGCAGAGGTTGCCCCGACCGCTCCCGGACTCCAAATCATGAACCGCCGGAGTTTCTGGAACCGTGGAGAAGCCC
Source organism: Amorphophallus konjac (assembly GCA_022559845.1). Classification (NCBI taxonomy): domain Eukaryota; kingdom Viridiplantae; phylum Streptophyta; class Magnoliopsida; order Alismatales; family Araceae; genus Amorphophallus; species Amorphophallus konjac. The sequence goes on from CM040122.1 coordinate 143,636,665, forward strand.
TCTTCGCAGAAAAACTGACGGGGAAGCTGAATGAGGTCGGAGTCAACTGGGGGACTCTGAATAGTGAGGACAGGTTGAGGCAGACTGTGAGACGCAGATTAGAGTAGCCGAGGGAGAAAAAAGATAACTCTAGCCTCCGGATGCCGAATGCAGTTCTGCTTCTTGGTTCTGGTAGAGGACTGGAGGAGGAAGAAGTTTGTTGAAGGGCTCGTGGTCTGAATCTTCTGCTGTTTGGCGTGGTGCAGTGTCGAACCGGGTTCAGGTACTCTGCAGAGGGAGCTCAGTGTAGCCAGGGAAGAATGGGGTACCACGAACTGTAGCGACGTCAGAATGAGATGATTCCACCTCGCTTTGGAAGAAGACTCGTAGACCTTTCTGTCGATGTAGGCCACGCCCCCAGGAGCTCCGGGATGAGGTCGTGGGCGGCGCTGCAACAGGGGGGGGGCGGTTCTGCAGAACTGCAGCTGCTCACTAGTATATAGAAAATGGGGTAGATGGGGTGGGAGATGGGATGGATGTGTGTGGGGGGCGACCCCGGGCTGTGTGGGGGTCTGGTATAGGGTGATCTAAGGTGTGGGAGGGGCAGAATGGGGGCTGGAAGATGGTCTAGCAGGTGGAGGAAAGGGGAGCTGCGAATTTGGGTTGGGATAGAGAGAGAGAGAGGGAGATCTCTCTCCTTTGATTTGAATGAGAGGTTAATGGGGTTTAATGTTGCTTTGGGAAGGGGAAGGGTTGTGTTGGGGAGAGGAAGGGGTGCTTGGGAGAAGGGATTCTCCCTTGTGAAAATGAAAGGTTGTATGGGGAAGGGGAAAGGTTGCTTGGGAGGAGGGAGAGGTGCCTAGGAGAAAGGGATTCCACCTTGGGGTTGGAGGGGACTTAAATGGGAGGTATGGGGAAGGGGGAGGGGTCTTAATTAGAGGTGAATAGGGAGTAGAGAGAGTGAATTTTGAATTTGGGGTGGGGAGGAGAGAGAATGGGGTTCGCCCCCCTTTAGAGAGAGAGAGAGAGAAGTAGAGAGAGAGAGAGCTAGAGATAGAGAGAGAGAGAGGTGCACTAATGCTCAAAATTCATTCAAACTTTCATTACTGAAGTCAAGTGGAGTTGGGGTCCTATTTATAGGAATCCCAACATTTACAAAAAGTCCCTAGAGAAAGTGCTAAAAGCAAATAAGCAAGGGGGTGAGGAAGGAAGAGGGCGCCCATGGGCCAGGCCCATTTAATTGGGCCCATATGACCTCCTAGCCTAACAAACATAGGTAAATAGCATGATGACCTAGGGACATGACTCAAAACAAAGGGGAAATTACATCAAAATGACTCAAGAAAGATATAAAAATACATAGCTGAACTTAGGAAATCAAACTGAACATAATGGCAATCATTCGGACCCGTGGAGAAGTGGGAAGTGGTAAGCGATGTCCCCATCACTCAAGCCATATCAGGATTTGGTCACTCTCTTGGCTAGGCAATTCCGCAAGTTGATGTACATTCATACTCCTCGATCTTAGAATATCCTCACTGATGCACTGGCATCACTCGCTTCCTCTTTATCTTTCCCTCTCAGTCAGAGTACTGAGACCATCGTCGTTCAGAGATTGGATGCACCTTCTCTTCAGGATCCTTGGTACGACAACCTTAGAAAAATTGTAGAGGCTAGGGCTGAGAAGGAAGATTTGAAGGAAGTATCTTTAACAGAGCTAGAAGATATTCTAGAGGAAGAAGAGTTGCTATGGTACCATGAAATCGAGCCGTACTGCAGAGATGGATCATTCCCAGAAGGGGCAAGTGCTGAGCAGTGTAAGGCTATTAGAAGAGCCGCCTCAAAGTACACTATCATTACGGGAAAATTTTACAGGCGCGATCTCAATGGAATGCTCATGAGGTGTCTCGATGATGATGAAGCTTGAAAGGTGGCCGAAGCAGCCCATTCAAGTGACTGTGGAGGTCATGTCAATGGCCAGGCTTTAGCGAAGAAAATCCTTAGGCAGGGTTACTATTGGCCCACTCTAGAGGAGGATTGTTCCCTCTATGTCCGAAGGTGTCTTAAATGCCAACTCCACGCTGATAAAATCCATGCTCCATCTTCATCTCTTCATCCAAAGAAGGAAAAAAGAAAAGAAAAGGAGCAAAAATCAAAGCAAAGCCAAAAGCTCATTTCAAAAGCTCAAAGCTCAAAGTCCAGAAAGCTCAAAAGTATGAAACTAGGCATGGCAAGAGTGGCAGTACAGTTTCCCCGTGGGACGTTATGAGCTCGGTCGTATGCGTGCCTAGCATGGATGAAGGTTCGATGACGGACACAAAGTCTCGGCGCAACAAACTGAATCTCCGAAAGGGTTGTCATGAGAAGGATTCAAGCCCTAAAAACCTCTATACCTGGTCTAGGCTTACCTCCCGAATTCATTTTTTTCTTTTTAGGACGTAACTGTACCTTGGGTATGGCCTCGGCAGAAGCACCCTCATACAAATTGGCCCCGACCGGGGATTGTCACTTTCTAAGCACGCCAACCTCAGGTAATTCCTAGTGTGACAGGTAGGGCTCTTGTTGTCGGAATGGAATTGGCTTTCAAAATAAAAAAAATCAAATATTTCAAAAATTCAAAAAAATTAAACATTTCAAAATAAAAAAAATCATATATTTCAAAATCAACAAAAATTAAATATTTCAAAAATCCAAAAAAATCAAACATTTTAAAATCAAAAAAAATCAAACATTTCAAAATCTAAAAAAAATCATATATTTCAAAATCTAAAAAAAATCAAATATTTCAAAAATCTAAAAAAAATCAGATATTTCAGAAAAAAGGGAAAAAAGGAAAAAAATCAGATATTTTGAAAAAAAAAATACCATCATCCTCGCATAGCATGCATTGCATCTATACATTTTTCATTCTATTTTGCCTGTTTAATAAGGCTCCACCCCTTGACCAAATATCGAGGATTGGTCATTTCTAACTTGCTCCAGGCAAGAGGTTGAGCCTAAGAACGGATCTAACCTATTTTATTATTTTAAGTATGTACGGGCACAGGTCTGTTGCCCAGGATTCAAGACTCATATTTCTTTATCTCTTGTCCCTTGCGGTCTTTCGTTAGGCCGCTTCATATGCCCTAGCGGTTGCATGGGGACCGTTACCTCCACCCGAGAATCAAAACTCAGGTATTTCTGTCCCTTCACCCTGGCGGTCTATCGCTAGACCGTTAGGGTCCTTCTGACGGTCTGATGGCGACTGTATGCTTCACCCGAGAGTCAGAAGACACAGAGTTTTCTTGCATTTCTCCCCTTGTGGTCTATCGATAGACCGTTAGGGAATCCTGGCAATCTTTTGTCAGACCGTTTGTCAAACAGAGAACTCTATCCACCTTGATTTATCAAGCTATAAATATAATTTCATTGCACATAATTCAAACCAATCTTTTCTTTTATTCATTCAAGTTCATGACACATCATTCTTTCAATAAAATTCAAGTATATGATCAAAGGAATTTCAATTTCTCATCCACACGTTGCCGGATCTTGTATAATTCCTTCATATAAGCTTGGTACTCCTCTCCTTTCTCTGTCACATCTGCTTGCAAGGCACGGACACGGCTGATCTCCCACATGGTCAGAGCGTTCCGAACCACCCGCTCATCCTCCTCGGTCCCGATCTTCCTAGCTTGAAGGGGAGGGTAGTGTGATAGTGCTTGAACTGTAGTGCGAGGAAGTCTAACTTGTAAGTGGCACCGGTGCGGGTTGTAGATCGGCAAAGTAGTATTCCCCACTAGCTGTAGGTCTAGGCCCAGTCGTCGGGGTAATCTGAGGGTAGTGCTTTGAAGAGCCCGAGGTCCCATCACGAACTTCTTAATTGGCAAGGTGTTGAGGAAGAGGCGCTAATGTAACGCCCGAGAATTTTTCTAAGAATTTTTTGGATTTAGAAAGTAATTATAAAGCATTTAAGAGACTATTAGTTGAATTATAATGAATTATTTAAGCCCTACACTAATCCAAGAGGGTTAAGGCCCATATAATAAACCCAATAGGCCCAAAAGGTTGTTTTGGACCTTGGCCCATGTTCTAGAAGCATAAAATGGGAGAAATCACAGAATTAAGGGATAATGACTCTTTAGGAAGATAAGTAAATGGATAATAATGGGGATAATATCAAAAGAGTTTGAAGTATTTCAAATTCGGCGCCTAAGAATAAAAACGGTCTATCGCGAGACCGCTAATGGGAAAGAAACGGTCGTCCCAATGACCGCTAAACACTGCAGATTCCGTGAGAGGAAGAAAACGTGAAAAGGTTAGATTTTTAGCATCCAAATCATCTTGGATCAACTCTCTCAGCTAATTAGATAGGTCTAGAAGGATTGTAGATCAAATAGAAAGTCTAATTGGGACTCTAAGTTCGTTCTAATCCTCAAACCCTAGCTAAATCTTATAAATAGGTCCTAGACTTGACATACGCGACCCCTACATTGACTCGCATGGAACCCAGGTAAGGAGGCCGATTTTGAGGTAAGTTTCTTCTAAGAATTTGTTCATTATAGTTAGAACAAACTACCCTCCAATTTTTGTTCTATGAGATCAAGCCTACATGAAGTTAGAGTTTTCCAAAGTTGGTGATTCTACAACAAAAACTCAGGAATTAGTGCATCCAACCCAAGAAGATCAAGGAATTCGAAGCCCTAAACGAGATATTTAGTAAAAGTGACTTTAGAACTTTTTGTTACCCTTCATATCCTCTAGTTACCCTCAAAATTTCAGGTCCATAGGTCAAGGGAATCAGGAGATAAAGGGACGTGAAGTTGGTGATTTAGTACAAGAAAGGGCAGAATTAGGGCTGACTTCCAGTCCGAAATTGACTATTTAGAAGGATTAATTGAGATATGTTATCTCATGAAAGGCTCAAATTCGACGTCAGGAATAAAAGCCCTCTGATTTCATTCATTTTCATGCATGGTACTTTGAGAATTTCATGTTTTACTTAGGACTATGCATTTAGTTTAGTCTTCATGCATAATACTTAGCCTAATGAAGAGAAAAATAGAATTTCCTTGTTGTCCATACAAACCTATGCATACTGTTGGCCTATATATGATCTATCATGATTATAGAGGTTTATATATGTTGATTTTCATACATGATGTGTCTTAGATTAGCATTTTGTATTGTTTTCATTGAACTCGATTTTATGTAGGAAGAGAAGGTCTTCCTATAGACCGCCAGGGAATCTAGTGTTCGCATGATAGACCGCTAACCACAAGCGACGGTCCTGTATTCGACCATTTTCTATTCTGATTTTGTAATATTGGTAAATCAAACCATATTACAGAATTACCCATAGTTATTATATAATAAGCCTAGTTAACTAAGTTCTAAGCCTGATTCAAGTACTGGTTTTATAAACTTAATCTCATTGTTTATCATAATAGATTTCATGCTTCTAAGTATATTTGGTATTATTTTAACTTATGATAATTTGTGACCAAAATGGTATACTTTGTAATAAATACATGTTCCAAATGATAGATGATTCATGATTTAACTTGATCACTATTTTATTACGATTCTCTCTTTTCTAAGAGTCATTTTCTTAAGTACATGGCACATATCCCGGTATGTTGTCGTTAGTTACACTTTTTGCACATTAGGAACATAATCTTGGACATGATGACCACTCCTTTGGATATTCCTTCCAAAGGACTAGGAAATCTTATTTCAAGGCCTCTGTAAGACTCTGGGAGCCTGGGATTCTCACTAGGATGCCGATCTGGTTGTACCAATAAAGCCCAATTATCTAAAAAGCACTTATACCGGAGTTTTATATTATGGACCCTTAGCGGCCATTTGGTTGACTGCCAGATTCTGCTAGCGGCCATTCACTAGACTGCTAACGGATCCTAAATAGTTCTCCACTAGACCGCTAAAGACTCCAGATGTCCTGTTTTCAAAATATTGAACTGTCTTAGTTAACAATCCTGAACTAGACCGCCATGATCAAGAAACGATCCGGTAAACGACCGCTAATGTCATGAGTTTGATTAACCCGGGGTTTGACTCAAGGGTTGATTTTCCTATGTTCCTAGATGGTCCAATTGATTATCTAGAACCTGTCATATTATTCCAAAGATACCTAAGTAATTTTGAAAGATATGGAATGTATTGTTATGTTACCGATTTATTTCCATAGCATAACCTTGTTATTTAAATATATTTATTGAAATCTTTTATTCTCAATAGAAGGATTCTTATTTTTGGTTACCTTATCATGGAACTATAGGTGAAATTGTACATTCTTGGCCATATTATTGTTATAACGTGGAAGAAGCTTAATTTATACTTGAAGATGCAGTTCGAGCACTGATTGTGTTCAAGGGCTCTATGCTAGTCCCCTCGACTGATTGTCGAAAACATACTGTAAATCATGGGGTATGATGCTACTGGCATCGCATTGCGCTGGGAGTACTTTCTTTATAAATAAGTGAAATATCCACGGGATCCACGGGTGATACACATAAATTCACGAAGTACTTGTTACTAAGTGAAGAGTACATTTTTGCTTGTTACATGACTTTCTAGTGTATAACCTTCATGGTTATGAAAAGTACATTCTTGTTAAATTCTTGAATGGCCAAATTTATATTCTAGTTCTATACTTGATCATATCATATTCTCATATCTCAAGCTTGATCATATCTTGTTACTTTGGCTTTATTTGCATGTTTCATCATATTTGCATGATTTATCTTATCCTTTAGAGCTAAGATGCTAATTACTTAAATTTGCCAATCATGTTGATACGAAGATACTTACTGGGCAAGTGTGCTCATTACCCTACTTTCTAATCTTTTTCAAGAAATTCTAGTGGGACGGATTCAGATTACTCGAGTGATGGATTCGAGAGTGATTGAAGGATAAAGACTCGAGAGAAGCCTTAGTTATTCATGTCTAGTTGAGTAAGAATGTAATCTTAATTTTCTTGAGTCTAGCAATGAGAATCAAAGTTCTTATGTAATTTAGGATTATTTTATGAAGGAATAAAGTTAAAGGTTTTTGGTGAATTACATTGTACAATTACTCTTATGTGATTGTCTTGCTCTCTGATTATATTACTTGCTTGAGGCGTACTAGCTGACTATTCACATTCCCGATTGTTTCCGCTACATAATCTCGGGACGTGATAGTGAAAGTGGTATCAGAGCACTAGGACTAGAAGTCCTAGGGAAAAGTCATGTCATAGGTTAAGTCCGAGGTTTAAGGACCCACACCTATGAAACTAGGAAAGAAATTCCCAACCTATGAGAAGAATTGGGTAGAACCTGGGATGAGATAGTCATTAGAATTAACTCTAAGATTAACCCTACCCATTCCATTAGAATTAACAAATTCATTGCGCTTCTCAGGTATCTCATTCTCACGATGGCTCATCGCGTAGACTGGAACGGTATGCAAGAGACCGTTGCGGGTCTTACTCAAGCATTATAAACTATTATCCTGATAGTGAGGTAATGGTAGAAGGCCACAATCTCCCTGCAAACCTCATATGCCTTGATATGGAAGTCTACGATGGTATTCTAGACGTGGATTGGCTTGTAAACCATGATGCCTATATAAATTGTCGCAACCGGATTATCTCTTTTCGGAAACCAGGTCTTCCAAAGTTTTCCTTCCTTGGTAGCAAATATAGAAAGCATCCTACCATAATTTCATCTCTGCACGCTTGCAAACTAATTTTGCAAGGATGTGTAGCTTTTCTTGCTTCCGTAATCATTACCGAATCCAAGGAGATTGTCTTGGAAGCTATTCCTATTGTCAAGGAGTTTCCCGACATATTTCCATCAGAATTACCCGATTTACCCCCCGAAAGGGAAGTAAACTCCTTTATTGGACTCGTTCCCGGAGCAGCACCTGTTTCAATAGCTCCCTACAGGATGTCCCCCACAGAACTCAAGGAATTGAAGAAACAGCTTCAGGAATTATTAGACAAGGGTTTCATTCGACCTAGCACATCCCCTTGGGGTGCGCCAGTCCTATTTGTCAAAAAGAAAGATGGATCTCTCAGGCTGTGTATCGATTACCGGCGACTAAATCAGCTTACTATCAAGAACAAGTATCCGTTGCCGCGTATCGATGACCTCTTTGATCAGATTTCAGGAGCAGAATATTTTCCCAAAATAAACCTCAGGTCAGGTTACCATCAGCTCATGATTAAAGATGGAGACATACACAAAACTACTTTTCAGAGTAGATATGGCCACTATGAATTCGTGGTAATGCCATTCGGGTTAACTAATACCCCGACAGCATTCATGCAACTTATGAATAATGTCTTCAGGCCTTATCTTGACCAGTTTATAGTCGTCTTCATTGACGATATTCTTATATACTCCAAAACAAAGGAGGATCATGAAGAGCACTTGAGAATAGCCTTGTAAACGCTAAGAGAGCACAAACTTTATGCAAAGCTTAATAAGTGTCAGTTTTGGCTAAAGGAAGTGTCTTTCCTTGGCCATATTATTTCAAAGGAAGGTATTGTTGTCGATCCTTCAAAAATAGAAGCTGTTAATGTAGCAGCCCTGATAAATTTAAAGGAATAAATAAATCAAAATAGATTAAAAGATTTAGTAAATAAACGAAAGAACTTGGAATAAAAATAATTAAACCATGATGAAAATAACGCCTCAAATATAGGCGCTACTTTAAAATAAAACGCCCTTACCTAAGGCGTGTTTTGAGAAAGGACGCCCACACGTCAAGGCGTCAAATTTCAAATGACCAAAATAAATAAAAAGGGCAAGATAGCGTAACGTCCCTTGCATGGACGCGTTTCAACAAGAAACGACGCTTGACAAGACGTCAATTTAAATTCGATGCCCTGACCTAGGTCGCTAATTCAGTTTGAGTTTCGTTCGACCCAGGAGTCTATCCAGGGTAAGATGATAACTATGAGAAAGAGTTAGAATGTAGTAACAACTCTAATATGGAAGTATTACTTCCAATCGAACACTAACCTTGGTAGGATTTCCAATATCTTATAAATAACCTTCTGCTTAAACCGAGAACGCTATTTGACGTTCGGAGTTTTCAAAGGTATGCGAAGAACAGCAGGTTCTTCTTCTTCCTTCTTCCTTATATTGTGTTCGATCAACGCATGAAGAACTAATGATTCTTCATATTCTTCTCTTCTTACAGGTTAAGAAGATTCACGTGTGAAGAACAAAAGGGTAAATTCTTCTTTCTTCCACCTTCAGTCAAGTATTATGAAGATAATACTAATGATCGTATATATATGTTCTCTGTAGGAAAGTCATCTTAACCTACTAAAGAACGTGGGTTCTTCATCTACATCCTCTTAATTACCCTTGCTGCTGCTATTAGGATCGAAAGCTTCAAAAAGACTCTGTTTATAAAATAGAGTATCGTTCAGAACCTACACCTGTTCATCCGTCAGTTTATCATCATCAAGGTAGGTTTTCTCAAGCAACGTAGCCAAATCACCGTAACAACTATATTAAACCATATATATTAGTTCATGCATATAGTTTTCACTAGTTTTAAAAGTTCTATTGTTGGAAAGAAACGCCCTTTCTAAGGGCGCTAATTTTATACGCGACCCAGACTAGGGCGCTATCTAAATAAACGACCCTGACAAGGTCGTCAATTCAAAAGATTTGACGTCCTGTACACAGACGTCAATTTAATTACCTAATAATTACCCATGTTTATTAGTTCAATATTCACTTAAACATGATTCTAAATCAGTGCATCCTGATATTTTCTTGTCATGACCATATCTCGTTTTCTGGAAATTTCAATACTTGAAAAAAATGGTAAATTCTTGAAGTACACGACCCTGTATAGGTCGTCTCTCACTTGACTAACGCCCCTGTTCAGGGCGTGAATTGAAAAGTAACGCCCCTGTCCAGGGCGTGTTTCTGATAAATTACTGAAAATATATATTCTGCAAAAATAGAGGTAAAGAATGAACGACCATTGCATACGTCGTCAAATTTTAATTAAACGTCCCTTACCAGGGCGCGTTTTTGGTAGAATATGGAAATATTGAAATTTTACAAAAATATAAAATAGATAAACGCCCTTACTGAAGGCGTTAATTACTTGAATAGTGACTTTACTTAAGTCATTATTTTCCTGTAAAAATGTTTTTGCCTGTTTCTGATAACCGATGGTTTCAATTCATCTATATATATGTATATCGGCACTATATTTCCACTCCGTGAGTATAGTCCCACGTTTCATGATGTTTTATCGATCACTCTCAACTCTCATTGACATACAAACTCTCCATTGGACATTCCGTTCCTTTAGACTAGCGAGTTAGTCATAGAGACCTCCGTAGGACTCCTCGTACCTTGGATTCCCTCAAGGTCGACTGAGCTGGTTGTACCCTAAAAACCCATTACACTATTGAATGCCATGTCACTCTAAAAGGAACATGGTATACCGGCCCTTATGATATGCAAAGAGTATATCATGAGAATTCTTAATGGGATGATGATATCATGCCATTTGTTGATGTTCTTGTGGACCTCAATTCTATAATAAGAATGAGGGTATCTTGCCTTTGATAGACTGTTCATGTGGACCTCAATTCTATATAAAGAATGTCCATACTTATTTGTCATGGTACCCCAGTTAAGGGAACCTAATTCCACCTAGTTTCATCGTTCATCGTGATTGTACCGTTGTTATCGCCTATCTATGTCCAATGTCGTATTTTTGGACTCCATTCTCTCAAAGTTATCCTACGTGTCTACAAACTTAAATTGTTGAAATTCCCTATTGGCTATATAAATACAAGAGTGGATGTCAAATATACATGATAAATGCATGCGCATATAGGGCCCGATCTGGTCCTGGGAGGAGCACCCGAAAGTACTTGTGCCCATGGGAGTTGAATGATAAGGTATCTGGCATTATACCGAGTGCATGACTAGCTTGATTGGACATTCCACACAAATCTTGTACTTGACTCGTACTTGACTTGACATGAATTACGTGACCCGAGAAAGGGTAATTACTTGCTTGCTTGATACGTGATAGCCAAAGTTCTTGACATGACTTGCTAAGAAGTACTTGCTTGAATATCTTGTTATCTTTTCTTGAAAGCTCATGACTAGTTCATCTTGCTGTCTTATTGATAATTCTCTCTCCATCTTGTCGTTTTATGCGAGCATGCATAGCTATAGTACATTCATGAAAAAATGTAATTACTTAAACCCCTTGCTAGCGCTTGAGATATAATTTCCTACTGAGCGTTCGCTCACTCCGTGTTTGTCCCTTACTTTTCAGGTAATTCCGACGACGAGGGAAGTCAATCGGATGGGAATGGTCAAGAGTGAAAGAGCTAGAGCTTTTCCAAGTGTCTTCTAGTCTTTTTCCTATTTTCTTGAGTCAACTATGTACTTTTCCTTTTTAATTGAATAGAGCATTGGATTTGTAATAGTCTATCCATTATGAAATAAAGGATTGGGTTATCTTTCTATTTTGCGCATCTCTGTTTTGGTGTCGAATACACTACTACTCTGATTGACATGATTGATATAAACTCGTCGCGCATATCCGAGTATCTTCCGCGCTCGGGGCGTGACAGTTTTTGTGGTATCAAAGCCTAGGGTATTCAATTCCTAGGAAAACCCAAGTCCAAGGATATGTTCAAACCTTTAACCAGTGAGATTGGGTAGAACCAAGGGTTAAAGTTAACATAGTATATGAGTCTTTAAATACAATCACATATTAACCTAGTTATTGTAATTGTAGGATAATGACTGCCGAACGTGCTCAATGGCGCAACATGCAGCGTACCCTTCAAGGCATGACTCAAGTGCTGCAACAAGTAGCACAAGGAGGTGGACAACGAGCAGGAAGTCTCCACCAGACTTTCAAGAACATGAACCCACCCAAGTTCACGGGTTCTACTGATCCAGATGACGCTGAACACTGGATTAGGGAGATAGAACGTATATTCTGTGTTATGCAATGCACGGATCAGGATAAAGTTTTATTAGCTACTTTTCAGTTAGAAAGAGATGCTAGATGCTGGTGGGAATCAATAGAGGCTACTATAAATCAAGATCAGGTTTCGTGGGAAGAATTCGTTGAATACTTCAACGTGAAATATTTCTCGGACCGAGTTCAGGAAAAGAAGGCTGTAGAATTTGCTGCATTAAAACAACGATCTTTGTCAGTGGCCGAGTATGAGGCCCAATTCTCTAGATTGTCTCGATACGCTAAGCATCTAGTTAGCACCGAGAAAATGAAAGCTAGGAGGTTTCTTAATGGGCTCAGGCCCCAAGCTATTACTCAACTGGCGCCGATGGACATTCAAATCTACTCGAAAATAGTACGCCGAGTTCAACTATTAGAAGATGCCACGGAACTGTCTGATAGGATTCGTGGTAAGGATAAGAAGGAACAAGTTACAGGTTCAGGTTCCTTTAAACCCAACTTCAAGAAAAGGCCTAGCAATGGAGGTATTCCCTTACAAGACCAAAAGTTCAAGAAGACCAAGCCCTTCTCTTTCACCACTACCTCTCCAAATACAGTGTGCAAACATTGTGATAAAGCGGGTCATAGAGCAGAGGAATGCTGGAGGAAACTAGGAGCATGTCTCCGTTGTGGGAGTCGTGAGCATCGGATTCCCGATTGCCCATTACTTAACAATCAAGCCGTTGACGGAAGGCGCCCAGTAACCAAGAATGCTCGTCTTCATGCAATCAAGGAGACCGAGCAAGTAGAAGGAGGCGGCTTAGTGGAAGGTACATTGAAAGTTTGTTCCAGGAATGCATATGTCTTAATTGATACTGGTGCATCGCATTCTATTGTTTCTAAGAAGTTTGCTGACCCATTACCCCTAGAACCGGAATGGATAAAGTTAGTTTTGTCTACTCCTCTGGATGATGAGACTGATATTACACATCATTACCAAAACTGCGAGGTATTGATTCATGGTCAAAATCTCCCTATTGATCTCATATGTTTAGATCTGAAAGAGTATGATGTTATACTAGGGGCTGATTGGTTATCCAAGTATCAGGCAATGGTTGATTGTCGCAATAGTAAGGTTACATTCAAGGAATTTCCAGAACTAATATTTACTAGCCCCAAGAGTCGGAGCAAATCCCCTCTTATTTCAGCTCTTCGAGCTAGCAAGCTCATCAGGAAATGATGTACATCTTTCCTTGCCTTTGTCATAGTTAAAGAAGCTAAGGAAGCTAAGCTAGAAGACATTCCAGTAGTACAAGAATTTTCGGACGTATTTCTGGAAGATTTGCCGCGATTACCCCCGCAAAGAGAAGTGGCCTTCACCATCGACTTAGTCCCTGGTGCTGGTCCAATTTCAAAGGCACCTTATAGGATGTCACCTGTTGAACTCAAGGAATTAAAGGAGCAATTGATGGAACTCATTAAGAAAGGATTCATTAGACCAAGTACTTCCTCGTGGGGAGCGCCTGTATTATTTGTAAAGAAGAAAGACGGATCCATGAGGTTATGCGTCGACTATCGACAATTGAATCATCTCACTATCAAGAACAAGTATCCACTGCCGAGAATCGATGAGTTGTTTGATCAAATTTCAGGATCCATGTACTTTTCCAAAAGTGATCTTAGGTCCGGATATCACCAACTAAGAATCAAGGACGAGGATATTCATAAAACCGCATTCAGAAGTAGGTATGGCCATTATGAATTTGTTGTTATGCCTTTCGGACTAACGAATGCCCCTGCTGCCTTTATGCAGTTAATGAATAGTATATTCAGGCCTTATTTGGATCAATTCGTGGTGGTCTTTATTGATGATATATTGATTTATTCCAAGACCAAGGAAGAGCATGAGGAACATTTAAGGATTGCATTACAAATATTGAGGACAAATCAATTATATGCAAAACTTAGCAAGTGTGAATTCTGGCTTGAAGAAGTGACTTTTCTCAGACATGTTATATCAAAGGATGGCCTGTCTGTAGACCCATCAAAGGTTGAAGCTGTAAGGAACTGGGAAAGACCGACCAATGCTAGCGAGATCCGAAGTTTCTTAGGTCTTGCCGGCTATTACAGGCGATTCATCAAGGATTTCTCTAAAATCACCGTGCCACTTACAAGGTTAACTCGCAAGGAGATCCGTTATGAATGGGATGAGGAATGTGAGAGAAGCTTCCAAACTCTCAAGGATCATCTTACTACAGCTCCTATCTTAGCATTGCCAATTGAAGGAGAAAAGTTCGAGGTATACGCTGATGCTTCTGGCATTGGCCTCGGGTGTGTTCTAATGCAACAAGGGAAGGTTATAGCCTACTCATCTCGTCAATTAAAGAAGCATGATGAGAACTACCCCGTCCATGACTTAGAATTGGCCGCGGTAGTATTTGCACTAAAAATATGGAGACATTATCTTTATGGAGTACAGTTTACTGTATACTCCGATCACAAGAGTCTCAAATATCTTTTCTCACAGAAGGAACTAAATATGAGGCAAAGACGATGGCTGGAATATCTCAAGGACTTCGACTTCAATATACAATATCATCCCGGAAAGGGTAATCATGTAGCAGATGCCCTTAGTCGAAAGTCGAGAGCACTGTTAGCCAATTGTCTGATTCAAGAATGAAAATTGCTAGAACAATTCTCTGAACTCAATATAAGCATGGACACGGACCCTAGATGTGTCACATTATCTCATGTAAGCATACGGTCAGATTTATTATCTGAGATACAAGCACTTCAGGATGATGATCCTACATTAGTAGAAATCAAGGGCAGATTAAAAGGACAATCGGACTTCCAATTAACTTCTGATGGAAGATTAATGTTCAAGAATAGAACTTGTATACCGGACTGCCCAGAATTTAAGAAGAAGGTCTTAGATGAAGCTCATAGGTCAAGGTATACGATTCATCCTGGATCTACCAAGATGTACCAAGATGTGAAAAGAAATTTTTGGTGGCCCAACATGAAAAGAGAAATAGCGGACTATGTATCACGCTGTCTCACATGCCAACAAGTCAAGGCGGAACACCAAAAGCCTGCTGGAAAGCTACATCCTCTAGATATCCCTAAATGGAAGTGGGAGGATATTGGTATGGATTTCATCATGGGTTTATCTAAATCAAAAAGAGGACATGATGGAATATGGGTTATCATTGACCGATTGACCAAATCCGCGCATTTCTTGCCAATCAAGAGTCGATGGTCAGTTGATGTCTTAGCTGCACTATACATCAAGGAAATAGTCAGATTACATGGTATTCCTGTTTCAATCGTGTCTGACAGAGATCCCCGTTTTACTTCTCATTTTTGGAAAGGACTACAACATTCGTTGGGGACGAGACTTAATTTTAGTACAGCCTTTCATCCTCAACGGATGGTCAGACCGAGAGAACAAATCAAGTAGTTGAAGATATGCTTAGAGCATGCATCACTGATTTTGATGGAAACTGGCATGATCACTTGCCTCTGGTCGAATTTGCATACAATAATAGCTACCAAGCTAGTATACAAATGGCACCTTTCGAAGCTTTATACGGAAGGAGTTGCCGATCACCCTTGTGCTGGAATGAAGTTGGAGAGAAACAACTGTTAGGACATGGTAAGGGATACAACTGAGAAGATACGAGTAATCAGGGAAAGATTGCAAGTAGCTCAGACAAGGTAAAAGGCTTATGCCGACACAAGAAGAAGAGATCTCGAATTCCAAATTGGAGATCATGTATTTCTCAAGATATCGCCTGGACGTGGAATACGAAGATTTGGTGTTAAAGGCAAGCTTACACCAAGATTTATCGGACCTTTTGAGATACTAGAAAGAGTTGGCGAGGTTGCTTATCGCATCGCATTGCCCCCTCAACTGTCCGAAGTACATGATGTGTTCCATATATCTATGTTGAAGAAGTATGTACATGACCCATCACATATTATTGAATATGGAGACCTAGTGATCCAGAAAGATTTCACGTATGAACAGAAGCCTATGAAGATCTTAGATCAAGAAGTACGTGTCCTAAGAAATAAGGTTATTCCCATGCTAAAAGTATAATGGAATAAGAATTCAAAACATGAAGCTACATGGGAGACCGAGGAATCTATGAGGAAACAATTTCCAGATTTATTTTAGAAGGTACATACTCTACACTCTCCAAATGTAAATATATGATATGGAATTTGGGGACCAAATTCTTTTTAAGTGGGGGAGGGTGTAGCAATCCTGATAAATTTAAAAGGAATAAATAAATCAAAATAGATTAAAAGATTTAGTAAATAAACGAAAGAGCTTGGAATAAAAATAATTAAACCCTGCTGAAAATAACGCCTCAAATATAGGCGCTACTTTAAAATAAAACGCCCTTACCTAAGGCGTGTTTTGAGAAAGGACGCCCACACGTCAAGGCGTCAAATTTCAAACGACCAAAATAAATAAAAAGGGCAAGATAGCGTAACGTCCCTTGCATGGACGCGTTTCAACAAGAAACGACGCTTGACAAGGCGTCAATTTAAATTCGACGCCCTGACCTAGGTCACTAATTCAGTTTGAGTTTCGTTCGACCCAGGAGTCTATCCAGGGTAAGATGATAACTATGAGAAAGAGTTCGAATGTAGTAACAACTCTAATATGGAAGTATTACTTCCAATCGAACACTAACCTTGTTAGGATTTCCAATATCTTATAAATAACCTTCTGCTTAAACCGAGAACGCTATTTGGCGTTCGGAGTTTTCAAAGGTATGCGAAGAACAACAGGTTCTTCTTCTTCCTTCTTCCTTATATTATGTTCGATCAACGCATGAAGAACTAATGATTCTTCATATTCTTCTCTTCTTACAGGTTAAGAAGATTCACGTGTGAAGAACAAAAGGGTAAGTTCTTCTTTCTTCCACCTTCAGTCAAGTATTATGAAGATAATACTAATGATCGTATATATATGTTCTCTGTAGGAAAGTCATCTTAACCTACTAAAGAACGTGGGTTCTTCATCTACATCCTCTTAATTACCCTTGCTGCTGCTATTAGGATCGAAAGCTTCAAAAAGACTCTGTTTATAAAACAGAGTATCGTTCAGAACCTACACCTGTTCATCCGTCAGTTTATCATCATCAAGGTAGGTTTTCTCAAGCAATGTAGCCAAATCACCGTAACAACTATATTAAACCATATATATCAGTTCATGCATATAGTTTTCACTAGTTTTAAAAGTTCTATTGTTGGAAAGAAACACCCTTTCCAAGGGCGCTAATTTTATATGCGACCCAGACTAGGGCGCTATCTAAATAAACGACCCTGACAAGGTCGTCAATTCAAAAGATTTGACGCCCTGTATACAGACGTCAATTTAATTACCTAATAATTACCCATGTTAATTAGTTCAATATTCACTTAAACATGATTCTAAATCAGTGCATCCTGATATTTTCTTGTCATGACCATATCTCATTTTCTGGAAATTTCAATACTTGAAAAAATGGTAAATTCTTGAAGTACACGACCCTGTATAGGTCGTCTCTCACTTGACTAACGCCCCTGTTCAGGGCGTGAATTGAAAAGTAACGCCCCTGTCCAGGGCGTGTTTCTGATAAATTACTGAAAATATATATTCTGCAAAAATAGAGGTAAAGAATGAACGACCATTGCATACGTCGTCAAATTTTAATTAAACGTCCCTTATCAGGGCGCGTTTTTGGTAGAATACGGAAATATTGAAATTTTGTAAAAATGTAAAATAGATAAACGCCTTTACTGAAGGCGTTAATTACTTGAATAGTGACTTTACTTAAGTCGTTATTTTCCTGTAAAAATGTTTTTGCCTGTTTCTGATAACCGATGGTTTCAATATATCTATATATATGTATATTGGCACTATATTTCCACTCCGTGAGTATAGTCCCACGTTTCATGATGTTTTATCGATCACCCTCAACTCTCATTGACATATAAGCTCTCCATTGGACATTCTGTTCCTTTGGACTAGCGAGTTAGTCATAGAGACCTCCGTAAGACTCCTCGTACCTTGGATTCCCTCAAGGTCGACTGAGCTGGTTGTACCCTAAAAACCCATTACACTATTGAATGCCATGTCACTCTAAAAGGAACATGGTATACCGGCCCTTATGATATGCAAAGAGTATATCATGAGAATTCTTAATGGGATGATGATATCATGCCATTTGTTGATGTTCTTGTGGACCTCAATTCTATAATAAGAATGAGGGTATCTTGCCTTTGATAGACTGTTCATGTGGACCTCAATTCTATATAAAGAATGTCCATACTTATTTGTCATGGTACCCTAGTTAAGGGAACCTAATTCCACCTAGTTTCATCGTTCATCGTGATTGTACCGTTGTTATCGCCTATCTATGTCCAATGTCGTATTTTTGGACTCCATTCTCTCAAAGTTATCCTACGTGTCTACAAACTTAAATTGTTGAAATTCCCTATTGGCTATATAAATACAAGAGTGGATGTCAAATATACATGATAAATGCCTGCGCTTATAGGGCCCGATCTGGTCCTGGGAGGAGCACCCGAAAGTACTTGTGCCCATGGGAGTTGAATGATAAGGTATCTGGCATTATACCGAGTGCATGACTAGCTTGATTGGACATTCCACACAAATCTTGTACTTGACTCATACTTGACTTGACATGAATTGCGTGACCCGAGAAAGGGTAATTACTTGCTTGCTTGATACATGATAGCCAAAGTTCTTGACATGACTTGCTAAGAAGTACTTGCTTGAATATCTTGTTATCTTTTCTTGAAAGCTCATGACTAGTTCATCTTACTGTCTTATTGATAATTCTCTCTCCATCTTGTCATTTTATGCGAGCATGCATAGCTATAGTACATTCATGAAAAAATATAATTACTTCAACCCCTTGCTAGCGCTTGAGATATAATTTCCTACTGAGCGTTCGCTCACTCCGTGTTTGTCCCTTACTTTTCAGGTAATTCCGACGACGAGGGAAGTCAATCGGATGGGAATGGTCAAGAGTGAAAGAGCTAGAGCTTTTCCAAGTGTCTTCTAGTCTTTTTCCTATTTTCTTGAGTCAACTATGTACTTTTCCTTTTTAATTGAATAGAGTATTGGATTTGTAATAGTCTATCCATTATGAAATAAAGGATTGGGTTATCTTTCTATTTTACACATCTCTGTTTTGGTGTCGAATACACTACTACTCTGATTGACATGATTGATATAAACTCGTCGCGCATATCCGAGTATCTTCCGCGCTCGGGACGTGACAGTTAAGAACTGGAGCCGATCGACAACTGTGTCTGAAGTCAGGAGTTTTCTGGGTCTGGCTGGTTACTATAGGAGATTTATTAAAGATTTCTCAAAAATTACCGTTCCTTTGACTAGACTCACCAGAAAGGAGAATCCTTTTATATGGTCGAAGGATTGCGAGGAGAGTTTTCAAACTCTTAAAGAACACCTTACCACTGCACCTATATTAACATTACCAACAGAAGGTGGTGGTTTTGAAGTCTATACATATGTGTCTGGCATTGGCCTAGGATGCGTCCTTATGCAAAATAGAAAGGTTATTTGCTATTCATCAATGCAGTTAAAGCGTCATGAAGAAAATTACCATGTGCATGATCTGGAATTAGCTGCAGTTATATTCGCATTGAAGATTTGACGACATTACCTTTATGGGGAGAAATTCACAATATTTTCATATCATAAAAGTCTGAAATATCTTTTCACCCAGAAGGAGTTGAATATGCGACAACGCAGATGGTTGGAGTATCTCAAGGACTTCGACTTTACTATACAATATCACCCAGGGAAAGCAAATGCTGTAGCTGACGCTCTTAGCAGAAAACCAATGGCAACGCTAGCAAGCCTCCAAAAAGGTATGACTTGTCTTATCAAGGATTACTCTCACTTAAATCTTGATATTGACTGGGAAGAAGATGGATGTATAATCGCCAATATAAGGTCTCAACCTATATTGATTGAGGATATAGTCAAATTGCAAGAGAATGATCCTACATTAATGGGAATCAAAGATAACATTGATCAAAGATCGGAATTATCTATCTCACATGATGAAAGACTAGTGTTTAAGGAGAGAATATGTGTGCCGAATCATGACGACACTAAGAAATTGATCATGGAAGAAGCTCATAAATCAAGGTATACTATTCACCCTAGTGCTACCAAGATGTATCAAGACTTGAAAAGGAGCTTTTGGTGGCCCAATATGAAAACAGAAGTAGCGAATTTTGTATCCCGATGTCTCACTTGTCAACAAGTGAAAGCAAAACATTTAAAACCCGCTGGTAAGTTACACCCCTTAAATATTCTCGAGTGGAAATGGGAAAGTATAGGGATGGATTTCATCATGGGTTTACCTAAGAAAAGAGGAGGACATGATGGTATATGGGTGATCATAGACCGATTGACTAAATCTGCACATTTTCTACCAATCAAAAGTCGATGGTTTGTGGATGTACTAGCAGCATTATACATGAAGGAGATTGTCAAATTACACGGTGTCCCAGTCACCATCATATCTGACTGAGATCCTCGGTTCACATCGCAATTCTGGAAGGGTCTTCAACATTCATTAGGGACCCGACTTAACTTTAGCACTGCATTCCATCCACAAACCGATGGTCAAACTGAAAGGATAAATCAAGTGGTGAAAGATATGCTCAGGGCTTGTGCTATTGCCTTTGGACGAAGTTGGCACCATCACTTGTCTTTAGTGGAATTTGCATACAACAATAGCTACCAAGCCAGCATACAAATGGCACCGTTTGAAGCTTTATATGGCAGAAGCTGTCGTTCCCCTATTTGTTGGAATGAAGTAGGAGAAAGACAATTTCTTGGTCACGACATCATTAGGGATACTATCGAGAAGATAAAACTCATTCGAGAAAGACTTCATATGGCCCAAGATAGACAGAAGTCATATGCTGATAATCGAAGGCGCGATCTGGAATTTAAAGTAGGAGACCATGTATTTCTTAAGGTTTCTCCAGGTCGGGGTATTCGAAGATTTGGTATCAAAGGTAAGCTTACTCCAAGATTAATTGGCCCCTTTGAAATTCTCGAAAGGGTTGGTGAAGTTGTATATCGTATTGCTTTGCCCCCTCAATTAGCAGAAGTCCATGATGTATTTTATGTTTTAATGCTCAAGAAGTATGTACCTGATCCTTTCCACGTCATCACTTACGACAATCTAGAGATTAAAAATGATTTGACATATGAACAAAAGCCAGTAAAGATCATTGAACGAGAAATACGTCAATTGCGGAATAAAACTATTCCTATGGTCAAAATCCAGTGGACAAAAGCATGAGAAACAAGGGAAACGGAAGAAGCCATGCGTAAAAGATTTCTAGAAATATTTGAATGTAAGTACACTCTCCATAAATCCATGTACTGAATTTGGGGATAAATTCTTTTTAATTGGGGGAGGGTGTAACGCCCGAGAATTTTTCTAAGAATTTTTTAGATTTAAAAAGTAATTATAAAGCCTTTAATGGACTATTAATTGAATTATAATGAATTATTTAAGCCCTACACTAATCCAAGAGGGTTAAGGCCCATATAATAAACCCAATAGGCCCAAAAGGTTATTTTGGACCTTGGCCCATGTTCTAGAAGCATAAAATGGGAGAAATCACGGAATTAAGGGATAATGACTCTTTAGGAAGATACGTAAATGGATAATAATAGGGATAATATCAAAAGAGTTTGAAGTATTTCAAATTCGACGCCTAAGGAAAAAAATGGTCTATCACGAGACAGCTAATGGGAAAGAAACGGTCGTCCCAATGACCACTAAACACTACAGATTCCGTGAGAGGAAGAAAACATGAAAAGGTTAGATTTTTAGCGTCCAAATCATCTTGGATCAACTCTATCAGCTAATTGGATTGGTCTAGAAGGATTGTAGATCGAATGGAAAGTCTAATTGGGACTCTCAGTTCGTTTTAATCCTCAAACCCTAGCTAAATCCTATAAATAGGTCTCAGATTTGACATGCGCGAGCCATACTTTGGCTCGCGTGGAACCCAGGTAAGGAGGCCGATTTTGTAACGCCCGACAATTTTGAAGGCTAAACAAGAATAAGATAATAACAAAATATATATTTCGAAAGAAAAAAAATAACATATACATAATGATATCTACGTATTCTTATGAATAGTTAATAAGGTTGAATAAATAAGAATTTGGGTATATTGTTCCTACAATAAATAAAAGGCTAGTTAAAAAATACCTTTTTGGAATGGAAGAAAATATTTTACCTAGGATCGAACCTGTCTCTGATACCCAAGACAATGATTAAGAAGGAAATAAAAGTGAAGGAAATTATAAGAAATGAAACCCCTACATGACCTTAAATTATTGAAATCTAAAACACTAATGGTAAACCGGATAGTCGTAAGGACCTAGCATATGAACTTAACTTAGGACTAATGGGCCTTATACGTATATACATGTAAACTATTAGTAAATATAGGTCACTGACAAAGGGGATTAGTGATATATATACATATATACACGTGTAAACATACATACACTAGGACTTCATATACCTTTAATAGGCCTTACACCTAGACCATATCACAAATGAGCCAAAAAAAAAATAAATAAATAGCGCCTCCTATCAGGTCGTCATTTAATTAAAAATCGTTCAAGTGGGCGCTAATTTACAAATTGACGCCTCTATGTTAGGCACAAGTTAAAGAAATGACGCCCCTTTGAATGGGCACCATTTTCATACGTTAAGAGGGTAAAGAGAGAATAATAGTAAATAACGCCCCCTTGACGGGCGCTATATTATAAATTAAAGCCCCTTACACAGGCGTCATTTTAAAATAACGCCCCAACCTTAGGTGTCATTTCCAAACCGAACCGTTGGTTTTTGGTTCGAACAGGGATGTTATCTGGGTAAGTTTTAATTAGGGAAAAGATCAATACGTGGGGTGTCTATGTTTAATATGATTCTAAATATGAAATACTAATTCTAATCAAACTCCTATAACCCATTAGGATTCCTTCTCCTATAAATACCAACTCCTTCCATCGAACTCACGTTAACGCTAATTTGTTGGGTTCGGTGCTAGTATTCAGAAGGGGGGGGTGAATGAATATGGCCTATAAAAACTTTCACCCAATATAAAATTTCGCTCAAAAAGGAACTATGATGCTAACTAGACAGATTTACCAAATCTGAAAGCTAATAAACTATTCTGTTCGACCAGTTAGCAGACACATGGAACGCCCCTATGCATTCATCTAGCGGAAGCACAAATGAACAAATCAAACCACAATGCACAAGGATTTTTAGGTGGTTCGGTCCAGCAGACCTACATCCACCCCACACTCAACCCAAGTGTGGCTTCACTAACAGCTGGGCAACACAGCTTGCCAACAACCGCTGGGCAACACAGCTTGCCGACCAGTGGAATCCACCACTGCAACCGCTGGGGATTATAGCTTACCCGTCCAGTGGAAACCTCCACTGCCCGCTGAGCAACACAGCTTGCTGTCCAGTGGAATCCTCCACTGCAAACCGCTGGGCAATACAGCTTAGCCGTCTAGAGGCAACACCTCTGCAATCCGCTGACAAACAGCTTGAAGAAATGTATAAAGGGAAATGAAAGACAGAACAAGACAGCAACGGAAAGCTGAAACTATAAAGCACAAAATATAGCTCTAACAATGAGCAACCTCAGATCTGGTTTTGAACCAAAGATCTGAGGAATGAACTCCTTCTCACTCTCTCTCTCTTCTTCTTCTCTTCACACTCTTCTCGAGCTCTCTGCCTCTCTTCTTCTCTCAGACCAGATCTCCCTCGATCTCACTCTCTTTCTTCACTCTCTCTCTTTCTCTTTTCCTCTTCTTTGCTTCTGCTCTCTATCTGGATCGTGGCTCTCTGTGTAAACTTTTCTTCTCGCCAACTCGATCAATCTTCATCTGTGGACGAAGGCTCATATATATAGCAGCAGCAGCATCATCAGCCCCGACGTGTGACCTCCACATTTTCCTCCCAGATATTCGGGCCACGTGGCAGTCTCTCAGCATGCTTCATTTCAGCCTCGGATCACGTGCTGCCAGTCACTGGGGAATATTTCTTCCTCAGACCTGCAAGGAGATGAAAACCATTAAAACTGAGGGCCACAATAACTAAAGCTGCATGAGGTATGTAATAGTAATACGAGATGCACTGTGAACGACACGAGATACACAAGGTGACTACAGCACGAAGTAAGGAGAGAATGACACTAGATACATACTGTAACAAAGATAACACTACAAAGAGAACGACACGAAGAAGATGAGAACGACACGAGGTAGCACAGAAAGCAACACGAGGTGCTGCAATGTTCTGCACGCAGTGGAACAAAAATGACACGAAGACACAACAAGGAGAACGACACGAAGTCACAACAACAAACCAAACACTACGAAGAGAACGACACGAAGTGAGGTTATAAAACAACACGAGGTAAAAAGAAGAACGACGCGAGAACAACATGGAGACAAAACAGAAATCGACACGAGTTGAAAACAACACGAAGATGAGAACAGAAATTGACACGGAGTGTGGTCACAAGACAAGACAGACACGGGGTCTAGGAAAGACAACACGAGGATAGAAAAATAGACACGGCTATCACGACACGTGATGAAGCAGTGAAGCCAGAGAAAAAAGGAAACGACTCGAGGAACAACAGTGAATGACACGAAGACACAAAAGCAAACATAAAGAGGATGACACGAGATGAGCAACTAAATAATGAAGAAACGACACGAAGTAAACTCAACACGAAGACAGATCAACACGAAGACACAAATACTAAAACAACACGAAGACGAAAGGAACAGTGCAATGTATAGACTTTAAATCCAATGCAAAAGACTGTACAAACTTCATGAACAGTGCATGATTGTACTGGACGATGTATACACTTAGCCTATGCAGACCAGTCCGATGTATAGACTTTAAAGAAATGCATGCTACCGTGCAATGTCTAGACTTGCGATGCCTTCGTCGAATGCATACTACAGTCCAACGTATGGACTTAGACAAATGATGCATGAGACGCTCAATGTATCGACTTTGAGCTTACTATGCAGCGTATAGACTTAGAGCATAAACCCCACGATGCAATGTGTAGACATGCTATAAGACGCAGAATGAGACGCTGAAGTCTGTATAGACTTCACCAAGACACTGCATAACACTATGATGCACAATGTATAGACTATGCACATAACAGAAGTCTAACACAAACAATATATCAGTCATACACGTGCATTCTCCAGATGATATACCAGTCACAGTCATGTTGCTATCATCAAAACACAATGTCATCAAAACACTCATGGTGTTGCTATCATCAAAACACAACAACATTGCTATCATCAAATCAACATAGCACATGCTTGTGCCTAAGGGGCACAACATTCTCCCCCTTTTTGATGATGGCAACACACTGTGACAGTGAGTCACACACAAAATTTTCTCTCCCTTTGACATGATCAAAAAGAGAAAAACAGTAAAAACATGAGTGCAAAGTGTAATATGCATGCAAATTCCTCTAGAACATTCTCCCCCTGAATGTAAGAGTCCCCTGAATTATTTCTCCCCCTAAATAAAAGCTCCCCCTTTGAGAAGGAATATGAACAGATAACCAAGGTAGAGAAGGTAGGAGGGTCACTAGACAACAGCTGAATCATAGGTTTAGAAAGGAAGCATGATTATAAACAACTGTTGAAGTATAAGAATCAGCAACGTACAGCTTTCGAAATTCAGGTTTAACAGTGATAAATCTAGAGTAAAGAACCTGACCCCTGAAAAAGAGTTTGTAGACTCCATTTATAGCAATGAATCTAGGGCACATGGTATTAATAGATAAGTCAGAAATAATACCCTTTTTTGATTAAACAAGGAAATTCAAGAGAGGCAACTTGAACATGTATTGAGAAAAATAATTTTCACTCAATGACTTTTGATTTCAAGGGGTTACAGCAGTTTGATTTTCATTTTTCAAATTCCAGAGCCTGAGCTAAGTAAATAGATCAATGGCATTTATGCTGTTGACATTAGGTGTACACCTTGATCAGAGGCAGGTACCCCCAGTTACTAGGCATAAACTACTAGATCTATTTCAGATCAAGACCTACAAGGAATAGTCTTCACTGTTGACATTAAGGGTATACCTTGATTAGAGGCCAGTACCCTCAGTTACTTGGTGAGGACTCCCCCTATAGATTTGACCCTATGAACAGAGTTAGCTTGAGGCACTTCATGACATGTGAATTTTCCTGCTTCATTGGAGGAGTTCACAGTTTCTCAGTGCAATTAACCATTGCTCTGTCACAATGTTCAGTTCTTTACTTTTATGATCTTATTTACTGCTGCCCTTAATTCTTTTAGAGTGATTGTTTAAAAAATCAGTACACACTATTATTAGCCTGTTCTAGAAATTTCCAGATCAACACATTAGGCATTACAAAAACTTTTTCTAATCTTACCATGAGACAAAGATTAAGAGCTATAAAAGTTTTCTTTTATCTCAAATTCTGAAGTGCAGACACTTAACTCTCCAATTTATAAAGGTTAAACCTTTAGTTCTTTTCAATTTGTAAATGTGATTCTTATAAGTGAACAATTGTAATAATCACCACTCAATGTACTAAACCAGATGCAAAGCTGTTGTTCAGTGAAAAAGATGGGGAAAGGATAGCAATTGGCAATATGGTTCAATGAGCAACTCAAAGAATATGAATCATTTGAATGAGAACACTGAAAAGTGAATAGGATTTTAATGAATTGAATAGAACTCTCAGCTCCCCCTGACACCATGATGCAAGGATATGCTATGCATTAGACTGTTCTACATGCAGACTATACAACAATGATATATGAGGCAAGTATGCAATCAATTCAAGTTTATGCATCCAAGTCATGCACATTTATCCTTTTTTAGATTTTTCAAAAATATGATGCAGTACATTGTTCTACATGAGGACTAGACCCTTGGTACTTGGCAGAGAACCTGGTCTCAAGGACCATCTCACACATAGTAAGAACCTCCAGGCAGATTTTCCTGCCTTTTAGTAGCTTACCATTTGATATACCAGGGTTATGCAAGACAATGTAACATAAAGCAGTCCTACATGCATTGAACAACTTCATTGACAGTCATGCATATAATGTGTTTAGACACTAGACACATGCATTGACTGTATGCACTAACTGACTCATTCAAGCTCTGTCCAAGTATGTAATCAAGCAAGCAATGCATTGAAACAAA
Source organism: Amorphophallus konjac (assembly GCA_022559845.1). Taxonomy (NCBI): domain Eukaryota; kingdom Viridiplantae; phylum Streptophyta; class Magnoliopsida; order Alismatales; family Araceae; genus Amorphophallus; species Amorphophallus konjac. Next base: position 143,663,941 of record CM040122.1, read on the forward strand.
AATGATTGAGCAGAACATCAAGCATCCTATGTTCATAGTGCAGAAACTAGCAATAGAGAAGAACATTAGATATTCAGAATAAAACTCAGTAGCTGAGTCTGGAATGCAGACTGATCAGCTAAGCAATAAGAGATCATCAGACATTAAACAAGCACATCAACATTTTCAGATGATGAAATTTAACACAAAGTTCAGAACTGACCTGAAATGGTGCAGTCATGGGGTTTTCATTCTTGAGTGCCTTGGTTAACCCCTTTCACTTCTCCCACCAAGGCACACCTGCAGCATGTCAATCAAGTTGATCCTGCAGAGACCCAAGCAGTCTTGGGTCCTGCACTACCCCTATCAGGTGTTCTAAACAGTTTCTTAGCAACATGGTCATCAAATTTCATCAGAAAATAATTGTCCATAGAGTGACCAAGTTTACCACAATATCTACATGAAACAGCAGATTTTATGGTCCTATGATGCATATCAACAGCAGCATGAGACCTATGATAATGAGCATGAATTGTTCTGTTGTTTACATGAACATTTTGTTTCTTGTTCTTTTTTATCCAGCATTCAGCAGATTTGTGACCTGATTTACCACAATTAAAACATGAGAAGTTCACAGGTCGTTTTGCAGAGAATTTAACAATATGCCTTACTTGGGCATGCCAACAGTTCTTGATTGTATGGCCATGCCTCCCACATTCAAAACATACAGAATTCTTTTGAACATGCCAACAGTCCTTGACTGTGTGGCCATGCTTTCCACATTCGAAGCATGCTGGGGTTCTTTTACCAGAGGTAGTTTTATTTGCAAGGAAATTTACAGATTTTAAATTGACTTTCTTTCCCTGGGCATGCCAGCAATGAGCTGCAATGTGGCCCATCTTGCCACAATGAAAACAATTTAGATTCTGTCTCCTAGAATCATGATTTCTAGCATGAAATTCTTCAACATTCCGATTGCCCTTTTTCTGATCAGACAGAACTTTTCTAGCATGCTTTATGTCATCTTGTTTCATCACAAAACACTCACTCATAAAGTGTCCATGCTTACCACAATAATGACAAGAACAAGAACCATTAGATTTCTTTAAAACATGGCACTTATCAGATGAATTTTTAGCATGCTGATTGTTCCTTTGAGTATTTGGGGTTTTCTGATCTTTATTTCATTTTTGAATTTCATGAGCAGCAGCTTCTTTCAAGGATTTATTTGAGGGACCAGCTACTTTAGAACTCGGCACAAATGTGGTGTATAACAGGTTTCTAATACCATTCTTAACTCCAAAGCTATTTTCCACCCTTTCACTTTGACTACACACTTCATCTTCCAGAACCATTTTCATTTTGCCTTTATCCTTGGCCAACTTAGATGAGGTACTATTCAGCTCAGTGATTTTATTTTCCAAGGAGATTATAAGATTTCCTGAATGAACTTTCTCCTTCTCATAACTAGCCAGTTTTTCTTTTAACAGACAAAGTTCTTTTTCCAAATCAGCAGTGTGTATTACAAAGCTAGTAATTTCTTCGTCACTACAATTGATATACTTTTCAAAGCAAATTTTTCTTTTTCAATTGTCAGCCATCTCTCAGAGAAGACAGTATTCAGAACCATCAACTTTTTATTTTGATCTTTCAAGTAGACATTTTCTTCTTTTAGAGATTTGATTTGTTCCTTTTGAAAACTGTTATCAGAATCAAAATCATTAATCATGTCTTCGAGAATGGCACATGATTTACAAGAATTATCTTCACTGATGAGTTTGTTTCTAAGATCTTCATTCTCAGATTTCAACTTGTTCAACTCATCTTTTTCTTTATTCATGTTAGATTTCAAGTTTTCATTTTCAGCTTTCAGACTTCTAACCTCATGCAACATTTCTTTTCTTATTTTTCTCTTTTCAGATTTCAGTCTATCATATTTATTCAATAAATGCTCATTCAATTCAATCATATTTTTCAGAGAAAAATTATTAGTATCAGAGTTTACCTGTGACGAAGTGTCCTCCTCATAATCTTCGTCTTCTTCTGTTGCCATGAGACAATTCTCTTTATCCTGGGTTCTGCTGCTTGCTATCATCTCGACCACTTCGAAAGCACTGCAGCAATTAACTACACATGGAAACTTGTCAGTGTTTATAGCCCTTTGAGTTAGCTCCAGGGCCTTCTGATTATCAAAGAATTTTTGTCTGTCTAAAGTTTTCCATAAGGATTCATCCTTTGGAACTTCATAGGAACTGTGTGCAATGACTATCCACAGATCTGGATTAGTTTGCATCACATATTCTCTGAACTGATTAAACTAATTGTAGAACCCTGAACCTTCAAACTTCGGAGGATCAACAGTGAGTTCCATGCTTTAGACAGAATAAGAGTTCTAGGAAGAACACTAATCAAGCACAATGAATCAACTCAAATAACACCAAAAACAAATGAGCAAAACAAAGCACAAGTCAGTGAAGCAACACACGATTTCAAAAGACCCACTCTGAAATGCACCAGAAGCTAGCAGGATCCTCTGCAGATTGTTAGATCTGATAGATCAGAGACCGCTCTGATACCAATTGTTGGGTTCGGTGCTAGTATTCAGAAGGGCGGGTGAATGAATATGGCCTATAAAAACTTTCACCCAATATAAAATTTCGCTCAAAAAGGAACTATGATGCTAACTAGATAGATTTACCAAATCTGAAAGCTAATCAACTATTCTGTTCGACCAGTTAGCAGACACATGGAGCGCCCCTATGCATTCATCTAGCGGAAGCACAAATGATCAAATCAAACCACAATGCACAAGGGTTTTTAGGTGGTTCGGTCCAGCAGACCTACATCCACCCCACACTCAACCCGAGTGTGGCTTCACTAACAGCTGGGCAACACAGCTTGCCAACAACCGCTGGGCAACACAGCTTGCCGACCAGTGGAATCCACCACTGCAACCGCTGGGGATTACAGCTTACCCGTCCAGTGGAAACCTCCACTGCCTGCTGAGCAACACAGCTTGCTGTCCAGTGGAATCCTCCACTGCAAACCGCTGGGCAATACAGCTTAGCCGTCCAGAGGCAGCACCTCTGCAATCCGCTGACAAACAGCTTGAAGAAATGTATAAAGGGAAATGAAAGACAGAACAAGACAGCAACGGAAAGCTGAAACTATAAAGCACAAAATATAGCTCTAACAATGAGCAACCTCAGATCTGGTTTTGAACCAAAGATCTGAGGAACGAACTCCTTCTCACTCTCTCTCTCTTCTTCTTCTTCTCTTCACACTCTTCTCGAGCTCTCTGCCTCTCTTCTTCTCTCAGACCAGATCTCCCTCGATATCACTCTCTTTCTTCACTAACTCTCTTTCTCTTTTCCTCTTCTTCGCTTCTGCTCTCTATCTGGATCGTGGCTCTCTGTGTAAACTTTTCTTCTCGCCAACTCGATCAATCTTCATCTGTGGACGAAGGCTCAAATATATAGCAGCAGTAGCATCATCAGCCCCGACGTGTGACCTCCACATTTCCCGCCCAGATATTCGGGCCACGTGGCAGTCTCTCAGCAGGCTTCATTTCAGCCTCGGATCACGTGCTGCCAGTCACTGGGGAATATTTCTTCCTCGGACCTGCAAGGAGATGAAAACCATGAAAACTGAGGGCCACAATAACTAAAGTTGCGTGAGGTATGTAATAGTAATACGAGATGCACTGTGAACGACACGAGATACACAAGGTGACTACAGCACGAAGTAAGGAGAGAACGACACTAGATACATACTGTAACAGAGATAACACTACAAAGAGAACGACACGAAGAAGATGAAAACGACACGAGGTAGCACAGAAAGCAACACGAGGTGCTGCAATGTTCTGCACGCAGTGGAACAAAAATGACACGAAGACACAACAAGGAGAACGACACGAAGTCACAACAACAAACCAAACACTACGAAGAGAACGACACGAAGTGAGGTTATAAAACAACACGAGGTAAAAAGAAGAACGACGCGAGAACAACATGGAGACAAAACAGAAATCGACACGAGTTGAAAACAACACGAAGATGAGAACAAAAATTGACACGGAGTGTGGTCACAAGACAAGATAGACACGGGGTCTAGGAAAGACAACACGGGGATAGAAAAACAGACACGGCTATCACGACACGTGATGAAGCAGTGAAGCCAGAGAAAAAAGGAAACGACTCGAGGAACAACAGTGAATGACACGAAGACGCAAAAGCAAACATAAAGAGGATGACACGAGATGAGCAACTAAATAATGAAGAAACGACATGAAGTAAACTCAACACGAAGACAGATCAACACGAAGACACAAATACTAAAACAACACGAAGACGAAAGGAACAGTGCAATGTATAGACTTTAAATCCAATGCAAAAGGCTGTACAAACTTCATGAACAGTGCATGATTGTACTGGACGATGTATACACTTAGCCTATGCAGACCAGTCCGATGTATAGACTTTATAGAAATGCATGCTACAGTGCAATGTCTAGACTTGCGATGCCTTCGCCAAATGCATACTACAGTCCAATGTATGGACTTAGACGAATGATGCATGAGACGCTCAATGTATCGACTTTGAGCTTGCTATGCAGCGTATAGACTTAGAGCATAAACCCCACGATGCAATGTATAGACATGCTATAAGACGCAGAATGAGACGCTGAAGTCTGTATAGACTTCACCAAGACACTGCATAACACTATGATGCACAATGTATAGACTATGCACATAACAGAAGTCTAACACAAACAATATATCAGTCATACACGTGCATTCTCCAGATGATATACCAGTCACAGTCATGTTGCTATCATCAAAACACAATGTCATCAAAACACTCATGGTGTTGCTATCATCAAAACACAACAGCATTGCTATCACCAAATTAACATAGCACATGCTTGTGCCTAGGGGGCACAACATAATTGCCAAAGGCATCCTGCTACTTCTTCCTCCTGCTGTGGTCCAAACCACAAGGAGCGGCCACTACTCTTCTTCCTCTGCGTCCCCTTCATCCTGCTGAGGAGTACGTGAAGAACATAGGACGTTCTTCATCGTCTTCCTCTTCTTCTGCTGAGTTGGTGTGTTGCCGTAGGAAGCCTCTGCTTCTCTATTTTCTCTCGACGGGACAGCTGCGTTGAGGCTCTTGCCATCTTCTTCTTACTGAATCATACGTTCTTTCTCTTCTTCATACTACTGTTGCCATCCTGCCAAAACAGAGTATCGAATATTCCTAAAGTTCATCACCATTCTTCATCGTCTGACAACTAGGACCACCCAATCAGGTAGGTGTTCTCAAGTAACGAAGCCCAAACATGAAAATTTAAGAAATACCATGCATATAGTCCGTATCCTGATGATTTCTCAGGTTTCTATTTTGTTTTGCTAAATTTCAATAAATAGCGACCCAAGCTAGGGCGCTATTTTATTTGACGACCGTGCAAACATGCGTCAATTATCTAGTCATTTAATAAATACAAAATGTTCAAATAACTAATAAACCCTTGTATGTAAACTAATGCATGATCATGTCCATAAATTCCTGCTATTTTTCTCTATCTGTTCATGTCTTTGGAACGTTGATCAGACATACTCCAAAAACCATGTGTCTATGATTGTACCTATCCGGTGCAAATCTTATGACAAAGAAATAGCGACCCTTATTAGGTCGTCAATTGAATGAACGCCCATGTGAACGGGCGTCAATTTAGTGATAAATGGTGTATTATAGAAATGTTTATAATATTCCTGGATATTGAAATGATGACATATACCCTACCCTTTAATTTGATGTGTGATGCCCCTTACTAGGGCGCTGTTTACAGAATTGAAGCCTTCATGAAAGGTGTCATTTTGATGATAATCGAAATTTGAAAATGTTTATAGATATTAATATTTACACAATCTGGATGTAACGATTGAGTGAACAGTCGTCATTTGATAAACTGACGACCCTGACAAGGGCGCCAATTTAGAAAATGAAGACTTAAACTCAGGCGTCAATTTACCGAACTCCTGATATTTTGATTTTCGTGTTTTAGCAACCCTTGACCATGGGTTGTGTATACCGGCACTATATTCCATTCCGTTAATATAGCCCCATGTTTCACGTTGTTTTATCGATTACCACTATTTCTCGGTGATAGATGAACCCTCCATGGGACATTCCGTTCTTTTGGATTGGTGACTTTATCATAGAGACCTCCGTAAGACTTCGCTAGCCTTGGAATCCCTCTAGGCAGCCGAGCAGGTTGTGCCATCAAAACCCATGACACTACTTAATTTCCATGTCACTCTAAAGAAACATGGTATGTCGGCCCTCATGACATGCTATGTGAATGTCATGAGAATATTCTTAAAATTATGGAATGGGAAACCATGCCATTAATGTTTCTTAAAGAATTATGTGCCATACTTATGGACACTAATTCTATCTACCTTATCATGTACAAAGAACAAGCGACGCTATATAAGTGCTTATTCTTGATGTCATGATCTCCACCCAGTTTATCGACATGTCATGGTTTCTATGCTTCGCGTAGATTTTTATCGCAAGTCTGTCCTTGGTCAAGGGCCTTGCCCTTGAATTCCATAGAAATCTTACCTTATCATTCTATTAAAGCTTGTTCTTGGAACTCCTTATTGGCTATGAACTATCGTGGATGTCTAGATCTATCTTTAAATGCTGTGCATATAGGGCCCGATCTGGTCCTGGGAGGAGCACCCGAAAGTACTAGTGTCCATGGGAGTTTTTAATGATCACGGTATCTGCCATTGCACCGAAGTGCATGACTCGTTGGATCTTTGCCACTCCACACTCTCTCTTTCTGTCGTGACTTACGTGTGCGACCTGACTTGCGTGACTTTACTAGCGTGGCCCGAAACTGGCAAAGTACTTGCGTGAAATAGCCAATAATCTATCTCTTGATCGCTTGTAAGTTTTGCATACCATCGTTAATCTTCTACTAGTTTTGTTTCACTTGCTTGGTTAAATCTACATGCATAGTCTTACTTGTATTTACATGCGAAAATGTAATTATTTCAACCAATTACTTGTTCTTGAGATATAATTCTTACTGAGCGTTCGCTCACCCAGTTCTATTCCAACATTTTTCAGGTAATCAGGTGGCTAGCGAGACCAAGACTCACATGGGAGGGACCAGTGTGCAAGCGAGCTTTGAAAATTAGTGAACCCGAGTCTTTTATCTTTCTTGAGTCTAGCATAATGTCTCTTATTTAGTTATATTGTCTAAGTCTATTAGTGCGTCATCTCCTTTTCTTTCATAGTGACGTAGTTGAGTCTTCAAGTTCTTGTAAGAGATTTATATTTGAAATAAAAATTTTTATTGTTGTTCCAAATTATTTGATCTCATGCCATTGCTCTTGATCGTTCACGACTGTTTAACTGCCACGTTCCGAGCAAACGACACGTTCCGCTGCTATCGGTTCGGGGTGTGACAGACAACATATTTTTCTCCCCCTTTGACATGATCAAAAAGTGGGAGGAAAGCAATGAAGTTCAAATTGCAGCAGGCAGATTCATAAAGCAATGAGGGACCACTTCAAAAGTGCAAGTGCGGCAATAGCAAGGCAAGGATACTATGATCAAAACATGTTGAAACCAAGTGAAACTTATGGAGACAGAAAGGTATGCAGACCGCATTGAAGATTCACAAAGCTAGATGATACCATTCGAGACAAAGACATTCAAGCACGTATTGATTACCAATTGAAGGTAGTGGTTGGCCTCAAGGATATGAACCAGTGGTGGAAGATGTTCACAAGATGAGGTGTGCAGCATGATAACATTCAAATTCTAGAACCCATTTCAGAGTTTCACAAGATGCAAGAGCAAAGCAACAACAAGATGGCATATCAAATGATTTTCTTTGATTTTCAAATTTTTTGATTTTTATATTTTCTGGAAATGCACAAAAACTCAATGCAAGCATATGATGTTACTATGAATGCATGCAATGCAACTAAACAGACATGATGACACTATGAATGCAAGCACACAATGAAATGAAAGCCAACTGGGCCGATTGTTGAATTCAAAAAATGTGAAGATTAATTCTATGTGAGGGTCACAAAATTTTTATTTTCATGATACCAATTGAAGGCAAATACCCCATATAGCAAGTGTAAAGAAATTGAAGTCCAAATTTTTGAAATTTTATTGATTTTCAGATTTTTACATTTTCTTTTGAGGTGCATGAAGCTAGTTACATACAAATGAATTATATGAAATGCACACAATGCAACCAGATAGTTACATATAAATATACATGCAAGCATATCTCCCCCTTACTTATATAAGTAGGGAATGGGTATAAGACAGATGCATGAGAGTCATGACAACCGGAGTGCACATGTGTAGCACATAGGAGATTGTGCAATCATATAGGAGATTCATGCAATTGCTAACGTAGTCAATCAATTTTCTGAATACATAATAAATCAAATTCCCAGATGTGTAAGTGAGTAACATGAAAAATGATAGTTGCAATATGGATATTCAGATTTTCAGATCAACACAAGGAGACATTTTACAGACTGCACTTTAATTTTGAGAACATTGTATTGGAGGCTTCGCTCTACCTCAAAAGATTTTTCACACCAAATTTTAATTAATGATTTCACAATGATAATTAGAATTTTTTTAAAGAATGATCGGGTTCAAATAATTCCTTTTTACGCGAGTAGACGCATGGAGCTCATGCCAGAATCCCCGGTTACTCAGAATACTAAACCATTTCACCTCATTCTGAACAGAGGTACTTTAGTCAACACTTTTCTGAAATGAACCACATCACGTCTCAGGTGACAGTTGCCCAATTTACTCAGTGAGACTGAGCATTGCTCTACCTTTCTTTTTTATTTCAGATTTTTTTCAACAAGGATAGGTACGCAGCTTTTTCCTCAACTGTCTTTTCAATATACATGCAACAAGTTTAAAGTTTCTAGAGTGTTGAAAGGAAATTCTTATATCCTTATTTTTAACACTCATTTTCACATTTTGTACAAGATGTGTATGAATTTGATTCAGCATGTATACCGAAAATATCATGAACACATAACAGTGCAACTCTCCCTAAATAGATGCACTTATGAGATATAAACTCCCCCAGAGTTTATGATATGAAACACTCCAATAATGACTCAAATGCAACATTATTGATCAAGAAAGTATAAGGTCATAGAAATTCCAAAGGATGGGGTTGAATAACATATATAAGCATGCAAGCACACATTGGGAGTATATGCAATATGCAGTGCAAAATGAAAAGATATGCAAATTTAGTTCTTGAATTGTTGGCCCCAAGGATATGCATGCTGAAAATGCCAACTATGTAACAAGGCACACGATGAGCTTCATTTTTCAAATGCACTATGTGAATGATATGCAGATATGATATGCACATGTGCAATGTGATGTACAATTTTAGATCTTTATTTGAATGTTCTAAATGCATTTCAGAATTTAACATAGATGCAAAAAATGAATTTTTTAGATTTTCATGTGAATGATCTAAATGCAATGTAAAGTGCAAGATGTAGCATTGATGCAAATTACAAGTTTTCAATTTTTGATTTGGATGATCTGAATGCACCTAATGCACTGAATTATAATGCATGCACCCTATACCTATATGAGAATGAGATGCAAGAAGCAGAAGTAAGATGCAAGATAAGATGGAAAGGCTTGATTTTCAGAACAACATGACAGATTGCACAAGTGAGCATTCACGTTCAGATGATTATCAACAACATTTTCATGATATGGCCTTTATGAACAAGGGTGCAAATATGATCAAAAACAAACAATGCAACCCAATTGTTTTCAAAGATTTGTTCCAAAACAGATTTTTAGGAGCATTTTACAAGTTTTGAAATGAGAAATCATCCACAAGCCATTCAAAAATTTCAAGATCTGGTACTAGGCGGAGATTTTAGTCCGAAGTCCCAGCTCACGCATAGGGAATGCTTCCAAGTGGACATAATCCACCCTTTCACAAATGCCATTTAATATACCAGATACGCAGTTAAACTCAAATGTGATCATGCAATTTAAATTGAGACATATTCAATAGCCAATCACCTCATACACATTTCTCAATATTTTCAATTGGGTTTAACTAATTTGACAAATTCATCACATCGAACTAGGGCAACAACATGTCAGGTTTTCAGAATGTATACCTGAGTTCAGCAGACATCGCCATATGCCTTCAAGAGCCAAAACACTAATTCTCATAAGGGTCAGTATTTCAGATTTTTGGTTTCTTACCTTTGCCTTGAGAGTCCTTTGTTTGTCTCAACTTCTTCATTACCCTCAAGTCACTCATGTAATCAAGGTTCTCATTTTTCAGATTTTGGTACCCAAGATTTCTTGGATCCCTGGGGTTCAGTAGCACTTTTGAGAGGTGCTTTCCATAGTCTCCCACATGCAAATGTCAAGGTTCATCAACAATGTATATGCATGAAAATGGATATGCATTCTAATAACAAAATCAGTTTTTTTATTTATTAATGGAGATTTGGTTAAAACAAGTTAGAGTTTTTCAAATAGGGCTTAGAAGTTTATTTTCAATACTTGTGCCTTGAGCATCCATCATCTTCCAAGCCTTCCACCTGTAATCAAAAAAAAAATAGTTCACCCATTAAGTTCATTTCAAATTTCCTTTGATGATTTCTGCAGATTGATCACATAAAGCATTATTAGTAGTTCCAGAAATAATATCATTCGCATATACTTGAGCCACTAAAGTGTTATTACCTGATTTCCTCGTGAAAAGTGTATGATCAACCTTACCTATTGAATCCGTTCTCAAACAGAATGGTGTGAGCCTTTCATACCATGCCTTGATTACTTGCTTTAGAACATACAAGACTTTCACCGGCTTGTACACAGTAATGGATGTTGAGTTGATCCTGGAAGTTGTTCTACAAGGACATCCTTACCCATCTCTTGGTAATAGTTGAGAAAGTTCTCATCATTTTTCATCCTTGCAAGATATTCCTTCAATGAATTCAAGATTGACGATAGCTAGCCCAATCTCACTTGTATTCTTGGGAGTGTGATCTGCATCCAAAGTTGAGAAATTTGATTTGTCAATTTCAATTCAGATCTATTAACAATAACATGAAGAGTTCCTTTGACAACTATCATCCCCTTAAGAACTCCAGACTTGATGCATGACTCAGGAATGAGCCTAGGCACTAGGTTTACATGTCTATGCAAGGAACTCCCCCTTAAATGTGTAAGAATATGAAATGTTTTGTAGCAACCCTGATAAATGAATATTTGAAATAAATTAAAATATATATATATATATATTACAGTAGTAATACAGATAATAAGAATAGGGTTAATCTGATGAAGTAAAACAAAATTAAAATAACGCCTCTTATTAGGGCGTTAATTCAAAAAGAAACGCCTCTCTCAAAGGCGTGAATAAAGAAAGGACGCCCACACCTACGGTCGTCAGTTCTCACGCGACCAAATGGGTAAGTAAAAGAAACGCCTCTATCTTGGGCGTGTTTTAAAACACGAAACGCCCCTTTTCAAGGCGCTTTTTAAGAAACGCCCTTATGCAAGGCGTTAATTAAAGAATACACGCCCTGACCAAAGGCGTTAATTCAGTTCATGACTCGTTCGAACCCAGAGCTTATCCAGAGAAAGATTAACCTAATCTAGTAAGTGTCTAATAGAGTAAGGACTCTATTAGGGATATACTACCCTCACACGATCACTAACTCTAATAGGACTTCCAAAGTCTTATAAATAAACCTATTCGGCCAACCCTAAATCTATTTGGACGAACTACTGCTGCACGGTACGTGAAGAACAAACTGTTCTTCTTATTCCCTTTTGTTTTTCTTGCTTTAGATTATATGAAGAATAATTAGTTTTCTTCTTGTTCAGGAAACTCTGCTACTGCCGTCGAAGAATAGGTAATATTCTTCTATCTTTCTTTTTCCTTAAACGTCGATTATAACTATGAAGATTATTAACATCTTCATCTTCCCTCTTTTTTCTCTTCCTCTACAGGTTCTGTAGCGTGAAGATCTTTGAAGAACATTTGTTCTTCTTCCGGCTGCTGCTGCTGTTGCAGATTTTCGTTGCAACAGAGCTCATCTTCTATCTCAACCTTCACGTGCCATTAAAAGGTAGGATTTTCTCAAGTTATTGTAGCCCAAATAAGAATTAATGCAAGATATCTATACATACGTATATGAGCATGGCATGCATATTGTTTATAAGGTTTTATTACGTTTTCTGCAAAATTTTAAAAGAAACGCCCTTGATTAGGGCGCTAATTTAAAAGAAACGACCATGGTAGTGGTCGTCAATTTAATATTTGACGCCCTCTACGCAGGCGTTAATTTCATAAGAATCGCATGTGATTAATAATTGATCCTGTTTAAAAATTACAATACATATGAAATATTGATTTTTAATATCTTGCATGACTCTGTGAATTCCTGTTAAATTTTACTGCCATGACATGTCTCCTGTCTCTCGAAATATTATTTATTAAAATATCATAAATTCCTTGAAATTCACGACTTGGACAAAGTCGTTTTCCATATTCTAACGCCCCAGAACAAGGCGTGAATCTGAAAAGTAACGCCCCTTCCTAGGGCGTGTATCTGTTAAAATCCTGAAATTCACATATTCTGTAAAATGGAATTAGAAAGTAACGCCCCTTCCAAGGGCGCGTTTTTGATAAATTTCTGAGAATAATTATATCCTGTCGAATATGTAAATGATGAGACGCCTGCCTCTGCAGTCGTCAACTTTGAAGAAACGCCCCTAGGAAAGGCGTGTTTTTGATAAATTAATGAAATAATGGAAATTCTGCAAATTGGTAATATATGTAAACGCCCTTCTGTTAGGCGTTAATTATTCAATACACGACTTTACTTAAGTCGTTATTTTACTGTAAACTGATTTTATCCTGATTCTATTACCGATAGTTTCATATTATACATATATATATATATATCGGCACTATTCTCCACTCCGTGAGTATAGTCCCACGTTTCACGTTGTTTTATCGATCACACTCAACTCTCATTGACATACAAGCTCTCCATTGGACATTCCGTTCCTTTGGACTAGCGAGTTAGTCATAGAGACCTCCGTAAGACTCCTCGTAGCCTTGGATTCCCTCAAGGCCGACTGAGCTGGTTGTACCCTAAAGACCCATTACACAGTTTTTGCCATGTCAATCTAAAGAAACATGGTATACCGGCCCTTATGATTATACAAAGAGTATATCATAAGAAATTCTTGATGGGATGATGATATCATGCCATATCGTGTCATTCTTGTAAACCCCAATTCTATGATAAGAATGAGGGTATCTTGCTTGATCTTATGTTTATGTGGACCTCAATTCTATATAAAGAATGTCCATATTGATTTGTCATGGTACCTAAGTTAAGGGAACCATATTCTACCTAGTTTTATCGAACTCGTGATTATACCGTTCTATGTCCTTTGTCATATTTTGGACTCTATTCTATCAAAGTGGTCATACGTGTCTACAAGCTTGATTATTGAAATTCTATGTTGGCTATAAACAAGAGTGGATGTCAAAACACATGATAAATGCCTGCGCATATAGGGCCCGATCTGGTCCTGGCAGGAGCACCCGAAAGTACTTGTGCCCATGGGAGTTAAAATGATAAGGTATCTGGCATTATACCGAGTACTTGACTTGCTTGATTGGACATTCCACACACATCTTGTACTTGACTCGTACTTGACATGAAATGAAATGCGTGGCCCGAAAAAGGGTAATTTACTTGCTTGATACATGATAGCCAAAGTTCTTGACATGACTTGTTAAATGTACTTGCTTGAATATCTCGAATAAACTTGTTATCTTGTTGAAAGTTCATGATAAGTTCATCTTATTTCCTTGATACTACATTCTATCTATCCTGTCGTTTTATGCGAGCATGCATAGCTTTATTGCATTCATGAAAATGTAATTACTTAAACCCCTTGCTAGTACTTGAGATATAATTTCCTACTGAGCGTTCGCTCATTCCGTTTGTCCCTTGTACTTTTCAGGTAAGTCCGACGACGATGGAAGTCAATCGGATGGGAATAGTCAAGAGTGAAAGTGATAGAACTTCTACAAGTGTCGTCTAATTGTTTCTATAGTTTTCTCGAGTCAACTATGTACTTTTCTTTTTATTAAACAGAGTATTGGATTTGTAATAGCCTATCCATTATGAAATAAAGGATTGGGTTATCTTGCTATTTTGCGCATCTCTGTCTTTGTGTCGAATACACGACCACTCTGATTGACATGATTGATATAGACACGTCGCGCATCTCCGGGTATCTTCCGCGCTCGGGGCGTGACAGTCTTTGTGGTATCAGAGCGCTAAGGTATTCAATTCCTAGGAAACCCAAGTCCAAGGATAGGTTTCAAAACCTTTAACCAAGTGAGAGTGGGTAGAACCAAGGGTTAAATGATCAATGAGTCCCTTATAAGATCATAGTGATATAATACTAACATAGCTATTGTAATTGTAGGATAATGGCTGCCGAACGTGCTCAATGGCGCAACATGCAGCGTACCCTTCAAGGGATGACCCAAGTGCTACAACAGGTAGCACAAGGTGGTGCTCCACGAGCTGGAAGCTTACACCAAGCATTCAAGAATATGAATCCCCCGAAGTTCATGGGATCGACCGATCCAGACGATGCCGAGCATTGGGTTTGGGAGATTGAACGTATATTCCGTGTTATGCAATGCACGGATCAGGACAAAGTCTTATTAGCTACTTTCCAGTTAGAAAAGGATGCTAGATGCTGGTGGGAGTCGATTGAAGCTACAATTGACCCAACTCAAGTTACATGGGGAGAATTCGTTGAATATTTCAACGCCAAATATTTCTCTGATAGGGTCCAGGAAAAGAAGGCCGCCGAATTTGCCGCATTAAAGCAAAGATCTTTATCGGTGGCTGATTATGAAGCACAGCTTTCTAGACTGTCTAGATATGCTAAGCATTTAATTAGCACGGAAAAGATGAAAGCCCGTAGATTTCTTAATGGGCTTAGGCCCCACTACATTACTCAACTGGCGCCTATGGATATTCAAGTTTATACTGAAATAGTGCGCCGAGCTCAGTTGCTTGAAGATGCCACGGAACTATCTGATAGGATCCGTGGGAAAGACAAAAAGGAGCAAGTCACAAGTTCAGGTTCTTTTAAACCCAACTTTAAGAAGAGGCCCAATAATGGAGGTTCTTCCTCTCAAGATCAGAAGTTCAAGAAATCCAAGCCTTTCTCTATCACCACTACACCTTCAAACGTAGTATGCAAGCATTGTGACAAGGCTGGTCACAAAACAGAAGAATGCTGGAGGAAATTAGGAGCATGTCTCCGTTGTGGGAGTCGTGAACATCGGATTCACGATTGTCCATTAATGAATGACCAAGACGGTGAGGGTAAACGCCCAGTGACAAGGAACGCGCGTCTTCATGCAATCCAAGAGACCGAACCAGAAGAAGAAGGCGGATTGGTGGAAGGTACATTAAAAATTTGTTCCAAATATGCACATGTCTTATTTGATACGGGTGCATCGCATTCCATTATTTCCAAGAAGTTTGCTGACCCATTACCTCTAGAACCAGAATGGATGAAGTTAATATTGTCTACTCCTCTCGGAAACGAGACGGATATCACACATCATTACCAAAACTGTGAGGTATTGGTTCGAGGAAAGAATTTTCCTATTGATCTTATCTGCTTAGATCTAAAAGAGTATGATGTTATACTAGGAGCAGATTGGTTATCCAAATACCAGGCAACGGTTGATTGCCGTGATAGCAAGATTGTTTTCAAGGAATTTCCGGAACTGACTTATACTAGTCCTAAGAGTCGAAGCAAATCCCCTCTTATTTCGGCTCTTCGAGCAAGCAAGCTCGTCAAGAAAGGATGTGTATCCTTCCTTGCTTTTGTCACTATTAAAGAAGCTAAAGAAACCAAGATAGAACACATTCAGGTAGTGCGAGAATTTTCAGACGTATTTCCGGAAGAATTACCGGGATTACCCCCGCAAAGAGATGTGGCCTTCACCATTGACTTAGTCCCTGGTGCTGGTCCTGTTTCAAAAGCACCATATAGAATGTCCCCTGCTAAACTCAAGGAGTTGAAGGAGCAGTTGATGGAACTAATCCGAAAAGGGTTTATTAGACCAAGTACTTCCCCGTGGGGAGCACCAGTCTTATTTGTAAAAAAGAAGGATGGATCCATGAGATTGTGTATCGACTATCGACAGTTGAATCATCTTACTATCAAGAACAAGTATCCACTGTCGAGAATCGATGAGTTATTTGATCAGATTTCAGGATCCAAATATTTCTCCTAGATTGATCTCAGGTCTGGTTATCATCAATTGAGGATTAAAGACGAAGATATTCATAAAACTGCGTTCAGAAGCAGGTATGGCCACTATGAATTTGTTGTTATGCCTTTTGGACTAACAAATGCCCCTACTGCCTTTATGCAGTTAATGAATAGCATATTCAGGCCTTACTTGGATCAATTCATAGTAGTCTTCATTGATGATATATTAATATATTCTAAGACTAAGGAAGAACATGAAGAGCATTTGAGGATTGCATTGCAAGTCTTGAGGACAAATCAATTATATGCTAAACTCAGCAAATGCGAGTTCTGGCTTGAAGAAGTGGCTTTTCTCGGACATGTAATATCCAAGGACGGTTTATCTGTAGATCCGTCAAAGGTTGAAGCTGTAAGAAACTGGGAAAGACCCACTAATGCAAGCGAGATTAGAAGTTTCTTAGGTCTTGCAGGCTATTATCGGTGATTCATCAAAGATTTCTCTAGGATCGCCGTGCCCCTTACAAGGTCAACTCGCAAGGAGATCCGATACGAATGGAGTGAGGAATGTGAAAGAAGTTTTCAAACTCTCAAGGATCATCTCACCACAGCTCCGGTCTTAGCTCTACCGATAGAAGGAGAGAAATTCGAGGTCTACACTGATGCTTCTGGCATTGGCCTCGGATGTGTCCTAATGCAACAAGGAAAGGTCATAGCATACTCTTCACGTCAGCTGAAGAAGCATGAGGAGAATTACCCCGTCCATGACTTAGAACTGGCCGCGGTAGTATTTGCCCTAAAGATATGGAGACACTACTTATATGGAGTACAGTTTACTGTATACTCCGATCACAAAAGTCTCAAATATCTATTTTCACAAAAGGAGCTAAACATGAGACAAAGACGCTGGCTAGAATATCTCAAGGACTTCGACTTCAATATACAATACCATCCCGGAAAGGGTAATTATGTTGCTGACGCCCTTAGTCGAAAGCCGAGAGCAATGATAGCAAATTGTATGATGCAAGAATGGAGGTTACTTGAACAATTCTCCGAGCTCAATATAAGCTTGGACACGGAATCCAAATTTGTCACACTATCTCATGTAAGCATATAGTCAGATTTGTCATCTGAGATACAAACACTTCAGGATGATGATCCTATATTAGTAGAAATCAAAGGCAGATTAGAAGGACAATCTGATTTTTAACTAACTTCTGATGGAAGATTATCGTTTAAAGATAGAACTTGTATACCCGATTGTCCGGGATTAAAGAAGAAGATCTTAGATGAAGCTCACCGATCAAGGTACACTATTCATCCAGGATCAACCAAAATGTATCAAGATGTAAAGAGGAACTTTTGGTGGCCTAATATGAAAAGAGAAATAGCAGACTATGTATCTCGCTGTCTCACATGCCAACAGGTCAAGGCGGAACACCAAAAGCCTACGGGAAAACTATATCCTATAGATATTCCTAAGTGGAAATGGGAGGATATTGGTATGGACTTCATCATGGGTTTGTCTAAATCTAAGGGAGGACATGATGGAATCTGGGTTATCATTGACCGATTGACTAAATCGGCACATTTCTTGCCAATCAAAAGCCGATGGTCAATTGATGTGCTAGCTGCACTATACATCAAAGAAATAGTCAGGATACATGGAATTCCTGTCTCAATCGTGTCTGATAGAGATCCCCGTTTTACTTCTCATTTTTGGAAGGGATTACAACATTCGTTGGGAACAAGGCTCAACTTTAGTACTGCTTTTCACCCACAAACGAATGGTCAGACCGAGCGAACTAATCAAGTTGTTGAAGATATGCTGAGAGCATGCATTATTGACTTTGGAGGAAGCTGGCATGACCACTTACCTTTAGTTGAATTTGCATATAATAATAGCTACCAAGCTAGTATCCAAATGGCACCTTTCGAAGCCTTATACGGAAGGAGTTGCCGATCTCCCATATGTTGGAACGAAGTTGGAGAGAAACAACTATTAGGTCCAGACATGGTAAGGGATACAACTGAGAAGATACAGGTAATCAGAGAAAGATTACAAGTTGCTCAGACAAGGCAAAAGGCTTATGCTGATACCAGGAGAAGAGATCTTGAATTCCAGGTTGGAGATCATGTATTTCTTAAAATATCCCCTGGACGTGGCATACGAAGATTTGGTGTTAAGGGCAAGCTTACGCCAAGATTCATCGGACCATTTGAGGTACTCGAAAGAGTTGGCAAGGTTGCTTATCGCATCGCGTTGCCTCCTCAGTTGTCCGAGGTACACAATGTATTTCACATATCTATGTTGAAGAAGTATGTGCACGATCCATCACATATTATTGAGCATGGAGATCTGGTGATCCAGAAAGATCTCACATATGAACAGAGGCCTTTAAAGATATTAGATCGAGAAATACGAGCTCTAAGGAATAAGGTTATTCCCATGCTTAAGGTGCAATGGAATAAGAATCCCGAACGCGAAGCGACATGGGAGACTGAAGAATCTATGAAGAAACGATTTCCCGAGTTATTCTAAGAGGTATATGTTATACGCTCTCCACATGTATAATTATATATATATTGAATTTGGGGACCAAATTCTTTTTAAGTGGGGGAGGGTGTAGCAACCCTGATAAATGAATATTTGAAATAAATTAATATATATATATATATTACAGTAGTAATACAGATAATAAGAATAGGGTTAATCTGATGAAGTAAAACAAAATTAAAATAACGCCTCTTATTAGGGCGTTAATTCAAAAAGAAACGCCTCTCTCAAAGGCGTGAATAAAGAAAGGACGCCCACACCTACGGTCGTCAGTTCTCACGTGACCAAATGGGTAAGTAAAAGAAACGCCTCTATCTTGGGCGTGTTTTAAAACACGAAACGCCCTTTTTCAAGGCGCTTTTTAAGAAACGCCCTTATGCAAGGCGTTAATTAAAGAATACACGCCCTGACCAAAGGCGTTAATTCAGTTCATGACTCGTTCGAACCCAGAGCTTATCCAGAGAAAGATTAACCTAATCTAGTAAGTGTCTAATAGAGTAAGGACTCTATTAGGGATATACTACCCTCACACGATCACTAACACTAATAGGACTTCCAAAGTCTTATAAATAAACCTGTTCGGCCAACCCTAAATCTATTTGGACGAACTACTGCTGCACGGTACGTGAAGAACAAACTGTTCTTCTTATTCCCTTTTGTTTTTCTTGCTTTAGATTATATGAAGAATAATTAGTTTTCTTCTTGTTCAGGAAACTCTGCTACTGCCGTCGAAGAATAGGTAATATTCTTCTATCTTTCTTTTTCCTTAAACGTCGATTATAACTATGAAGATTATTAACATCTTCATCTTCCCTCTTTTTTCTCTTCCTCTACAGGTTCTGTAGCGTGAAGATCTTTGAAGAACATTTGTTCTTCTTCCGGCTGCTGCTGCTGTTGCAGATTTTCGTTGCAACAGAGCTCATCTTCTATCTCAACCTTCACGTGCCATTAAAAGGTAGGATTTTCTCAAGTTATTGTAGCCCAAATAAGAATTAATGCAAGATATCTATACATACGTATATGAGCATGGCATGCATATTGTTTATAAGGTTTTATTACGTTTTCTGCAAAATTTTAAAAGAAACGCCCTTGATTAGGGCGCTAATTTAAAAGAAACGACCATGGTAGTGGTCGTCAATTTAATATTTGACGCCCTCTACGCAGGCGTTAATTTCATAAGAATCGCATGTGATTAATAATTGATCCTGTTTAAAAATTACAATACATATGAAATATTGATTTTTAATATCTTGCATGACTCTGTGAATTCCTGTTAAATTTTACTGCCATGACATGTCTCCTGTCTCTCGAAATATTATTTATTAAAATATCGTAAATTCCTTGAAATTCACGACTTGGACAAAGTCGTTTTCCATATTCTAACGCCCCAGAACAAGGCGTGAATCTGAAAAGTAACGCCCCTTCCTAGGGCGTGTATCTGTTAAAATCCTGAAATTCACATATTCTGTAAAATGGAATTAGAAAGTAACGCCCCTTCCAAGGGCGCGTTTTTGATAAATTTCTGAGAATAATTATATCCTGTCGAATATGTAAATGATGAGACGCCTGCCTCTGCAGTCGTCAACTTTGAAGAAACGCCCCTAGGAAAGGCGTGTTTTTGATAAATTAATGAAATAATGGAAATTCTGCAAATTGGCAATATATGTAAACGCCCTTCTGTTAGGCGTTAATTATTCAATACACGACTTTACTTAAGTCGTTATTTTACTGTAAACTGATTTTATCCTGATTCTATTACCGATAGTTTCATATTATACATATATATATATATATATATATCGGCACTATTCTCCACTCCGTGAGTATAGTCCCACGTTTCACGTTGTTTTATCGATCACACTCAACTCTCATTGACATACAAGCTCTCCATTGGACATTCCGTTCCTTTGGACTAGCGAGTTAGTCATAGAGACCTCCGTAAGACTCCTCGTAGCCTTGGATTCCCTCAAGGCCGACTGAGCTGGTTGTACCCTAAAGACCCATTACACAGTTTTTGCCATGTCAATCTAAAGAAACATGGTATACCGGCCCTTATGATTATACAAAGAGTATATCATAAGAAATTCTTGATGGGATGATGATATCATGCCATATCGTGTCATTCTTGTAAACCCCAATTCTATGATAAGAATGAGGGTATCTTGCTTGATCTTATGTTTATGTGGACCTCAATTCTATATAAAGAATGTCCATATTGATTTGTCATGGTACCTAAGTTAAAGGAACCATATTCTACCTAGTTTTATCGAACTCGTGATTATACCGTTCTAATTCCTTTGTCATATTTTGGACTCTATTCTATCAAAGTGGTCATACGTGTCTACAAGCTTGATTATTGAAATTCTATGTTGGCTATAAACAAGAGTGGATGTCAAAACACATGATAAATGCCTGCGCATATAGGGCCCGATCTGGTCCTGGGAGGAGCACCCGAAAGTACTTGTGTCCATGGGAGTTAAAATGATAAGGTATCTGGCATTATACCGAGTACTTGACTTGCTTGATTGGACATTCCACACACATCTTGTACTTGACTCGTACTTGACATGAAATGAAATGCGTGGCCCGAAAAAGGGTAATTTACTTGCTTGATACATGATAGCCAAAGTTCTTGACATGACTTGTTAAATGTACTTGCTTGAATATCTCGAATAAACTTGTTATCTTGTTGAAAGTTCATGATAAGTTCATCTTATTTCCTTGATACTACATTCTATCTATCCTGTTGTTTTATGCGAGCATGCATAGCTTTATTGCATTCATGAAAATGTAATTACTTAAACCCCTTGCTAGTACTTAAGATATAATTTCCTACTGAGCGTTCGCTCATTCCGTTTGTCCCTTGTACTTTTCAGGTAAGTCCGACGACGATGGAAGTCAATCGGATGGGAATAGTCAAGAGTGAAAGTGATAGAACTTCTACAAGTGTCGTCTAATTGTTTCTATAGTTTTCTCGAGTCAACTACGTACTTTTCTTTTTATTAAATAGAGTATTGGATTTGTAATAGCCTATCCATTATGAAATAAAGGATTGGGTTATCTTGCTATTTTGCGCATCTCTGTCTTTGTGTCGAATACACGACCACTCTGATTGACATGATTGATATAGACACGTCGCGCATCTCCGGGTATCTTCCGCGCTCGGGGCGTGACATGTTTAGTGCAATATTCAATGCCATATGTGGCCTTTAAGTAATTGACTCATAGTACCGAGCAGAGAACTTAGATCCGAAGATCACCTCACGCATAGTGATAGCTTTCAGACAGGCGTAACCTGCCCTTCCACATGTCACCATTTGATATATTATGTAGTCATGGATGATGAAGGCAGGAGAATTGTAATGTATTATGACATGAATTCACAATATTTAATTTTTTTGCAAGACAACACGTGAAAGTATATGCACACTCAGTGTATGTAATTTGATTTGAAAAATTTTCAAACTCCACTTCAACAGGATGCTAAATGAAGGTGATATGCACAAGGGTATGCAAACAACTATGGATGGAATGCATGTACATACATATGCATTATCACAAGATTCCGCATAAAACAAATCAAGACATAGCACCTTTTCTAGAGAAGTGTGAGGGATATCACTTGAGCATTCTGATTTCAATTTTTGGATTTTCTTTTAACCTGACTTATGTCGCTTAGCCCGTGTGCCTTAATTTCTTGACTGAAGGCATGTTTCATGCTTCTTATTCCTAAGGCACACCGGCAAAACAGATTTCTCATTTTACATTCTTAGGTACCCAAACCATCTTGGGTCCTTGTGGGTTAGCAGCACTCTTGGCACGTGATTTTCAATTTTTGACTACATTGAAATCATCATTTTTTATAAAGAAACAACCATGCATCATGTGCCTAGATTTACCACAATAATCACAGCATGACTTTGAATACTTAAAAGCATGAAGATTCTTTGAAGCATGTGACTTTTTGTTCCAATCTTGTTTCCAATTGGTAGGGGGTGTGTTGAACACATTAGAGATCCTAGGTCGACCTTCCCTTGGTTTTGGCTAAGGATAATGGGTCCAGAACACAGGATGTGTTGACACCATAGGTTGGTAGTGTTATTTAACCTTGGGGTGCGTCGACCTACCCTTACCTTTTCCATTGTGCATTCTATTCCTACATACTTCCAAATCATCATTCTTCATAATAAAACAATCATGCATGGCATGTCCATGTCTTCCATAATAAAAGCATGAGATTTTCTTTCTAGATGTATGTGTATGTGTGGCAGAAGTATGTTTAACATGCATAGTGGTCCTAGCAATATTTTTGGATTTTTGATGCAAATTGATTTTCTGATTTTTATTTTCTTTTTGAATCTCTTGAACAGAAGACTGCTTTGGAGGTGAAGTAGAGGTACTGGCTGTACTTGAGCTTTGAACAAACGAGGTATAAACCTTATTCACAAAAGACTTCTTTTTTACAGGATTGTAGCCAAGGCCTTCCCTTTGAAAATTAACTTTCATACCCAAAAGTTTATCCAGATTATCTTGTCCCTCCATAAATTTGGACAGCGAATTGTTCAAGACCTGGATTTCAGATTGAAGAGATGAAATGTGCAATTGAGTGTTGGCGAGTTCTTCTTCACAAGTAGTAAGACTGACATTCAAAACATCATTGGTTTTCCTAAGACATTCAACTTCTTATTTTATTTTCTTTACATCTTCACGCTCATCCAAAATCACATATTTCCCTTTTTCTAGAACCAACAATCTTTCAAAAATGGTCGTGTTCAATTCCTTCAGTTTCTCATTTTCTCTTGCAAGCTTTTGATCATGAACAAATTTATTTTGACCGTTGTCCATTAGACTTATTCTCTCTCTCAGCTCTTTATTTTCAATTCTCAGGGATGAGATTTGATCCTTGTGAAATTCAACATCGAACACATGAGCCTCAATCAATTCCTCTAAATGTGAGCATTTTTTACAAGGGGAATTACAGTTGTTTTGTTCACCATTCTTTTTCAATTTTTTATTTTCAGATTTTAACTTCTTGTATTTATCAGCAAGATCATCATATGTAACCAATAGATCATCAAGAGATATGCTTTCAGAGTCTGAATTTACCTCTAAGGATGATCCATTCTGATCACTCCCTTGATCACTCATGCCTGCCATAAGACATCTATCTTCATGCGCTTACTGGAAGCCGGCTAAGCCATCCAATATATCCTTTGCGGAGCTGCAATGAGAGACAAAGGGAAAATGATTAAAATTAATTACAGCAGAAAATAACCTTAGAGCCAAGTAATTTTGATCATGTTTGAGCTTATAATCTTCAGTCCAGATGGCTTTATCTTGAGGCAATTCATAGGGACCATGTGAAATAAGATTTCATAGCTTAGGATCGTATGAATTGACTAGACTGAACATTCTTCCTAACCACAAATCAAAGTTAGAACCATCAAATACAGGTGGAGAATTCAAGGTGTATATTTTGGTAGTCATTGATCTGGATC
The DNA here is from genome assembly GCA_022559845.1 of Amorphophallus konjac. Lineage (NCBI taxonomy): Eukaryota > Viridiplantae > Streptophyta > Magnoliopsida > Alismatales > Araceae > Amorphophallus > Amorphophallus konjac. Next base: position 143,688,375 of record CM040122.1, read on the forward strand.
TCTCTTGATTGTTAAATCTATGAAAAATCGAGCCTTAGCTCTGATACCAATTGAAGTCCTGCGATCAATGACACCCAAGAGGGGGGGTGAATTGGGTGATTACAAATATTAAGAAAGCTTTTGGCCTTTTTAAGAAATGTGATGAAGCATCAATTAAGAGGTTCAAAACTATTTATTCACAAACTAGGTTTATCAAAATCTATTTGGTGATCAGATGAATTATTGAAGATCTACGTGATTAAATCCGAAACGAAGTATGCATTAACAATCACATAGAATGGGGGTAGAAGAAATGATCCAAACCACACAGCTCAAACCACAGTGGATGGCGATTTTAAGGTGGTTCGGATGCAACAACGGCAATCCTACGTCCACCCCTCACCAAAACATGGTGAGGCTTCACTGCTGGAAACCAGCACGGGGATGAATCCCCAACATGGAGATACACTCCAACCACACACACAGGGCGACGCCTACACACACACACGGGGATGCGCCCCAACACACATACGGAGACGAGCTCCAACACGATCCGATGACCGGATCAACAACACACACACACACACGAGTTGTGACAGATGTATAACTCTACTCACTTATACAACCGGATCTGGATAGATCCGCACACACACACGCAGATCTAAGAAGATCCACACACACAAATGAATCTGAGCTAACCAAACACACACGACCACGGATCTGAATCGATCCACACACACACAAATGTTTGGGGTTTATGAGGAACACAAATTTAAGACTTAAAACACCAAGACAATGAAGCACAGTTGAGAAGAACTCCTGATTTAGTCTCCCCTGAATGTATGATGTAGATCTTGAGTGATGCTTCCTTCTTCACTTGAATGGAGCTTGAATGGCTTCAGATAAAGCTTGAAGAACTTGGAGATGGATGAAGAAATCTTCCACGAATTACTATTCACGGAGCTACATTAGTTCTTCCTTCTCCCTTGGGTAGCCTCCCCTTGAATCCTTGCTTGCTTCTTCTCTTGATTGGAGCTTTTGTTGGCTTCAGATTGAGCTTGAATAGCTTCAGATGGATGAAGAGATTGCTAGACGGAGTACTATTCACGCAGCTCTTCTTGTTCTTCCAGTAGCTCACTTTCCCCCTTGATAGCCTCTCTTAGATCTCTCTTGAAGTGATCAGAGTTTATGACCCCATTAGGTTGATTTTATATCTCTTGAATGGTCAAGAGATATGCCCCAGAACAGATCCACAAAACATGGCTTAATTGGGGGCATTAGGATTAAACAAATGGGAAGAAAGACCTCTCCATGAGCTTGAACAGCAAAGTCAAACAAGGCTGCATCGGGGCTGGCGGTCGACCGGTGGTCATGGGGCGGTCGACTGGAATTTTTCAGAAGGAGGGCTTTCGTTGCTGGGAAAACCGGTCGACCGACCCAATGCTGGCGGTCGACCAAAATCTGGGATTTTCCAGATTTCCAACATTCAACCCCTGAAACCCATTTGCAGTCTATGGGATCAAACTCCTTTGACCTTGAGGATTTGTACTGAGTATTTTGACCTGCAAGAACATAGACAATTGATTAGAACTATAGCTCAAACAGTCATATGATGCATGCATGAACTTCATGTCGTCATTCATTCCATGTATTTTTATGTTTGGTTTAACTTGGTTTATACATTTGGAAGGCTTAAACCATTTTAGCATTTGTCATGATTGGAATGAGGTGGTATTAGAGCTTCGGCTTTCACATCCTCAAGTTATTAGGTTCGAATGATAGGTCAAGTATCTTTGTCAGTCATATCCGAGCTTCGGCTTTCACATGCTCAAGTTATTAGGTTCCAATGATAGGTCAAGTATCCTTGTCAGTCATATCAGAGCTTCGGCTTTCAAATCCTTAGGGCATTAAGTCCAAGAGATAGGTTGAGTCATCCTTGTCGGTCATCCTATAGGAGTTCTGTAAGAATTGGGTAGAGCTTGGGGTTAAAGTTATAAAAGAAAGATAAAAAAACTTAAGTTTCATTAGTATTAATTCTTGAGTCAATAAACTATCTCCCCACTCATCTTTGCAGGAACTTAGATAAAATGGAAGCGTCTAGGCTGAGCTTTGTTCCTGAGATGGTCTTAGTAGATGTGCATGCTTATGCGGACCTTGTCCGAAGAGTCCAAGAGTTAGAGAAGACGGTAGAAGAAAAAGAAAGAATAGAAGGAAAGGACCAAGTTAATAATTCTGGATTTTTACCACTACCAAGAAAAGGATAAACGAGGGTGGTAGCTCACAAAAGTGTAAGAAATGCAAGAAAGGGAAATTTAGGGCAGCGCCTGTAAGTCAAACTCAGGAAAAGTGCTGGCATTGCGGTAAAAGAAACCATCAATCGAAGGAGTGTTATCGAAAAATTGGAGCGTGCCTTCGTTGCGGGAGCTTAGATCATAAAATAGTTGAATGCCCTGTTCTAACCAAGAAGCTCCCAGGAGGAATTCAAGCTTTAACCAAACTTGCCAAAGGAAAGGTTGCGGAAGGTGCCCCTCACCCTTAAGCCTACATTAATTTTTCCTAAAAATTAGTTCTTTTTCCACTCAATGTATCTAGACTTCTTTTTCGCCTTGTAGCTAGTTCTCCATCTTGAGTAAGGGATGATGTGAATTTGGGGACCAAATTCTTTTACGTGGGGGAGGGTGTAACGCCCGACAATTTTGAAGGCTAAACAGGAATAAGATAATATCAACATATATATTTCGAAAGAAAAAAAAAACCTATACATAATGATATCTACGCATTCTTATGAATAGTTAATAAGGTTGAATAAATAAGAATTTGGGTATATTGTTCCTACAATAAATAAAAGGCTAGTTAAAAATTACCTTTTTGGAATGGAAGAAAATATTTTACCAATGATCGAACCTGTCTCTGATACCCAAGACAATGATTAAGAAGGAAATAAAAGTGAAGGAAATTATAAGAAATGAAACCCCTATATGACCTTAAATTATTGAAATCTAAAACACTAATGGTAAAACGGATAGTCGTAAGGACCTAGCATATGATCGTAACTTAGGACTAATGGGCCTTATACGTATATACATGTAAACTATTAGTAAATATAAGTCATTGACAAAGGGGATTAGTGATATATACATATATACACGTGTAAACATACATACACTAGGACTTCATATACCTTTAATAGGCCTTACACCTAGACCATATAAAAAATGAGCCAAAAAAATAAATAAATAAATAGCGCCTCCTATCAGGTCGTCATTTAATTAAAAACCGTTCAAGTGGGTGCTAATTTACAAATTGACGCCTCTATGTTAGGCGCAAGTTAGAGAAATGACGCCCCTTTGAATGGGCGCCATTTACATACGTTAAGAGGGTAGAGAGAGGATAATAGTAAATAACACCCCCTTGACGGGCGCTATATTATAAATTAAAGCCCCTTACACAGGCATCATTTTAAAATAATGCCCCAACCTTAGGCGTCATTTCCAAACCGAACTATTGGCATTTGGTTCGAACAGAGATGTTATTTGGGTAAGTTTTGATTAGAGAAAAGATCAATACGTGGGGTGTCTACGTTTAATAGGATTCTAAATAGGAAATCCTAATTCTAATCAAACTCCTATAACCCATTAGGATTCCTTCTCCTATAAATACCAACTCCTTCCATCGAACTCACGTTAACGCTAATTGCCAAAGGCATCCTACTACTTCTTCCTCCTGCTGCGGTCCAAACCACAAGGTGCGGCCGCGACTCTTCTTCCTCTGTGTCCCCTTCATCCTGCTGAGGAGTAGGTGAAGAACATAGGACGTTCTTCATCGTCTTCCTCTTCTTCTGCTGATTTGGTGTGTTGCTGTAGGAAGCCTCTGCTTCTCTATTTTCTCTCGACGGGACAGCTGCGTTGAGGCTCTTGCCATCTTCTTCTTGCTAAAGCATATGTTCTTTCTCTTCTTCATACTGTTGTTGCCATCCTGCCAAAACAGAGTATCGGATATTCCTAAAGGTCATCACCGTTCTTCATCGTCTGACAACCAGGATCACCCAATCAGGTAGGTGTTCTCAAGTAATGAAGCCCAAACAAGAAAATTGAAGAAATACCATGCATATAGTCCGTAGCTTGATGATTTCTCGGGTTTCTGTTTTGTTTTGCTAAATTTCAGTAAATAGCGACCCAAGCTAGGGCGCTATTTTATTTGACGGTCGTGCAAACATGCGTCAATTGTCTAGTCATTTAATAAATATAAAATGTTCAAATAATTGATAAACCCTTATATGTAAACTAATGCATGATCATGTCTATAAATTCCAGCTATTTTTCTCTATCTGTTCATGTCTTTGGAACCTTGATCAGACATACTCCAAAAACCATGTGTCTATGATTGTACCTGTCCGGTGCAAATCTTATGACAAAGAAATAGCGACCCTTATTAGGTCGTCAATTAAATGAACGCCCATGTGCACGGGCATCAATTTAGTGATAAACGGTGTATTATAGAAATGTTCATAATATTCTTGGATATTGAAATGATGACATATACCCTGCCCTTTAATTTGATGTATGACGCCCCATACTAGGGCGCTGTTTACAGAATTGAAGCCTTCATGAAAGGCGTCATTTTGATGATAATCAAAATTTAAAAATATTTATAGATATTAATATTTACATAATCTGGATGTAACGACTGAGTGAACAGTCGTCATTGCATAAACTGACGACCCTGATAAGGGCGCCAATTTAGAAAATGAAGACTTAAACTCAGGCGTCAATTTACCGAACTCCTAATTTTTTTGATTTTCGTGTTTCAGCAACCCTTGACCATGGGTTGTGTATACCGGCACTATATTCCATTCCGTGAATATAGCCCTATGTTTCACGTTGTTTTATCGATTACCACTATTTCTCGGTGATAGATGAACCCTCCATGGGACATTCCGTTCCTTTGGATTGGTGACTTTATCATAGAGACCTCCGTAGGACTTCGCTAGCCTTGGAATCCCTCAAGAAAGCCGAGCAGGTTGTACCATCAAAACCCATGACACTACTTGATTTCCATGTCACTCTAAAGAAACATGGTATATCGGCCCTCATGACATGCTATGTGGATGTCATGAGAATATTCTTAAAATTATGGAATGGGAAATCATGCCATTAATGTTTCTTAAAGAATTATGTGCCGTACTTATGGACACCAATTCTATCTACCTTATCATGTACAAAGAACAAGCGACGCTATATAAGTGCTTATTCTTGATGTCATGATCTCCACCCAGTTTATCGACATGTCATGGTTTCTATGCTTCGCGTAGATTTTTATCGCAAGTCTGTCCTTGCTCAAGGGCCTTGCCCTTGAATTCCATATAAATCTTACCTTATCATTCTATTAAAGCTTGTTCTTGGAACTCCTTATCGGCTATGAACTATCGTGGATGTCTAGATCTATCTTTAAATGCTGTGCATATAGGGCCCGATCTGGTCCTGGGAGGAGCACCCGAAAGTACTAGTGCCCATGGGAGTTTTTAATGATCACGGTGTCTAGCATTGCACCGAAGTGCATGACTCATTGGATCTTTGCCACTCCACACTCTCTCTTTCTCTCGTCACTTACGTGCGTGACTTGACTTGCGTGACTTTACTAGCGTGGCCCGAAACGGGCAAAGTACTTGCGTGAAATAGCCAATAATCTATCTCTTGATTGCTTGGAAGTTTTGCATACCGTCGTTAATCTTCTTCTTGTTTTGTTTCACTTGCTCGGTTAAATCTACATGCATAGTCTTACTTGCATTTACATGCGAAAATGTAATTATTTCAACCAATTGCTTGTTCTTGAGATATAATTCCTGCTGAGCGTTCGCTCACCCAGTTCTATTCCAACATTTTTCAGGTAATCAGGTGGCTAGCGAGACCAAGACTCACATGGGAGGGACCAGTGTGCAAGCGAGCTTTGAAAATTAGGGAACCCGAGTCTTTTATCTTTCTTGAGTCTAGCATAATGTCTCTTATTTAGTTATATTGTCTAAGTCTATTAGTGCGTCATCTCCTTTTCTTTCATAGTGACGTAGTTGAGTCTTCAAGTTCTTGTAAGAGACTTATATTTGAAATAAAAATTTTATTGTTATTCCAAATTATTTGGTCTCATGCCATTGCTCTTGATCGTTCACGACTGTTTAACTGCCACGTTCCGAGCAAACAACACGTTCCGCTGCTATCGGTTCGGGACGTGACAGATTTTGAGGTAAGTTTCTTCTAGGAATTTGTTCATTATAGTTAGAACTAACTACCCTCCAATTTTTATTCTAGGAGATCAAGCCTACATGAAGTTAGAATCTTCCAAATTTTCTTATTCTACAACAAAAACTCAGGAATTAGTGCATCCAACCCAAGAAGATCAAGGAATTCGGAGCCCTAAACGAGGTATTTAGTAGAAGTGACTTTAGAACTTTTTGTTACCCTTCATATCCTCTAGTTACCCTTAAAATTTCACGTCCATAGGTCAAGGGAATCAGGAGATAGAGGGATGTGAATTTGCTGATTTAGTACAAAAAAGGGCAGAATTAGGGCTGACTTCCAGTTCGAAATTGACTATTTAGAAGGATTAATTGAGGTATGTTATCTCATGAAAAGCTCAAATTCTACGTCAGAAATAAAAGCCCTCTGATTTTATTCATTTTCATGCATGGTACTTTGAGAATTTCATGTTTTACTTAGGACTATGCATTTAGTTTAGTCTTCATGCATAATACTTAGCCTAATGAAGAGAAAAATAGAATTTTCTTGTTGTGCATACAAACCTATGCATACTGTTGGCCTATATGCGATCTATCATGATTATGGAAGTTTATATATGTTGATTTCTATACATGATGTGTCTTAGATTAGCATTTTGTATTGTTTTCATTGAACTCAGTTTTATGCAGGAAGAGACGGTCTTCCTGTATACCGCCAGAGAATCTAGCGGTCGTACGATAGACCACTAACCACAAGCGACGGTCCTGTATTAGACCATTTTCTGTTCTGATTTTGTAAGATTGGTAAACCGAACCATATTGTAGAATTACCCATAGTTATTATATAATAAGCCTAGTTAACTAAGTTCTAAGCCTGATTCAAGTACTGGTTTTATATACTTAATTGATCTCATTGTTTATCATAATAGATTTCATGCTTCTAAGCATATTTGGTATTATTTTAACTTTTGATAATTTGTGACCAAAATGGTATACTTTGTAATAAATACATGTTCTAAATGATAGATGATTCATGATTTAACTTGATCACTATTTTCTTATGATTCTCTCTTTTCTAAGAGTCATTTTCTTAAGTACATGGCATATCCCGGTATGTTGTCATTAGTTACACTTTTTACACATTAGGAACATAATCTTGGACATGATGACCTCTCCTTTGGATTTTCCTTCCAACGGACTAGAAAATCTTGTTTCAAGGCCTCCGTAAGACTTCGCGAGCCGGGGATTCCCACTAGGACGTCGAGCTGGTTGTACCATTAAAGCCCAATTGTCTAGAAAGCACTTATACCGGAGTTTTATATTATGGACCCTTAGCGGCCCTCTGGTTGACTGCAAGATTCTGCTAGCGGCCATTCACTAGACTGCTAACGGATCCTAAACGGTTCACCACTAGACCGCTAAAGACTCCAGATGTCCTGTTTTCAAAATATTGAACGGTCGTAGTTAACAGTCCTGAACTAGACCGCCATGATCAAGAAACGGTCCGGTAAATGACCGCTAATATCATGAGTTTGATTAACCCGGGGTTTGACTCAAGGGTTGATTTTTCTATGTTCCTAGATGGTCCAATTGATTATCTAGAACCTGTCACATTATTCCAAAGATACTTAAGTAATTTTGAAAGATATGGAATGTACCATTATGCTACCGATTTATTTCCATAGCATAACCTAGTTATTTAAATGTATTTATTGAAATCTTTTACTCTCAATAGAAGCATTCTTATTTTTGGTTACCTTATCGTGGAACTATAGTTGAAATTGTACATTCTTGGCCATATTATTGTTATAACGTGGAAGTAGCTTAATTTATACTTGAAGATGCAGTTCGAACACTGATTGTGTTCAAGGGCTCTATGCTAGTCCCCTCGACTGATTGTCGGAAACATACTGTAAACCCTGGGATATGATGCAACTGGAGTCGCATTGCGCCGGGATTACTTTCTTTATAAATAAGTGAAATATCCATGGGATCCACGGGTGATACACATAAATTCACGAAGTACTTGTTACTAAGTGAAGAGTATATTCTTGCTTGTTACATGACTTTCTAGTGCATAACCTTCATGGTTAGGACAAGTACATTCTTGTTAAATTCTTGAACGGCCAAATTTATATTCTTGTTCTATACTTGATCAGATCATATTCTCATATCTCAAGCTTGATCATATCTTGTTACTTTGGCTATATTCGCATGTTTCATCATATTTGCATGATTTATCTTATCCTATAGAGCTAAGATGCTAATTACTTAAAATTGCCAATCATGTTGATACAAAGATACTTACTGGGCAAGTGTGCTCATTACCCTACTTTCCAATCTTTTTCTGGAAATTCTAGTGGGACGGATTCAGATTACTCGAGTGATGGATCCGAGAGCGATTGAAGGATAAAGACTCGAGAGAAGCCTTAGTTATTCATGTCTAGTCGAGTCATAATGTAATCTTAATTTTCTTGAGTCTAGCAACGAGAATCAAAGTTCTTATGTAATTTGAGATTATTTTATGATGGAATAAAGTTAAAGGTTTTTGGTGAATTACATTGTACAATTACTCTTATGTGATTGTCTTGCTGTCTGATTATATTGCTTGCTTGAGGCGTGCTAGCCGACTGTTCACATTCCCGATTGTTTCCGCTACATAATCTCGGGACGTGACAGTGAAAGTGGTATCAGAGCACTAGGACTAGAAGTCCTAGGGAAAAGTCATGTCATAGGTTAAGTCCGAGGTTTAAGGAACCACACCTATGAAACTAGGAATAAAATTCCCAACCTATGAGAGGAATTGGGTAGAACCTGAGATGAGATAGTCTTTAGAATTAACTCTAAGATTAACCCTACCCATTCCATTAGAATTAACAAATCCATTGCTCTTCTCAGGTACCTCATTCTCATGATGGCTCATCGCGTAGACTGAAATGGTATGCAAGAGACCGTTGTGGGTCTTACTCAAGCATTATAAACTATTATCCTAATAGTGAGGTAATGGTAGAAGGCCACAATCTCCCTGCAAACCTCGTATGCCTTGATATGGAAGGCTACGATGCTATTCTAGGCGTGGATTGGCTTGTAGACCATGATGCCTATATAAATTGCCGCAACCGGATTATCTCTTTTCGGAAACCAGGTCTTCCAAGGTTTTCCTTCCTTGGTAGCAAATATAGGAAGCATCCTACCATAATTTCATCTCTGCAGGCTTGGAAACTGATTTTGCAAGGATGTGTAGCTTTTCTTGCTTCCGTAATCATTACCGAATCCAAGGAGATTGTCTTGGAAGATATTCCTATTGTCAGGGAGTTTCCCGACATATTTCCATCAGAATTGCCTGCTTTACCCCCCGAAAGGGAAGTAAACTTCTTTATTAGACTCGTTCCCAGAGCAGCACTTGTTTCAATAGCTCCCTAGAGGATGTCCCCCACAGAACTCAAGGAATTGAAGAAACAGCTTCATGAATTATTAGACAAGGGTTTCATTCGACCTAGCACATCCTCTTGGGGTGTGCCAGTTCTATTTGTCAAAAATAAAGATGGATCTCTCAGGCTGTGTATCGATTACCGGTGACTAAATCAGCTTACTATCAAGAATAAGTATCCGTTGCCGCGTATCGATGAACTCTTTGATCAGATTTCAGGAGAAGAATATTTTTCCAAAATAGACCTCAGGTCAGGTTACCATCAGCTCAGGATTAAAGATAAAGACATACACAAAATTACTTTTCGGAGCAGGTATGGCCAATATGAATTCATGATAATGCCGTTCAAGTTAACTAATACCCCGGCAACATTCATGCAACTTATGAATAATGTCTTCAGGCCTTATCTTAACCAGTTTATAGTCATCTTCATTGATGATATTCTTATATACTTCAAAACAAAGGAGGATCATGAAGAGCACTTGAGAATAGCCTTGCAAATGCTAAGAGAGCAAAAAATTTGTGCAAAGCTTAGTAAGTGCGAGTTTTGGCAAAATGAAGTGTCTTTCCTTGGCCATATTATTTCAAAGGAAGGTATTGCTGTCGATCCTTCAAAAATAGAAGCTGTTAAGAACTGGAGCCGATCGACGACTGTGTCTGAAGTCAGGAGTTTTCTGGGTCAGGTTGGTTACTATAAGAGATTTATTAAAGATTTCTCGAAAATCTATGTTCCTTTGACTAGACTCACCAGAAAGGAGAATCATTTTATATGGTCGAAGGATTGCGAGGAGAGTTTTCAAACTCTTAAAGAACACCTTACCACTGCACCTATATTAACATTACCAACAGAAGGTGGTGGTTTTGAAGACTATACAGATGCGTCTGTCATTGGCCTAGGATGCGTCCTTATGCAAAATAGAAAGGTTATTTGCTATTCATCAATGCAGTTAAAGCGTCATGAAGAAAATTACCTTGTGCATGATCTGGAATTTGCTGTGGTTATATTCGCATTGAAGATTTGACGACATTACCTTTATGGGGAGAAATTCATAATATTTTCAGATCATAAAAGTCTGTAATATCTTTTCACCCAGAAGGAGTTGAATATGCGACAACGCATATGGTTGGAGTATCTCAAGGACTTCGACTTTACCATACAATATCACCCAGGGAAAGCAAATGTTGTAGCTGACGCTCTTAGCAGAAAACCAATGGCAACGCTAGCAAGCCTCCAAAAAGGTATGACTTGTCTTATCAATGATTTCTCTCACTTAAATCTTGATATTGACAGGGAAGAAGATGGATGTATAATCGCCAATATAAGGTCTCAACCTACATTGATTGAGTGTAGCGACCCGGATTCCGGATACCCGGTGCACCCGGTATAAATACCGAATACACGTGATACCACATGGGACCCGCGAGGCCTCCCAAGCGCGGGAAAGCGCCGAAGGGAAAAAGGATTGTGTGGGAAATACATTGAAGGCAGCAGATATAACAGTAAGCAATTAAATTTCATTACAATGGATTGCTAAAGTAGCAGAAATAAAATTACCTTTTCATTAATATTCAAGTTTCAGTTATACACCAGAGTCTAGCCCAAGGAAAGACAACAAGTCTAGCACAGTACAGTACGACAGAAAGAAACGTACACAGAAGTCGGAAGAAGCCCGACCGCAGGTACAGCTGGCAGCTACAACAGCAAGCGAGCACTCCGCCAGGAACAGCAGAGGCAGACGGCGAAACCCACCTGAAAAGCAGCAGGGGTGAGTCTCAACAGAAACTCAGTAGGGGTCACGCGGATCCCCACTGGAAAACCGCACAAAGCGAAGGCAACGGAAGCAGCAACAAACGTAGCAAGGACAGCAACGTAGCAAAGCAGGAAAGCTACACTACAAAGCTGTAAAGGAACAGACGGGAAGTAGGAGTAGGGAACACGCAGGAGAGGGTGAGAACCCGCACCAAACAAGCGGCTACCGAACTAACCTCGGTATCCCAAACTACTCCAAACAAAGGCAACAGATGGATGACCCTAAACTCACACAGAAGGGTACACCAGTCTGTCAACCAGCCCCAAACAAAGGCGAAGGCGAACGCCGACACCGGGAAACAGACAAAACACGACAGGGAACGTCGTGCACAAAGCCCCGCGCACGATCGGAACATCGCGCGGACGACAAACCACTGACCCCGAGTGCAGCCACGAACGGGCAACTCGCAAAGGTCACAGCGTACAGGAAAACGCCGAAAGCTACGCGTCACGTGACGGAAGCACCCCCTTAAAAGCCAGCTGCGTCCACTGACGTCTGACGCCGCACCTCAAGTGTCTCACCTACAGTACTGCTGTAACAACAGCAGAGATGTAGACACCAGCTGAACCAAACAGTAACAGCAAAACAAGTAACTAGTCAGGGTCACGCCCGTCGACGTAAGTCCTAACCCCTGACCACGTGTGCACACACTGGCTATAGCCTAAGCCAGGTCCTCTAGCTAGTATTCTCCCTCGGCAGGACGCTACCGTTGGCTAGGAGCCCGCGGAACTAACTAAAAACCGCTCACTGGGAAAAACCCTCCGCCATCCGCTAGCGGGTCGGCACCTCTCGGCCTTAGGTCACACAAGTGGAGGCTTCACACGACACAGAAGCTCAAAACACAAGCGCCGAAGTACTAACGGGCAACCACGCCCCTCAACACGCACTTCGAGGCACCAAGTGACAGTATCACCACTGCCGACAACTCAGGACAAGCACTAGACCTCCTACGTAACGATCCTGAGCCAAACGACTCAAAGGTAAGATCGTCACAACAGCGGAACAAGCCGCCAATCGGTCTAATCCTAAGCCAAAGAAACCACGCTCCGCAGAAAACGACACACGGAGACCTGAGGGAGACATCAAGAACCCTCAGCACACCTGGACACGCAAACCGAGGTAGAACAATACCTCGAAGCATCCAGAAGCAGTGTCTTAGGCAGGACAGAACCGCTAAGACACGCGCAAACAAGGTCACATGTCAACCACTGGGTCAGACCAGGTTGACCGAAACCCAAACAAGCACATGCAAAGGTAGGATAAGGAACCCTACCACAAGCAAGAAGACTCCTGGCTACCTTACAACGTAGTCTTAACCCTCATAGGACGTCAAGAGACATCCACGGGACAACGGGCAGACCACAAGGCCAAGCCAAGACACACAGAATCATCGGGCGGAAAACCAAGGCACAAGGAAAGTAACGCACCAGCTCTAGACCGCTACAAGCAAGCGACGGTCTAGGTTAGGGCCGTTATTTCCCAAACGACGGACGGACACCAGGCCGTCACTCACACCACCCTGATAACCTACAAACCACGCAAAAGCCAAGTAACGCACGGGACTAGGGGCGTTACAAGCAAACGACGCACAGGGCACCCACCGTCACATTCAACGGTGCAGCAAACCCAAACCAAAGCGAAGTAACGCGCTAAGCCAGGCGCGTCACTCACGAAACAGCGCGGCAGGGGAGGGCCGTCAGAACCAAACGACGCACAGGGGACCCATCCGTTACTCACAGACGGCATGGCCACCCTCAACCCAACACCACAGCAAACAACGGTCGGAGGCATGCGCGTTACTCACAAACGACGCACGGGGTCCCCACCGTCACACCCAACGGTGCAGTCAACCCAACCTCGACCAAAAGAGAATGTAACGGCCAGGGGCGGGCACGTCACACTCAAACAACGCATAGGGGCACGACCGCTAGAGGCACCGCCTCAACGAGTCAACGTCAGTCAACTGGCAAGTAACGGCCTGGGCAAGGCGCGCCACTTCCATCTAACGCACTGGGTCAAGCGCGTTAGACTAACCGACTCAACCCCAACATAAAACGACGAAGGCGAAGTAACGCACTAACCTAGGCACGTTACAAGGAAGCGACGCGCCACTCTAGGGCCGTCACTCACCTAGAAGCCAAAGCGCTAAAACGATGCAGACCAAACGACGGTCAGTCGTAGGGCCGCTAAAGACAAGTAACGGTCGCTGGCATGACCGCTACTTCGGTTACGGCGGGAAAACATAGGAATGGCCGGATCGGCCCGTTCCACGCCCCATTCACGCCGAAACGCAGGGGAAACACACCGCAACACCGAATAACAACATTCAAGGGCCAAAATGCCCACATGCAACACCAAAAACGCTCGATCCGGGCGATTTAGACAAATCCACCCTAAGTGGGTCACCGAGGTTCCCGGGCTTCTACCGGCCTCGAATGAACACCGAATCGCACGAAATCAACGTGGATGAGATTCTAACATCCCTGCGGTCATTTAGAAACTAACTGAACCGCAAACGGTCACCGTTTACCGGCCGACCCTAAAAACCACGAAAATCACGGTTTAGGCAAAACAAGCCCAAACACACTCGTTTCCTAGCCGAACGCCGTGCAATGGCAGGGAAAACGAAGGTGAAGAAGCAAGGATCCGTCACCCTACCTCCACCGAAGAAACCGTGCCCCGAAGGGACTAAACCACGCCGAAAACCACTCGCGAACCAATTTCACCGGCTTTGAATCCACCGTTCGGGATCGCGCCAGAATCGATCCGATCCTCGCCTCATCGCGCACCAATCCAGCTCCACGTCCTCGCCAACTCACCCACGGTCGCTCCGTCTGCAGCCGGGGCCAAAGAGGGGGAGAAACGAGAGAGAACGGGAGAGAGAAACGGTCGCGGCCGAATGAGGGAAGAAAGAGAAAAAGAAAAGAAAAAGGAAAAGAAATTAGGAAATTTTCCTAATTTCCGAAAATTCCAAAAATGCGCCGAAAATACACAAATTCAGAAAAATACACAAAAATAGTCGAAACGACCGGCTCGAAGAGTACATCGACGCTGTAGCATTCACGAGTTCGAGAATTGACAAATAAACTCACCGTAGGGTTCCGTAACTAGTACGTGAGAAAAACCCACACGGCTCGTCAAACTCAATTCGGAAGCCACAAAAGCGAACCGAAACTCAACGAAACCAATCCGAAACAGATCCGAAAGATCCATTAAAGATCCTACGAGATCCAGGGCATTACATCCTCCCCCCCTTCAAAGAATTTCGCCCCCGAAATTCAGGACTAGCAAAGGAGAAGCAGGGAAGAACAACCCAACAGCACAAAACTCGGAAAACACAGCTCAGAGGAACACCGTCAGATCACAATTACAGGTACACACTCAGCTTCCAAGACAGCAAGTCTACAGCACGAGTATGGCACCAAAGTGAATACATCTGACACCTCCGAAGCAAGGGCAACGTCGTTTACGTCTCACCAGAAATAGAGACACGACAGCCACAACAACAGACAACTGAGAAACACAACGACAACACGGCAAGCGGCAGCTTACACAAGGAACGCAGTCCCCACAGCTGACAGCTCGCAACATCATCGGCTCCAGTGCCAAAGGCAACAGGGAACACCTGGCACACAGGACACCAACGACAACAACAACGCTGCTGGACCCGAAACACAATCAAGTCAGTACTCACTCAGACATCACATCTGATCAAGTCGCAAGCTAACTCCACCAGGGAAAGAGAGCACAGCAAGCCAACTGACAAGACCATGGTCCAAGGCAGAGACACAAAATCATAAAGAAACAGCGCCAAAACAACACAACGGCAACACCTGCAGAATTCGGCTCTACTTAACACGCAGAACCACGGAACACAACTGCAAGCAGGGTCACAACAAGGCACAAAAACAGCTGAGCACACGACCACAAGAGACAGGTCACGCATCAGACTGCTCACCAAGAGAAAGACCCACAACAACGAAAAACAACAACAATGATCTCGGGGAATGCAACTCAAGGACTAGCAACACGCCTCAAGAGCACAACACCCAAGAAGAAAATACAGAGTAGAGGGTACTCAATCCGCAAAGATGCCGACAAATTCCCCAACACTCGCACAATGCCGATGCCAACACAAGAAAACCACGAACAACGGCACGGCAACAACCAAAGTCAAGGCACAAGAAGCCAAGACAAAGCCACATCGAGAAAGGAACAAGACCTCTCGACAAATGGGTAGCCAGCCCACACACTCCAGCTGTACTCTCAACAACGTGCACAGGCAACAGAACAACATCGATAATCGCATCTCAGCACACACCAGGCGTCATCGCAATCAACAAAGATCGCAATTAACACGCCACGAGCACTGATCAGGCGAACAACCGATCACAAAGAGCCTAAGTGCAACAAGAGAAGAGCACCAGCTTCAGCGCAAAGCACAAGGAAAGCATCAATCTCAGCTCACCATCACGTCCTGACACGATAAATGAGCCTTCACAACACATCGGCCGTTAGACACAGCACGACAACTACGGTACACAACAGCTCTTAACACCATCATGGAGTCCAAAGCTAAGCAACCGTACAACAAGGAGCAGATCAGGCTCAAAACAAAGCTGTCTACACTTAAGCAGACACAGGACAAAGGCACAACCAAGACAGCAATTCCAAGGCAAACCTCGGAAAGCTTCACCAAAGAGGGATGAGAAGCAACAAGCTCAACAACAACAGCTCACCAGGAAGGGAAAATCCAAGGCTCGCTCGAGCAACTTCTCAATCGAGGCAACACGACAATCGAAGCAACCAAAACAACGAAGCATCAGGAGCTACACAAACTCAAGCTGGGACAACCCAAGCAACGTAAGAACGTGCGTGGCCATCACACCAACGCTAAAAGTCATAAGCCACCTGAGCAAAATACAGAAAATAGCTCGAACAAGGCACTGCAGGTTCATGCCAACCGACAAACACTGCAAAGTGCACCACGATCGAGACCAACTTCAAAACCGAACGAAGCACATCGTCTCATCTAGACGAGAGCAAAACCATCTCGCACAGTGCCAACCAAGCACGTACAAGACCACACGCAAAAAGCACCGCGATAAACCATCGCAACACCTACGCCAGCAAGAGACTGTACTGGGCCTAAAGACTCTGGTAACTGTATATCTGGATTTCCATGTATCTCACACGACAATGATCTGATAGCTCAGAAAAGAACTCCGAACATCTCAGAACACTGCTCTGATACCACCTGTAGCGACCCGGATTCCGGATACCCGGTGCACCCGGTATAAATACCGAATACACGTGATACCACATGGGACCCGCGAGGCCTCCCAAGCGCGGGAAAGCGCCGAAGGGAAAAAGGATTGTGTGGGAAATACATTGAAGCCAGCAGATATAACAGTAAGCAATTAAATTTCATTACAATGGATTGCTAAAGTAGCAGAAATAAAATTACCTTTTCATTAATATTCAAGTTTCAGTTATACACCAGAGTCTAGCCCAAGGAAAGACAACAAGTCTAGCACAGTACAGTACGACAGAAAGAAACGTACACAGAAGTCGGAAGAAGCCCGACCGCAGGTACAGCTGGCAGCTACAACAGCAAGCGAGCACTCCGCCAGGAACAGCAGAGGCAGACGGCGAAACCCACCTGAAAAGCAGCAGGGGTGAGTCTCAACAGAAACTCAGTAGGGGTCACGCGGATCCCCACTGGAAAACCGCACAAAGCGAAGGCAACGGAAGCAGCAACAAACGTAGCAAGGACAGCAACGTAGCAAAGCAGGAAAGCTACACTACAAAGCTGTAAAGGAACAGACGGGAAGTAGGAGTAGGGAACACGCAGGAGAGGGTGAGAACCCGCACCAAACAAGCGGCTACCGAACTAACCTCGGTATCCCAAACTACTCCAAACAAAGGCAACAGATGGATGACCCTAAACTCACACAGAAGGGTACACCAGTCTGTCAACCAGCCCCAAACAAAGGCGAAGGCGAACGCCGACACCGGGAAACAGACAAAACACGACAGGGAACGTCGTGCACAAAGCCCCGCGCACGATCGGAACATCGCGCGGACGACAAACCACTGACCCCGAGTGCAGCCACGAACGGGCAACTCGCAAAGGTCACAGCGTACAGGAAAACGCCGAAAGCTACGCGTCACGTGACGGAAGCACCCCCTTAAAAGCCAGCTGCGTCCACTGACGTCTGACGCCGCACCTCAAGTGTCTCACCTACAGTACTGCTGTAACAACAGCAGAGATGTAGACACCAGCTGAACCAAACAGTAACAGCAAAACAAGTAACTAGTCAGGGTCACGCCCGTCGACGTAAGTCCTAACCCCTGACCACGTGTGCACACACTGGCTATAGCCTAAGCCAGGTCCTCTAGCTAGTATTCTCCCTCGGCAGGACGCTACCGTTGGCTAGGAGCCCGCGGAACTAACTAAAAACCGCTCACTGGGAAAAACCCTCCGCCATCCGCTAGCGGGTCGGCACCTCTCGGCCTTAGGTCACACAAGTGGAGGCTTCACACGACACAGAAGCTCAAAACACAAGCGCCGAAGTACTAACGGGCAACCACGCCCCTCAACACGCACTTCGAGGCACCAAGTGACAGTATCACCACTGCCGACAACTCAGGACAAGCACTAGACCTCCTACGTAACGATCCTGAGCCAAACGACTCAAAGGTAAGATCGTCACAACAGCGGAACAAGCCGCCAATCGGTCTAATCCTAAGCCAAAGAAACCACGCTCCGTAGAAAACGACACACGGAGACCTGAGGGAGACATCAAGAACCCTCAGCACACCTGGACACGCAAACCGAGGTAGAACAATACCTCGAAGCATCCAGAAGCAGTGTCTTAGGCAGGACAGAACCGCTAAGACACGCGCAAACAAGGTCACATGTCAACCACTGGGTCAGACCAGGTTGACCGAAACCCAAACAAGCACATGCAAAGGTAGGATAAGGAACCCTACCACAAGCAAGAAGACTCCTGGCTACCTTACAACGTAGTCTTAACCCTCATAGGACGTCAAGAGACATCCACGGGACAACGGGCAGACCACAAGGCCAAGCCAAGACACACAGAATCATCGGGCGGAAAACCAAGGCACAAGGAAAGTAACGCACCAGCTCTAGACCGCTACAAGCAAGCGACGGTCTAGGTTAGGGCCGTTATTTCCCAAACGACGGACGGACACCAGGCCGTCACTCACACCACCCTGATAACCTACAAACCACGCAAAAGCCAAGTAACGCACGGGACTAGGGGCGTTACAAGCAAACGACGCACAGGGCACCCACCGTCACATTCAACGGTGCAGCAAACCCAAACCAAAGCGAAGTAACGCGCTAAGCCAGGCGCGTCACTCACGAAACAGCGCGGCAGGGGAGGGCCGTCAGAACCAAACGACGCACAGGGGACCCATCCGTTACTCACAGACGGCATGGCCACCCTCAACCCAACACCACAGCAAACAACGGTCGGAGGCATGCGCGTTACTCACAAACGACGCACGGGGTCCCCACCGTCACACCCAACGGTGCAGTCAACCCAACCTCGACCAAAAGAGAATGTAACGGCCAGGGGCGGGCACGTCACACTCAAACAACGCATAGGGGCACGACCGCTAGAGGCACCGCCTCAACGAGTCAACGTCAGTCAACTGGCAAGTAACGGCCTGGGCAAGGCGCGCCACTTCCATCTAACGCACTGGGTCAAGCGCGTTAGACTAACCGACTCAACCCCAACATAAAACGACGAAGGCGAAGTAACGCACTAACCTAGGCACGTTACAAGGAAGCGACGCGCCACTCTAGGGCCGTCACTCACCTAGAAGCCAAAGCGCTAAAACGATGCAGACCAAACGACGGTCAGTCGTAGGGCCGCTAAAGACAAGTAACGGTCGCTGGCATGACCGCTACTTCGGTTACGGCGGGAAAACATAGGAATGGCCGGATCGGCCCGTTCCACGCCCCATTCACGCCGAAACGCAGGGGAAACACACCGCAACACCGAATAACAACATTCAAGGGCCAAAATGCCCACATGCAACACCAAAAACGCTCGATCCGGGCGATTTAGACAAATCCACCCTAAGTGGGTCACCGAGGTTCCCGGGCTTCTACCGGCCTCGAATGAACACCGAATCGCACGAAATCAACGTGGATGAGATTCTAACATCCCTGCGGTCATTTAGAAACTAACTGAACCGCAAACGGTCACCGTTTACCGGCCGACCCTAAAAACCACGAAAATCACGGTTTAGGCAAAACAAGCCCAAACACACTCGTTTCCTAGCCGAACGCCGTGCAATGGCAGGGAAAACGAAGGTGAAGAAGCAAGGATCCGTCACCCTACCTCCACCGAAGAAACCGTGCCCCGAAGGGACTAAACCACGCCGAAAACCACTCGCGAACCAATTTCACCGGCTTTGAATCCACCGTTCGGGATCGCGCCAGAATCGATCCGATCCTCGCCTCATCGCGCACCAATCCAGCTCCACGTCCTCGCCAACTCACCCACGGTCGCTCCGTCTGCAGCCGGGGCCAAAGAGGGGGAGAAACGAGAGAGAACGGGAGAGAGAAACGGTCGCGGCCGAATGAGGGAAGAAAGAGAAAAAGAAAAGAAAAAGGAAAAGAAATTAGGAAATTTTCCTAATTTCCGAAAATTCCAAAAATGCGCCGAAAATACATAAATTCAGAAAAATACACAAAAATAGTCGAAACGACCGGCTCGAAGAGTACATCGACGCTGTAGCATTCACGAGTTCGAGAATTGACAAATAAACTCACCGTAGGGTTCCGTAACTAGTACGTGAGAAAAACCCACACGGCTCGTCAAACTCAATTCGGAAGCCACAAAAGCGAACCGAAACTCAGCGAAACCAATCCAAAACAGATCCGAAAGATCCATTAAAGATCCTACGAGATCCAGGGCATTACATTGAGGATATAGTCAAATTGCAAGAGAATGATCCTACATTAATGGGAATCAAGGATAACATTGATCAAAGATCGGAATTCTCTATCTCACATGATGGAAGGCTAGTGTTTAAGGAGAGAATATGTGTGCCAAATCATGATGACACTAAGAAATTGATCATGGAAGAAGCTCACAAATCAAGGTATACTATTCACCCTGGTGCTATCAAGATGTATCAAGACTTGAAAAGGAACTTTTGGTGGCCAAATATGAAAAGAGAAGTAGCGGATTTTGTATCCCGATGTCTTACTTGTCAACAAATGAAAGCAGAGCATTTAAAACCCGCTGGTAAGTTACACCCCTTAAATATTCCCGAGTGGAAATGGGAAAGTATAGGGATGGATTTCATCATGGGTTTACCTAAGACATGAGGAGGACATGATGGTATATGGGTGATCATAGACCGATTGACTAAATCTGCACATTTTCTACCAATCAAAAGTCGATGGTCTGTGGATGTTCTAGCAGCATTATACATGAAGGAGATTGTCAAATTACACGGTGTCCCAGTCACCATCATATCTGACCGAGATCCTCGGTTCACATCGCAATTCTGGAAGGGTCTTCAACATTCATTAGGGACCCGACTTAACTTTGGCACTACATTCCATCCACAAACCGATGGTCAAATTGAAAGGACAAATCAAGTAGTTGAAGATATGCTCAGGGCTTGTGCTATTGACTTTGGAGGAAGTTGGCACGATCACTTGTCGTTAGTGGAATTTGCATACAACAATAGCTACCAAGCTAGCATACAAATGGCACCGTTTGAAGCTTTATATGGCAGAAGCTGTCGTTCCCCTATTTGTTGGAATGAAGTACGAGAAAGATAATTTCTTGGTCCCGATATCATTAGGGATACTACCGAGAAGATAAAACTCATTCGAGAAAGACTTCATATGGCCCAAGATAGACAGAAGTCATATGCTGATAATCGAGGGCGCGATCTGGAATTCCAAGTAGGAGACCATGTATTTCTTAAGGTTTCTCCAGTTCGGGGTATTCGAAGATTTGGTATCAAAGGCAAGCTTACTCCAAGATTCATTGGCCCCTTTGAAATTCTTGAAAGGGTTGGTGAAGTTGCATATCATATTGCTTTGCCCCCTCAATTAGCAGAAGTCAATGATGTATTTTATGTCTTAATGCTCAAGAAGTATGTACCTGATCCTTTCCACGTCATCACTTATGACAATCTAGAGATTAAAAAGGATTTGACATGTGAACAAAAGTCAGTAAAGATCATTGAACGAGAAATATGTCAATTGTGGAATAAAACTATTCCTATGGTCAAGATCCAGTGGACAAAAGTAGGAGAAACAATGGAAATGGAAGAAGCCATGTGCAAAAGATTTCCAGAAATATTTGAATGTAAGTACACTCTCCATAAATCTATGTATTGAATTTGAGGATAAATTCTTTTTAAGTGGGGAGGGTGTAACGTCCGAGAATTTTTCTAAGAATTTTTTAGATTTAAAAAGTAATTATAAAGCCTTTAATGGACTATTAATTGAATTATAATGAATTATTTAAGCCCTACACAAATCGAAGAGGGTTAAGGCCCATATAATAAACCCAATAGGCCCAAAAGGTTATTTTGGACCTTGGCCCATGTTCTAGAAGCATAAAATGGGAGAAATCACGAAATTAAGGGATAATGACTCTTTAGGAATATATGTAAATGGATAATAATGGGGATAATATCAAAAGAGTTTGAAGTATTTCAAATTTAGCGCCTAAGGATAAAAACAGTCTATCGTGAGATCGCTAACGGGAAAGAAACGGTCGTCCCAATGACCGCTAAACACTGCAGATTCCGTGAGAGGAAGAAAACGTGAAAATGTTGATTTTTAGCGTCCAAATCATCGTGGATCAACTCTATCAGCTAATTAGATAGGTCTAGAAGGATTGTAGATCGATAGGAAAGTCTAATTGAGACTCTAAGTTCATTCTAATCCTCAAACCTTACTAAATCCTATAAATAGGTCCCATATTTGACATGCGCCACCCCTACTTTGACTCTCGTGGAACCTAGGTAAGGAGGCCGATTTTGAGATAAGTTTCTTCTAAGAATTTGTTCATTATAGATAAAACTAACTACTCTCCAATTTTAGTTCAAGGAGATCAAGCCTACGTGAAGTTAGAGTCTTCCAAAGTTGGTGATTCTACAATAAAAACTCAGAAATTAGTGCATCCAACCCAAGAAGATCAAGGAATTCAGAGCCCTAAACGAGGTATTTAGTAGAAGTGACTTTATAACTTTTTGTTACCCTTCATATCCTCTAGTTACCCTCAAAATTTAACGTCCATAGGTCAAGGGAATCAGGAGATAGAGGGATGCAAAGTTGTTGATTTAGTACAAGAAAGGGCAGAATTAGGGCTGACTTCTAGTCAGAAATTGACTATTTAGAAGGATTAATTTAGGTAGGTTATCTCATGAAAGGCTCAAATTCGACGTCAGGATTAAAAGCCCTTTGATTTCATTCGTTTTCATGCATGGTACTTTGAGAATTTCATGTTTTACTTAGGACTATGCATTTAGTTTAGTCTACATGCATAATATTTAGCCTAATGAAGAGAAAAATGGAATTTCCTTGTTGTTCATACAAACCTATGCATATTGTTGGCCTATATACGATCTATCATGATTATGGAAGTTTATATATGTTGATTTCTATACATGATGTGTCTTAGATTAGCATTTTGTATTATTTTCATTGAACTCGGTTTTATGCAGGAAGAGAAGGTCTTCCTGTAGACCGCTAGGGAATCTAGCGGTCGTACGATAGACCGCTAACCACAAGCGACGGTCCTGTATTAGACCGTTTTATGTTCTGATTTTGTAATATTGGTAAACTGAACCATATTGCAGAATTACCCATAGTTATTATATAATAAGCCGCGTTAACTAAGTTCTAAGCCTGATTCAAGTACTGGTTTTATATACTTAGTTGATCTCATTATTTATCATAATAGATTTCATGCTTCTAAACATATTTGGTATTATTTTAACTTACGATAATTTGTGACCAAAATTGTATACTTTGTAATAAATACATGTTCCAAATGATAGATGATTCATGATTTAACTTGATCATTGTTTTATTACGATTCTCTCTTTTCTTAGAGTCATTTTCTTAAGTACATGGCACATATCCTGGTATATTGTCATTAGTTACTCTTTTTACACATTAGGAACATAATATTGGACATGATGACCTCTCCTTTGGATATTCCTTCCAACGGACTAGGAAATCTTGTTTCGAGGCCTCCGTAAGACTTCGCGAGCCAGGGATTCCCACTAGGACGTCGAGCTGGTTGTACCATTAAAGCCCAATTGCCTAGAAAACACCTATACCGGAGTTTTATATTCTGGACCCTTAGCGGCCATCTAGTTGACAGCCAGATTCTACTAGCGACCATTCACTAGATCGCTAACGGATCCTAAACGGTTCTCCACTAGACCGCTAAAGACTCTGGATGTACTATTTTCAAAATATTGAACTGTCTTAGTTAACGGGCCTGAACTAGACCGCCATGATCAAGAAACGGTCTGGTAAACGACCGCTAATGTCATGAGTTTGATTAACCGGGGGTTTGACTCAAGGGTTGATTTTCCTATGTTCCTAGATGGTCCAATAGATTATCTAGAACCTATCACATTATTCCAAAGATACCTAAGTAATTTTGAAAGATATGGAATGTACCGTTATGCTGCCGATTTATTTCCATAGCATAACCCAGTTATTTAAATGCATTTATTGAATCTTTTATTCTCAATAGAAGCATTCTTATTTTTGGTTACCTTATCATGGAACTATAGTTGAAATTGTACATTCTTGGCTATATTATTGTTATAACATAGAAGTAGCTTGATTTATACTTGAAGATGCAGTTCAAGCACTGATTGTGTTCAAGGGCTCTATGCTAGTCCCCTTGGCTGATTGTCGGAAACATACTGTAAATCATGGGGTATGATGCTACAGGTGTCGCATTGCGCTGGGAGTACTTTCTTTATAAATAAATGAAATCCATGGGATCCACGGGTGATCCACATAAATTCACGAAGTACTTGTTACTAAGTGAAGAGTACATTCTTGCTTGTTACATGACTTTCTAGTGCATAACCTTTATGGTTATGAAAAGTACATTCTTGTTAAATTCTTGAACGGCCAAATTTATATTCTTGTTCTATACTTGATCATATCATATTCTCATATCTTAAACTTGATCATATCTTGTTACTTTGGCTTTATTCTCATGTTTCATCATATTTGCATGATTTATCTTATCCTTTAGAGCTAAGATGCTAATTACTTAAATTTATCAATCATTTTGATACGAAGATACCTACTGGGCAAGTCCATTCGTTACCCTACTTTCCAATCTTTTTCAGGAAATTCTAGTGGGACGGATTCAGATTACTCGAGTGATGGATCCGAGAGCGATTGAAGGATAAAGACTCGAGAGAAGCCTTAGTTATTCATGTCTAGTCGAGTCAGAATGTAATCTTAATTTTATTGAGTCTAGCAATGAGAATCAAAGTTATTATGTAATTTGGGATTATTTTATGAAGGAATAAAGTTAAAGGTTTTTGGTGAATTACATTGTACAATTACTCTTATGTGATTGTCTTGCTCTCTGATTATATTGCTTGCTTGAGGCGTACTAGTCGACTATTCACATTCTTGATTATTTCCGCCACATAATCTCGGGACGTGACAGTGAAAGTGGTATCAGAGCACTAGGACTAGAAGTCCTAGGGAAAAGTCATGTCATAGGTTAAGTCCGAGATTTAAGGACCCACACCTATGAAACTAGGAAAGAATTTCCCAACCTATGAGAGGAATTGGGTAGAACCTGAGATGAGATAGTCATTAGAATTAACTCTAACATTAACCCTACCCATTCCAATAGAATTAACAAATTCATTGCTCTTCTTCTCAGGTACCTCATTCTCACGGTGGCTCATCACATAGACTGGAACAGTATGCAAGAGCCCGTTGCGGGTCTTACTCAAGCATTATAAACTATTATCCTGATAGTGAGGTAATGGTAGAAGGCCACAATCTCCCTGCAAACCTCGTATGCCTTGATATGGAAGGCTACGATGCTATTCTAGGCGTGGATTGGCTTGTAGACCATGATGCCTATATAAATTGCCGCAACCGCATTATCTCTTTTCGGAAACCAGGTCTTCCAAGGTTTTCCTTCCTTGGTAGCAAATATAGAAAGCATCCTACCATAATTTCATCTCTGCACGCTTGCAAACTAATTTTGCAAGGATGTGTAGCTTTTCATGCTTATGTAATCATTATCGAATCCATGGAGATTGTCTTGGAAGATATTCCTATTGTCAAGGAGTTTCCTGACATATTTCCATCAAAGTTGCCCGGTTTACCACCCGGAAGGGAAGTAAACTTCGTTATTGGACTCGTTCCCGGAGCAGCACCTGTTTCAATAGCTCCCTACAGGATGTCCCCCACAGAACTCAAGGAATTGAAGAAACAGCTTCAGGAATTATTAGACAAGGGTTTCATTCGACCTAGCACATCCCCTTGGGGTGTGCCAGTTCTATTTGTCAAAAAGAAAGATGGATCTCTCAGGCTGTGTATCGATTACTGACGACTAAATCAGCTTACTATCAAGAATAAGTATCCATTGTTGCGTATCGGTGAACTCTTTGATCAGATTTCAGGAGCATAATATTTTTCCAAAATAGACCTCAGGTCAGGTTACCATCAGCTCATGATTAAAGATAAAGACATACACAAAACTACTTTTTGGAGTAGGTATGGCCACTATGAATTCGTGATAATGCCGTTCGGGTTAACTAATGCCCCGGCAACATTCATGCAACTTATGAATAATGTCCTCAGGCCTTATCTTGACCAGTTTATAGTCGTCTTCATTGACGATATTCTTATATACTTCAAAACAAAGGAGGATCATGAAGAGCACTTGAGAATAGCCTTGCAAAGGCTAAAAGAGCACAAAATTTGTGCAAAGCTTAGTAAGTGCGAGTTTTGGCTAAATGAAGTGTCTTTCCTTCACCATATTATTTCAAAGGAAGGTATTACTGTCGATCCTTCAAAAATAGAAATTGTTAAGAACTGGAGCCGACCGACGACTGTGTCTGAAGTCAGGAGTTTTCTGGGTCTGGCTGGTTATTATAGGAGATTTATTAAAAATTTCTCAAAAAATCGCCGTTCCTTTGACTAGACTCACCAGAAAGGAGAATCCTTTTATATGGTAGAAGGATTGCGAGGAGAGTTTTCAAACTCTTAATGAACACCTCACCACTGCACCTATATTAACATTACCAACAGAATGTTGTGGTTTTGAAGTCTATACGGATGTGTCTGGCATTGGCCTAGGATGCGTCCTTATGCAAAATAGAAAGGTTATTTGCTATTCATCAAGGCAGTTAAAGCATCATGAAGAAAATTACCCTGTGCATGATCTGGAATTTGCTGCGGTTATATTCGCATTGAAGATTTGATGACATTACCTTTATGGGGAGAAATTAACAATATTTTCATATCATAAAAGTCTGAAATATCTTTTCACCCAGAAGGAGTTGAATATGCGACAATGCAGATGGTTGGAGTATCTCAAGGACTTCGACTTTACAATACAATATCACCCAGGGAAAGCAAATGCTGTAGCTGACGCTCATAGCAGAAAACCAATGGCAACGCTAGCAAGCCTCCGAAAAGGTATGACTTGTCTTATCAAGGATTTCTCTCACTTAAATCTTGATATTGACAGGGAAGAAGATGGATGTATAATCACCAATATAAGGTCTCAACCTACATTGATTGAGGATATAGTCAAATTGCAAGAGAATGATCCTACATTAATGGGAATCAAGGATAACATTGATCAAAGACCGGAATTCTCTATCTCACATGATGGAAGACTAGTGTTTAAGGATAGAATGTGTGTGCCGAATCATGATGACACTAAGAAATTGATCATAGAAAAAGCTCACAAATCAAGGTATGCTATTCACCCTGGTGCTACCAAGATGTATCAAGACATGAAAAGGAACTTTTGGTGGCCTAATATGAAAAGAGAAGTAGCGGATTTTGTATCCCGATGTCTCACTTGTCAACAAGTGAAAGTAGAACATTTAAAACCCGCTGGTAAGTTACACCCCTTAAATATTCTTGAGTGAAAATGGGAAAGTATAGGGATGGATTTCATCATGGGTTTACCTAAGACAAGAGGAGGACATGATGGTATATGGGTGATCATAGACCGATTGACTAAATCTGCACATTTTCTACCAATAAAAAGTCGATGGTCTGTGGATGTATGTGGACGCACTTTTTGATTAAATCGTAGTTTATTTGTTTATTGTGTTTGTCAAGTGCGTGGGCGTGCCAGTCACAAAGTGATGATTTATTCGGGCTTCATGGAAGCCCATGGTGCGCATGATCTGACTAATCAGATAATTGTGTGGTTCGTGTCGGGACCAAAACCCGCCGTGTCATAAAGGCCACGACGTTATTTACATCCCCCATACTGGGGAACACCCTTGATTGATTGCCGGGATCAAGGGCCCTACGGCCTGAAATTCATGGTAACAAAGCGAGAGCAAAGATCTCAGATCACGTTTAAACAAACCCACATTGGGGCGTAAGTGTTCATAGATACATATATGTCAGTCACTCTTGGACCGTTTCATCTCCGGACAGAAGTCCGTGTTTGTAGGATAAAAGACGGTGACAAAACCGCGCAGATGTTTGCCGTGAACATGGCAAGTTTAATGAGAATGCGGGATTGGATCCCGGTAGAGGTGGGTCAGGTTTGACGAATTGTTGGCCCGAGATGGTTTCAGACTATGGCCATAACGGGGTTCCCGAGATCCACATCCGATGCCATGGGGCGTCATTACTTTTCTCTTCACGCACAGTCCAGGGAAGTGAATCATTAAGTGTGAAGCCCAAACTCGCCAGCGTGCGCCCTCGCACGCTGATTGACCTGCGCGGTCAGGTCGCGGGGGCAGCACCCCTTGCGGGGGTTTCCGGGGGTGGAGCCCTCGGAACAAATTTTTTAGTTATAGCAGGGTCAATTTTTGATTATCGGCTTCATATTCCTTTCATTTGTTTTATCCATTAGCTTAAAGCTTTTTATTTTGATTAAATATTCTTTTCTTTCCAAGCACACCGGCTAAGGGAGATGTCAAGAGAGAATAGGGGCGCGCCGATTTAAGAGTGTTATAAGGGAGGGGCGCGCCTGTTCAATGGAAATCATGGAGTGCGCCGGTTAAGGCCACAAAAGGGGGGGGGGGGCACCGGTTAAGGGTGCAAAGAGGGGCGCGTTGGTTTAAGTGGGATGCCATGGGGAGAGAGGGGTGCGCCGCATTAAGGCCAATGAACAGTAAGGCGCGCCGGAATAGAGGGCTATGCAAGGGGGTGTGCCGGATTAAGCACTATTCATTCCAAGAATTTTGAAATGGTTTTGAGTGTGAAGCTAATCCGGCGCGGGGGGGGGGGGGGTACCGCGTCGGATAAGCCCGCACCGGATTAGGTTCTGTGGGTTTTATTTCATTCTTCTGGGTTCTGTTTCTTCTTTCTTTCACCCGTAGGTTACTTTGATGATTGATTCGTTCATCCAATTGATGGGTTGGGCTTGTAGAGAGGAAGTTTAAGTGTTTTTATCATTTGTTAAGGTGAATTAGCATGAGAGTTTGGATGTTTTATTAGAAAGGTTTGCTGTGCAGGGTAGTTCAGTTTGTGTTTGATTTCAAGAGGGAGGGGTTTCTGAGTTGAGCAGTTCTCAGCATGAAGGAGGTTGTTTGTTCATTTATTCTTTTGTATCCTTGTTCTTTGTTCCTCTTGTTCTTGGCCCTGGCAAAAATCGGGCAGCACTTCCCCCAGACTGAAGCTTGCCAGAGAAAAATAGAGGAACACCAAGCGGATTGCTCCGTGGTGAACCTCAAAACTCAGAGTGGGGCCTCTGTTAACCCATAAGTGAGTGTGGAGGCTCGAGGACTAGCCTTTAAGAGTTTCAGCAGCTCACGGGTGATGATTTCGTCAGCGGGGCGAATGTATGCCATGAGAGGCTATGAGTGTGCATCCCTTTGACGGGTTCCTTAGAAGGCCATGCCACGGAGAGGCAGGCTTCGAGGACCCTGGATGAGCAAGAGACAGAGAGAAAGAAAAAAAAGGAAAAGAGGATGAAGCAGTAGAACACCATATGTTACAAAAAGCTTTCCTTTTTATTCATCCGCAAGGGTAAAGATAGTGGGGAATCTACCCCAAAGAAAAACAAAAGGGGAATACATCAGATTGAAAGGAAGAAATACATCGATGGGGGAGGGGGAACGGAGCACAAGCTCCATCCCCCTCCGGGCTCACCTCTCTTCTCTCACGCTCAATCTCTTTTCTTCTTCACCTAGTAGGCGCAGGGACGGGGCTCCTTCTTTTTCTTTTGAGGGAACTCCCAGCTGAACTAGACTCTCTCTCTTTTTTTCATCCTTCTGCTTTGTCGTTCTTCTCTTGATATATATAACCGTCGAGATGGGGAAGAAGCCCTCTGAAGTTCAATGCCCCTTCACTTTCATTCTTCTCCTTCTCCGTATTCGACGTTGTTGAGTGGCCTGCAGGTAGAGGGATTCGTAGAGTAGGGAAGATGCCTCCACCGGATTGGTCGACAGTGACCGACAGGGAAGCGACGTTCAGTGGGGAGCTCAAAGCCTTCCATTCCTGGGAGCAGGAAGGGCTCTGGCGGTTGCACGCTGGTCAGGTGTAGGCCGTTTGCCCATTTCGGGTAAATTCTCTTTGTTCACACCCAAAAATAGGGGATCAGACAGAAGATGGGACGGCGGCCTTGGTTAAAACGGTGCGGGGGGAGCGCACCAGTTTAGGAGCAATAGAGGAGCGCGCCGTTTTAAAACAACTTCAGGTGCACACCGGATTAGCACCAAGAAGAGGGGTGCGCCGGCTTATAAACCCCTTGGAGGGGCGCACCAGTTTAAGGCCAAAGGGGGCGCGCGCTGGTTTAAGTGGAGGCCGCGCCGGTTTAAGTGTCAAAAGACTTAGTCCCGACTTCGTGGTGATTCAGGCAAACACTTGCGCTCCCGCAATGCTTTAGTTGTAATGCACCGCCTCCATGATGTTTAGTTTTGAGCCCCCGAGTCCCAGTTTAGGACTTCGAGTGATTTTCGGCGCATGACGAGCCCGTCTCTGAATTATAGGGTTTCTTCCTGATTTGGCTTTTGGCAATGCCAACTGTAGAGCTGGGGCCATCTCTTCTGCCCGAAGGGCTTCTCGTTGGGTGGTGGAGCGCCGAGTATATATATTCGTCTTGCTTGGAGGAGGTACAGGGTTTGTTCGGCCTTTCCATCTTTGACTTGCTTTTGGTGTGTCGAGACGTCTATGCCGCAGGAACGTTCCTTTTCTTCTCTCCTTTCGACATCTACAATGTACTAGCAGCATTATACATGATGGAGATTGTCAAATTACACGGTGTCCCAGTCACCATCATATCTTACCGAGATCCTTAGTTCACATCGCAATTCTGGAAGGGTCTTCAACATTCATTAGGGACCCGACTTAACTTTAGCACTGCATTCCATTTGCAAACCGATGGTCAAACTGAAAGGACAAATCAAGTGGTGTAAGATATGCTCAGGGCTTGTGCTATTGACTTTGGAGGAAGTTGGCACGATCACTTGCCTTTAGTGGAATTTGCATACAACAATAGATACCAAACTATCATACAAATGGCACCGTTTGAAGCTTTATATGGCTGAAGCTGTCGTTCCCCTATTTGTTGGAATGAAGTAAGAGAAAGGCAATTTTTTGGTCCCGACATTATTAGGGATACTACCGAGAAGATAAAACTCATTCGAGAAAGACTTCATATGGCCCAAGATAGACAGAAGTCATATGCTGATAATCGAAGGCGCGACCTGGAATTCCAAGTAGGAGACCATGTATTTCTTAAGGTTTCTCTAGGTCGGGGTATTCGAAGATTTGGTATCAAAGGCAAGCTTACTCCAATATTCATTGGATCCTTTGAAATTCTCAAAAGGGTTGGTGAAGTTACATATCGTATTGCTTTGCCCACTCAATTAGCAGAAGTACATGATGTATTTTATGTCTCAATGCTCAAGAAGTATGTACTTGATCCTTTCCATGTCATCACTTATGACAATTTAGAGATTAAAAAGGATTTGACATATGAACAAAAGCCAGTAAAGATGATTGAACGAGAAATACATCAATTGCGGAATAAAACTATTCCTATGGTCAAGATCCAGTGGACAAAAGCAAGAGAAACATGGGAAACGGAAGAAGCCATGCGTAAAAGATTTCCAGAAATACTTGAATGTAAGTACACTCTCCATAAATCCATGTATTGAATTTGGGGACAAATTCTTTTTAAGTGGGGAGGGTGTAACGCCCGAGAATTTTTCTAAGAATTTTTCAGATTTAAAAAGTAATTATAAAGTATTTAATGGACTATTAATTGAATTATAATGAATTATTTAAGCCCTACACTAATCCAAGAGGGTTAAGGCCCATATAA
Source organism: Amorphophallus konjac (assembly GCA_022559845.1). Classification (NCBI taxonomy): domain Eukaryota; kingdom Viridiplantae; phylum Streptophyta; class Magnoliopsida; order Alismatales; family Araceae; genus Amorphophallus; species Amorphophallus konjac. The sequence continues at coordinate 143,720,370 of CM040122.1, forward strand.
TAAACCCAATAGGCCCAAAAGGTTATTTTGGACCTTGGCCCATGCTCTAGAAGCATAAATGGGAGAAATCACAGAATTAAGGGATAATGACTCTTTAGGAAGATAAGTAAATGGATAATAATAAAGATAATATCAAAAGAGTTTGAAGTATTTTAAATTCGGCGCCAAAGGATAAAAATGGTCTATCACGAGACCGCTAACGGGAAAGAAACGGTCGTCCCAATGACTGCTAAACGCTATAGATTCCGTGAGAGGATGAAAACGTGAAAATGTTGGATTTTTAGCATCCAAATCATCTTGGATCAACTCTATCAGCTAATTAGATAGGTCTATAAGGATTGTAGATCAAATGGAAAGTCTAATTGGGACTCTAAGTTCGTTCTAATCCTCAAACCCTAGGTAAATCCTATAAATAGGACCCAGATTTGACATACGCGACCCCTACTTTGGCTCGCGTGGAACCCAGGCAAGGAGGCTGATTTTGAGATAAGTTTCTTCTAAGAATTTGTTCATTATAGTTAGAACTAACCACCCTCCAATTTTTGTACTAGGAGATCAAGCCTACGTGAAGTTAGAGTCTTCCAAAGTTGGTGATTCTACAAAAAAAACTCAGGAATTAGTGCATCCAACCCAAGAAGATCAAAGAATTCAGAGCCCTAAACGAGGTATTTAGTAGAAGTGACTTTATAACTTTTTGTTACCCTTCATATCCTCTAGTTACCCTCAAAATTTCACGTCCATAGGTCAAGGGAATCAGGAGATAGAGGGACGTGAAGTTGCTGATTTAGTACAAGAAAGGGCAGAATTAGGGCTGACTTCCAGTCCGAAATTGACTATCTAGAAGGATTAATTGAGGTAGGTTATCTCATGAAAGGCTCAAATTCGAAGTCAGGAATAAAAACCCTCTAATTTCATCCGTTTTCATGCATGGTACTTTGAGAATTTCATGTTTTACTTAGGACTATGCATTTAGTTTAGTCTCCATGCATAATACTTAGCCTAATGAAGGGAAAAATGGAATTTCCTTGTTGTTCATACAAACCTATGCATATTGTTGGCCTATATACGATCTATCATGATTATGGAAGTTTATATATGTTGATTTCCATACATGATGTGTCTTAGATTAGCATTTTGTATTGTTTTCATTGAACTCGGTTTTATGCAGGAAGAGACGGTCTTCCTGTAGACCTCCATGGAATCTAGCGGTCATACGATAGACCACTAACCACAAGCGACGGTCCTGTATTAGACTATTTTCTAGTCTGATTTTGTAATATTGGTAAACCAAACCATATTACAGAATTACCCATAGTTATTATATAATAAGCCTAGTTAGCTAAGTTCTAAGCCTGATTCAAGTACTGGTTTTATATACTTAGTTGATCTCATTGTTTATCATAATAGATTTCATGCTTCTAAGCATATTTGGTATTATTTTAACTTATGATAATTTGTGACCAAACTGGTATACTTTGTAATAAATACATGTTCCAAATGATAGATGATTCATGATTTAACTTGATCACGGTTTTATTACGATTCTCTCTTTTCTAAGAGTCATTTTCTTAAGTACATGGCACATATCTCGGTATGTTGTCATTAGTTACACTTTTTGCACATTAGGAACATAATCTTGGACATGATGACCTCTCCTTTGGATATTCCTTCCAACGGACTAGGAAATCTTATTTCATGGCCTCCATAAGACTCCGCGAGCCTGGGATTCCCACTAGGACGCCGAGCTTGTTGTACCATTAAAGCCCAATTATCTAGAAAGCACTTATACCGGAGTTTGATATTCTGGACCCTTAGCGGCCATCTGGTTGACCACCAGATTCTGCTAGCGACCATTCACTAGACGGCTAACGGATCCGAAATGGTTCTCCACTAGACCGCTAAAGACTCTAGATGTACTATTTTCAAAATATTGAACTGTCTTAGTTAACGGTCCTGAACTAGACCGCCATGATCAAGAAACGGTCTGGTAAATGACCGCTAATGTCATGAGTTTGATTAACCCGGGGTTTGACTCAAGGGTTGATTTTCCTATGTTCCTAGATGGTCCAATTGATTATCTAGAACCTGTCACATTATTCCAAAGATACCTAAGTAATTTTGAAAGATATGGAATGTACCGTTATGCTGCCGATTTATTTCCATAGCATAACCTAGTTATTTAAATACATTTATTGAAATCTTTTATTCTTAATAGAAGCATTTTTATTTTTGGTTATCTTATCATGGAACTATAGTTGAAATTGTACATTCTTGGTCATATTATTGTTATAACGTGAAAGTAGCTTGATTTATACTTGAAGATGCAGTTTGAGCACTGATTGTGTTCAAGAGCTCTATGCTAGTCCACTCGGCTGATTGTCAGAAACATACTATAAACCATGGTGTATGATGCTACTGGCGCCGCATTGCGTTGGGAGTACTTTATTTATAAATAAGTGAAATATCCACGGGATCCACGGGTGATCCACATAAATTCACGAAGTACTTGCTACTAAGTGAAGAGTACATTCTTGTTTGTTACATGACTTTCTAGTGCATAACCTTCATGGTTATGAAAAGTACATTCCTGGTAAATTCTTGAACGGTCAAATTTATATTCTTATTCTATACTTGATCATATCATATTCTCATATCTCAAGCTTGATCATATCTTATTACTTTGGCTTTATTCGCATGTTTCATCATATTTGCATGATTTATCTTATCCTTTAGAGCTAAGATTATAATTACTTAAATTTGCCAATCATGTTGATACGAAGATACCTACTGGGCAAGTGTGCTCATTACCCTACTTTTCAAACTTTTTCAGGAAATTCTAGTGAGACGGATTCAGATTACTCAAGTGATGGATCCGAGAGCGATTGAAGGATAAAGACTCGAGATAAGCCTTAGTTATTCGTGTCTAGTCGAGTCAGAATGTAATCTTAATTTTCTTGAGTCTAGCAACGAGAATCAAAGTTCTTATGTAATTTGGGATTATTTTATGAAGGAATAAATCTAAATGTTTTTAGTGAATTACATTGTGCAATTACTCTTATGTGATTGTCTTGCGCTCTGATTATATTGCTTGCTTGAGGTATACTAGCCGATTGTTCACATTCTCGATTGTTTCCGCTGCATAATCTCGGGACGTGACAGCCAATCATCCCGTGTTTTCTTGTCCACGGTCCAGCATTAAACCTGTGAAGAGAATCCAGATGCACCTCCTATAAAGGAAAGCGGGTGGCTCCCGAATAGTCGGCTAGCTGATGCCACATTCTCCTTGGGTATAAATTTGGGTCTAATTCCCATCAAACACTCAAGGATGATCATTGACCCTAAGAGGGGACCCCCTAAAGAAGTTGAACTAAGGCCTTCATAGAGGTAAAAAAGGACAGCTTGGGAGATAGATAAACCCTGCCACAACCCACCAATGATGCTGATATTTTGGATATCTAAGAGGTGGTCGGTGGTAGAAAAGGGAAAGACCCCGCACAAGCAAATGGAGACGACTTTTGCTATGGCTTCATATCTCCCACATTTATTTTTACAATGAGAAGTGATCCATTGAGCCAAGGGTATCAAATGGATATGGCGAGGGCTAATCATAGTTTTTACATCTTTGGGATTAGGTAGGAAGTCTCCCAAGATGAGTGATGGGTCTATAGGTTCAACCATATGGCACACTAAGTCTTCATCTCCCACCTTAGTCTTAGGAAGGGCTAGGTAGGTCTCTACCTCTTCTATAAGGACAATAGCTTCAAAGGTTGGGAATATGAAAGTATGTGTTTGAGGATGCCATAACTCCACTAGAGCTGAAATGCTTGGCCAATCTAAGGAAAATTTATGAAAATTCTTGGCTAAGACTACTAAAGGGTGAAGGTGCCATGCCCTTAAGATTGAGAGGACCTCTAAAGGGAGTTCTTTTATCATGGGAGCCACCCACTTCAAGCTAGAGTAGCATCTTGGGCCAGGAAGGAGTTGGAAAAAGAAAGAAAAGAGAGGAAAGAAGAAGAGGAAGAATGCGATGAGAAGAAGTTTAAGGGAATTCATGATTTTTGAAATTATTTTCAACTCACCTCTCTTGAAGAGCTTGTGCTCAGGTGCTTGAGGATTGAAGTTAGTCGCTGCAGCTCCCCATGCTCCCTTTTAGCCAGCTTTGGCCCAGTATAGACCACCTCTCCCATGGTGCTAGCTTCAAAGCTCCTCTTCATGGTGGTTTAGAGGATTTTAAGAGAATTTTCAAGGGTTAGAGCAGAGATTTCTAAGAGCTGGGAATTCTGGCTGTATTCCTAGTTATAGGGCTCTAATTCTAGTACTAATGCATTAGGATTGAGGCTAGTTAGCTTCAATTTAAGTTATGATAAGTCTTGACACGGATTAGGTGCTTCTAGCCACGGGTTAGGACTCTCACGGAGAGTCCCGCTCAGATTTAACTGGGTCGTCTCCCTTGCGATCTATCGAGCAACCTCTAGGCTCCCTCAAACGGTCGTCAGACGACTGTTTTATATTCTCCTCCACCGTCTTCTCTCCCGCTCGTCCAACGGTCATGACTTGACCATTTTATTCATCCTTGCGGTCTTCCATAAGACCGTTTTCCCCTGTTTATCCTGTCTTGATTATTTTATTTATCACTTTAATCACTGGTCTTCTCCCACTCTCTCTCTCTCCTGCTCTCTTTGTCAGTCCTAGAGGTCGTTGTTAGTGAGTCAGCATTTACATCTACACATTTACAAAAGACAAAAAAGATCATATATTCACTAACATAGGGTCATATACATGTGTATGCATATAGAAAGTACAAGTCACGCCCCAGTCGGTCCCTCTCCTGGGCCCCCGCTGTCACCAGTGCCATCCTTCCTCTTCGCCGGCGGGGCCATAGAGGTTCTCCCCTCCTCTCATCATCGTCGCCTCTCTCCCTCCTCGTTCCTCCGATGGCCAGAGGAACCAGTGAGGAAGTCCAGGAACGTGCTGCTCCATGCTCCACTCTGCGAGGCACTCAACTTGGGTCCTTGGCCCATCATCCGGACTGTCCTCTCTAATGCTCGTAGCTCGATCCTCAAGTTGTAGGCCTGGCGCTGAGTCTCCCTCGCCTCGATCCGATAGCGCTCTAAGTATGCTGCTCCCGCTCTCAGTCTCTCCACCTCTGTGTGGAGATGGGCCACCTCAGCTGTAATGCCCCGGATTTTTCGGATCCTTGTTCATGGGTCCCGGATCTGGTTTCTTGGAGTGTTCGACTCCGTTGTGTCTGAAATTTTATTTCGGACATCTTTCGTGTTCGGATCGGTGCGATCCGGAGTTGTTTCGGAGGCCCGGAAGCGTTCCACGGCTTTTCCGCGTGTGTTTTCCGATTCCCGGTGTGTGTTTCGGTAATTCCTTCGAAACCTCGTTACGGGTGAACGGGGCTGTTCACCAGGGCGCTAGTGGTACCGTTGCGATCGGTGTGTTCTGAGGATCGCAGAAATGTGATTTTCTATTTTTCGGTATTTTCGGGAATTTTTGGATTTTCTATATAATAACCTCCTTTTTCTCTCTTCCCTCCCTCTCTCTTCTCTCACGTTCTCTCCTCTCCCCCTCTCACTCCGGGTGGCCGACGGAGGCGGCGAGGGCGGGGCGGCGTGGCTCGTGGGGCGTGGAGCGACGGGTACGGGATGAGGATCGCGGTGGTGGAGGCAGTTCGTGGGATCGTGAACCGGCGAGGGTTTAAGCGGTGTTTTCTTCGTGGATCGGTGTCCACGGTGCGTCGAATCTTCGGTGGAGGTAGGGAGATGGACCCTCAACCCGTGTACTTCAATTCCCGCGAGTTTCGTAGGCCGTGGTGAGCCGAGCGGGCTAAATGGGGTGATTTGGGAAAAATGCATGTTTTTGGGGTGTGAGCCGAATCTTGTGTTTTGATCGTGTTTTTGGGGTTTAAATGGGTCCTCTCGGTGCCAGAGGGGTTGGGGAATGTTTCCCCCTTTGTTTCCCCATCACCCGGGGGTGATCGGGGCGTGGAATGGGTTTTCCCGCCGTTTCTACCGTTTTCGGGCGCGGACTGAGAACGCGCTAGCTTCCAGTAGGGCGTTCTTGAGTGTCGCGCTGCCCCGACGGGGCGCGTTCATCGGAGAAGATGAACAGTAAGGCGGTTCTTGTTGCGCTGTAGGGTCCCAGCGCGTTTTTGGTTGTCGCGCTATAGGAGCATAGCACGACCTGGCCTAGTCGCGCTATGGACCTATAGCGCGTTCTTGCTGAACGCGCTAGGTTTGCATAGCGCGTTCTTGCTTAACGCGCTATGCATGTGTAGCGCGTTCTTGGGGTGGCCTGCTGGGCTGCCCGAGGCGGACGGTCTACGGCTGATCGTGCTCCCCTTGGGCCGTGTGTGTCTTGGACACCCCGTGGAGTTCCGTGACCGTGTCTTTGGGTGTCCAAAGGTTTGGTTTACCTCGATTAGCGTTCCCGTGAGTTTAAGGGCCCGAGTGACCTTATAGTGTTCCGATTGTGTTGTGTTGGTCTCCGGTCGACCCGATTGTGACCCAGTGGTCGACCTTTGGCCTTGTGAATGTCCCGGGCACCCCGTGGGTTTTGTTACCGTGTTTTAGGGTGTCTGGAGGTACCGTGCTACCTCGATAAGCATGCCCGTGGGCTTGGTGGGTCCAGGCGACCCCAGGTATTCCGAGCTTCTGTGTTCGTGCCAGATCGTGTCACCGTGTTTCGGTGTGAGTGCGGTGAGGTTTCCCCGCAAGTCGTGGCTTCTCTGGAAGGTGGCTTCCTAGTGGGCCAAGCGTGTGGCCTTGGACGGTGAGTCCAGCTTCCCAGCCTGAGGCTGGGGGTTTCTTAAGTTCCCTCCTCGAGGGATGGGTCTCGGCAGTGATGAACTGCCTCGTGAGTTGTCGCATTATGGTTTTGGACCTAGGGATTAGGCCAGATTGACGGCTCAGTGTTGTCATGTGCAACGGTCTTGACCTCGAGTCTTGTGACTCAAAGGCCGTTGAGTTGTAGGTCTAGTGGGCTGTCCAGAGTCTGGTGGCGTCGTGCCACCTGTTACTCCGTGTTACTCGTAATGAGTGCGTGCGTGGTTTCTGTGTCCACGTTCTGTGATCCTCCACTAGTCGTAGCTTCCTGCGCACGCGTGTGCGGACCCACCTGGGAGTGGTGGAGAGGGCGACCCGGTGAGACGCGGTTTTTAGGCTGGTTCCCGTCGGCCCCTTGCCTTTGCCACCAGAGTCCGGTGGGGGGGAAAACCAGCTAGAGGACCCGACCTAGAGCAGATGGTCTGTGTGTGCACACGTAGTTGGGGGCTTAGGACACGTGCTGACGAGCGCGACCCCAGCTAGTCCTTGTTGTGGTACTTGTTGCGTGTATGAGTCTCACGCCCGGGACGTTGTAGCTAGACACTTGTGACGCGGTGTAAGATGTCAGGGGACGCATCCGGTCGTTCTTCTAGTGGGTGGTACTCCTGTCGAGTATGGAGTGACAGACTGTCAGTCTCTGTGTCTTTGACCTTCGGGTTTTTGGTCGTGTTGACCGGTGAGTTCGGTTTTTTCACCTTGGCGCGTGTGTTGGTTCTTGCGTCGTGAGATTAGTGCTAGTGGCTTTACCGAGGTTGGGTCTTGTTGTGCGGTACCCGCGATCGGATGGTCGGGGTTGCACCTTGGACAACGTGTCCAGGTCGGCTTTGTCCGGGGCATAGGCCTCTACGGCGTGGTTGCCGTGTGTTCTTACTTCGGTAGGTGGTGCTAGCGTGGTTCGGTAGCTTCGACTGCGTGATCGAGGTGTGCCTTCTGGCAGTAGGAGTAGCTGTAGTGCCGAGTTTTTGACCGGCCACCGGTTTGCTGTTCCAGCTGTAGTTGTAGCTTCCTTTCCGCTATCGCCGTTGTTTCCGGTTGGGGTTCCGCGGGATCCCTGCTGAGTCTCTGTTTTGGAGACTCATTCCCTGCTTTTCAGGTGAGGCGGTTCTTCTTCCTCGAGGTTCGAGGGCGCGATGCGGAGGTTCTTAGTTGCCAGCTTGCCGGGCCGAGAGTTCACTTGGCATGTGGTACGTTTTACTGCTTTAGACTGTACTTTCTATTGGACTGGACTCTGTTGTAGTTGTTTATTTATTTCTGTTAATTGTTGAATTGTCCTACTTTATTTCCTATTTCTTTGTGCCTCCACACTCCTTTTAGCCCTTCCGAGCCCTCCCGGCTCGTGGGCGGCGGTGCGAGTCTCGGGTTATTGGGCCTTCCCGATAATCAGATTCTCGGGTCGTTACAGCTGGTATCAGAGCAGTGGTTGTGGACGTACATAGGAATTCGAGATATTGCAGTGATCAGAGTCCGTAAGGTCCAGTACAGTCGGCAGCTGGCTTAGGGTTTTGTGCTTGTTTTTCGCCTAGTTTCTCGCTTGAGAGCTTGAGTGTGTGGCGTTGTGAAGGTTGTTGCTGTCCGTAGCTTTCGTGCCGGCATGGGGTCTAAGGATCGAGGTCGAGAGCCTTCTCCCTCATCGGTGGTGGCCCTGGTTGTGTTGCGTTGGGCAGAGGTTGTCGGCGGGCGTGTTGCAGTTCGGGGGATTGTAGCGGTGGTGCATCGGGAGATGTTGTGACCATGGTCCGACGAGACACTTGGTAAGTGTTGTCGGAGGAGCTGACCTGACGGAAGTGATGGTTTTCTTGGTGCTGAAAGGTGCTATTTCCGGCATGCGCGAGGCTCGAGGTCAGGTCGAGTGCGGACTTTTCCTTCCGTTGGTCGGAGGTGCGATTGGTCTCTCCTCTGGTTGGAGAGATTGCATTTGGCCAAGGTTCATCGTCTTGCACTGTGCGTCCGGGTTGGTTGGCCTTTGTGCGCCGTGAAATCCGTGCGAGACACATTCCGCGTTTTGGCAAGGTGGTTGCCTATGAGAATCGTTGCCCGTTCCCTGATGTGTAAGGGTGTTGGCGCTGTTTCGGAAGGACGAGTGCCGGCTGGGCGGTGTTCGCGAGAATTGCGGTTGGTGTTATGGTTTCCAATGTGCGGAGGATCGGAGTCTGCGGGGTTGCAGATGGTTGTCGGGATGGTGGATCCTGAGTTGGCGTTGTGGTGGCTGTGTATGTGGATCAGAGTGCGTGGATCGTAGCGTTGGTTGTTTCGGGTGGATTTCTGAGGAAGTGTAGAGCAACGGAGGATTGGTTCATCGATGTGCGTTGTCTCCGGCAGTGTGAGACGTGTTGGTTGCTGTGCCGTTACTTGAGATATTGTGGTTTATGGCACAAGCAGGTGGAGAGTTGGGGAAATGTGCTGGCGAGGTTGCCGCATGAGTACCCTGTCCTTGCGTTGGAGGTTGCGTTCGTGGATAAGATCGTGTTCTGGAGAAGTGTGCCGCGGGTTGTAAGAGGTTGTGTATCCCGTGGCTCTGTGATAAGAGCGGGAGTCAGGATTGGCAGGCATCCTTTTGGATTAATTGAGATGGAGATTTTGATGAGATAGGATTCGATGAGACAGGACGGTGGTTGATGCCTGTGTGTGAAGGTCACTGATGAGACGTTGGCGTGGGATATTGATCCTCAGTCTGTGGCCAGCAAGGGAGGATTCCCCGTAAGTCTGAGTCGAGTGACGTGAGGACCGTGTGGAGATGGAGTCATGTGGTTTCGCCGTGCTCCCCTGAGAGGGTAGAGTTGGCGTGAGGTTCGAGATTGGAGGTGGTGTTGGTCTGTGCGTGAGTCAGCAGATGGCCTGTCATGTGTTGGATCGTGCCTGCTGGGCCGGTGGAGGTTTTTCGTTGGCGAATGTCTGGCGACCAGTGGATGGTCTTTTCAGAGACAGAAGATGCTGGTTGTAAGGGGCTCGAGAATGGAGAGAGCCGAGTGCCAGCGAGGCCTTTTGGTGGCCATTTCTGAGGTGTGAGCTGGTGGAAGCTCAGTGATTGGTTACCCCTGGTGCAGGGTGTGAGATCGATCGGCGGGTTGTGAAGCTTACGTTGGTTGGTCCGCCGGGCGTGGGCGTTGACCGGTGGATTGGTTTTCGTGGCGAGAATTGCGTTCCCTCGGTGAGCGAGAGGGTGGCAGCGATGCCGTGGGTGTTTTCCATTGTGTTTGAGGTGATACCAGACTTGTGCCCTTGTCTTATGCCTGCTCTAGTGGCCGATGTGTGCACGGTGTGCGGAGCGTGGCATTGTTCGTGATTGAGTTACGACGTTCTTCCCCTGTTCCTGTGCTTGTCCTGAATTTCGAGGATGAAATTCCTTTAAGGGGGGAGGGCTGTAATGCCCCGTATTTTTCGGATCCTTGTTCATGGGTCCCGGATCTGGTTTCTTGGAGTGTCTGACTCCGTTGTGTCTGAAATTTCATTTCGGACATCTTTCGTGTTCGGATCGGCGCGATCCAGAGTTGTTTCGGAGGCCCGGAAGCGTTCCGCGGCTTTTCCGCGTGTGTTTTCCGATTCCCGGTGTGTGTTTCGGTAATTCCTTCGGAACCTCGTTACGGGTGAACGGAGCTGTTCACCAGGGCGCGAGTGGTACCGTTGCGATCGGTGTGTTCCGAGGATCGCAGAAATGTGATTTTCTATTTTTTGATATTTTTGGGAATTTCTGGATTTTCTATATAATAACCTCCTTTTTCTCTCTCCCCATCTCATTTCTCTCTTCCCTCCCTCTCCCTTCTCTCACGTTCTCTCCTCTCCCCCTCTCACTCCGGGCGGCCGACGGAGGCGGCGAGGGCGGGGCGGCGTGGCTCGTGGGGCGTGGAGCGACGGGTATGGGATGAGGATCGCGGTGGTGGAGGCAGTTCGTGGGATCGTGAACCGGCGAGGGTTTAAGCGCCGTTTTCTTCGTGGATCGGTGTCCACGGTGCGTCGAATCTTCGGTGGAGGTAGGGAGATGGACCCTCAACCCGTGTACTTCAATTCCCGCGAGTTTCGTAGGCCGTGGTGAGCCGAGCGGGCTAAATGGGGTGATTTGGGAAAAATGCATGTTTTTGGGGTGTGAGCCGAATCTTGTGTTTTGATCGTATTTTGGGGGTTTAAATGGGTCCTCTCGGTGCCAGAGGGTTTGGGGAATGTTTCCCCCTTTGTTTCCCTATCACCCGGGGGTGATCGGGGCGTGGAATGGGTTTTCCCGCCGTTTCTACCGTTTTCGGGCGCGGACTGAGAACGCGCTAGCTTCCAGTAGGGCGTTCTTGAGTGTCGCACTGCCCCGACGGGGCACGTTCATCGGAGAAGATGAACAGTAAGGCGGTTCTTGTCGCGCTCTAGGGTCCCAGCGCGTTCTTGGTTGTCGCGCTATAGGAGCATAGCGTGACCTGGCCTGGTCGCGCTATGGACCTATAGCGCGTTGTTGCTGAACGCGCTAGGTTTGCATAGCGCGTTCTTGCTTAACGCGCTATGCATGTGTAGCGCGTTCTTGGGGTGGCCTGTCGGGCTGCCCGAGGCGGACGGTCTGCGACTGATCGTGCTCCCCTTGGACCGTGTGTGTCCTGGACACCCCGTGGAGTTCCGTGACCGTGTTTTTGGGTGTCCAAAGGTTTGGTTTACCTCGATTAGCGTTCCCGTGAGTTTAAGGGTCCGAGTGACCTTCTAGTGTTCCGATTGTGTTGTGTTGGTCTCCGGTCGACCCGGTTGTGACCCAGTGGTTGACCTTTGGCCTTGTGAATGTCCCGGGCACCCCGTGGGTTTTGTTACCATGTTTTATGGTGTCTGGAGGTACCGTGCTACCTCGATAAGCATGCCCGTGGGCTTGGTGGGTCCAGGCGACCCCAGGTATTCCGAGCTTCCGTGTTCGTGCCAGATCGTGTCACCGTGTGTCGGTGTGAGTGCGGTGAGGTTTCCCCGCAAGTCGTGGCTTCTCTGGAAGGTGGCTTCCTAGTGGGCCAAGCGTGTGGCCTTGGACGGTGAGTCCAGCTTCCCAGCCTGAGGCTGGGGGTTTCTTAAGTTCCCTCCTCGAGGGATGGGTCTCGGTAGTGATGAACTGCCTCGTGAGTTGTCGCATTGTGGTTTTGGACCTAGGGATTAGGCCGATTGACGGCTCAGTGTTGTCATGTGCAACGGTCTTGACCTCGAGTCTTGTGACTCAAAGGCCGTTGAGTTGTAGGTCTAGTGGGCTGTCCATAGTCTGGTGGTGTCGTGCCACCTGTTACTCCGTGTTACTCGTAATGAGTGCGTGCGTGGTTTCTGTGTCCACGTTCTGTGATCCTCCACTAGTCGTAGCTTCCTGCGCATGCGTGTGCAGACCCACCTGGGAGTGGTGGAGAGCGCGACCCGGTGAGACGCGGTTTTTAGGCTGGTTCCCGTCGGCCCCTTGCCTTTGCCACCAGAGTCTGGTGGGGGGGAAAACCAGCTAGAGGACCCGACCTAGAGCAGATGGTCTGTGTGTGCACATGTAGTTGGGGGCTTAGGACACGTGCTGACGAGCGCGACCCCAGCTAGTCCTTGTTGTGGTACTTGTTGCGTGTCTGAGTCTCACGCCCGGGGCGTTGTAGCTAGACACTTGTGATGCGGTGTAAGACGTCAGGGGACGCATCCAATCGTTCTTCTAGTGGGTGATACTCCTGTCGAGTATGGAGTGACAGACTGTCAGTCTCTGTGTCTTTGACCTTCGGGTTTTTGGTCGTGTTGACCGGTGAGTTCGGTTGTTTCACCTTGGCGCATGTGTCGGTTCTTGCGTCGTGAGATTAGTGCTAGTGGCTTTACCGAGGTTGGGTCTTGTTGTGCGGTACCTGCGATCGGATGGTCGGGGTTGCACCTTGGACAGCGTGTCCAGGTCGGCTTTGTCCGGGGGACAGGCCTCTACGGCGTGGTTGCCGTGTGTTCTTACTTCGGTAGGTGGTGCTAGCGTGGTTCGGTAGCTTCGACTGCGTGATTGAGGTGTGCCTTCTGGCAGTAGGAGTAGCTGTAGTGCCGAGTTTTTGACCGGCCACCGGTTTGCTGTTCCTGCTGTAGTTGTAGCTTCCTTTCCGCTACCGCCGTTGTTTCCGGTTGGGGTTCCGCGGGATCCCTGCTGAGTCTCTGTTTTGGAGACTCATTCCCTGCTTTTCAGGTGAGGCGGTTCTTCTTCCTCGAGGTTCGAGGGCGCGATGCGGAGGTTCTTAGTTGCCAGCTTGCCGGGCCGAGAGTTCACTTCGCACGTGGTACGTTTTACTGCTTTAGACTGTACTTTCTGTTGGACTGGACTCTGTTGTAGTTGTTTATTTATTTCTGTTAATTGTTGAATTGTCCTGCTTTATTTCCTATTTCTTTGTGCCTCCACACTCCTTTTAGCCCTTCCGAGCCCTCCCGGCTCGTGGGCGGCGGTGCGAGTCTCGGGTTATCGGGCCTTCCCGATAATCGGATTCTCGGGTCGTTACATCAGCCGCCTCTACTCGGAGTCGCTCTGCCTCCGCTCGGAGTTGCTCTGCCTCGCCCAGTGCCGCGGTCAACTCCCTCATCTGCATAAGCATTCATCATAGTTAGTCATTTTGCATAATCATAGCATTTAGTCAAAGGAAATCAGTTGGTTTGCTTACCGTCTCTGCGAGAGTGGCCTCGGCCTCCTCGGCCCGAGCAACTGCCCGTGCGAAGTCGGCATCCCGCTCGGCTCAGCCTCCCGTAAGCTGGGAAGAAGAGGATGGAGCGTCCGGTCCCTGCCACTGTGCTCCCTCGGCTCGCTGCATTTTAGAAATCAAAGTTAGTCAACCAAGTGCATAAGCATTGCATATTAATTCTAAGGTTTAATAGAACTCACCAGAAGCTCCAGCTATCCGTCCTTGGGGGTCTAACTGCATGTAGCAAGTCAAGGTGTCAGTGCATTAGAAGTAATTAAGAAGGTTTAAGTTTAGAGAGTCATACCGGTCGTCGAGCTCTGCGGAAGACCTGCTCTCCATACCTCCTGGCGTAGGCCTCATCGCTGGTAGCCTGGGCACGTACCACCCGACCTCTCCGTGTCTAGTCACGCACCTGGTCGATCGCCCGGGTGACCCAGTTGATCTCGTCGCTCAATCCCTTAGAGTACTGTCCTACGCGCTCATCGTCCTGTGCTGGGAATTCCACCTCTGGCTGGTGGACGGCCCTGGTCCTCATGAACAGGCGGTGGTGTAGTGGCTCGATGATGTTCAGGAAGTGTAGCCACACGTCCCGTCCCGCATAAGTGTGGGCTGCCTCAACCTAGGGCTGTCCCTCGTTACCCTCATCACGGTATGGTGTCCAGCGCACCTGACGGGCAATTGAGTCAAGTGTCAGCATTTATAAGAGCATTTAAGTACATTTAGAAGATTAAGTCTAGAAGCTTACCGATGCATAAGGGAATACGCACATGTCATCATGGATCGCCCGCGCTAAGTGTTGCAGCGACCCCATGTCCCGAACCGCTATCCATCACCTCACGATGGGGATTCGGTCCAGATGTACCTCCTTTCCCCACCCTAGGCTGGGGAGGTACAGGTAGCTCCACACCTGCATTAGCCAAATGTTAGATAATCATAATCACAATCATAATCATAATCATGAGCATAATCATAAGCATTTAGAGTAGAGCATTTTTACCTGAAGTAAAGGCGAGAAGCCTCCCAGCATCGTCTGCCGGTCGGTGGTGCTGAGTGAGTCGAAAAGGAATGCCAACGCAGCAGCACCCCAGGCGTACTCTCCAACTCCGTCCAGATCCCACAGCAGTGGGAGGAGCCTACAACTCACTCCGTTCTCCCTTGTCGCGAAGAGTAGTTTCCCGAACAACAGCATCAGGAAGCGACGCAGGATGACGTCCCCCTCTGGTCCCGGTCCAGCCGCCACTCTCTCTCGGGCTCTGTCTGTCAGTCTCCCGAGGTGCTCCTCAAAAAGCTCTGCCACGGCTATCGCCGCTCCTCTTAGCCCCAGGCTCTCCTAGAGCGTCGCCCTCGCCAGCATTGATGAATGGCATCCCGGCCGTGTCAGCTCCAAGTCCAGTAGCTCCCGTGCCAACTCTCGATAGTCGGCATGTGTGGTTCCGTCACCGGCACTCCATGCACCTGAAGTCTCGTAATCCGCACCACGTCCTCCAGCGTGGGGATCATATGACCCCATGAGAACAAAAAAGCTCTGTTGATCGGGTCCCATCTCTTGTGTAGTGCGTACAGCAAAGCAGTGTCTATCCTCATAACCTCGATGCTCAGTAGCTCACCAAATCCCATCACTGCTAATCTGTCTCTCTGGTAATCCGATAGAGCCAGGTACATTGCTCGGACCTGCAGCCAGGAGATCCTGGTCTGTCTCTTCCCCTACATGCATTTAAACATTTAAAATCACTCATTCATATCATTTATAGTTTAAAGTTCATGCATTGCATTGCATTGCAAAAATAACAAAAACCACTCTGGTTCCCAAATGGTCATTCCTGGACCGTTTCTTCTTCCCTAGTGGTCACGCCTTGGACCGTCTGCTTCGCTAGCGGTTGCTGGAAGGACCGCTAGGCACTCACCGAGCGAGCTATGTTCACCCCATTTCCCTGAGCTATGAAAATGGCCTAAAAGGCCATTACATCATTGTTTTGGGTCCCCAGACCCATTCCCATCCTATTCTACCCACATGCATGATCTTTAAACAATTAAAAATTGGGTTTTTGGGTATCGGGGGCCTACCTCCGAAGATCGTCGCCAGGATGCCATCATCGGTACCTCTCCTACCATGTGAGCATCCTCCTCATCTCCGAGGCCTCTGCAGCCCCTTCGTCCACTATGGGAGCTTCCTCCTCTACCGGATGGGCCGCCGGAGTTTCCTCCGTCGTCGATTGGTCCGCCGTCGCCGTGGGCAGTTCTTCTTCCTCCAAACGATGTCAGAAGCGTCGAATGGCCCTCCATTTCACCATCTTAGGGATGAGTAGGCATGAGCTTGCGGTGGTCACCGGTGGGTTCGGTCGCCGGAGTGGCCGGAGTGGGGATTTGATTGGAATGAAATGAGATTGAATAGAATGTGGGGAGGAGGAACGTCGGTTCTATTTTTGAATTTGCTCAGAGCTATGCGGTCTATCGGCAGACCATTTAGTCCCTCTTTGCGGTCTTCATCCAGACCGTTTGCTATCTGGGTCACCCTCATCAAAGAATGTGAACCACCCTTGTCCATGCGGTCTATTGCTAGACCGTTAGGAGTTTCTTTGCGGTCCTTTGTTAGACCGTTTGCGCTACTGCATGTTGTTGATTTGAAGTGCTATATTTGCTTTGATTCTTGGCTCTATTTTTATGAGATTCAAGTCCTATTGATGCTTCATGCTCGTTCTATGAATTTAATTGTTGATGACTAATCTCTTATTGTCCAAATCATGAACGCCATCATGCCATCATTTTCTCGTCAAGCAGGTAAGTCAGGTAAAGTATCTCGATCCTTGATCCCTTAATGCATTACTATATGGTATGTATGATATATTATCTCAAGAACTGGCTGGTCATTCGTGTGTTCTGGGATCTGATGTTCCCCTTTAACAAAAATGATGATGATCTAGGTGCACATGTTTAATCGTTGGATAGGCCGTTAGGTTGGAAGAGTTGGGGGACAATAGTTCTATCTTACACGCCGTGGTTGCAGATAGTGTCTTGACCCTAATTTGTCCGGTATAGCAATACTATTCTCGAGTATTTTCTTATTTTAATATTTCTTTGCACTTTATTTTGATGATTTATTTTATTTTAGCCCAGCATGCATCATGCGCATATTTGAGCATTTATGTGCCCTCATCTGTCTAAAGTGTCTCAGTAATGGTGGATAACTATGTATCCATGATCTTGAGTAAGGAGAATCATTCCACTCTGAGCTGGAAGGCTTCCTTCGATCTATTTGCTCGGTTTGGTTAGCTGAGGATTCCTATATGGAGTTTAGTTGATCGTCTCTTTACTTTTCCATTTGCTCTGACCGCCTATCAGCTGTGCGTTCCAGTGAGGAGGTTGGTCGTGTTTTATTTTCCTTAGTTCCTCCAGACATGCATCATTCGGTTTGTCCGTTCCTTGTGATTGGTTCGAAGTTTTCCGGAAGATTCCTATCGCCCGTTGGTTAAGAACAGGTGTCAGTTTACCTTAATGCCCACTTTTCAGTCCACTCCGCTACATTTTCGCTTCATCTCCATGTGCCATTCCGCTTTCGCTTCACCCCCGCTCGCTCCCCTGCAAAGAGGACGTTAAGGAGGAGCATTTGTTGACAACCGTTTTATGACCAATGAGTTGGGTCATCTCCTTATCTACTTTATGATGTCCCGAGTTGTTCACCGATTATTGGGCCATTTGGACATTTTTTGGGCTTATTTCACGAGTTATTCTCCCTGGTTGGGCCTGGTTCCTCTAATTTCTCGACATTTGGACTTATTGGGCCTGGATGAGGGCAAATAAGGATTTTACTATGGATTAACTTGGAGATTTATTGGCCTTTATCTCTTTTTCCATGACTATCAGCCTTGCGGTCTATCGTACGACCGCTAGGTGAGCTTTGGTGGTCCTTTGCTAGACTGTTAGGCAACAGAGAGTCCTATTGGGTTTCTTCGGTCTTATCTCTTTCTGGACGATTGAGCCATGCGGTCTATCATTCGACCTGTTGGCCCAGAGAGATGGCAGACAAGAAGGGGGGTTGAATTGTCCCCTTGCTGAGATGGCAGATTTTAACAACTTTCTCACCCAATTACAATAGATGTAGAATTAACAACGTTGATTAACAAAAACTTCAAGTGAGATTAAGATATTCTCTCAATCTTTCTGATCTCACTCGGACAACCAATCCAACAAGCGATGAACGATTACTAATAATCAGATAGCAGAGCTAGCGAAGTGTAGTGGTGTAGTGAAATAAAAATCAATAAGATAACTTGTGAAGGGAGATAGGAGAAATGGACAGTCACACAGGCAATCACAATGAACACAGGGATTTTTAGGTGGTTCGGGACCACGACGGGCTCCCTACGTCCACCCCTCACCAAACCCGGTGGGGCATCACTAACACGCTACCGAAGTAGCAACACGGGGATGAACCCCAACCACACACACTGCCTCTACAGTAAAACACACACGGGGCTTGGCCCCAACACGCTGCCACTGCAGCACACACACACACGTTCGGGGAACGTACCCCGGACACAACAACCACACGGAGACACAGCTCCGTACACACACACACACATATATTCTTAGTTTAACAAAATCACAGGATATACAATATTCGCTCGCAGCAGTATGTAGATGAAAATAAACTATGAAACACACAAGGAATTAAACACAAATAAGATGTAGAAATATCCCCTTTGTTCTTGAAAAGCCATTTGATTGTTTTCTATAAAGCACCGGTTGGAGGGAGTTTAATCCGTAACTTGTTGTAGTAGTCGGTCGTCCTCTCTGAGGAATAACTAATGAATCTTTCAAAGCCCTCTCCTCTCCACCTTGTGGCTGCCCTTTTTCTTCCTTTTCTTGCAAGAATAGCAAACGTTTAGCCCAAGGAATGATCTATGCTCAAATGGAAGAATAGAAATGAGAGAAGAAGATACTCCCCTCAAATCTGCTATGAAATCCGTCCAGAGGAACGATGGGGTGCGCCGAACGATAGGTCCGCAGAGTGGAAGCTTGCAATGTTCGTGGGAGAAGCCAAAGGAAAAGCTGTCTTCAGCAGCTATGCTCGAAGACGTATCATATTGGCTGATGGAAGCTTCTTGATGGTGGTCTCCTCCTATCCTTCTTCCTCCTCCAGGTGGGGCGGCGCCCTCCTCCACCACCTTCTTCTTCTTCTGCAAGCAAATAGAGAGTATCAGCACAAGGGATGTCTTCTACGAATGGAAATAGCAAAGGATATAAAGGGCATATAATGGATAGACAAAAGACAAGAAAACCCATGTAAAAACCTCCCAAAACCCTTCTATTATATGTTTATAAACCCTAGGGGTATAAGGGTAAAAACCCATGGCAATCGGACCCTCTAATGGGGTTTTCATAGATAATCCGGAAACCACGATCCGGACGTCCCAGAAAAAGTGTCGACCTCTAGGGTCGACACTCGTATCAACGATATCAGCCAAAAATATGAAATCCAGAATTTAGACAAAAGTGTCGACCCATGGGGTCGACCTTTTTTTCATGAGGTTCTGTCCTGAGACAAAATCAGGACCCTGGGTAAAAAGTGTCGACCTCTGGGGTCGACCTTTTTTACCGGAGGTTCTGTTTTAGTTAAAACAACATAACCCAATATAAAGTGTCGACCTCTAAGGTCGACACTTTTTATCAGCATAATAGAAATCAATACAAAACAGCATACCGTGTAATAAGTGTCGACCTCATGGGTCGACACTTTTACTGACATAAGTGAAAACTTAATAAAACTCAATAGAAACCTTACAAAACTACTCCCAAACATTAAAAACAAATAACCATGTATTGAAACATGGTATAGGCATGAATAAAACCACATTACACCAAAGGGTAATAAGAATGGATCTAGCATCTTGCAAACCCAAATGAGAACCCTTATTGCCAAAGCATGAAACTCTTTATAGCTTGAAGAACCCAAGAAAGATATGCATGAAGGCACTATGAAAACACCCATTTGAAAGCATGGTATATCAATCAGATAAGATCCTTTACAAGGACTTAAAACCATCATTGAGTCTCGGTTTCAGACAGAGGAATGGAGAACCAATAAAATAACATGGAGTGAAGATATGAATACTATCAAGACTACATGCAGTGAGGTACATCAAAATGGACATGTATCTCTTGTACATGGATCCAAATCAACTCACATACATGAGAAATAGATTAAGCCTAATCTTCCCATGTCAAAATACATTCCAACATAAACTCTTACCTTGGATCCAAAGCATTGTGGATAATATTAACCTGCATATTCTAAAAATTCAGAAGCAAGTCAATATTGAACCAAGGTATTTGAAGAACCCAATTTCAAAACACTTCTCCAACTATGTTTATCTCATCAAATAAGAACCTGCAAATTTGTATATCAAAAATACAGCTGTGAGCACAATACAAACACAATTATCAAATTCAGTCCAAGGACTTCCAAATTCAGTTCAAGATAATCCAACCAATAGCAAGTTCAGTTCTATGATCACAAGCATAGTTGGAATCAATTTGAAGTTCATTGATTTCCTCAAACATATAGTGGCAATTGAGACCAAGTTGAAAACATCAAGTTGATCATTAAAATACCATATGCATGACTGTGAAACACCCAATACAGGGTCGGTGGACATATGAGCAAGGTCAGTGCAAAGACATCAAAGATATGTACCTGTAGGACCATGCTTCATAACAAGGTAGGGACTAAGGCTCAATGAGCCAGGGGTCGACCCATGGGGTCGACCCATTCTAAGGGAAATGGAAAACTATTTTAGCAGATCAATGCATAGCTATTCAAGTTCAGTCCAATCAGAGATAGGGGCATTTCCAAAGCAAGTTGAGAAACCACTATCACTAAACAATCATGAAAAGCAAGCGTAAAGTCATATCCACTAAAACCAATCTTCCCACATAGAAATGCAGTCAATATAAGTCCAGGAACATGAAGGAGCTTTTAACCTCAATCAAGACAGTATAAATGAAATCCACATGAAGGCTCCAACTCCTCATGCACAGCACGCATGAGTCGACTTCATAAATGTATTCAGGAAGGACCTTTAAATTTCAACCTACAAAATAAGATATCATCATGTTAGCTTGTTTATCATGAAAATGCCATTAAGCATAAAACACACAATATATTAGAATCATCAAAACCATTGTCAAAGACAACAAGGGGCGCACAGAACCCAACACGACCGTTTGTGGAGCCTTGAGGTCAATCGCAAGACCGGTAGGAGAGACAAAGAGTCCTGCTCTGTCTGCTCTTTCTCTCTTCGACCGTGGTCGAGCTAGAGTCCTTGATTTGTTGGTTTCTCTTTGGATAGAGGCTCTCAGAAGTTTCTATTTATTTCTATGGACTCTTAGGAGTATTATCTTCAAGATTTATCTAGGTTCAGGCCTATTTTTCGTGTCATTATCTCTCCAACTCGAACCTAGGGTTTGGGGGTCTATAAATAGAGCCCTTGACTTCATGGCTTAAGGGAGGATATTTTTGGAGTTTGTCACGATGTGCTGCTGTATTCTGGAGTGAGTACCAATCAGGGAGAAGTCCTTTCTACGTCCTTAAGGCTTCTGGTCCAGGGAGTATTAAGTTCCATTGGTTTAGTTTGAGTCTTTCCTTCTTAGTTTTTTCCCCTTCTCTTTGCATCATCATAGCATATTCCCTCTCCCTCTTCCACGTTCTCTGTACTCACATCATGTTTTAAACATCCTCCTACTCTTTTCCACGCCCCATAGGGGTTAAAAAACCACCAACCCCCAGGTATTCACCCTTACTTTTATGCACTTTACTTTAATTGCATTATAGATACTACACTAGTCCAAGGACTTATTGGGTTATTTTCTTCGTGTCTACATTCTTTTGCAGGTTCACAAGGCTTATTGCACAAGGCCTAGCTCTTCTGGCCGGCCAGGAGGGGTGGAGATTCAAAGTTCCACGTTGCTATTCTTGGTGTTCTTGCGGTCATTTGGAGAACCGTGTACAGATTTCAGGCAGTCTATCGTAGGACCATTTGTCGTCGTCTGGCGGTCGTCTGGAAGACCGTTTTCCTTCTGCAGTGCCTGGTTTTCTCTCTCCCATGGGCGGGTGACTTCACTCACCTCTTTCCAAGGTACGTAGTGTATCTTTACTGCGTTATTCACCTTGGTGGCGATCACACTTTTCTTTACTTGAGTATTGGTCATCTCTTTCATCATCTTTCTCACTTTCTCTTTGTTCTTAGTTGCTCCACACCTACGGTGTGTATTTTTCTTTTGCTCTCTTGCTCCACGCCCCGACATGTGTTTTTATTTCTCTTCTTTATTTCTGCAGTATTGAGATGACATGCTCGCAAATTTCATGTTTGGTATTGATTGCTTGAGTTAGTGCACCACTTGTTCATATATATTTCACATCCCTCATATTCATCCACACACACACACACACACCACATCACCATCACAACAAAAACATCAACAACATGGTCTCCTACTTGAAATTTTAGATCACGCCTTCGATTATCAGCATATGATTTCTATCTGTCTTGAGCCATATGAAGTCGTTCTCGAATGAGTTTTATCTTTTCGGTAGTATCTCGAATGATTTATAGGCCTAGAAGTTGCCTTTCTCCAACTTCATTCCAGCATATTGGTGAGCGGTAGCTTCTTCCATATAGTGCTTCGAATGGCACCATTTGAATACTAGCTTGGTAGCTATTGTTGTAGGCAAGTTTCACTAGAGGTAGATGGTCGTGCCAACTCCCACCAAAATCAATAACACATGCTCTGAGCATATCCCCCACCATCTGATTTATCCTTTCAGTTTGACCATATATTTGTGGATGAAAAGCAGTGTTGAAATTAAGTCGGGTCCCTAATGAATGTTATAGACCCTTCCAGAATTGAGATGTGAATCGAGAGTCTCAATCGGAGATAATGGTCACAGGGACACCGTGTAACTTGACAATCTCCTTCATGTATAGGGCTGCTAGAATATCCACAGACCATCAACTTTTTATAGGTAGAAAGTGTGCCAATTTAGTCAATCGTTCTATGATCACCCATACACCATCATGTCCACCTCTTGTCTTAGGTAAACCCATGATGAAATCCATCCCTATGCTTTCCCACTTCCATTCGAGAATTTCCAGGGGATGTAGTTTACCAGCGCGCCTTTGATGTTCCGCCTTAATTTGCTGACAAGTGAGGTAGCGAGATACATAGTCCGCTATTTCTCTCTTCATGTTGGGTCACCAAAAATTCCTTTTCAAGTCTTGATACATCTTGGTAGCACCAGGGTGAATAACATACCTTAATTTATGAGCTTCTTCTAGGATCAATTTCCTAGTGTTGGCATGATCCGGTACACAAATTCGATCTTTAAATGATAACCTTCCATCGGTTGAGATAGAGAACTCCAGCCTTTGATCAATATTAGCTTTAATCTCCATTAATGTGGGGTCATTTTCTTGTAATTTGACTAGATCTTCGATCAGTGTGGATTGTAACCGGATATTGGCAATAATACTATTTTCTTCTTCTGCATCCACATCTAGATTCAAATAAGTAAAATCCTCTATAAGATAAGTCATACCTTTCCTGAGGCTTGCTAGAGTTGCCATTGGTCTTCTGCTAAGAGCGTCAGCTACGTCATTTGCTTTGCCTGGATGGTACTAAATAGAGAAGTCAAAGTCCTTAAGGTATTCCTGTCATCTTCTTTGTCTCATATTAAGTTCCTTTTGGGTAAAAAGGTATTTCAGACTTTTGTGGTCCGAAAATATAGTAAATTTCTCCCCATAAAGGTGATGTCACCAGATTTTTAAAGCAAAGATAGCAGCAGCCAATTCCATATCATGGACGGGGTAGTTCTCTTCATGACGCTTCAATTGCCTCGAGGCATAACATATCACCTAGCCATGTTGCATGAGGATGCACCCGAGGCCAATGCCAGATGCATCGGTGTAGACTTCAAATCCACCACCTTCAACAAGTAGTGCCAAGGCAGGGGCAGTGGTTAAATGGTCTTTAAGGGTTTGAAAACTCTCTTCACAATCCTTCATCCATATGAAGGGGTTTTCCTTTCTTGTAAGCCTAGTCAAGGGAATGGCGATTTTGGAGAAATCCTTAATGAATCGCCTATAATAGCCAGCCAAACAGATAAAGCTTCTAACTTCAGATATGGTCGTTGGTCGGCTACAATTCTTGATAGCTTCCACCTTTGAAGGATCAACAGTGATACTTTCTTTTGAAATAATATGGCCAAGGAAAGAAACCTCCTTTAGCTAGAAATCGTACTTACTAAGCTTTGCGTAGAGTTGATGCTGTCTTAGAGTTTGCAAAGCTATTCTTAGATGTTCTTCATGTTCTTCCTTTGTTTTGGAATAGATGAGAATATCATCAATGAATACGACCACAAATCGATCGAGATAGGGCCTAAACACATTGTTCATAAGTTGCAAAAATGTTGCCGGGGCATTTGTTAACCCAAACGGCATCACCACGAACTCATAATGCCCACATCTGCTTCGGAAAGTAGACTTGTAGATGTCTTCATCTTTGATCCTTAGCTGATGGTAGCCCGACCTGAGGTCGATCTTGGAGAAATATTTTGCTCTAGAAATTTGATCAAACAATTCCTCGATACACGGCAACGGATAGTTATTCTGGATGGCGAGTTGATTCAGTTGTCCGTGTTGTCCCTAAGGTTCTCCTATGGACAAGAAGGGGGGTTGAATTGTCCCCACCAAGCACAATGGTAGTTTTTAAAATTAACGCAGCAAATTAATTAACTACCAACCCAAATGATGATTGGACGAAACACACGCTATGAAGAGATTAATTATCTGAAGCTTAGCGTTCTCACACGATCAATAAAAATAACATACTCAAGCAAACCACAATCAACCATAATGCGAGAAGGATTTTTAGGTGGTTCGGGACCACGGCGGGCTCCCTATATCCACCCCTCACCGAACCGGTGAGGATCCACTCGCTTCAAATGAAGGGCACGGAGCTTCCGCTCCAATAAACACGGAGACATAGTCTCCTACACGATCCTACCACGGATCAACAAACACACACACTCACCGCAACACCCGCGGCACAAGAACACCACAACCGTTCGCAGACGGTCAATACACTCACAGAGTTGAAGTTACAAAAATAAAGATATGTTCAATACAAGCATGGAAACATGAAGCAAATGACTCCACTAGACATAAACAAGATCTAGAAAGAACTCTACAAGGAATGAAAGGGCTATAGAAATTCTTCTCTAAGCCTCGGGTTGGAAAGAAGCCGGATGTTGACGATGCAAATGTCCTCGCGTTCCCCTTCTCGTTCCGCTCCTTTTCTTCTTCAATCACAAACTCTAGAAACGATCGGAAGTAGATGAAAACCTTGGATCTCTGCTCAGCTTCTCTCCTTCTCCCTTTCTTCACATACAAGATAGATAGACAACATTACAAACCCCTTAAAGATCTCCCAAATTCGTAACTCATATATATGTCCACAAAAGATGCATGAAAACACCAAGAAACCCATGTTTAAACCCCTCCAAATATAGTCTAATATGTGTATGTATCCCCTAGGGGTATTGGGGTCAAGTTTGGCCCCAAATGGATTGGGTTTAGTGGGTTTTCGGATGCATTTCGTGAAGCCCGAATTCATAGCAGAGAATTTCCGGTCAACCGGACTCATTGGGGCAGTCGACCGGACCAACGAGAATTCTGTTTTGGGCGTAGCAGAGAATAACCGGTCAACCGGTTACACTGGGCCGATCGACCGGACAGAACAGAAATGGGTTATGTCTAGTCGATACAGACATGAACCGGTCGACCGGTTATATGGGGCCGGTCGACCGGACAGAACAAGGTTCTATATTGTTTTAAGCGGTCGACCAGAGGCCCAGTCGACCGGAATTCATTAAAATCCAATTTTTTGAAGTTATAAAGGGGCTAATGCAAGGGATTGATATGCATGATGTATATACATGTTACCCCATTGTAAAAACAACCAAATGAACACTATGAAACTGAATCACATCAAGAAAATCACAATCAAACTAAGCAACAAGCATCCTCATGTTTAATTGACATGAATGCTCAATGTGATGCTAGGTTTCAACTAATTATATGCAATACAAGCCAAGAACTAATTTCACCTTTTGAAAAATCTAAAAGAATATGCAAGAATGCACTTTGAAAACTAATGAGACACACCTAGGATGAGTGACCTATCACCATGAGTGTGAGCAAGGTGTAAAACCCAAAAGAACTATTTTCAACCAATCTTCACAACACATGATTACTCAATATGCAAGTTCCATCCAAAGCCTTCCAGAATTGCATAAGAGTGAACATTTGTTACCTTGACAATCCCAATGACTGTTTTGCAATATTGGATCTTACCATTTCCTTTTAGTGGTCATTGCATGGGATTTTCAACCTGTTTGGTCTTGTTGATGACGCAGTACATGTTCATCTAATCCTTTGACTTCAGAAGGATATTCACCATCAATTTCAGTCCTGCAAAGCAAGGTTATCATATTTTACATTAGATCCTTGATAATCATTCAAACATCAATTGATGTTTTGCATACCACATGCACACAAGCATGCACACAAGTTTTGTCAACATTAAAATTAAATCATCAAACTCACCAAGCGGTCCAACAATCTCCACCTTTTTGATGATGACAATGTTGAGTAGTGGATGGCGAATCTAGAGGGGAGTGGTGAATAGATCTACCCCTCTTTTCGCAGAACACCCCTCTTTAAAGCTAGATAAAAAGAATTGCAGCGGAATATAACTAGCTTAGCATAGCACACAACGATTTGCTTAGCAAGATGAATAAGTGTCACGTCCCGAGCGCGGAAGATACTCGGATATGCGCGACGAGTTTATATCAATCATGTCAATCAGAGTAGTAGTGTATTCGACACCAAAACAGAGATGCGTAAAATAGAAAGATAACCCAATCCTTTATTTCATAATGGATGGACTATTACAAATCCAATACTCTATTCAAAAAAAAGAAAAGTACATAGTCGACTCAAGAAAATAGGAAAAAGACTAGATGACACTTGGAAAAGCTCTAGCTCTTTCACTCTTGACTTTCCCCATCAGATTGACCTTCTTCGTCGGACTTACCTGAAAAGTAGGGAACACACGGAGTGAGCGAACGCTCAGTAGGAAATTATATCTCAAGCGCTAGCAAGGGGTTTAAATAATTACATTTTTCATTAATGTACTATAACTATGCATGCTCGCATAAAACGACAAGATAGAGAGAGAATTTATCAATAAGACAGCAAGATAAACTAGTCATGAGCTTTCAAGAAAAGATAACAAGATATTCAAGCAAGTACTTCTTAGCAAGTCATGTCAAGAACTTTGGCTATCATGTATCAAGCAAGCAAGTAATTACCCTTTCTCGGGTCACGCAATTCATGTCAAGTCAAGTACGAGTCAAGTACAAGATTTGTGTGGAATGTCCAATCAAGCTAGTCATGCACACGGTATAATGCCAGATACCTTATCATTCAACTCCCATGGGCACAAGTACTTTCGGGTGCTCCTCCCAGGACCAGATCGGGCCCTATATGCGCAGGCATTTATCATGTATATTTGACATCCACTCTTGTATATATTTATATATATAGCCAATATGGAATTTCAACAATTTAAGCTTGTAGACACGTAGGATAACTTTGAGAGAATGGAGTCCAAAAATACGACATTGGACATAGATAGGCGATAACAACGGTACAATCACGATGAACGATGAAACTAGGTGGAATTAGGGTCCCTTAACTCGGGTACCATGACAAACAAGTATGGACATTCTTTATATAGAATTGAGGTCCACATGAACAGTATATCAAAGGCAAGATACCCTCATTCTTATTATAGAATTGAGGTCCACAAGAACATCAACAAATGGCATGATATCATCATCCCATTAAGAATTCTAATGATATACTCTTTGCATATCATAAGGGCCGGTATACCATGTTTTATTTAGAGTGACATGGCATTCAATAGTGTAATGGGTTTTCAGGGTACAACCAGCTCAGTGGACCTTGAGGGAATCCAA
The DNA here is from genome assembly GCA_022559845.1 of Amorphophallus konjac. Classification (NCBI taxonomy): domain Eukaryota; kingdom Viridiplantae; phylum Streptophyta; class Magnoliopsida; order Alismatales; family Araceae; genus Amorphophallus; species Amorphophallus konjac. The sequence goes on from CM040122.1 coordinate 143,747,912, forward strand.
GGTACGAGGAGTCTTACGGAGGTCTCTATGACTAACTCGCTAGTCCAAAGGAACGGAATGTCCAATGGAGAGCTTGTATGTCAATGAGAATTGAGGGTGATCGATAAAACATCATGAAATGTGGGACTATACTCACGGAGTGGAGATATAGTGCCGATATACATATATATAGATATATTGAAACCATCGGTTATCAGAAACAGGGTAAAAACATTTTTATAGGAAAATAACGACTTAAGTAAAGTCACTACTCAAGTAATTAACGCCTTCAGTAAGGGCGTTTATCTATTTTACATTTTTGCAAAATTTCAATATTTCCGTATTTTACCAAAAACGCGCTCTGGTAAGGGGCGTTTAATTAACATTTGACGATGTATGCAATGGTCGTTCATTCTTTACCTCTATTTTTGCAGAATATATATTTTCAGTAATTTATCAGAAACACGTCCTGGACAGGGGCGTTACTTTTTCAATTCACGCCCTGAACAGGGGCATTAGTCAAGTGAGAGACGACCTATACAGGGTCGGGTATTTCAAGAATTTACAATTTTTCAAGTATTGAAATTTCTAGAAAATGAGATATGGTCATGACAAGATAATATCAGGATGCACTGATTTAGAATCATGTTTAAGTGAATATTGAACTAATTAACATGGGTAATTATTAGGTAATTAAATTGACGTCTGTGTACAGGGCGTCAAATCTTTTGAATTGACGACCTTGTCAGGGTCGTTTATTTAAATAGCGCCCTAGTCTGGGTCGCATATAAAATTAGCGCCCTTGGAAAGGGCGTTTCTTTCCAACAATAGAACTTTTAAAACTCGTGAAAACTATATGCATGAACTAATATATATGGTTTAATATAGTTGTTATGGTGATTTGGGCTACAGTGCTTGAGAAAACCTACCTTTTTGATGATTAACTGGCAAACTGATGAAGACACGGTACTCTGTTATCAACAGAGTAGGACGAAAGGGTAGAGGTCTTGGTGTAGATTATCGACAGGTTCTCTTTTGGCACGATCGGATGCAGTCGTTCGTCGATGAAGAACCCACGTTCTTCAGGTTAAGATGACTTCCTATAGAGGACATATATATATGATCATTAGTATTATCTTCATAATACTTGACTGAAGGTAGAGCAAAGAAGAACTTACACTTTCGTTCTTCACAACGTGAATCTTCTTAACCTGTAAGAAGAGAAGAAGACGAAGAACCTGTTAATGTTCTTCATACCATCGTAAACAGAAAAGAAGAAGAAAGAACCTTGGTTCTTCACCTACCGTAGAATAGTCCGAACGCCAAATAGCGTTCTCGGTTCAAGCAGTAGGTTATTTATAGGATTTAGGTGAACCTAATAGAGTCAGTGTTCGATTGGAAGTAACACTTCCATGATAGAGTTATTACTACATTCGAACTCTTCCTCATAGTTATCATCTTACCCTGGATAGACTCCTGGGTCGAACGAAACTCAAACTGAATTAGCGACCTAGGTCAGGGTGTCGAATTTAAATTGACGCCTTGTCAAGCGTCGTTTCTTGTTGAAACGCGTCCACTCAAGGGACGTTACGCTAACTTGCCCTTTTTATTTATTGTGGTCATTTGTAATTTGACGCCTTGATGTGTGGGCGTCCTTTCTTCTAAACACGCCTTAGGTGAAGGCATTTTCTTGTAAAGTAGCGCCTATATCTGAGGCATTATTTTCATCAGGGTTTAATTATTTTTATTCCAAGCTCTTTCGTTTATTTACTAAATCTTTTAATCTATTTTGATTTATTTATTCCTTTTAAATTTATCAGGGTTGCTACACCCTCCCCCACTTAAAAAGAATTTGGTCCCCAAATTCCTAGCACATATTTACATATGGAGAGTGTAGAGTTCATACCTTCTAATATAACTCTGGAAATCGCTTCCTCATAGATTCCTCGGTCTCCCATGTAGCTTCATGTTCTGAATTCTTATTCCATTGTACTTTTAGCATGGGAATAACCTTATTCCTTAGGGTTCGTACTTCTCGATCTAGTATTCGTATGGGCTTCTGCTCATATGTGAAATCTTTCTGGATCACTAGATCTCCATACTCAATAATATGTGATGGGTCATGTACATACTTCTTCAACATAGATATGTGGAACACATCATGTACTTCGGACAGTTGAGGTGGCAATGCGATGCGATAAGCAACCTCGCCAACTCTTTCTAGTATCTCAAAAGGTCTGATAAATCTTGGTGTAAGCTTACCCTTAACACCAAATCTTCGTATTCCACATCCAGGCGATATCTTGAGAAATACATGATCTCCAACTTGGAATTCAAGATCTCTTCTTCTTGTGTCAGCATAAGCCTTTTGTCTAGACTGAGCAACTTGCAGTCTTTCTTTGATCAATTGTATCTTCTCGGTAGTGTCCCTTACCATGTCTGGACCTAACAGTTGTTTCTCTCCAACTTCGTCCCAGCATAAGGGTGATCGACAACTCCTTCCGTATAAGGCTTCAAAAGGTGCTAGTTGTATACTTGCTTGGTAGAAATTATTGTATGCAAATTCGACCAGAGGCAAGTGATCATGCCAGTTTCCATCAAAATCAGTAATGCATGCTCTTAGCATATCTTCGACTACTTGATTGGTTCTCTCGGTCTGACCATCCGTTTGAGGATGAAAAGCTGTACTAAAGCTAAGTCTCGTCCCCAACGACTGTTGTAGTCCTTTCCAAAAATGAGAAGTAAAACGGGGATCTCTGTCAGACATGATTAAAATAGGAATACCATGTAATCTGACTATTTCCTTGATGTATGGTGCAGCTAAGACATCAACTGACCATCGACTCTTGATTGGCAAGAAATGCGCTGATTTGGTCAATCGGTCAATGATAACCCATATTCCATCATGTCCTCTTTTTGATTTAGATAAACCCGTGATGAAATCCATACCAATATCCTCCGACTTCCATTTAGGGATATCTAGAGGATGTAGCTTTCCAGCAGGCTTTTGGTGTTCCGCCTTGACTTGTTGGCATGTGAGACAACGTGATACGTAGTCTGCTATTTCCCTTTTCATGTTGGGCCACCAAAAATTTCTTTTCACATCTTGGTACATCTTGGTAGATCTAGGATGAATCGTATACCTTGACCTATGAGCTTCATCTAAGACCTTCTTCTTCAATTCTGGGCAGTCTGGTATATAAGTTCTATTCTTGAACATTAATCTTCCATCAGAAGCTAATTGGAAATCCGATTGTCCTTCTAATCTGCCCTTGATTTCTACTAATGTAGGATCATCATTCTGAAGTGTTTGTATCTCAGATAATAAATCTGACTGTATGCTTACATGAGATAATGTGACACATCTAGGGTCCATGTCCATGCTTATATTGAGTTCAGAGAATTGTTCTAGCAATTTCCATTCTTGAATCAGACAATTGGCTAACAGTGCTCTCGGCTTTCGACTAAGGGCATCAGCAACATAATTACCCTTTCCGGGATGATATTGTATATTGAAGTCAAAGTCCTTGAGATATTCGAGCCATCGTCTTTGCCTCATATTTAACTCCTTCTGTGAGAAAAGATATTTGAGACTCTTGTGATCGGAGTATACAGTAAACTGTACTCCATAAAGATAATGTTTCCATATTTTGAGTGCAAATACTACCGCGGCCAATTCTAAGTTATGGACGGGGTAGTTCTCTCATGCTTCTTTAATTGACGAGAAGAGTAGGCTATAACATTCTCTTGTTGCATTAGAACACACCCGAGGCCAATGCCAGAAGCATCAGTGTATACCTCGAACTTTTCTCCTTCAATTGGCAATGCTAAGATAGGAGCTGTAGTAAGATGATCCTTGAGAGTTTGGAAGCTTCTCTCACATTCCTCATCCCATTCATAACGGATCTCCTTGCGAGTTAACCTCGTAAGTGGCACGGCGATTTTAGAGAAATCCTTGATGAATCGCCTGTAATAGCCGGCAAGACCTAAGAAACTTCGGATCTCGCTAGCATTGATCGGTCTTTCCCAGTTCCTTACAGCTTCAACCTTTGATGGGTCTACAGACAAGCCATCCTTTGCTATAACATGTCCGAGAAAGTCACTTCTTCAAGCCAGAATTCACACTTGCTAAGTTTTGCATATAATTGATTTGTCCTCAATATTTGTAATGCAATCCTCAAATGTTCCTCATGCTCTTCCTTGGTCTTGGAATAAATCAATATATCATCAATAAAGACCACCACGAATTGATCCAAATAAGGCCTGAATATACTATTCATTAACTGCATAAAGGCAGCAGGGGCATTTGTTAGTCCGAAAGGCATAACAACAAATTCATAATGGCCATACCTGCTTCTGAATGCGATTTTATGAATATCCTCGTCCTTGATTCTTAGTTGGTGATATCCAGACCTAAGATCAATTTTAGAAAAGTACATGGATCCTGAAATTTGATCAAACAATTCATCGATTCTCGGCAGTGGATAGTTGTTCTTGATAGTGAGATGATTCAATTGTCGATAGTCGACGCATAACCTCATGGATCCGTCTTTCTTCTTTACAAATAATACAGGCGCTCCCCACGGGGAAGTACTTGGTCTAATGAATCATTTCTTAATGAGTTCCATCAATTGTTCCTTTAACTCCTTGAGTTCAGCAGGTTACATCCTATAAGGTGCCTTTGAAATCGGACCAGCACCAGGGACTAAGTCGATGGTGAAGGCCACTTCTCTTTGCGGGGGTAATCCCGGCAAATCTTCCGGAAACACGTCCGGAAATTCTTGTACTACTGGAATGTCTTCTAGCTTAATCTCCTTAGCTTCTTTAACTGTGACAAATGCGAGGAAAGATGCACATCCTTTCCTAATGAGCTTGCTAGCTCGGAGAGCTGAAATAATAGGGGATTTGCTCCGACTCTTGGGGCTAGTAAATATTAGTTCTGGAAATTCCTTGAATGTAACCTTACTATTGCGGCAATCAACCGTTGCCTGATACTTGGATAACCAATCTGCCCCTAGTATTACATCATACTCTTTCAGATCTAAACATATGAGATCAATAGGGAGATTTTGACCATGAATCAATACTTCGCAGTTTTGGTAATGATGTGTAATATCAGTCTCATCATCCAGAGGAGTAGACAAAACTAACTTTATCCATTCCGGTTCTAGGGGTAATGGGTCAGCAAACTTTTAGAAACAATAGAATGCGATGCACCAGTATCAATTAAGACATATGCATTCCTGGAACAAACTTTCAATGTACCTTCCACTAAGCCGCCTCCTTCTACTTGCTCGGTCTCCTTGATTGCATGAAGACGAGCATTCTTGGTTACTGGGCGCTTCCCGTCAACGGCTTGGTCGTTAAGTAATGGGCAATCGGGAATCCGATGCTCACGACTCCCACAACGGAGACATGCTCCTAGTTTCCTCCAGCATTCTTCTGCTCTATGACCCGCTTTATCACAATGCTTGCACACTGTATTTGGAGAGGTAGTGGTGATAGAGAAGGGCTTGGTCTTCTTGAACTTTTGGTCTTGTGAGGATGCTCCTCCATTGCTAGGCCTTTTCTTGAAGTTGGGTTTAAAGGAACCCGAACATGTAACTTGTTCCTTCTTATCCTTACCACGAATCCTATCAGACAGTTCCGTGGCATCTTCTAATAGTTGAGCTCGGCGTACTATTTCCGAGTAGACTTGAATGTCCATCGGCGCCAGTTGAGTAATAGCTTGGGGCCTGAGCCCATTTAGAAACCTCCTAGCTTTCATTTTCTCGGTGCTAACTAGATGCTTAGCGTATCGAGACAATCTAGAGAATTGGGCCTCATACTCGGCCACTGACAAAGATCGTTGCTTTAATGCAGCAAATTCTGCAGCCTTCTTTTACTGAACTCGATCTGAGAAATATTTAGCGTTGAAATGTTCACCGAATTCCTCCCACGAAACCTGATCTTGATTTATAGTAGCCTCTATTGATTCCCACCAGCATCTAGCATCCCTTTCTAACTGAAAAGTAGCTAATAAGACCTTATCTTGATCCGTGCATTGCATAACACGGAATATACGTTCTATCTCCCTAATCCAGTGTTCAACATCATCTGGATCAGTAGAACCTGTGAACTTGGGTGGGTTCATGTTCTTGAAAGTCTGGTGGAGACTTCCTGCTCGTTGTCCACCTCCTAGTGTTACTTGCTGCAGTACTTGAGTCATGCCTTACAGTGTACGCTGCATGTTGCGCCATTGAGCACGTTCGGCAGCCATTATCCTACAATTACAATAACTAGATTAATATGTGCTTGTATTTAAAGACTCATATACTATGTTAACTTTAACCCTTGGTTCTACCCAATCTCACTGGTTGAAGGTTTAAAACTTATCCTTGGACTCCTAGGAATTGAATACCCTAGGCTCTGATACCACAAAAACTGTCACGCCCCGAGCGCGGAAGATACTCGGATATTCGCGACGAGTTTATATCAATCATATCAATCAGAGTAGTAGTGTATTCGACACCAAAACAGAGATGCGCAAAATAGAAAGATAACCCAATCCTTTATTTCATAATGGATGGACTATTACAAATCCAATACTCTATTCAAAAAAAAGAAAAGTACATAGTCGACTCAAGAAAATAGGAAAAAGACTTGATGACACTTGGAAAAGCTCTAGCTCTTTCACTCTTGACTTTCCCCATCAGATTGACCTTCTTCGTCGGACTTACCTGAAAAGTAGGGAACACACGGAGTGAGCGAACGCTCAGTAGGAAATTATATCTCAAGCGCTAGCAAGGGGTTTAAATAATTACATTTTTCATTAATGTACTATAACTATGCATGCTCGCATAAAATGACAAGATAGAGAGAGAATTTATCAATAAGACAGCAAGATAAACTAGTCATGAGCTTTCAAGAAAAGATAACAAGATATTCAAGCAAGTACTTCTTAGCAAGTCATGTCAAGAACTTTGGCTATCATGTATCAAGCAAGTAAGTAATTACCCTTTCTCGGGTCACGCAATTCATGTCAAGTCAAGTACGAGTCAAGTACAAGATTTGTGTGGAATGTCCAATCAAGCTAGTCATGCACTCGGTATAATGCCAGATACCTTATCCTTCAACTCCCATGGGCACAAGTACTTTCGGGTGCTCCTCCCAGGACCAGATCGGGCCCTATATGCCACTACAAGAAAAATCGCGGATAGCGACCGACCTAGCGGTCGCTATTCAGTCGTAGATCGGTCGCAAATCTACATTGCGACCGAACAGATACTATCTAGCGACCGAATATGTCGGTCGCTATATAATAGTCGCTATATAGCGACCGACATAATTCGGTCGCAGTATCAGTCGTTACCAGAGACCGATTATAATCGGTCGCCTGACCGGTCGCTAATAATTCGGTCGCTATTCAGTCTCTATTCGGTCGCTACATTTGTTGTATTTTAAAAAATAAAATTAACCTATCGGATTGATTCGGTGGCTAGTCGGTCGCCAGTCGGTCGCCAACTATAATTATTTAATAAAAGAAATATAATGTATAGTCGCTATTCGGTCGCAATTCAGTCTCCATGCGGTCGCTAATTTTGCATTATTTTTTTTTAAAAATTTATTTAAACTGATAAATAAATTACCTGATAAATAACAAATTCATAACATAAATATAAAATCAACTACACAGACAACAATATCGACAAATCTCAAATTCATCACATACAAACACCTGATAAATAACAATTTCATAAAACAATAATAAATCAACTACACGGATCACAATCTCCACGAACCTCAAATTACACACAATTAAAATAAAATCACAAATTAATCATACATCCATAATAATAAAATGACAACATACACAACTAAAATAAAATCACAAATCCTCCACATATGTCTCATCCTGGTCGTCGTCTCGTCCAACATCATCCTGGTCGTCGTCTCGTCCAACATCTCGCGACGGATGATCCTGTATATCATTTAAAAAAATTATAATCAAATCCTTAATAAAGAAATCAAGCATTAACAAGACTTAATAAAGAAATCAAGCATTAACAAGAGTATGCCAATAGTTTAAGCCAGCTCATTTTCATATATATAAATACACACACACAATATAAGTTCAAATTTCATCTTGTATTTTAAAAATGAAGTTTGAGCGCCGAGCTCAAACCGGGCATCCGATTTGGATTCCGTCAGTTCTGACAAGTCACTTTCATCTCCCCGGTCGTATTGGAATGATCGGCACGGCCATCCGACCGGTATTTCGAATTTTAGACCCCCGGACCCGTCCTAACAGTTCATTTGAACTAAGTGTATTTTAAAAATGAAGTTTGAGCGCCGAGCTCAAACCGGGCATCCGATTTGGATTCCGTCAGTTCTGACAAGTCACTTTCATCTCCCCGGTCGTATTGGAATGATCGGCACGGCCATCCGACCGGTATTTCAGATTTTAGAACCAAATGCCCCGTCCTAACAGTTCATTTGAACTAAGTGTATTTTAAAAATGAAGTTTGAGCGCCGAGCTCAAACCGGGCATCCGATTTGGATTCCGTCAGTTCTGACAAGTCACTTTCATCTCCCCGGTCGTATTGGAATGACCGGCACGGCCATCCGACCGGTATTTCAGATTTTAGACCCCCGGACCCGTCCTAACAGTTCATTTGAAATAAGTGTATTTTAAAAATGAAGTTTGAGCGCCGAGCTCAAACCGGGCATCCGATTTGGATTCCGTCAGTTCTGACAAGTCACTTTCATCTCCCCGGTCGTATTGGAATGACCGGCACGGCCATCCGACCGGTATTTCAGATTTTAGAACCAAATGCATAAGTTGCTGCTTCTCGCTGCCTCCATTCAGGTTTGTTAATGTTTTCTTCTATGAATGGCATAACAAGAGGCACAATGTCATCTCCCACGGTCCGTGCAACCAAGCCCAAGCATGTTCCTCCAGCCATTGCAAGATTCCAAACTCCTTCATCCTGATCTTGGTCGTCTTCTTGCTTAAGGAGTGTCTCCAACAGCATAGGGACAAGCGCAGGTAGTGCCTGCTTGATAAAATAAAAGCAAGGGGTGTCAGAATCAGCAGAAAAATCCCCTCCATATTCATCTAAGATGTCAATCTCTTCATCGCATATTGAGCTCCAGAATTCAATAGCTTGTAGAGCAACAGGTTCCTCATCTTCCCTCACAGCTTTTGCAGTGATGTTAAATATGTCCTGCATATACGATGCAAGCTTCTCATAATACATGGAGGATATGGAGACCAAGCATTCGAATGCAGCCTGCCGTATCTTCACCTCAGGGGACAGAGTAGCTTCACAAATGACTCTCATGATATAATCCCTCTCCATATCATTCCCGAAGTTTGCCTGAGCAAATCCCAAAGAATTATGCAGAGCTCGAGTTGCAGCCAGCCTAACATCAATGTTTCCCTCAGAAGCACTCATGCCTTGAACAACCGCTGTCAATATCTTATTGACTTGCTCTTGATCAACTTCATCAGGGGAGACTTCTTCACACATGTAACCTAGGGTGTCCAAAGTTGCTTGCTTAACATCTGGCTGAAGTTGGTGAATATTTGACAAGAGAGAACTGATAAGTTCAGGCCATTGATTTTGAGGCAACTCAATACCAGCAATCTTTGCAACAACTTGAGATGCAGTAGATCTTGCATCAATCACCGGTGAAGAGAGAGTCTGTAGTAAACATCCTTTGACCTGGGCCCTAACAGCTACATCCAATGATAACCATCTCTGCACATGCTCAAATTTTCTGTGTTGCTCCTTTGCATCCAGGGCATTTTTGAGAATCAAGCCTGCCAATTTACGGCTAACAACAGGCTTGTCATTATTTGCTAATTCACTCGAAAGAGATAGCAAGAACCCAGTAACATTTTGATCCTGAAATTGTTTTAAACTTTCCTCAGCATGCTTGCGAACCGCTGAATCTATTGACTGTGCATTCAAAAGAACTTGGGTAACTTCCATAGCCATTTCTGTATGGTATCTTCTCCGCCTTTCCCTTGCAGGGATACAATGAATGTGTAACGGGCTTTGAATTCAGAAAGATAATATGGAGTTCAATCAAACCCTAGAAAGTGGAGGGAATGCAATGAATGTGTTTTCTTCTGAACATGATCAAAGTCCAACATCTTCAAAACTAGATTTTAATAGCAGCAGAAAAAGGACCGGGTTGTGTGGCAGCAGAAGAAACTTTCAGTTGTAGCAGTGAGAAAAAAAGGTTATGGCAGCAGGGAACAAAGTCCCTGATCTTGCCACAGAGAACCTGTGTGCTCCTTGCTCCGCTCAGATAAAGTCTGCATGTTGTACCAGAGATGAAACCTCATCGTGGATCTGATGCCATATTAGAATATGAGAGTGGGTAGAATAGTTGAGTACCAAAAATCTCCCTATTAGGGCTATAGACCAATATATATATACAGGTGCACGAGATGATTTCTGATGCAAGTGAAAATAGGACTCATATATAAATCTACATAGAACTACAATGCTAATATAAGGACTAGCAGTCCTAATCTAATAAGGATATACAACATACATAATCTCTCTAACAGCATCAGATAACCAAACTAGTTCCAGTGATAATAGGCGTTCTCCGTTACTTAATCATATTCTTTTTAAAAAAGGATGATCCACTTGAATATAAAAGCTGAATAAAGTCGATTCAGCTGTTTGCACAAAACTAGTATTTTCTAAGTAGCCAGTCCTCTTGCTATTTACCGCCGAGAAATCACTTAATCATGGATGAAATGTGCTTGTAGTTTACCTGATCAATTAGGATCGATGTTGAGACTTTATTAACTTTTCCAACCAAACATGTTGCATCATATTCCTGCAAAAAGAAATGCAGAAAGTAGATATCACTCACAGAATTATCAAAAACTAAGTTGCAGTGCATGGATTAAAACTATTCAGAGCAGTAATCTACAAAAACTCAGAACCACTGTTCAAGTGACAAGATTATCTAAGCATTGCTTTTGGAGTTACTATATTGTTGAATATAATGACAAGAATGTTACCTCCCAATCAGATGTGTTGCTACCCAGATAGTTTGAGAAAGCCTTCTGTCCCCAAGGGCAGTTGACAGGATTGCATATTGGTGCAAAGGCAGAAACAGACTGCAATAGAACACATAACAAAAATGATGCTGTTAATAACATTCAAGGAAATAGGCTTCTATTCACCGCCGATACCATCCACGTGGAAACCTAGCAAAGAGGCACCTTGTATTTATCTGGATTTTTCAGGTACATTGTCAAGGCTCCATGCCCACCCATTGAGTGACCAGAAAGAGATGCACGTGAAGTGTCAAGCTGTGGAAAATTTTCTTTAAGAAGCTTTGGCAATTCCTTAACAACATAGTCATACATTTGCCAGTTTTTCCACTTCTCTTCTGTCGCATTTAAGTAAAAGCCAGCTCCTGGTAAAGCATATTTAAATAATGAACAAAGATGGCAAACATTCAGGCATAGGGCACTCAGCAAAGGACACAATTCTTAAAATGTTTCCTTGAAAGGAAGTTCCCAAACGGTAGTCTACCAAAAAAATCCCAAAAATGGAGAGTCACTATTATAAACAGTGTTTAAATGATGCTCTGCTAATTACTAATGATAGCAACAGATGAAATGAAAAAACACGAGAATACAAAAGGTAGACGTGCTCCATGTGTAAAAGGCTCGTCAAGTCAGAAAGGACACAGCAGAAATCTTTGCTTATAACAAAACTTAAGCAGAAAAGATAATTGTAACCCAACATCAATACATGTTCATCCTTTGTTTAGCAATCTGTAATGTTGAAACATTTTTGCTGCCTTATGAAGTTATGATGAAGTTGTGAATACAGACACAAGCATCTGCTCCAGCAGCTGTCAATGGTGCATAAAAATAGGTTTTTAGTTTTTACTATAAATGTGCATCAGCATCAGCTCTGTTCAGTGCTCATTCCTGGTGAATGATCAGAGTACATATCATAGTTCACAGATGAAAGGCTGTGGCAGGAGGATATCATCTTGGCTTTTCTCCATGCTGGTGACTCAGACGACGGGTTGTACGTGGAGTAGAGCCAATTTAGTTGGACATCTTTATGGCTTAAGGGCCTTTTCATCTTTAACAAGAATACCCGCGTCAACATGCAGATGACAGCAGACATTTGTACTTCAGGATAATGCTGGAATTGAATGTCATTGAGCTTACCTTGCTAGGTATGTTGCCAGGATAAAGATAAGAGTTATAAGGACCACAGTAATGATCATGCATAAGGCAACCTAGCAGCAAGAAACAGGTAGGGTTATCAAAGGCACCTGAGGTGCCCGCCTAGGCAAGGCGAGGCGCCCATAACTCTCCTCGCTTCCGCCCATATAGCCTAGGCGAGCCTGCTGTGGCCGCAGGCGCCTTTGGGCCAAGCCCACTTGGGCTGCCCAGCCCCTTTGAGTATGGGGGCTCCGCCCCCCTTCAAACACCCCCCCCCCCCCCCCCCGACTGGCATGCAACCTGACCATGCAGGTCAATCAGCGATCCAAGGCCAGGTCAAAGGTATATCAGGCTCCACACATTCCCTTCAACAATCAGCACATGTGCATATATAAATTCAGTTATTTTTTATATCTGAATTTTATTAAGTGTTCAAGTGTGAGGGAAATGAGGAGTTAATAATGAGGGAGATTGGGAGTGCTAGGCTATCGAAAGGGGTGGCCTTCCCAGCTGAGGGGAAGTCAATGGCATTATGATTTTTTTGAATCAATTTGAGGTAGAGGAGGTGGTGGAAGATAGGTAGGTTGGTAGTGGAGCTATCTCTCTCCACTTCCAAAATGTCAAGGATGACTTTTCATGGGATTTCACTGGGGTCTATGGACCACAGAGCAAAAAAGGAAAGAGACTCCTTTGGGAGGAACTGTTTCACTATTATCACTCGTCAAGCTAGTCATGGTGTGTTGAAGGTGATTTCAATGCAATTGCTATAGATTGTGAGAGGACAGGTGATAACCCTTAGTCAGGAAAAATAGAGGATTTTCTTGGCTTCATTGCTGAGCGCTTTGATTGATGTTAGAATGTCAAATGCTCAATTCACATGGTCTAATATAAGGAATGACCCCTCATGCTCTCGTCTGGATAGGTTTTTGGTGTCTGTTGAGTGGGAGGATCACTTTCCACATGTGCAGTCTTATTGCTTGGCAAGACCTATGTTAGACCATAACCCATCCTGCTAGAGACTTCTTGTAGATTTTGGGGGAAACTTACCTTCAGACTGGAAAGGTACTATTTCAGAGAGGTGAACTTCATGAGATTGATAGATAGGCATGGAATGCCCCAAGACATAAGCAGTCCACAATGGCAATATTTGTGGATAAATTGAAACATGTGGCACATGTGCTAAACGAATGGGGTGCAACCAAAGTGTTGCCCGACAAAGTTGCTAAAGATAGGATTCTGATCAGTTGGAGGGTTTAGATTGCTTGGAGGAGGCGGGACTTGTGGATGAACCAGACAGACAGCTAAGGGACAAACTCGAGGCAGAATTTGATGGAAGCTGATTATATAGAGGATCTCTCATGGGGGACTGCCGACTTGTGATAGGTTGGCTCCATTCCCGCCAGATATCCCCACATTGTGCAGTCTATGTAAAGAGGAAGAGACACTAGATCATCTCTTCACAGCATGCTCCTTCTCTAAGAAGGTTTTGACACGGGTTTTGAGCAGCTTCCCAAGTAGTACCCCAATCCAAGATAAAGCGCAACAACCACTTGGAAAGTGGCACAAGAGATGGCCTATTAAGGGAGATAAGCAAATGGCTCATCCTCCATGTTACCCTTTGGTCCTTATGGGGAGAAAGAAACGATAAAGTCTTTAGGAGGGAAGCTAAAGCTCCAAAGAAGATTGTTTCTTTTATTTTGAAAAAAGTGAGTGGGCTTCGGTTCTATGTAAAGTACACTCACGCAGTTCCTCCTTTTTTGTTTTGTTAAGGGGGAGTGGGTGCCACATCATCTTGGTGTGGATTTTGTCAAGGGATTTTTGGGGAACATTTTGATCATACTTGTACATCCCTCCTTTTTTGATTTAATACAATTTCACGATACCAACCACTTTCAAAAAAAAATGACCGTAAGAAGTTAAATGAATGGCTGGATGAGAGGAAGACAAAGTGGCAAGAGAGGTTGGCCTCGCGCAATCCGGGGTGGGGGGGGATCTCGCGTGTGTTGGGCGCGATCCCCGCACGTGGGAATCGCACCCAACACGAGCGTACACACTAGGCATATCCCCTAGTCCACACACACCGTCTGAAGAATGTACATTATTTTTTATTTTCTTTCTCTATTAACTTTTTTTTAATATCACACTTTTGACCTCCATGAATTTAGGCGTGCGAAGGCTCACAGCACAATCCCATTCTTACTTATTTGGCCATCTAACCTACAGTTTTATGCTCCAACAGTTTGAAACATGGTAACAGGAAATCCGCCATCTAAACCATAGCAAATTTAATCTTTATAAGGAACCTATTAAGGAGGGACAGAGTACATTCCATTTTTGCCTGAAATAATGGAAGAACTTAACATAAAAGATGGCAAGAATTTACACATACCTACACCAAAATCCCAGCTATCTGCCTCCCCTTCCACATTTAGGCCTCCTGAACAATGACAAGAAAAGCATCATAATGATGTTGCTATAATTACTGTTATAAAATGGCTAGCCGATCTCATGACCAACCATAATAATGAGAAAGTAGAATTGCAAGTTGAAACTTGTGTCTGGGCTAAAAATGCCATTGAAGAACTAACTTTCTTGGTGACATTTAGGTTAAACAGTCAAGCCTTAAACACGAGGGGTAACCTACAAACCAATAGAAGCAGGTTCAAACTTTTGAAAACTTATGAAATATTACCAAGAACAATCGTCATCAGCTGAAGTTTAAAAAAAACTGGGAAATTAATATCTAATTTTTAAGAAAACACTCAGATCACCCATGAATAACAAGCAATTCTTGATCTCTGTTTAAAAAATAACAAAAATAAACATTCATTTTCAGAAAAATGAAAGACTATGGCAGAGGTTCTATTATCTAGATGCACATGATATAATAATAAGGTAATTTCAGTCTTTTCCATCTGCTAGCGAATTTCAAAGTAAGCAGTCTGTCTTATCTCTGTTATGTGTCATACAATAAATGGTAATTGATAATGATAGAACCAAAGCAGGATTTAAAGCCCATATGTGTTATCCACTTGGACAAAATAATGATGGAATTGATCCAGAAAATACTATGCAAACCAAATAATGGTGTTCCTTTGGACCTGGAAGTACCGAAGTAGGTTCCTTTGTATGTTAAGGAATATTCCGAGGCAATACATAATGGCAATTGGTGCCACAAATCTCCGATTCCGGTGGTGCAGCACAAAGGGGAGTTGGTGGGGGGTTTCCAGAGGTGGAGGGGGACGGGAAGGGGAGGGGGAGGCAGAGGGGGACACGGGAAGGGGAGGAAGGGAGGAGACCGTCGGAGGCAGAGGGGGAGGCGGAGTGGGACGGGAAGGGGAGGGGGATCAGAGGGGTCAGGCCGGAGGGGGAGGGGCATGGGGATGGGAAGGAGATCTGAGGGGGACGGGGGCGCAGGCCGCAGGGGGGAGGGGAGGGGAGCAAGCCGGCGACGGGGCCGCAGGGGGGAGGGGAGTAGGCCGGCGGGGGAGGGGAGCAGGCCGGTGACGGAGGGGGAAGGGAGAGAGAGAGAGAGAGAGAGAGAGAGAGAGAGAGAGAGAGAGGTACCTGCGGAGGGCGACGACGGCAGGGCGAGCGGCGACGGCGACTCGACGCGAGCGGCGCGGCGACGGGCTCCGGCGGAGGGGGGCTCGGGCGGGAGGCAGCACGGGGAGGGGGGCTCCGGCGGAGGAGGGGGGCTCGGGCGGGAGGGCTCGGGCGGAGGGGGGGCTCCGGCGGAGGGGGCTCGGGCGGGAGCGGGGAGGGGGGCTAGGGCGGAGAGGGGGCCGCAGGGGAAGGGGGCTCGGGAGGGGGGGATCGGGCGGGAGGGGGGGGGCTCGGGCGGGAGGGCTCGGGCGGGCGGGGGTCGTAGTAGGAAGTATAACGGCATCAGCGACCGACTGGAGACCGAAGTTAATTCGGTCGCAATAATAGCCACCGATTAGCGACCGATATACATGCGGTCGCTGAAACGGTCTCGGTTATGCGACCGATTATTTCGGTCTCCGAATTGGTCTCTATTTGGGACCGACTAGCGACCGATTTAATCGGTCGCTAATTCGGTCGCTATAGCCACTTTTTCTTGTAGTGTGCGCAGGCATTTATCATGTATATTTGACATCCACTCTTGTATATATATATATATATATAGCCAATATGGAATTTCAACAATTTAAGCTTGTAGACACGTAGGATAACTTTGAGAGAATGGAGTCCAAAAATACGACATTGGACATAGATAGGCGATAACAACGGTACAATCATGATGAACGATGAAACTAGGTGGAATTAGGTTCCCTTAACTCGGGTACCATGACAAACAAGTATGGACATTCTTTATATAGAATTGAGGTCCACATGAACAGTATATCAAATGCAAGATACCCTCATTCTTATTATAGAATTGAGGTCCACAAGAACATCAACAAATGGCATGATATCATCATCCCATTAAGAATTCTAATGATATACTCTTTGCATATCATAAGGGCCGGTATACCATGTTTTATTTAGAGTGACATGGCATTCAATAGTGTAATGGGTTTTCAGGGTACAACCAGCTCAGTCGACCTTGAGGGAATCCAAGGTACGAGGAGTCTTACGGAGGTCTCTATGACTAACTCGCTAGTCCAAAGGAACGGAATATCCAATGGAGAGCTTGTATGTCAATGAGAATTGAGGGTGATCGATAAAACATCATGAAACGTGGGACTATACTCACGGAGTGGAGATATAGTGCCGATATACATATATATAGATATATTGAAACCATCGGTTATCAGAAACATGGTAAAAACATTTTTACAGGAAAATAACGACTTAAGTAAAGTCACTACTCAAGTAATTAACGCCTTCAGTAAGGGCGTTTATCTATTTTACATTTTTGCAAAATTTTAATATTTCCGTATTGTACCAAAAACGCGCCCTGGTAAGGGGCGTTTAATTAACATTTGACGACGTATGCAATGGTCTTTCATTCTTTACCTCTATTTTTGCAGAATATATATATTCAGTAATTTATCAGAAACACGCCCTGGACAGGGGCGTTACTTTTTCAATTCACGCCCTGAACAGGGGCGTTAGTGAAGTGAGAGACGACCTATACAGGGTCGTGTATTTCAAGAATTTACAATTTTTCAAGTATTAAAATTTCTAGAAAACGAGATATGGTCATGACAAGATAATATCAGGATGCACTGATTTTGAATCATGTTTAAGTGAATATTGAACTAATTAACATGGGTAATTATTAGGTAATTAAATTGACGTCTGTGTACAGGGCGTCAAATCTTTTGAATTGACGACCTTGTCAGGGTCGTTTATTTAAATAGTGCCCTAGTCTGGGTCGCATATAAAATTAGCGCCCTTGGAAAGGGCGTTTCTTTCCAACAATAGAACTTTTAAAACTCGTGAAAACTATATGCATGAACTAATATATATGGTTTAATATAGTTGTTATGGTGATTTGGGCTATAGTGCTTGAGAAAACCTACCTTTTTGATGATTAACTGGCGAACTGATGAAGACACGGTACTCTGTTATCAACAGAGTAGGACGAAAGGGTAGAGGTCTTGGTGTAGATTATCGACAGGTTCTCTTTTGGCACGATCGGATGCAGTCGTTCGTCGATGAAGAACCCACGTTCTTCAGGTTAAGATGACTTCCTACAGAGGACATATATATATGATCATTAGTATTATCTTCATAATACTTGACTGAAGGTAGAGGAAAGAAGAACTTACCCTTTCGTTCTTCACAACGTGAATCTTCTTAACCTGTAAGAAGAGAAGAAGACGAAGAACCTGTTAATGTTCTTCATACCATCGTAAACAGAAAAGAAGAAGAAAGAACCTTGGTTCTTCACCTACCGTAGAATAGTCCGAACGCCAAATAGCGTTCTCGGTTCAAGCAGTAGGTTATTTGTAGGATTTAGGTGAACCTAATAGAGTCAGTGTTCGATTGGAAGTAACACTTCCATGGTAGAGTTATTACTACATTCGAACTCTTCCTCATAGTTATCAGCTTACCCTGGATAGACTCCTGGGTCGAACGAAACTCAAACTGAATTAGCGACCAAGGTCAGGGCGTCGAATTTAAATTGACGCCTTGTCAAGCGTCGTTTCTTGTTGAAACGCATCCACTAAAGGGACGTTACGCTAACTTGCCCTTTTTATTTATTTTGGTCGTTTACAATTTGACGCCTTGATGTGTGGGCGTCCTTTCTTCTTAATACGCCTTAGGTGAAGGCGTTTTCTTGTAAAGTGGCGCCTATATCTGAGGCATTATTTTCATCAGGGTTTAATTATTTTTATTCCAAGCTCTTTCTTTTATTTACTAAATCTTTTAATCTATTTTGATTTATTTATTCCTTTTAAATTTATCAGGGTTGCTACAATAAGTAATATAGATATTGAACCTAAGCATGCATCTATCACGAAGCAATCGCACAAGCAAATCATAACACACGAGATTTTAAGGTGGTTCGGACAGAATCTCCAGTCCTATGTCCACCGCTCACCAAACCCGGTGAGGCTTCACTAGTGCAACGCACTGAACCGCAGATCAAAAAAATCTCCGATTGCCTTCCTACTAACCACCCGCAGAGACGTCAACACCGCAGATCGGATAGCTTTCGATTGCCTTCCTACTAACCACCGGTAGGGACGATCTTCAGTGTCAATGGTTTGAATAAAATGGAAAGAGAACAAATATGAAAAATACTCAAACAAGATATGGAATTTGCTCAAAGAGAAAAGATCTTGTCTGAGATTGCTGGAGCTTGAATCTGATACTTCAATGATATCTTCTTCCTTGTGAAATGATATTCCTTGAATCACCTTGAGTTGATGAAGAAGATAAAGGATGCAGATTTGATCTCCCTTGAGAAATGAGCTTCAATGGATCACCTTGATAGCCTTGCTTGCGTCTACTCTTCCTTGGAGGTTACTGGATTGAGATCTGAGCTTGAATCACCTTGAAAAGGATGAAGAGCTTCTGCACAGAGTACTGTTCATGGCTACAGTACCTCTTCTTCCAACCTCCTCTTTTACCTCTCTTGTTCTCTCTTGATGCCTTGGATTCAATTGAGTTGATGAAGAAGTGTATGGATGTAGCTTTGATCACCCTTAAGACCTTGATTGCTTCTAGCTTCCTTGGAGGTTGCTTGCTTCAGATATATGCTTGAATCACCTTGGAATGGATGAAGAACTTCTGCACGAAGTACTATTCACGGCTATAGTACCCCTTCTTCCAAGCACCTCCTCTAGCCTCTCTTGATCTCTCTTTGATTCACTTGATCAACTAGGGTTTCTAACCCTCTTGCATTGGTTTTATAGACTTTGAATGGTCCATAGAAATCCCCCAGATCAGATCCACAAATCATGGGAGATTAGGTGACTTTTGATTAAACAAATCCATGGAAAGGGGCTGGCCTCGAGGTGGAAAATGAAGTCAACAATTGTTGGCTCAGGGCTGGTGGTCGACCGGAACCTTCTGGCGATTGACCGCTACTGAGAAAATCTGTAGATATTTCATCCCTGGAAATTCCGGTTGACCGCTATTGAGCTGGCGGTCGACCGCCACTGAGAGAGCTGCAGACTGTGAGCTGCTGACAGGGGCAGTCGACCGCCCCTGGGCTGGCGGTTGACCGCTAGCTGGGCAGACCCCCGGGTTTTCCTGATTCAGTCCGGTAACCCTTTAGCTCAGTCGCTTAACTCCTTTAGAATCCCGTTCTCATTTGTGGCATCAACCTTGATAGTCTTGAAGGTGTCAACTGAGTCTTTGACCTTGGGTTCTCTTGCTGATGCTTCTTTGTGCATCGACTGTGGCTATGTGAAGTGTCGATTGGAATGACCTAGTCCTGCAAAGTTGAAGTGTTAGCCCAATGAAATACATCCAAATAACAATGACTTTAAGTAGATGTTTATTTCAGTCATTCGGGGGTTGGATTTCACTTGGTTTATGCTTTAGAAACATCAAGATCATTTGAGCATGTTACCATGATTGGAATTAGAAACTAATGCATTTGAAGAGTGAACTTGATAGTTATCAATCTAAGTTATCATTGTGAAGTTTAGAAATGACAGGTAAATGGAATACCCATGGTGAGATTGATGGCTATGACAAGGTAAGAATCTTACCAATAGTGCTTGACATTAAATGATATATACCACCTGTAGCAACCCTAATAAATGAATAATTGAAATAAATTAAAACATATATATTACAGAAGTAATATATAAAAAAGGAATAGGGTTAATTGGACGAAATAAAACAAATTAAAAATAACGCCTCTTATTAAGGCGTTAATTTATAAAGAAACGCCTCTACCCATGGCGTGAATAAGGAAAGGACGCCCACACCTACGGTCGTCAGTTCTCACGCGACCAAATGGGTAAGTAAAAGAAACGCCTCTATCTTGGGCGTGTTTTAAAACAAGAAACGCCCTTTTTCAAGGCGCTTTTTAAGAAACGCCCTTATGCAAGGCGTTAATTCAAGAATACACGCCCTGACCTAAGGCGTTAATTCAGTTCGTTAACCGTTCGAACCCAGAGCTTATCCAAGGAAAGATTAACCTAATCTAGTAAGTGTCTATTAAAGTAAGGACTCTATTAAGGATATATTACCCTCAATCAAACACTACTCTTGTTAGGACTTCCAAAATCCTATAAATAACATGTTCGATCGAACCCTAAAACCCATTTGATCGAACGTCTGCTGCTAGGTACGTGAAGAAAAAACGGTTCCTCTATTCTTTTATTTTTTCTGCTTCTATTACATGAAGAACTAATGTTCTTCATCTGATTCTGTTATAGGTCTGTAAGGTGGCGTACGTGAAAGAACAAGGTATGTTCTTCACCATATACCTGTGAAGATTGATTTCATATCTTCATATTCCTTCCTCTCTTTTCCTACAGATTGATTGAAGGCTATCATCTCCGTCATATTCATCAACTAAAATCTTCCTTCTTCCTGTCCAAGGTGTTCTTCTCAAGTTATTCACCGGTCATCTCCAAATCTATTTTTAAGGTAGGATTTTCTCAAGTTACTGTAGCCCAAATGAAATTAATGCAAGATATATATATATATAAAAGCATGTCATGCATATGATTATTATAGTTTTCATGCGTTTTCTGAATTGTTTGAAAGAAACGCCCTGGAATAGGGCGCTATTTTAAAATAAACGACCATAATAGCGGTCGTCAATTTATTAAGAAACGTCCTGTACACATGCGTTAATTTTACGAGATCATGACTTAAGCATGATAAGAACGGATTATATATGAAACCTTGATTATTAATGCATGATCCTGTCTCCAAATCTAATGTCCTGCAATTTCTTGAATTCACGGCCTGTACAAGGTCGTTTTCCACGTATTAACGCCTCATCAGAGGGCGTGACTTTAAAAGTAACGCCCCTTGCTTAGGCACGTATTATCCAGAGTCCTGGTATGTTCTGAAACATAGAGTTAAGCCAGTAACGCCCCTTCCCAGGGCGTGTCTTATATAAGTCCTGCAACTTATTTATATTCTGTCAAATCCGTAATTCATGAGACGCCTGCAGCAGCAGTCGTCAAATATGAAGAAACGACCCTGTCCAGGGCGTTTTTTTTTTGATAGAGTATCGAAATAATGAAATTCTGCGAAACGGAACATATATAAACGCCCTGATAATAGGCGTTAGTTACTTGAAAAACGCCCCAGACAAGGGCGTGTTTTTCATAAATTAATGAGATTATTGAAAATTCTGTAAAATAGAAATATGTAAACGTCCCTATGTTAGGCGTTAATTACTTGAGAAACGACTTGACCTAAGTCGTTATTTTACTATAAACTGATTTTCATCTGATTTGCTAACCGATGGTTTTATATATATCATAATATATATATATCGGCACTATTCTCCACTCCGTGAGTATAGTCCCATGTTTTCATGTTGATTTATCGATCACACTCAACTCTCATTGACATACAAGCTCTCCATTGGACATTCCGTTCCTTTGGACTAGCGAGTTAGTCATAGAGACCTCCGTAAGACTCCTCGTAGCCTTGGATTCCCTCAAGGCCGACTGAGCTGGTTGTACCCTAAAAACCCATTACACGATCCTTGCCATGTCAATCTAAAGAAACATGGTATACCGGCCCTTATGATTATACAAAGAGTATATCATAAGCAATTCTTGATGGGATGATGATATCATGCCATATCGTGTCATTCTTGTAAACCCCAATTCTATGATAAGAATGAGGGTATCTTGCTTGATCTAATGTTCATGTGGACCTCAATTCTATATAAAGAATGTCCATATTGATTTGTTATGGTACCTAAGTTAAGGGAACTATATTCTACCTAGTTTTATCGACATCGTGATTATACCGTTATTATCGCCATTCTATGTCCTTTGTCATATTTTGGACTCTATTCTATCAAAGTTGTCATACGTATCTACAAGCTTGATTATTGAAATTCTATATTGGCTATATAAACAAGAGTGGATGTCAAAACACATGATAAATGCCTGCGCATATAGGGCCCGATCTGGTCCTGGGAGGAGCACCCGAAAGTACTTGTGCCCATGGGAGTTAAAATGATAAGGTATCTGGCATTATACCGAGTACTTGACTTGCTTGATTGGACATTCCACACACATCTTGTACTTGACTCGTACTTGACATGAAATGAAATGTGTGGCCCGAAAAAGGGTAATTTACTTGCTTGATACATGATAGCCAAAGTTCTTGACATGACTTGTTAAATGTACTTGCTTGAATATCTCGAATAAACTTGTTATCTTGTTGGAAGTTCATGACTAAGTTCATCTTATTTTCTTGATATTACATTCTCTCTATCTTGTCGTTTCATGCGAGCATGCATAGCTTTATTGCATCCATGAAAATGTAATTACTTAAACCACTTGCTAGTACTTGAGATATAATTTCCTACTGAGCGTTCGCTCATTCCGTTTGTCCCTTTTTACTTTTCAGGTAAGTCCGACGACGATGGAAGTCAATCGGATGGGAATGGTCAAGAGTGAAAGTGATAGAGCTTCTACAAGTGTCGTCTAGTCTTTTCCATAGTTTCTTGAGTCAACTGTGTATTCTTTTCCTTTTTATTTAACAGAGTATTGGATTTGTAATAGTCTATCCATTATGAAATAAAGGATTGGGTTATCTTGCTATTTTGCGCATCTCTGTCTTTGTGTCGAATACACGACCACTCTGATTGATATGATTGATATAGACACGTCGCGCATCTCCGGGTATCTTCCGCGCTCGGGGCGTGACAGTCTTTGTGGTATCAGAGCCTAAGGTATTCAATTCCTAGGAAACCCAAGTCCAAGGATAGGTTTCAAAACCTTTAACCAAGTGAGAGTGGGTAGAACCAAGGGTTAAATGATCAATGAGTCCTTTATAAAATCATAGTGATATAATACTAACATAGCTATTGTAATTGTAGGATAATGGCTGCCGAACGTGCTCAATGGCGCAACATGCAGCGTACCCTTCAAGGGATGACCCAAGTGCTACAACAGGTAGCACAAGGTGGTGCTCCACGAGCTGGAAGTTTACACCAAGCATTCAAGAATATGAATCCCCCGAAGTTCATGGGATCGACCGATCCAGACGATGCCGAGCATTGGGTTCGGGAGATTGAACGTATATTCCGTGTCATGCAATGCACGGATCAGGACAAAGTCTTATTAGCTACTTTCCAGTTAGAAAAGGATGCTAGATGCTGGTGGGAGTCGATTGAAGCTACTATTGACCCAACTCAAGTTACATGGGGTGAATTCGTTGAATATTTCAACGCCAAATATTTCTCTGATAGGGTCCAGGAAAAGAACGCCGAGCTCAGTTGCTTGAAGATGCCACGGAACTATCTGATAGGATCCGTGGGAAAGACAAAAAGGAGCAAGTCACAAGTTCGGGTTCTTTTAAACCCAACTTTAAGAAGAGGCCCAATAATGGAGGTTCTTCCTCTCAAGATCAGAAGTACAAGAAATCCAAGCCTTTCTCTATCACCACTACCCCTTCAAACGTAGTATGCAAGCATTGTGACAAGGCTGGTCACAAAACAGAAGAATGCTGGAGGAAACTAGGAGCATGTCTCCGTTGTGGGAGTCGTGAACATCGGATTCCCGATTGTCCATTAATGAATGACCAAGATGGTGAGGGTAAACGCCCAGTGACAAGGAACGCGCGTCTTCATGCAATCCAAGAGACCGAACCAGAAGAAGAAGGCGGATTGGTGGAAGGTACATTAAAAATTTGTTCCAAATATGCACATGTCTTATTTGATACGGGTGCATCGCATTCCATTATTTCCAAAAAGTTTGCTGACCCATTACCTCTAGAACCAGAATGGATGAAAATAGTGTTGTCTACTCCTCTCGGAAACGAGACGGATATCACGCATCATTACCAAAACTGTGAGGTGTTGGTTCGAGGAAAGAATTTTCCTATTGATCTTATCTGCTTAGATCTAAAAGAATATGATGTTATACTAGGAGCAGATTGGTTATCTAAGTACCAGGCAACGGTTGATTGCCGTAATAGCAAGATTGTTTCCAAGGAATTTCCGGAACTGACTTATACTAGTCCTAAGAGTCGAAGTAAATCCCCTCTTATTTCGGCTCTTCGAGCAAGCAAGCTCGTCAAGAAAGGATGTGTATCCTTCTTTGCTTTTGTCACTATTAAAGAAGCTAAAGAAACCGAGATAGAGGACATTCAGGTAGTGCGAGAATTCCCAGACGTATTTCCGGAAGAATTGCCGGGATTACCCCCGCAAAGAGATGTGGCCTTTACCATCGACTTAGTCCCTGGTGCTGGTCCGGTTTCAAAGGCACCATATAGAATGTCCCCTGCTGAACTCAAGGAGTTGAAGGAGCAGTTGATGGAACTAATCCGAAAAGGGTTTATTAGACCAAGTACTTCCCCGTGGGGAGCACCAGTCTTATTTGTAAAGAAGAAGGATGGATCCATGAGATTGTGTATCGACTATCGACAGTTGAATTATCTCACTATCAAGAACAAGTATCCACTGCCGAGAATCGATGAATTGTTTGATCAGATTTCAGGATCCAAATATTTCTCCAAGATTGATCTCCGGTCGGGATATCATCAATTAAGGATCAAGGATGATGACATTCACAAGACCGCATTCAGAAGCAGGTATGGCCATTACGAATTTGTTGTTATGCCTTTTGGACTAACAAATGCCCCTGCTGCCTTTATGCAGTTAATGAATAGCATATTCAGGCCTTACTTGGATCAATTCATAGTAGTCTTCATTGATGATATATTGATATATTCTAAGACTAAGGAAGAACATGAAGAGCATTTGAGGATTGCATTGCAAGTCTTGAGGACAAATCAATTATATGCTAAACTCAGCAAATGCGAGTTCTGGCTTGAAGAAGTGGCTTTTCTCGGACATGTCATATCCAAGGACGGTTTATCTGTGGATCCGTCAAAAGTTGAAGCTATGAGAAACTGGGAGAGACCCACTAATGCAAGCGAGATCAGAAGTTTCTTAGGTCTTGCAGGCTATTATCGGCGATTTATCAAAGATTTCTCTAAGATCGCCGTACCACTTACAAGATTAACTCGTAAGGAGATCCGATATGAATGGAGTGAGGAATGTGAAAGCAGTTTCCAAACTCTCAAGGATCATCTCACCACAGCTCCAGTCTTAGCCCTACCAATTGAAGGAGAGAAATTCGAGGTCTACACTGATGCTTCTGGCATTGGCCTCGGATGTGTTCTAATGCAACATGGGAAGGTCATAGCATACTCTTCTCGTCAACTGAAGAAGCATGAGGAGAATTACCCCGTCCATGACTTGGAATTGGCCGCGGTAGTATTTGCCCTAAAGATATGGAGACACTATCTCTATGGGGTACAGTTTACTGTATACTCCGATCACAAAAGTCTCAAATATCTATTTTCACAAAAGGAGCTGAACATGAGACAAAGACGTTGGCTAGAATATCTCAAGGACTTCGACTTCAGTATACAATACCATCCCGGAAAGGGTAATTATGTGGCTGATGCCCTTAGTCGAAAGCCGAGAGCAAAGGTAGCAAATTGTATGATACAAGAATGGAGGTTACTTGAACAATTCTCCGAGCTCAATATAAGCTTGGACACGGAATCCAAATTTGTCACACTATCTCATGTAAGCATACAGTCAGATTTGTTATCTGAGATACAAACACTTCAGGATGATGATCCTATGTTAGTAGAAATCAAAGGCAGATTAGAAAGACAATCTGATTTTCAACTAACTTCTGATGGAAGATTATCGTTCAAAGATAGAACTTGTATACCCGATTGTCCGGAATTAAAGAAGAAGATCTTAGATGAAGCTCACCGATCAAGATACACTATTCATCCTGGATCAACTAAAATGTACCAAGATGTAAAGAGGAACTTTTGGTGGCCCAATATGAAAAGAGAAATAGCGGACTATGTATCACGCTGTCTCACATGCCAACAGGTCAAGGCGGAACACCAAAAGCCTGCGGGAAAACTACATCCTCTAGATATTCCTAAGTGGAAATGGGAGGATATTGGTATGGACTTCATCATGGGTTTGTCTAAATCTAAAGGAGGACATGATGGAATCTGGGTTATCATTGACCGATTGACTAAATCGGCACATTTCTTGCCAATCAAAAGCCGATGGTCGATTGATGTGCTAGCTGCACTATACATCAAAGAAATAGTCAGGATACATGGAATTCCTGTCTCAATCGTGTCTGATAGAGATCCCCGTTTTACTTCTCATTTTTGGAAGGGATTACAACATTCGTTGGGGACAAGGCTCAACTTTAGTACTGCTTTTCACCCACAAACGGATGGTCAGACCGAGCGAACTAATCAAGTTGTTGAAGATATGCTGAGAGCATGCATTATTGACTTTGGAGGAAGCTGGCATGACCACTTACCTTTAGTTGAATTTGCATATAATAATAGCTACCAAGCTAGTATCCAAATGGCACCTTTCGAAGCCTTATACGGAAGGAGTTGCCGATCTCCCATATGTTGGAACGAAGTTGGAGAAAAACAACTATTAGGTCCAGACATGGTAAGGGATACAACTGAGAAGATACAAGTAATCAGAGAAAGATTACAAGTTGCTCAGACAAGGCAAAAGGCTTATGCTGATACCAGGAGAAGAGATCTTGAATTCCAGGTTGGAGATCATGTATTTCTCAAGATATCCCCTGGACGTGGCATACGGAGATTTGGTGTTAAGGGCAAGCTTACGCCAAGATTCATCGGACCATTTGAGGTACTCGAAAGAGTTGGCGAGGTTGCTTATCGCATCGCGTTGCCTCCTCAGTTGTCCGAGGTACACAATGTATTTCACATATCTATGTTGAAGAAGTATGTGCACGATCCGTCACATATTATTGAGCATGGAGATCTGGTGATCCAGAAAGATCTCACATATGAACAGAAGCCCTTGAAGATATTAGATCGAGAAATACGAGCTCTAAGGAATAAGGTTATTCCCATGATCAAGGTGCAATGGAATAAGAATCCTGAACGCGAAGCGACATGGGAGACCGAGGAATCTATGAAGAAACGATTTCCCGAGTTATTCTAAGAGGTATATGTCCTACACTCTCCGCGTGTATAATTATATATATTGAATTTGGGGACCAAATTCTTTTTTAAGTGGGGGAGGGTGTAGCAACCCTAATAAATGAATAATTGAAATAAATTAAAACATATATATTACAGAAGTAATATATAAAAAAGGAATAGGGTTAATTGGACGAAATAAAACAAATTAAAAATAACGCCTCTTATTAAGGCGTTAATTTATAAAGAAACGCCTCTACCCATGGCGTGAATAAGGAAAGGACGCCCACACCTACGGTCGTCAGTTCTCACGCGACCAAATGGGTAAGTAAAAGAAACGCCTCTATCTTGGGCGTGTTTTAAAACAAGAAACGCCCTTTTTCAAGGCGCTTTTTAAGAAACGCCCTTATGCAAGGCGTTAATTCAAGAATACACGCCCTGACCTAAGGCGTTAATTCAGTTCGTGAACCGTTCGAACCCAGAGCTTATCCAAGGAAAGATTAACCTAATCTAGTAAGTGTCTATTAAAGTAAGGACTCTATTAAGGATATATTACCCTCAATCAAACACTACTCTTGTTAGGACTTCCAAAATCCTATAAATAACATGTTCGATCGAACCCTAAAACCCATTTGATCGAACGTCTGCTGCTAGGTACGTGAAGAAAAAACGGTTCCTCTATTCTTTTATTTTTTCTGCTTCTATTACATGAAGAACTAATGTTCTTCATCTGATTCTGTTATAGGTCTGTAAGGTGGCGTACGTGAAAGAACAAGGTATGTTCTTCACCGTATACCTGTGAAGATTGATTTCATATCTTCATATTCCTTCCTCTCTTTTCCTACAGATTGATTGAAGGCTATCATCTCCGTCATATTCATCAACTAAAATCTTCCTTCTTCCTGTCCAAGGTGTTCTTCTCAAGTTATTCACCGGTCATCTCCAAATCTATTTTTAAGGTAGGATTTTCTCAAGTTACTGTAGCCCAAATGAAATTAATGCAATATATATATATATATAAAAGCATGTCATGCATATGATTATTATAGTTTTCATGCGTTTTCTGAATTGTTTGAAAGAAACGCCTTGGGATAGGGCGCTATTTTAAAATAAACGACCATAATAGCGGTCGTCAATTTATTAAGAAACGTCCTGTACACAGGCGTTAATTTTACGAGATCATGACTTAAGCATGATAAGAACGGATTATATATGAAACCTTGATTATTAATGCATGATCCTGTCTCCAAATCTAATGTCCTGCAATTTCTTGAATTCACGGCCTGTACAAGGTCGTTTTCCACGTATTAACGCCTCATCAGAGGGCGTGACTTTAAAAGTAACGCCCCTTGCTTAGGCACGTATTATCCAGAGTCCTGGTATGTTCTGAAACATAGAGTTAAGCCAGTAACGCCCCTTCCCAGGGCGTGTCTTATATAAGTCCTGCAACTTATTTATATTCTGTCAAATCCGTAATTCATGAGACGCCTGCAGCAGCAGTCGTCAAATATGAAGAAACGACCCTGTCCAGGGCGTTTTTTTTTTGATAGAGTATCGAAATAATGAAATTCTGCGAAACGGAACATATATAAACGCCCTGATAATAGGCGTTAGTTACTTGAAAAACGCCCCAGACAAGGGCGTGTTTTTCATAAATTAATGAGATTATTGAAAATTCTGTAAAATAGAAATATGTAAACGCCCCTATGTTAGGCGTTAATTACTTGAGAAACGACTTGACCTAAGTCGTTATTTTACTATAAACTGATTTTCATCTGATTTGCTAACCGATGGTTTTATATATATCATAATATATATATATCGGCACTATTCTCCACTCCGTGAGTATAGTCCCATGTTTTCATGTTGATTTATCGATCACACTCAACTCTCATTGACATACAAGCTCTCCATTGGACATTCCGTTCCTTTGGACTAGCGAGTTAGTCATAGAGACCTCCGTAAGACTCCTCGTAGCCTTGGATTCCCTCAAGGCCGACTGAGCTGGTTGTACCCTAAAAACCCATTACACGATCCTTGCCATGTCAATCTAAAGAAACATGGTATACCGGCCCTTATGATTATACAAAGAGTATATCATAAGCAATTCTTGATGGGATGATGATATCATGCCATATCGTGTCATTCTTGTAAACCCCAATTCTATGATAAGAATGAGGGTATCTTGCTTGATCTAATGTTCATGTGGACCTCAATTCTATATAAAGAATGTCCATATTGATTTGTCATGGTACCTAAGTTAAGGGAACCATATTCTACCTAGTTTTATCGACATCGTGATTATACCGTTATTATCGCCATTCTATGTCCTTTGTCATATTTTGAACTCTATTCTATCAAAGTTGTCATACGTATCTACAAGCTTGATTATTGAAATTCTATATTGGCTATATAAACAAGAGTGGATGTCAAAACACATGATAAATGCCTGCGCATATAGGGCCCGATCTGGTCCTGGGAGGAGCACCCGAAAGTACTTGTGCCCATGGGAGTTAAAATGATAAGGTATCTGGCATTATACCGAGTACTTGACTTGCTTGATTGGACATTCCACACACATCTTGTACTTGACTCGTACTTGACATGAAATGAAATGCGTGGCCCGAAAAAGGGTAATTTACTTGCTTGATACATGATAGCCAAAGTTCTTGACATGACTTGTTAAATGTACTTGCTTGAATATCTTGAATAAACTTGTTATCTTGTTGGAAGTTCATGACTAAGTTCATCTTATTTTCTTGATATTACATTCTCTCTATCTTATCGTTTCATGCGAGCATGCATAGCTTTATTGCATCCATGAAAATGTAATTACTTAAACCACTTGCTAGTACTTGAGATATAATTTCCTAATGAGCGTTCGCTCATTCCGTTTGTCCCTTTTTACTTTTCAGGTAAGTCCGACGACGATGGAAGTCAATCGGATGGGAATGGTCAAGAGTGAAAGTGATAGAGCTTCTACAAGTGTCGTCTAGTCTTTTCCATAGTTTCTTGAGTCAACTGTGTATTCTTTTCCTTTTTATTTAACAGAGTATTGGATTTGTAATAGTCTATCCATTATGAAATAAAGGATTGGGTTATCTTGCTATTTTGCGCATCTCTGTCTTTGTGTCGAATACACGACCACTCTGATTGACATGATTGATATAGACACGTCGCGCATCTCCGGGTATCTTCCGCGCTCGGGGCGTGACACCACCTATATTGAATGGTAGAGAGACAAAATGCTTATCCACACATTTGGTTTACTTGGCGACTGCCATGAGTTTGATCGTTTGATTGATCACGATTTGAAAGGATTTTCATGCTTGCTTGGGCGCGATCATTAGGCTTTCACATTTGTCATCTCCACTCCATTCCTTGTCCATTCATTGGCTTATCTGTCATGAATAAAATATCATGTATGTCAGTTATATGAGAGTGGAAAACAACAATGACTTATAGTGTTTAGCCATTATCAAAACCAAGAATATCAAATAACTCAAATGACCACATGATGATGTTGAATGACTCAAATGACCACAGGGGCACAACATTCTCCCCCTTTTTGATGATGGCAACACTGTGAGTCATTATGTGACAGTAATATCCAAGATGGCAGAGTTTATAACATATGCAGCTCAAGATTCATGATGTTGAAAACATGTGAATGCGGATATGTATGCATGGATGATCAGCATGGATGATCAAAACATGTGAATGCTAATATGTATGCATGATCACAAAGAGATTTCTAGATTTATTTTCTATTTCTCCCCCTTTGACACATTTCTCCTCCTTTGACGGTGTCACACTCACAAACACAAAGGATATGTATGCATGAACAATCACAATGAATATTTCCCATTTGACAACTCACAAAGGTAACTCACAAAATTCTCCCCCTTTGACAACAGCAAAAAAAAGGGGTAAGGTAGAGTCGTTGACAAAAGTCTTAGTGATCAGAGCTGAATAGGAGCGAAGAGCAAGCCATTATATGCAAATCGGAAACATGCCGTGAGCAATATATATGGTTCAAAGCTAATGAAATCCGAGATCATCAATAGAGTTTGAAAAGCAGCTACATCCATATTTTAATAGAAATGAACCAGAAGTGCATAACATGGCAATGGTGAACCTTCTCTTGTGTTATACATTCATATTCAAAAATTTCATCGGGAAGAGCACAAACTAGTATTGAGGTTAAACAAGCATGACTAAAGCATGGAATCGTATGATTTCAGCATTATTTTGCATGAACTTTTGCAGTTTTATGCACATGACTCATATTTTACGAGCAATCGAGTCTAGTACATGCCTCCTAGCCGTAAGAATACACGTTATTTAGACTCCAGTATCCTTAGGTATTTGGCAAGACTTACGGTTATGCTTCAGAATGAACAGAGATAGCAAAGTCACGTCATGACATATCCAATCTCATTTCTTTGATGAGAAGATATATTTCTCAGCAATTATGCCAGTGCTCTGCCTAGAGTCCAAAAAATAATTAAGATAGAGATAACAGGGGCATATCATGACATGTCATTTGTCACTTGATTTGATGACATGACATGTTTCTCCGTGCAACAATATCATTACTCTGTCAAATGAATTTTCAAAAATTCCAGCTCATCAAGATGTTTAAAAATAATACTAAGCTTTAGCATCTCAACCAACATTGCTATGACATTTGAATTTTCAGATTTCAGGATAGTCATTCAAGACATAACATGCAATCTCTAGTTAAGGTCTATTAAAACAACAGAACATAGATGGTTTCAAAAATATATCAGAACTTCAAGGAAATCATTAAATCTGAACCATTTTCATTGGATGGACAATCATCATGGCATATAATAGAAAGCTATTACGCCGTAGTTCTGTCGGTCTCATGATCTCAAATCAGACTGTAAGCCATTGAAGTTCAGATTGCAAGAGATTAAGAAAAGTAACAAGACTCCCCCTAAGGATATGCAATGAATGCACTCAAGGAGTTATGTTTGCAAGTGAAAAGATAATTGTCAAGGAGAGGTTGACTGGAATCATGCAGGGGTTGACCTGATCAAACATGAAGTAAGTAGACATGAATTGCATGACCCATCACATTATTGTACACTTATTAATGTCAACAGAATGAAGATGAAATATATGCATGAATGCTTCAACGAGACAACTCTCCCTTACTATATGGCCTATATGCGACAGTGACGCATGGTACTTGGCGGAGGTGAAACCTCATGCATATTGAGATTATGCATCACTTCATTAGAGATGAGGTCGTTAAGAAAAACTTTGAGATGCATTTTGTTGATACTCGAAATCAAATTGTTGATATCTTCACCAGGCCCTTGTGTAATGACAGGTTTACAACACTCAGAAGGGAGCTTGGTCTTTGCCGACCTCAAGGCCAATAAAAATTGAACTTATGATCTTTTTCATTTTGGATGTGTGCTGTTTGGTATCCATGCATTATATATATGTATCCATGTCATTCTGCACTCATATGCAGAATCACGTTGAATTCATGATCATGATGCATTGCATAGCATCATTCTTGCATGACCATGGTATATTAAATGTTGATGTATGGAAAGGCAGGTTATACTTATTTAGAAGCACCACTTGTTGAGTAGTGGATGGCGGATCTAGAGGGGAGGGGTGAATAGATCTACCCCTCTTTTCGTAGAACACCCCTCTTTAAAGCTAGATAAAAAGAATTGCAGCGGAATATAACTAGCTTAGCATAACACACAACGATTTGCTTAGCAAGATAAATAAGTAATATAGATATTGAACCTAAGCATGCATCTATCACGAAGCAATCACACAAGCAAACCATAACACACGAGATTTTAAGGTGGTTCGGACTAAATCCCCAGTCCTACGTCCACCCCTCGCCAAACCCGGTGAGGCCTCACTAGTGCAACGCACTGAACCGTAAATTGGAAAAACCTCCAATTGCCTTCCTACTAACCACCGGTAGGGACGTCAACACCGCAGATCAGACAGCTTCCGATTGCCTTCCTACTAACCACCAATAGGGACGATCTTCAGTTTCAATGGTTTGAACAAAATGGAAAGAGAACAAATATGAAAATACTCATACAAGATATGGAGTATGCTCAAAGAGAAAAGATTTTGTCTGGGATTGCTGGAGCTTGAATCTGATGCTTCAATGATATCTTCTTCCTTGTGAAATGATCTTCCTTGAATCACCTTGAGTTGATGAAGATGATAAATGATGCAGATTTGATCTCCCTTGAGAAATGAGCTTTAATGGATCACCTTGATAGCCTTGCTTGCGTCTACTCTTCCTTGGAGGTTGCTGGATTGAGATCTGAGCTTGAATCACCTTGGAAACGATGAAGAGCTTCTGCACGGAGTACTATTCACGACTACAGTACCTCTTCTTCTAACCTTCTCTTTTGCCTCTCTTGCTCTCTCTTGATGCCTTGGATTCAATTGAGTTGATGAAGAAGTGTATGGATGTAGCTTTGATCACCCTTGATTGCTTCTAGCTTCATTGGAGGTTGCTTGCTTCAGATCTATGCTTGAATCACCTTGGAATGGATGAAGAACTTCTGCACGAAGTACTGTTCACGGCTACAGTACCCCTTCTTCCAAGCACATCCTCTAGCCTCTCTTGATCTCTCTTTGATTCACTTGATCAACTAGGGTTTCTAACCCTCTTGCATTGGTTTTAGACTTTGAATGGTCCATAGACATCCCCTAGACCAGATCCACAAATCATGGGAGATTAGGTGACTTTTGATTAAACAAATCCATTGAAAGGGGCTGGCCTCGAGGTGGAAAATGAAGTCAACAATTGTTGGCTCGGGGCTGGCGGTCGACCGGAACCTTTTGGCGATCGACCGCTACTGAGAAAACCTGTAGACATTTCATCTCTGGAAATTCTGGTCGACCGCTACTGAGCTGGCGGTCGACCGCCACTGAGAGAGCTACAGACTGTGAGCTGCTGGCAGGGGTGGTCGACTGCCCCTGGGCTGGCGGTCGACCGCCAGCTGGGCAGACCCCCGGGTTTCCCCGGTTCAGTCCGATAACCCTTTAGCTCAGTCGCTTAACTTTTTTAGCATCCCGTTCTCATCTGTGGAATCAACCTTGATAGTCTTGAAGGTGTCAACTGAGTCTTTGACCTTGGGTTCTCTTGCTGATGCTTCTTTGTGCATCGACCGTGGCTATGTGAAGTGTCGACTAGAATGACCTAGTCCTACAAAGTTGAAGTGTTAGCCAAATGAAATACATCCAAATAAAAATGACTTTAAGTAGATATTTATTTCATACATTCGGGGGTTGGATTTCACTTGGTTTATGCATTAGAAACATCAAGATCATTTGAGCATGTTACCATGATTGGAATGAGAAACTAATGCATTTAAAGAGTGAACTTGATAGTTATCAATCCAAGTTATCATTGTGAAGTTTAGAAATGAGAGGTAAATGGAATACCCATGGTGAGATTGATGGCTATGACAAGGTAAGAATCTTACCAATGGTGCTTGACAATAAATGACATATACCACCTGTATTGAATGGTAGAGAGACAATATGCTTATCCACACATTTGATTTGCCTGGCGACTGCCATGAGTTTGATCGTTTGATTGATCACGATTTGAAAGGATTTCCATCCTTGCTTGGGCGCGATCATTAGGCTTTCACATTTGTCATATCAACTCCATTCCTTGTCCATTCATTGGCTTATCTGTTATGAACAAAACATCACGTATGTCAGTCATATGAGAGTGGAAAATAAGAATGACTTATAGTGTTTAGCCATTATCAAAATCAAGAATATCAAATAGCTCAAATGATCACATGATGATGTTGAATGACTCAAATGACCATAGGGGCACAACAAGCAAAACATGCATTGTGTGCCCAATATTTGATAAACAGACTAGAACGTGTGTTTGTGCAAGGTTCAGAATAGTGATTGATAATGCCACTTGGAGATGATATTATAACAATGCTCAATGATTAACAATGCCAATGACAACATTACGCACACATGTTCTCCCCCTTTCTGTCAGCACCAAAAAGCAGGCACGCAAGCAGGAAAGACAAGCAAGCATGTAAATATGTATATCTCCCATCAATGGGATAGAAGGATAGCAAATGAGCATTTGAGTTGAATCAGAATGTGAAACATGAACCATAATCAAAAGAGGTAGTGCATATATATGTTTGAAGCGCTGCATAAGCCATAAAAAGAACAAATTCAAGCTATACAAACATCGCAATAATACCCGAGTGAAATATGTAAAAATGAGTAATGAACTTCAAACATGTATGGATATTGGCAGAATTTCTAAAAAACTCTAGAGGGTTATTTCCTTTCTACAATTCCATTTAGATCCTCGACTTTTGGTAGCTTCACACAACCCCCTTATTTTTTTTATTTTTATTGGATTTCACCGTTCGGTGCGAGTTACCTCATGTGTCTCAATGGGGTTTCCTAGCTATTAGGATTCATCACAATCTTTAGTCTTGTGGATTTTAGCTTCAGTTTTCGACGCGTGTTTTATCATTTATTTCAGTGGGGATTCCCGACTACTCAGTTCCATATTCCACTTATTGATTGGGGTTGACAGCTTTTTCCTCACGATTCTCTTCATTTTCATGTAGAAATTTTATTTTCCTTAAAGTGTTGAAAAGAAGTTCTGAAATCCTTGTTAATTTAAGTCATATGCATCATCTTGTGCAAAGTGTGTGGGTAATTGCTATTTATGTAGAAAATGAATTTATCATACCATAGCTATGACTCCCCCTAAATGTATGCACAATTGGAAATAGTTCCTCCTCCTTTGTATATGTCATGATTTACAAATGATCAAAGTCAAAGCATTTTATTTAACAAGGAAGTAAAGCCTTAGAAGATTTTCAAGGAAAGTGTTTCTAAAAATATATACATGCAAACAAGCAAGGATATTGCAATTTGTTCAGGCAAGATGATTTCCGGTACATATCAGAGAATCATGGCATTCAAGCACAATCACTCATTCAAATAGCAAATTCCAAGTTCTCTTCTTAATTAAGTGAATTTTTCAGGAGTTAAGGGTGTTGTGAAAATATCTGCAAGTTGATTTTCCGTAGTTATATGTACAAGTTCAAAATGACCCTTACTCACATGATCTCGCAAGAAGTGATGTCTAATCTCTATGTGCTTTGTGCGAGAGTGCAAAACAAGATTTTTGGAAAGATTAATCGCAGAAGTGTTATCACAAAGAATGGGTGTGTTATTCAAAGAAATACCAAAGTCAACTAACTGTTGTTGGATCTAAAGCACTTGGGCTGCACAACTGCCTGCCGCCATGTACTCGGCTTCAACAATTGACAATGTTGTAGTATTTTATTTTCTAGAGGCCCATGAGACCATGCAACCTCCAAGAAATTGACAGTACCCACTTGTGCTCTTACGATCCACTAAACACCCAGCATAATTGGAATTCGTGTAAGCTACCAAATCAAAAGTGTAGCTACGTGGAAACCAAAGACCAAGATCCGTAGTGCCTAGCAAGTATCTGAAAATCCTTTTGACTGCTAACATGTGTAAATTTTTAGGATCAGATTAAAATCTTGCACACATGCAAACACTAAACATGATATCTGGCCTACTAACAATCAAGTACAATAAGGAACCAATCATCCCTCTAAAAAGTTTCTGATCGACAGACTTATCTTCTTCATTTTTCGTCAATTTCACTGTTGTAGACATCGACGTCTTTTGTGGCTTTGCCTTGTCGAATTTGAATTTTTTGATGAGCTCCTTTGTGTATTTCCTTTGATTGATGAAGATGCCATCTTTTACCTGCTTCACCTGTAAAACCAAAAAGTATGTCAACTCTCCCATCAAACTCATCTCAAACTCTCCCTGCATCAATTTTACAAAGTCATCATTTAATGAATCAGAAGTGGCTCCAAAAATAATGTCATCAACGTATACCTGAACGATAAGCATGTGTTTATTGTTGCTTTTAATGAAAAGAGTTTGATCGATATTACCTCTCTTGAAGACATTTTCTGAAAGAAAAGTACTTAGCCTTTCATACCACGCACGGGGGGTTTGTTTCAGACCATAAAGTGCTTTGTCAAGTTTGAATACATGGTCCAGATGCTTCTCATCTTCAAAACCCGGTGG
Source organism: Amorphophallus konjac (assembly GCA_022559845.1). Taxonomy (NCBI): domain Eukaryota; kingdom Viridiplantae; phylum Streptophyta; class Magnoliopsida; order Alismatales; family Araceae; genus Amorphophallus; species Amorphophallus konjac. The sequence goes on from CM040122.1 coordinate 143,785,839, forward strand.
CTGCTCAACATAGACGTCCTCCTTCACTACACCATTAAAAAAGGCACTTTTAACGTCCATTTGAAAGAGTTTTATATTCCTAGAGCATGTAAAGACAAGTAATATTCTAACAGCCTCAAGCCTAGCCACGGGTGCAAATGATTCATCAAAATCAATTCCTAATTCTTGACTATAACCTTGGGCTACAAGCCAAGCTTTATTCCTAATCATGACCCCTTGATCACTAAGTTTGTTTTGAAAAATCCACTTAGTTCCTATCACCGGGTGGTTCTTAGGTCTAGGCACAAGATACCACACCTCATTCCTTTGGAATTGGTGTAATTCCTCCTGCATAGCCAAGATCTGGAAATTATCATTTAATGCTTCATTTATAGATTTGGGCTCAATATCAGAAACAAATGCAAGATTATCAATTTCTTCAACTTCTCTGATTGAAGCCCTTGTTCTTATGCCTTGTTCCATGTTTCCTATGACATTGTCTTGTGGGTGGTCCTTGTGGAATGTCCATTGCTTGGGGAGCTTCTCATTTTGAGTTGGAGCTTCATCATTTTTGTTGCAATCCTCATTTTGGGTTGGAGCTTCATCATTCTTGTTGCTTGACTCTACTTGATCCACATCTTGATTTTCCTTATCTTTCTTTTCTTCTCCATTTTCATGCCCTTCATCAAGAAAATGATTATCTTTTTCAGACATTCTTAATGTGTATTCATCAATGATCACATTAGGGCTTTCCTCTACCACAAGAGTACGTAGGTTATATACTCGATATGCTCTAGATGATGAAGAATAACTAAGAAATATACCTCTATCACTCTTTGTGGCAAATTTCTCCAAATAATCTTTAGAATTATTCAAGATGAAACATGGAGAACCAAAAGGTTTAAGATATGGGCTTCTTACCTTTGTACAGCTCATATGGAGTTTTCTTGAGTATAGGTCTTACCACGGCTCGATTGATGATGTAGCAGGCCGTGCGTACCGCCTCGGCCCAGAAATATGTTGGTAAGCCATTTTCTGCAAGTATTGTCCTCGCCATCTCCACGAGCGTCCTATTCTTTCTTTCCACGACTCCGTTTTATTGTGGGGTTTGAGGTGCAGAAAAGTTGTGTGTAAATCCCTGCTTCCTGTAAAAATCATCAAAGTCATGGTTATCAAACTCTCTTCCATGATCACTTCTAATTACTTTAATTTGATACCCCTTATCAGTTTGTAAGTTCCTGCAAAGATCTTCGAACTCCTGCAAAGCATCATTCTTATGGGTTAAAAATAACACCCAAGTGAATCTTGAGTAATCATCTACAATAACAAACCCATAAAGTTTCCCTCCAAGACCGTGTGTCCTAGTGGGACCAAATAAGTCTAGATGAAGGAGTTCAAAGGGTCTAGTGGTCGTGACAATGTTTTTGGATTTAAAAGACACTCTGGTCTGTTTTCCCATAGCACATGCATCACAAATTTTATTTTCATCCAAATTTAATTTTGGTAAGCCTCTTACCAAATCTTTTCTAAACAGTTTTGAAAGAACACTAAAACTGGCATGACCAAGTCATCGATGCCACAACCATGCATCATCCGATTTATTTGCAACCAAACAAAGATTTTTATTTTATGAATTTTCAAGATCAACAGAGTAGATGTTTACATCTCTAACACCAATGAACTTTATTTCATGTGAAACTTTATCTATAATGGAGCAGTGTATGTTTTCAAAAATGACTTTGTGACCCTTGTCACAAAGTTGACTGGTGCTAAGCAAACTGTGATTCAAACCATTTACAAGCAAGACATCTTCAATGAATTGGTTTGAATCCTTACCTATTCGTCTAATTCCCATAATTTTACCTTTGTCGTTTCCGCCAAAGGTGACCAATCTGCCTCCCTTTTCCTTCAGGTCTGAGAAGAGTTCCTTATTGCCTGTCATGTGTCTGGAGCATCCACTGTCCAGATACCATTTGTTCCACTTGGCTCTTAAGCAGACCTGCACAGTCAAAATAACTCTCAAGTTGATTTAGGTACCCAAGTAAGCTTGGGTCCCAAAGTGTTAGTCCTACCATGAGAGAAATACATTATGTTTTTCTTTTCAAAATATTCATCATTGGCCCTCATCAAATCACAAACATACATTGAGTGGCCAAACATTCCCCAATAGAAGCATGTGACATTTGGCTTTCTAAACCGACTCCTATGCATGTAAGGTCTATCAACAAAAGAGTTCATGCATGAGTCAACATGATTAAAGCCATATGAGTCAAATGATTTTTCAACTTTGTTTTTCACAAATGAATTTTTCTTTGTGGGTGAGCGCCCCACATTAATACTTTCATTTCTAGCATTTCCATTGCTAGCCTCACAAAGTTCAACAATTTTCTCTTTTCCTTTCAATTGTTTTTGAGTAACATCTTTCAAACATTTCAATTCAACATGCATGGTTTCGAAGTTAGTTTCCAACTCTTTCTTTAATTTTTCACATTCACTCAATCTCAACTTAAATTCATCCAACTCCTTTAACAGCTTCTCATTTTCATTTTTCAAATCATCCACTTTTTCATAGGCATTCTATTTTTCAATTTCCAAACATGCCAATTCATCTTCATACAATGTCATTTTGGATTGAAAGTCTTCTTTATCTTCTTTGAACTTTTCCATTTACATTTCATAAAAGTTGCACCTAGCACATGGATTTGTTGAACTAATCAACTCATGAAATTTCATTTTCAAGTTCTTAACAGTAGTTTTTGACTTCTTGTACTTTTGGTACAACTCAGCATATGCAAATTGCCATTGATCAAGAGTGAGATTTTCAGAATCGAAATTTACCTCGGAGTGTTCCTCATCCGCCATCAAGCAAAGATTATGGACTAACTCGTCTAGTCCATCCATGTTCCCTTTGGATGTTGAGCTATCCGAGTCTTCATCGCTCCAGGTGGCTTTCATGGCCTTTCCTTTCTTGACCTTGTCCTTCTTCATCTTTTTCTAGAGGTCGGGGCATTGACCCCTCATGTGGCCGGGCTTCTTACATTCGTAACATATAATCTCCTCTTTCTTGCTCGGCTCTCCTTTCTTGAAGGTGTTTCTTCTCAAGAATCTCCTCGGGAAGTTTCGTTCCCGTTTGGTCTTTCTAAAGAATTTCCTGGCTCTCCTTGTGACTAGAGCCATCAACTCCTCTTCCTCACTATCAATGCTTGATTTTCCATCACTATCGTCCGACGATGCTGGATATGCCTTCAAAGCAATCGTCTTCTTCTTTTTGCTTTCTTCCTCAGCTGGCTTCATAATGTTGATTTCATACGTCATCAATGATCCAATGAGTTGATCCACCGTGAGTGTGGTGAGATCCTTTGAATCTTCGATGACGGTCGCCTTGGTGTGCCATGGAGGTGTGAGAGACCGCAACACCTTTCTCACCAAATCTTGATTCGAGTACTCCTTTCCCAAAGCCTTCAAATTGTTGGTTATCTCACTCAGACTTGCGTACATTTGCGTTATGTTCTCCTCAGGCTTCATTGTAAAAAGCTCATATTCCCGAACCAACAGATTTGCTTTAGTCTCCCGTACTTCTGAAGTACCTTCATAGATGGTCTTCAATTTGTTCCACATTTTCTGTGCAGAAGAACACATAGAAATATGTGAGTACTCATTAGGATGTATAGCGCATTGAATGATATTCATAGCTCTAAAGTTTGCACATGATTTCTTAATATGCTCATCACCCCATCCATCCTCATTTGGAGGTAAAACATAGGGACCTTTGTTGATGACCTTCTAGGTGTCATAGTCCTGTGCTCGCATGAACATAATCATACGATTTTTCCAATAGGGATAGTTAGTCCCATCAAAGAAGGGAGGTCTATGAATCGAATGTCTCTCGGGGATCATTCCCTTGTTGGCCATATCAAGAGATCTTTCATCTACAACCGTGAGGTTGTCCTAAAATTAGAGACATCGCTCTGATATCAGATTGTTGTCCCTAAGATTTTCGTATGGACAAGAAGGGGGGTTGAATTGTCCCCGCCAAGCATGATGGTAGTTTTTAAAATTAACGCAGCAAATTAATTAACTACCAACCCAAATGATGATTGGACAAAACACACGCTATGAAGAGATTAATTCTCTCAAGCTTACCGTTCTCACACGATCAATAAAAATAATATACTCAAGCAAACCACAATCAACCACAATGCGAGAAGGATTTTTAGGTGGTTCGGGAGCACGACGGGCTCCCTACATCCACCCCTCACCGAATCGGTGAGGATACACTCGCTTCAAATGAAGCGTACGGAGCTTCCGCTCCAATAAACACGGAGACGTAGTCTCCTACACGATCCTACCACGGATCAACAAACACACACACTCACCGCAACACCCGCGGCACAAGAACACCACAACCGTTCGCAGACGGTCAACAGACTCACAGAGTTGAAGTTACAAAAATAAAGATATGTTCAATACAAGCATGGAAACATGAAGCAAATGACTCCACTAGACATAAACAAGATCTAGAAAGAACTCTCCAAGGAAAGAAAGGGCTATAGAAATTCATCTCTAAGCCTCGGGTTAGAAAGAAGCCGGATGTTGACGATGTGAACGTCCTCGCGTTCCCCTTCTCGTTCCGCTCATTTTCTTCTTCAATCACGAACTCCAGAAACGATCGGAAGTAGATGAAAACCTTGGATCTTTGCTCAACTTCTCTCCTTCTCCCTTTCTTCTCCTACAAGATAGATAGACAACATTAGAAACCCCTTAAAGATCTCCCAAATTCGTAACTCATATATATGTCCACAAGAGAGGCATGAAAAGACCAAGAAACCCATGTTTAAACCCCTCAAAATATAGTCTAACATGTGTATGTATGCCCTAGGGATATTGGGGTCAAGTTTGGCCCCAAATGGATTGGGTTTAGTGGGTTTTTGGATGGATTTCGTGAAACCCAAATTCATAGCAGAGAATTTCCGGTCGACCGGATTCATTTGGGCGGTCGATCAGACCAACAAGAATTCTGTTTTGGTCGTAGCAGAGAATAACCGATCGACCGATTACACTGGGCCAGTCGACCGGACAGAACAGAAATGGGTTCTATCTAGTTGATACAGACATGAACCGGTCGACCGGTTATATGGGGCCGGTCGACCGGACAGAACAAGGTTCTATCTTGTTTTAAGCGGTCGACCGGAATTAAGTAAAATCCGGTTTTTTGAAGTTATAAAGGGGCTAATGCAAGGGATTGATATGCATGATGTATATACATGTTACCCCAATGTAAAAACAACAAAATGAACACTATGAATGAATCACATCAAGAACATCACAATCAAACTAAGCAACAAACATCCTCATGTTTAATTGACATGAATGCTCAATGTGATGCTAGGTTTCAACTAATTAATTATATGCAATACAAGCCAAGAACTAATGTCACCTTTTGAAAACTCTAAAAGAATATGCAAGAATGCACTTTGAAAACAAATGAGACACACCTAGCATGAGTGACCTATCACCATGAGTGTGAGCAAGGTGTGAAACCCAAAAGAACTATTTTCAACCAATCTTCACAACACATGATTACTCAATATGCAAGTTCCATCCAAAGCCTTCCAGAATTGCATAAGAGTGAACATTTGTTACCTTCACAATCCCAATGACTGTTTTGCAATATTGGATCTTACCATTTCCTTTTAGTGGTCATTGCATGGGATTTTCAACATGTTTGGTCTTGTTGATGATGCGGTACATGTTCATCCAATCCTTTGACTTGAAAAGGATATTCACCTTCAATTTTGGTCCTGCAAAGAAAAGTTATCATATTTTGCATTAGATCCTTGATAATCATTCAAGCATCAATTGATGTTTTGCATACCACATGCACACAAGCATGCACACAAGTTTTGTCAACATTAAAACTAAATCATCAAACTCAGCAAGGGGTCCAACAGTCGGTAATCGATACATAGCTTGAGGGATCCATCTTTCTTTCTGACGAATAAGACCGGCGCACCTCAAGGGGATGTGCTGGGTCGAATGAAACTAGCAACTCCTGAAGTTGCCTCTTCAGTTCCTTGAGTTCCGTAGGGGACATCTTGTAGGGAGTTATTGAAACAGGTGTTGCTCCAGGAATAAGTTCAATGGAGAAGTTTACTTCCCTTTCGGGTGGTAAATCAGGTAAATCCTATGGAAATACATCGAGGAACACTTTGACAATAGGAATTTCTTCTATGGAGATTTTCTAGGACTCGGTGACAATCACGGAAGCAAGAAAAGCTTCACATCCTTGCGAAATGAGTTTGCAAGCGTGAAGAGAAGAGATGATGGTATGATGCTTCCTATACTTGATGCCAAGGAAAGAGAATCACGGGAGACCTGGTTTTCGAAAAGAAATTCTCCTATTGCCACAATTAATATAGGCGTCAGGGTCAACAAGCCAATCTACACCTAGGATGGCATCGTAGCCATTCATGTCAAGGCATACGAGGTTTGCGAGAAGATTATGGCCTTCTACAGTTACCTTACTATCTGGATAGTGGGTTGTAAGTTTTGTTCCGGGGCCTAAAGGTGTTGTAATTGCTAGGTCCGATGGTAGAGGAACATGTGAAATTGGTAAAGTTTTTGCAAAGGTAGTAGATATAAAAGAATCAGAGGCACCAGTATCGAATAACACAAATGCAGGATGCGAATAAATTTGAATGGTACCTTCCATTAGCCCATCATCCTTGGGCGTTTCTTTATCCATCATGCCGTTGAGGCGAGCTTGGTGCCTACGTCCGCCATTAGAGGGTTGTTCCTTCAAAAGAGGGCAATCGGGCATACGGTGCTCCCGACTTCCACATCGTAAACAAGCGCCAAGGCGCTTCCAACATTCTTCAGCCGAATGGCTGAACTTCTCACAAAATGTACAAGCAGTTGCGACTGATCCTTCTTCCTCCTTGATATTTTTGCCCTTGCCGTTGCCACTCTCGTTGCCATTACGGGATCGCTTCTTGTTGTCACGGGACTTGTAGGGTTTCGTGATGCTGAATCTCTCTCCTTTCTTTCCTCATCGATCGAACTTTCGGCTAGACTCCTCTTCCTTGCCCTTAAAATTTTCTACCTTTTCTAAGGTCCTTTCACATAAATGTGCCCGTTGGACCATCTCCGCATAAGTGTGGATATTCCGGGGTCCAAGTTGAGTAACAAAAATGGGCCTTAAGCCATCCATAAATCAGTTAGCCTTCAATAGATCAGTACTAACCAGGTGAGGAGCACATGGAGCAAGATGAGAGAATTGAAGCTCATATTCTACCACGGACATCATGCCTTGGCGAAGAGAGGCGAATTCAGCGGCTTTTGTCTCCTTGACGTGCTCAGAGAAGTATTTCGCTCGAAAGAGTGTAAGAAATTCCTCTCGCGTAAGCTATGCATTTGTGGTTGTGCCTTCCACCACGTACATGCATCCTTGTTCATTTGAAATGTGGCGAGATAGACTTTCTCTTGATCGGTGCATTGCATGACCTCAAATATACGTTTCATATCATCAATCCAATTTTCTTCTTCGTCGGGATTGGCAGATCCTGAGAATCGGGGAGGATTTAAGCTTCAAAAATTCCCGTGTAAGTTTCCCGCGCCTACCCGAGTGCCAGCTTGGGCCACGGCTTGGAGAGCTTGGGTGAGACTCGCAATAGTTTATTACATCTCGTCCCAGTTGACATGGTGAGCCATTTTTGGATGGTACCTAAGAAGAAGAACAGTTTGTTAATTCCTATAGAATCGATAGAAATTAATCTAGAGGTAATTTCTAATTAACTATCTCATCCCGGGCTCTACCCAATTCTCACATAGGTGGGAAATTTCTTTCCGTAGTACATAGGTGTGGGTCCTTAATCCTTGGACTTAGTCTATGACATGACATTTTCCTAGGACTTACTTATGCCTAGGCTCTGATACCACTTTAACTATCACACCCTGAGATTATGCAGCAGAACTAATCGGGAACATGAACAGCCAGCTAGTACGCCGCAAGTGAGCATTATAATCAGAGCGCTAACACATTCACACATAAAAATGAATGCACCATAATTGGACAAACCTTTACTTTTATTGAATAATAATCAAAAGTACATAATGTTGACTCTTGACTCCTTAACTAACTAGACTCAATCAAAATGAAAAGTACATAGGGTTACTCAAGAAAGTAAAAATTACATCATATGACTCCAGACTAACATAAGGACTTATAACACGCTAAGTCTTCTCTCGAATCTTCAATCATCACTCTCGGACCCATCATCGGAATACTCAGAATCCGATCCACTAGAGTTTCGTGGGAAGATTTGAAATATAGGGTAATGAGCACACTTGCCCAATAGGTATCTTCATATCAACATGAAGGTAATGTTTAAGTAATTAACATTTTAGCTCTAGAAAATAAGATAAAAAGGAATGCGGTAAATCATACGAATAAAATTCAAGTAACATTAATAACGAGGTATAGATCATAAAGATATGAAGAATGTGAAGGGATAATAGAGCATGATGAAGCTACATATAAGGTAAAGTGGCCTTTCATGAACTAGAATGTACTTTTCATAACCATAAAGGCTATGCACTAGAAAGTCATGTAACAAAAATGTACTAGCAAGTATGTAAATTTCACAAGATTGCCTCGTGGTTTTCACCCGTTTATAAAAAAAGTACTCCCAACGCAATGCGACGCCAGTAAGTGATGCGGGACGGACACACGAACCTGGGACTCTAGCTCGCAACTCGTCCCTAGCGAGGGAAACGTGGGATTGTGCGCGGTTGAAAAAATGACAATGAGTCAACGGTACTCGGCTCTTCCGCGTGTACTCGGATTGAGTCACGGGACGGGTTCACTCATTCACTCTCGCAGCGGTGATAAAAATAAATATCGAGCTAATTACCTATCACTCTAGCAGCGGCATTCAAAAGTATACGAGTAAAGCAAATGCCTACGAGGAGGGTGGCGAGTGTACCTCCACACTCCGAGCATGGGGAAGACGACCCCGGCCAAGTACGGTAACTCCTGGTAAAAATATTATAATAATTACATAAATGAATTTACTTCCCACTCTACGCAGGGAGGTAAAGGGCTACAAGTGGGGCCTGGGAGGACCGATCTTGGGTTGACGAGCAGCAATTTGGGTCGGTGACGGGCTGTTGGTCTGACTCGGTGCCGACTCGGTACTGTTCCCACTCGGTACAGCATGGGAACTCTGCAACTGGGACGGCGGCTTCTGGGCGACTCCTTGCTGCGGTGGCTTGCTGGGGCGCTTCTGAAGGGTTGTCGATTGACCTCCGGGAGCGGCGGTCGCCGAAGGTAAGTTGGCATATTTTTCGAGGAATTAAATCTCGGACTGAGTTGTGCTGGCTGGGCTCGGATCTGCTATGCGCGCCTCCACGAGAAGAATTTCTACGGCCAGATCCAATGTCAGATTGATGCAAAAGAGATACCGATGGATAGAGGACTCAGAGGGATACAACATATAATTTTTACCGGTCCATCAAGTGAATGGATTGAAAATTAAAACGACTGTGCCACAAATGTTTTTGCTAGCTCAGACTGACAGACACACATGACAGACTGAGTTTCCTGTAAAAATGAATTTTGACCGAAGGGAAAAACATAGATCTAGACTCCACAAAAAGTATGGTCTAAAGGGGGGTACGTGAGGAACATTTGAGAATTTTTGGAGATTTTCTGGAGAGGGCTAAGGTGGTGGAAAAAATATCACAACAGGACACTGTCCCGCAGATCTACAAACTGATAGATTACTAGGGGGAAGAATAAAAATATGGGGAAAATACCAAACGGTGGCGGAATGACACAAAAATTAAACTGGAGATTAAGGGTGACAGAGAGAACAAACCCTCAAAGTTTGGGCTCTATCAGACAACATGAGAAAAAGATAAAAATACAGCTTTGAGATTCTATCCTGATTTAGACTGAACTCTGGCGATGGTGGTGGCGGGGCGATGGCGGCACGATGGCGGCAGCGGCGGAGGAGCTGAATGTCTCACTTAGAGAGGGGGAGATGGGGGAGACTTCACACCTCTAGAATTGGTAGAAATCCATCTGCAAGGGGGAGAGAGGAGAGAGGAGGAGGGCGCCCTTGGGCCTTGCTCTTGGCAATTTCAAAAAAATTCATGCATTAATTCTATCACAATGGAAAATATAAGGGATTTATAGAAAAGTAAAAATGACCTTAACTACCCCTAGATCTAGGGTTAAAGAGGCGTAAACTAGGGATTTGGCATTTACTCCCCATGTGGTCAAATGGCCACATTAAATAAAAATACAAACTTGAATAAACAATATTAAATGGGGCACCCCCTTGACTTTAAGGGCCATCATTTTTGAATTTTTTCATTTTTTGTCCCCTTGAATGGTCAAGCTTTCTAGAAGCCCACCTTGGACATTTGACCAGCCCCACATGGGCCCTAGGGCTTAGGTGGACCAATGGGAAAAAAGGTATGGGGACCCTGTTGGACCTACTGGACTTTTGCACAAAAACCCACTAAAACCTAAAGACTCACATTTTGGCTTATACTTGCCATACAATTGCATACCTAATTACACAAGGGTATAAATGAAAATAAAAAGGATACGAATGCAAAATAAAATGTGGGTGGTCTTGCTCTGATGTCTCCATTAGTAAGCATCATATCCCATGGTTTATAGTATGTTTCCGACTATCTGCCGAGGGGGCTATCGTGGAGCCCTTGGACACTATCCGTGCCCGCTCTTGCATCTTCAAGTTATAAATCAAGATACTTCCACGAGAATAAAGTAGGCCAATAATGTACAAGTTCAAACTATAGTTTCATGATAACAAATATCAAGGTAAGAACGTACAAACATTGAAAACATGAGGTCAATGATGATTTAAAGATAAGGTCATGCTACGGAAGAAATTCGGCAGCGTAACGGCATGTTCCTTAACTTTCATAATTTATTAGGTAGCTTTTTGAATAAGGTATTAGGTTCTAGATAATCAATAGACCATCTAGGAACTTAAGAAAATCAACCCTTGGGTCAAACCTCAGGTTAAACAGAAACTGGGAAGAGGTGGTCATTACTCGACCGTTTCAGGACAGAGGTGGTCAAGACTAGACTGCTAAAATGAATTTGACGGTCAGGTCAGGACCGTATCTACATAGAGTCGACACATGAAGAAAGAAAGTGTCGACGCAGTGATCAAAATCTGGACTAACGCAGTCACGGGATGACCGTTACTTGATAGTAGCGGTCGCCTAATGGCCGTGACTATCCAGGACACAGAAAAAACATCGATAAGTGCTTTCTAGACAATTTGGGCTTTGAGAGTACAACCAGCTCAGCGTCCTAGTGAGAATCCCAGGCTCGCGGAGACTTGCAGAGGCCTTGAAACAAGATCACCTAGTCCGATGGAAGGAATATCTAATGGAGAGGGTCACAAGTCCAAGATTGTGTGCCTATAAAGTACAAAGTGTAACTAATACCCATGCACCGGAGTACGCACTATGTACTAATAAAAGACTCAAGGTGAGAGTGGATCGTGTAAAAACACCGATCAAACATGTATAAAACAAGTCTAATAATCCATGTGGAAATCCAATTTAATACAAACTATATGGTTTTGGCATGAAAGTAACATAAGTTTAAAATAGGTTTATAACACATAAAGAACATGAAATCTATCAAGATGGGTAGTCAACATAACTAAAATTATGAATACAACATCATAATCAGGGGTAAAACTTAATTATCTAGGTCTAATGTATGATAAGTAGGGCTATTCGACAATCTATTTCGGGTTAACAGCATGCATAAAACTGAAACATAAAAGCGGCCATATGAGGACCATTTTTGACAGTAGCGGTCTTGCCAGAACCACTTCTATACATACGCGGTCAGTCGAGGACCGCTAAAAGATGTTTGGCGGTCTTTGTGTGCCCGTTTCTATCCTGTCAACCCGAAGGGTAAAAAAATAAAGAAACTAAAGCCTATTCTAAGGCAATAAACCTCATGAAAACATGCTAGATAGAGAGATAAGATAGGATAGCTCATGGAGATGCATGGGTTACATGAATTAAGCCAAAATCATTAACTTTTCTTATTAAGAACATGGTTCATGCATGCAAAAATAAGTTAACTGTGCAGTGTAAATAAAACATGAAATTCGTCACATACAGAGCATGAAATCACATGAAATTAGATGACTTTTATTCCTAACTTGTTACTTTAGCCCTTTCATGAGATAACCTACCTTTGATTGGGTCCCTAAACTTCAAATTTTTGACTGGAAGTCGACCCTATTTTTTACACGTCCTGTGCTAAACCAACAACTTCTCGTCCCTCTATCTCCTGATCCTCTTGATCTAATTCCATAAAATTTGGAGGGTAGGTAGAAGATATAAAGGGGAACAAAAAGTTCTAAAGACTCAACTCAAACTAACCTCGTTTTGGGCTTCTAATTTCCTGATCTTTACTGGACGGGTGCATTGTTTCCTGTGCAGCCTATAGCAAACCAGAGACTTGCAGATTCTCTAACTCTCCAACGGTTGGATCTTCTAGTACGAAAATTGGAGGTGAGTTAGATAAAACTAAGGAGAACATAAAGTTCTAAAGAACCAACGTGAGATGAGGTCTCCTTACCGTCGAACTACGTGCTCCAAAATAAGGGTTTGCGTAGGTTGGACCTGAACCCTATTTATAAGGTTTGCCTAGGGTTTGGGGATTAGATCGAACTTAGAGTCCTAAATTGGGGTAGGATCGATCCTTAAAGAGTTCTAGAGTAGGTTTCCATGCTTGGTAGCTTTGAATCATGGAGATTGGGATGGGAAAAATTGGATCTTTCCATGCTTCCCACATCTTCATTCACGGAACCTAGTAGCGGTCGCATCGAGACCGTTATTGTATGAAGGCGGTCTCGCGATAGACCACATTTTGGTGGTTATTCTAAAAATTTCAGATTTTTGATTTTATCAACTATTTATCCCCTAATTGGTTTATTTATCTCATTTAAATCTGAAAATAGCCCCAATTACGTTTCCATAATTCGGCTTCGGCCTAAAGGGCTTGGAATTGGATCTTTGGGCCTATTTAAGTTGGGCTTAGCGCTTTGGTTAATATAGGGCCTTTGAATTAATTTAATTATCCTATAATTCTCTTAATAGCCCTTTAAACCTTTTTAATTGCTTAATAATTATATTTAATCCCTGAAAATTCCTAGAAAATTCTCGGGCGTTACACAAGGCATGCCTGAAGGATGATTTCCCAGTGCCCATCATTGAAGTGATGATTTATGCAACTACTCGCCATGAGTGTTGAATTCTCGATTTTGATGATGTCAATATGATATGTCTTTCTTGGTACTAACACTAATTTTATTCCTGCAAAAAATATGAGTCAGAATAATCCAACGAAAGAATCTCAAAGAGCATAGATTAGTTGATATGATGAGGCAAGGTTGGATAGATGCATCAACGCATCTAGCAGATACATCGATGCAGCCACAGACCTTTGAGCAATAAAAGAGATGCACCGACGCAACTAGCAGAATGAAGAAGAGATGCACCAACGCATCAAACAGAAAATTGACCTCCATACCAAATCAGGTCAATGCACACAATCTTTATTAAGCAACTAAATATCAACTTCTTCAAAGCTTCAGAAAGCTGCCTCAATTCTCTTAGTCAAAGTCACTATGATGAAATCAACAAAGTCGAAGCAACAGTCAGCTACAATTGTTAAAGACAAGTTGATGTATGCAAAGCAAATTGACCTTGATCAGGTCGATGCAGCTGAAGTCTTCATGTTATCAGGTTGATGCAGCTAGAGCCTTTACGCTTATCAGGTCGATGCAACAGCATTAGTTTTATTAGTAAGGTCGATGCAACAACATTGGTTTTATTAGTAAGGTCGATGCAGCAACATTGTTTTATCGTTTAGCAAGGTCGAAGCTTTGGTGGTGAGGTCAATGCTACAAGTCAACCATACAAGATCAGGTCGATGCAGATGGTCATACGTTAATAGGTTTGAAGATCCGAACTCCAGACTCTTAACTTGATTTTAAACCCGATTGGAAAGGTTGACTCAGCGATATAGTGGCACGTGATCCAAGAAAAGGTGGCATGCTTTTTCAGAGGTTTCTAGAGGAAGAATAGTTTGATTGCCAGGTGGACCAATGAGATATCACTAGGTTATTTGCCTCATCCGTTTCGCTCCGAAAGCTCTGTTCTATAATTATGAGCACTCTCGTTCAAAAGAGGGGCTGGAAAATTTAGAGAAGGAAAGCATATTGGACAGTTCCCTCTGAGAGAAAAGAAAGATAGAATTCCATAGAGAGAGGGAGAGAAGAGTGCCCAGCCAGTTTTATCGAGAATCCGATCTGAAGCTACATTGCTTCCTTTCTTATTTCCATCAAAGTTTTCTATTCTGAGTTTCTATTTTCCATTTTCTTCTGTTCTTTAGCATTGTGATTTCGTTTTGTGTTTCCCTCTGAGTGAAATCAGAGGAAGGGAGTCTAACTCCGGTGTCCCCTCTTTATGTTAAGAGGAAGAGAGGTCCGAGACCTCTGGTTATGTGAATTGCTGGGAGCAATTCACTGGGTTCTCTCTTGATAAAGATGAAGGGAGGTTGAACCTCTGGTGTTTCCTTCGAGGCTACAGGAGAAGCAAGGAATCTGTTCCTTGGGGAAGCTGTATGACAGCCGTTGTTGCAGACTAAGTTTGCTGTGATTGTTGCTTGTTCAAGCAAGGGTACCTCACTCGGTTCGAGTGAAGGAGTGGACGAAGGCAGATTGTTGGTCTGGCCAAACCACTATAAAAATTTCCTGTGTTCCACTTGATGGTTTGCCCACTTGCATATCCTTTCTAATCTCATTGTGTTGATCGATCACTTAGCATTCAGAGTGAGCTGCAACATTAATCAGGTGTATCAAAAGGTGCAGTTCGAAGGGTAGGCTACACCTATCTGGAAGGCTGCCTCTTGTGTGAGGAGATCTTTTGATCAAACCTCCGCCAAGCACCAGTGACCATGCTTGCAAGCTCATTCAGATGCTGAGTATGTTTCAATCTTGCTATCTCCTTGGTCATCAAGCTTTGCTCACTATCTTTGAATTTGCACTCTATCTATTTGATTGCTGGTCCCCTTTGTGCATAAGGTCTATTTAGTATTGTTATCGCTTGGATGCTCTTGATTAGCTTCTGGTTTATAGTTTGCTTTTTTTTGGGGGGGGCAGATATATTCATCCCCCCCTTTTATATCTATCCTTCCGTCTATCAATTGGTATCACAGCAGGTTTTCCATCATGTGGTCCAATGACCAGGAAAGACTTGAAATGAGCAATCCACGTTGCTTCATAGCTGAAGGGCACTCAATAAACAGGCCTCCTTACTTCAATGGTACTAACTACTTATATTGGAAGAACATGATGGAGGTATTTCTACGCGCTCAGAGCCATGAACTATGAATGGTCATAACCACTGGACCATTCGAGCTTCCAGAAGATGAAAGCACTTGGAGCAGGGAGCAGATCCGTGTATCAACTGTGAATTGGATATCAATGAACATCATGCATTGTGCTGTGCATCCTGAGAAATATTCTAGGATATCTTTGTGACAACCCAAACTCCGGATACCGGATATACCTGATAGGACTATCGAGTAGACCCGATATCACTTGGAACCTGTGAAGCCTCCCAAGAGCTGTAAAGCTCCAAAGGGATAAAAGGAATGTCGTATAGTACATTTTTAATTAACAGGTATAACAGTTAAAATTACTAAAGAATGTCCTATAGTACATTGAATGTCGTATAGTACATTGAAGTCGTAGATATAACAGTAAGCAATTAAATTTCATTAATCAGGTTTGCTAAAGTAGCAGAAATAAAATTACTTTTTAATTAACAGTTAAAATTAACAATTATACCAGAGTCTAGTCCAAAGGAAAGACAAGTACAGTCGGATAGAAAGAAAGACGTACACAGAGGTCGGGGGAAGCCCGGCCCGACGTAGGTACCGCTGGCAACTATGAACTCGCCACACCAGGAACCACAAAGGAAGAAGAGACAACCCCACCTGAAAAGCAGGGGTGAGCCTCGTGTCACTGGCCCAGTAGGGGTCACGCGGATCCCCACTGAAAAATAACGTAGTAACACGGAACAACAGCCAAAACAACAGTAGTAGTAAAGCTGGAAAAGCTAAACTACAACTAGAAAGCTGTAAAAGAAAATCAGAACAGCGGGAGTAGAACAACTAAAAGAAAAGGGAAAAGTAAAGCCACGGAAAGACCGGAACACAGTCTTCGAGAGAAGCTCGGCTCCCTCAGCTACCCCAACAACGACAAAAAGGCGAACCCTGATCTCACAAAGTCAGGAGTTATCGAACCGTCGGCAGGCACAAGGCCCAAGGCCTACTAAAATAGGCAAAAGCCTAGAAAAGACCTAGACAGACAACAGACTCTGACGCATACACGACTAGAACATTGTGTGTTCGACACTGAGCTATCCTTGGTAGAGCCGAGAACGGACTAACTCGGAAGGAAAAGCAGAACTTGGATGAAGCCAAGGTCAGGCTAACTCGGAAGGGGAAAATAGACTCCGAGAAACGCGAGAGTCACGTGTCACGTGACGGGAGCACCTCCTCATAAGAAGAACAGCCAGATGCGTCCACTGACGTCTTACACTGTGCCACAAGTATCTCACTATGGACGTCGAGAATGATGGAGACTGAGATACTCTCTGAACCAGAACAGGAACTATAGTAACGAGTGACTAGTCAGGGTCACGCCCGTCGGCGTCAGTCCTAAACGCCCCTGACCACATGTGCACACACTGACTCTTGTCTAGAGTCAGGCTTCTAGCTAGTTTTCCCCCCAGTAGGAGGCTACTATTAAGCAGGGGCCCACGGAAACTAGCTTACAAACCATAAGACGGGACTACCCCGCCACCTCTCCTAGGTGGGATCGACGCTAAACGTCATCGGGCTATGACTAGTGGAGGCTCACTAGACACAAAGACTCGGAAACATGAGTGTTAGAGTACAAATAGGCCAAGAAAGTACTATCGCACGTACTACGAAGCACAAAGGTAGTACACCAACTACCAACAAGCTCAAGACAGGGCAACTAGACCTACCAACGCAATGATCCTTGAGTCTCATGACTCGGAGTCAAGATCATTACACAACGACGGAACAAGCCGCCAATCAGTCTAATCCTAAGACAGAGGAAATGACACATCCACATAAAATGACTTACAGAGACCTGAGGGATCATCAAGACTCTCAAAGCACCTGGACATGCAAACTAAGATAAGACAGTACCTCTAGGCGTCTCGAGCTATTCAGAATAGTCGAGACACACGCAAGGTTACTTGTCAACCACTGGGTCACACCGGGTTGACCAGGACCTAAATAATGACTCTGAAGTGATACAGAAACCTACCCAATAGTAGGGTACGCCTGGCTATCTGATAACATGGTTATAGCCTTCATAGGACATCAAAATGCATCCACGTGACAATAGGCAAACCACGAGGTCAAGCCGAGGCACTTGGAAACCAACACATAGGGAAACGACA
The DNA here is from genome assembly GCA_022559845.1 of Amorphophallus konjac. Lineage (NCBI taxonomy): Eukaryota > Viridiplantae > Streptophyta > Magnoliopsida > Alismatales > Araceae > Amorphophallus > Amorphophallus konjac. Next base: position 143,803,392 of record CM040122.1, read on the forward strand.
CGTAGGAATTAAGCGGAGAAACATACGCTGGCGGTCATAGAATGGGCCGCTAGGTGACTGTAGCGGTCAAGGATTAGGCAGCTAAACCCAGTCAATCCTGAAGCGACCTATTCAGTCAAACCACCAAAGCGGTCTAATATAGACCCGCCACACGGACTAGGCGGTCCAAGAGACAACCGCCACACTAACCGCCCTAAAACATTGACCTAAGTCAAAACGACTTGTAGCGGTCTAAGAAAGGCGAGCTACAGTGAAGAAACGCATGAAGGTTGGGCCGCCAAGGCCAACCGACTTAAAATCTTGACTAGGTCTAAAACCACGGTAACATGAATACCGAGGCAGACCACAAGCCTACGAACACCCCAAAAGCATGATTTTACCCAAACGAGATAAAACCCACTCATATGCTCACCGTTCGGTGTAAAACTACGAGGGAACGTAGAAAGGAAGTAGGTGATTAATTTCCCTACCTCCACCGAAGATTCTGTGTGCTGAAGCGACTAAACCGCGTTGAAAACCACCAAAACAACGAACCGCGCTGGCTTTGAATCCACCGAGGGATTGCGCCGCGCCACGCTCAATCCGTCGCCCCATCATGCGTCCCGATCACTCCATCGCGTCCTCGCCTCAGCCAGCGCGCGAACGGTGTGCACCCCGCGTCGAGAGGAGCAGAGGGGAGAGAGAATGAGAGAGAGAAAGAGAGGTAAGAAATGAGGGAGGAGAGAGGGTAAGGAAGGTTAAATAGAAAGAAAATTAGGAATTTTTCTAATTTTTTGAAATTCTAATTTTTGTGCCAAAAATCCCCTAATTCAGAAAAATATGCAAAATAGCCGAAACAATCCTCTCAAAGAGTACAACGCAACTACGGCGTCCACGAGTCGATGAACTGAGAAATAAACTCTCCACAGGGTTCTGTAACTTGTACGAGAGAAAATCTCACACGAATCGTAAAACTCAACTCAGGACTCACAAAAGCAATCCGAAAGCACTCCGATAAGGATTCAAAAGATCCGATAAGAGTCCAGGGTATTACAATCTGCATGCAAGACAGCCAAGAAAATGTGGGATGAACTTCAATTGATCTATGAAGGAACATCACAAGTGCGAGCCACCAAGGTAAATATGCTAACCTCTGATTATGAACTATTTAAAATGAAGCCCGATGAAACCATATCATAGATGTATGCTAGGCTCTCACAAGTTATCAACAGTCTGAAGGCTCTGGGCAAACAAATTCAGGAAAGTGACTTGGTTAGGAATGTCCTTAGGTCCCTAACCCCGGTGTGGCACACAAAAGCCATTGTATTAGAAGAATCTAAGGATATATCCAACATGATTGTCACAGAGCTGATAGGATCCCTGATGGCTTACGAGATCTACCTTAAGAGGAATACATAAGAGAACAAGAAAGGAAAAACTATAGCTCTTAAGGTATCTAGAAGCAGTGGTGAAAGTAGTGAGTATGATAATTTCTGAGACCTCGATGATGAGCAACAGGCTATGCTGACCCGACAGTTATAGAAATTCGAGAGGACCAGAGGTAAAACTTTCAGAAGGAGGAGGCCACAACAAGCTGGTAAGAACACCAATTTTAAATTTGATAAAAATAAAAATTCTGACAAGATTACATGCTTTCACTGTAAAAAGCCAGGTCATATGAAGAATGAATGCCCGGAGCTCATGAGGACGAATGTAAAAGTGCAGAAGAAAAAGCCTTTGGCCATGGTTTGCGCATGGAGTGATGAAGAAGAAGACCCTGAGAGTGGATCTTCAGAGGAAGAAGAGCAAGGACTATGTCTTATGGTTGACAACGACAATGAGGTAAGCAATCCTTTTGAGAATTATTCTATTGACGAATGGGAGGATGCTTACGCTGACTTGCTAGATAAATTAAAGTGTCAACCCAAAGATTACAAGTCTATGAAAAGAAAATTGAACAACATCCTTAATGATAAAGTTTTCTTGGAAAAAGAAATTGAAGACCTTAAGAAACAGCTTGAGGAAATGAATCCACTAAAAATTGAAAATGAAAATCTCATAACATAAAAGGAAGAAATCAGGAACAATCTGGATGAATTTAAAATAAAGTTTCAAGAAATTCAGAAAGAAAAGGAGTTGACAAAAGAAAACTATGAGGCTGTGAAAAATGCAAATTCTGAAATATTGAAACAATGTGAACAACTTCAAAGAGATTTAGATGATAAACAGAAAACGCTGGAGAATTTTGTGCAAGGAAAGAATAACCTAGATACAACGCTAGGTGTAAAAATTAACTTCAACAAAGAAGCTCTAGGCTATAACCCAACAAATAAAAAACCCTTTGAGTTTAAAACTACAACTTTCTGCCCATGCAAAGGAAAGGAAAAACTCGATACCCCATCCAGTTCCAACAGTAATCAAAATGTTCAGCAACCCAAATTGATGAACTTCATACAAGCTAATTCAACAAACTTTGCTAGACAACCAATCAAAACTCAAGGGAACTTAACTGGCAAGACTACCATGCATCGACCCAATTTCATTGATGCATCGAAGTACTCTATCTTTCACAAAGTTAAGATTGGTATTCATAATGTCATGCCTCAAAGCAGCGCACTTAATAGGTCGAGGCAGGTGACCCAAGATAAGAAACCATCAACTAAAATGAACATGGATAAAAGTGGGGCACACTGGTCAAATTCTGTCTACTCACCAAGATACTTTAACAATCATGATTTTCCAAGACATAATGGATACATGAAATTCTCAAGGAAGAATCAGTCAACTAATTGGAACAAGTTTTCTCCTAGTAAAGTCCAAAGTGAACAGAAGATTGTGAATAATTTCACCAAAACTGTTAACAAGAAACATGATAAGAAAAACATTTTTAAATAGTTTTGGATTCCGAAAAGCTTGCTAAAGGATTTGAATGATGTCTTTGGACCCAATCTTCTCTGGGTTCCAAACTCTCTTGCTTGATTTGTTTTCAGGTTTGTCTGGCAGCCCTGAACAGCAGATGGTATTTAGATAGTGGCTGTTCCAGACATATGACAGGAGATAGAAGCAAATTCAGTGAGCAACAGTTGAAGGTAGGAGGACTTGTCAAATTTGGAGGGAAAAACAAAGGTAGAATAATCAGTTCAGGAACAATTGGTAAGCTCCCTTCAAACATTGTTGAAAAGGTTCTTTTAGTTGAAGGTCTCGAACATAATTTACTTAGCATCAGTCAATTGTGTGACAAAGGTCACCAAGTCATTTTTGACAATCATGCTTGCAAAATTCTTGAAGCAAATTCTGACCAAGTTAAATTTGTAGGACAGAGAGTGAATAACGTCTACATAGTAGACTTAAATGATCCATCTGCATCAAATCTCTACTTGTCAGCTAGTTTAGAAAATGATGCTTTTAATTGGCATAGGAGACTGGGACATGCTAGTTATAGCACTCTAAACAAATTTGTTAACCATGATCTGATCAGAGGCCTACCCAAAATAAAATTTTTGAAGAAATTTAAAATGTGTGATGCATGTGCTATGGGTAAACAAACTAGAACATCATTCAAACTTAGGACAGAACCCCTGTCCTCTAAACCTTTTGAATTTTTGCACATGGATCTTTTTGTTCCCTCTCGTTCACTGAGCTTCAATGGTAAAAGATTTGGATTTGTAATTGTGGATGACTTTACCCATTCTACATGGATTTTCTTTCTTGCCCATAAAAATGATGCATTCCATAAATTCAAACTATTTTTAAATAAAACAAACCAAGAGGGTAAGCTTAAGATATGCATAATCCAATCTAATCATGTAGGAGAGTTTGAGAATTCTATGTTTTCTGATCTATGTGATAGTGAAGGACTAACTCACAGATTTTCTTCTCCCAGGACTCCAGAGTAGAATGGCATAGTGGAAAGAAGAAACCGGACCATAGTTGAAATGGTCAGAACCATGCTCGTGGAGAGTCAGCTACATAGAAAATTTTGGGCAGAGGCGGCCAACACTGCATGCTATACTATCAACAGGGCCATGGTAAGACCTATCCATAAGAAAACCCCCCATGAGCTTTTAAAAGGTAAGAAGCCAAATGTGGCTTACTTTAGGATTTTCGGTTCTAAATGCTTCATTCACAACAACAATAAAAATGACCTTACTAAGTTTGAAGCCAAGAGTACCCCAAGATTTTTTCTAGGATACTATGAAACATCTAGGACATATAGGGTTTTCAATATAACTGATCAAACAGTAGAGGAGTTTCCTCATGTTTTTTTTAATGAAACCATCAATTCTACTAACTTGGATGATGATGACAGGAATTCAAGACAAGATGGAGATTCTGAAAGAAAAATTAAATGAAGAACCAAAGGCACCTAAACCTGCTGCACAAGTTGAACCAGTTCAGGGTGAGTCAGCCGAGCAAGGTGAGTCTTCAACAAATCTTAGATTTCTGAAAAATCATCCTACACATAACATCATAGGAAACTTGCAAGACCCCCCTAGAACTAGATCTTATCATCATGCTATAAATAATGAAGACTTAATAGCATTAGTGTCCCAAATTGAACCCAAAACAGTAGAAGAAGCTTTGAATGATGAATCTTGGGTAAATGCAATGAACTAAGAACTAGGACAATTTGAAAGAAATAAAGTCTGGGATCTTGTTCCAAGACCTAAAAATGTGTCTGTCATAGGAACCAAGTGGGTCTTTAGGAACAAAATTAATGAAGATGGTGTCATTGTTGGGCATGTGTGTATCATGCTTAATTCTATTATTTTGATGATGTCTGACTATGATCCATTAATGAGTATGTCCTGCAATTGATAAATTCATATTCATATGCTTCAGGTCATGACAACATTGGCAAGATTCTGTGTCAGCAAAGTTTGAAGGAAAAATGAAGTTAAGGCATAAAAATCAAGACAGATGATGCAAAAAGGAAGAAATTAAAAAAAGATAGCCAAGTGGAGTTCACCCTCTTATGCAAACAAATGAAAAGTCAAGGCAGACAAAACAATTGAGTAAGGGTGAAAAATAGCTTGTAAGGAAGACAGACAAAGAAGGTATCAATAAGAGTCGACACCCAGAGTCGACACCTTTTTATCAAGGTTCTGTCTGGCGTCTACAACACCTAGAGTTCGGCAGACAAATAGCTCTCAGGGCCAACATATGCTCAAATAGTACTGAAGAATAGACATTCAACGGTGAAAGATAGCTCGATCGGGATGCAAATTAAAAAGTCTGAGCACTGTAGCAGGCCGAGTACTGCTGTAGTCCGAGCACTGTAGCAGGCCGAGCACTATAGCAGGCCGAACACTGTAGTAGTCCAAGCTACTGAAGGAGAAGAAGTCCGAGCACTGTAGCAGTCCGCGCACTATAGCAGTCCGAGCACTGTAGTAGGCCGAGCACTGTAGCAGGCCGAGCACTGCAGCAGTTCGAGCACTATAGCAATCCGAGCACTGTAGCAGTCCAAGCTATTGAAGAAGAAGAAGTCCGAGTATTGTAGCAGTCTGAGCTACTATAGCAGTCTGAGCTACTGTAGCAATCTGAGCTACTATAGTAGTCCGAGCTATATTGAAGAGGTCCTAGCTCATCTGAAGATGGCCGAGCTACTATAGCAGTCCGAGCTACTGTAGCAATCCGAGCTACTATAGCAGTCCGAGCTACTGTAGCAGTGCCAAGTATCAAGGTTAGAGAAGAACTGGTATGCTCAGAAGAGAGAGAAAATGAGTGCTCGCTCGAGTGCTCAGAAAGGTCGGCCCGAGTGCTCACTCAAGTGTTCGAGTGCTCGAAGAGAACAACAGAAGTGCTTGCTCGAACTCAGGAGAGAGAATGGTTGTGTCAAGTTGGAAAGAGAAACACAGATTTTGAGGTCAGGAGGAAGTTCCCAGTTCTGACTATTGTCCCACCACCATCACCAAACTTGAACCATTCTTTTGGAGGCAGCTATGACAGAGCTCAAATTTGAGAAAAGACCTGAGCCAATAAGGAAGCAGACCACAAGATTCTCTTCCATATGGGTCATTAAATGCTCAAGATCTGGAGCAAAAGAAAAGCCTTTTATATTCCAGCCCAAGCCAAATCCTATAGAATATCTTCCTCAAAGACAATAAAAGATTTTGGAGGGAAACTATTCCTTTTCTTCTTCTCTACGGTGGGTCAAGTCATGCACTGCTGGATGGTCAGATGTGAAAGATAATACTTTAGTTTGATGGAAGACTTCTTGGAGGGAAAAGCTCTTCTTCTCTATCATCTGACACCCCCTACCTTCGTTGGAACCAGTCAACTCTCAATAGTCAAAGGAAATACTTTATTAATTGAACTGGTCCGATGGAAGAATTTTTAGAGGGAAAACTTTCCACCACATCTCCTAGCAACTCTTATATATATATATTTATATATCAAGCTTCTACAAGAGAACTTGCTGCTGCTGCCTTGGAAGAAACCCACGTCCCTGAGCATCCAGGAAGAAAACCTGTGAGAAAGAAAAGAAGGGAGTGAGAGCAGCCCAGTACCTGTCGACCTCAGTCCAGTGCTGTAAAAGAAAAGAAGTAAGAGTGAAGAGAAAAAGAAAGAAGCCTTGAGAGAGTGCAGCCCTGCAGTCTACCTGAGCTTGAAGAAATAGATCTTCGGATCTGAAACTTGTAGCTGCAGTCACCTGCTTCCAGATCATCATCCAAAGCTTCAACTGGTGTTTATTCTTCTTGTTCTTGTGATTATCCCACTGCAATTGCAGTGAGTTTTATCTCATGTTTTTCGTTCATCTTGAACCGTCCCTACCGGTCTGTGCGTAGGAAGACAGACGGAGGTGTTCTCCGATCTGTGGAGAACCGTCCCTACCGGTTTTGTGTGTAGGAAGATAGACGGAGGGTTTTCCGTTCTGTGGTTTTGGGGCGTGTCCCCGGTCAAGCTGTGTGTCAGCAGGAAAGCCTCACCGGGTTTTGATGCGGGACGGACATCGGACTCGACTCCAAGTTGATATGCGACCCTTGAACTCTAGACTAGCTCGCGATCGTCCCTTAACGAGGGAAGCGTACGGACGTGCGTGGTTGAGAAACCGACAGTGAGCTAGGGTGCTCGACTCTCTCTCGTGTCGGGATCGGGTCACGGGACGGGTCTCGCTCTCTCTCTCGCAGCGGCGATATAAAAATATAACGAGCTAGGAACCTATCACTCGCCGCGGCATATACAAATAAATACGAGTAAAGCAAATGCCGAGTGAAGGAGCGGACATGATACCTTCACGCTTCGGACGTGGGGAAGACGACCCCGGTCGAACTCATACTCCTGATACAACAATTATCAAGAATTACAGAAGTGAATATTTCTGCCCACTTCACGAAGGGAGGTAAAGGGCTACACGTGGGACCTGGGAGTAGTCGGCTCGGGTTGGCGGGCAACAATTTGAACTGCTCCGATGGTGGCGTGCGCCGGCAATTATGGGGCCCACCTACTGCTCGGATCTCCGAACTGGGCGGGGTGCGTCCCGCTGCGATGAGGACTGCTGGAGGGGCGGTCCCTAGGAGAGGGACGCCCGGGATCGCCTCGTGGAAGGTGAAACGGCTTCGACTGTCACGTGGAAGCTTGTTGTCCACAGACCTGAGCTTCTGTTTCAGACCTGCGTGCTCTAGCGACAAAATTTGCTGCAACCAGCATGGATGTCAGATCGGTGCGAAATCGGTGCCGTTGGAAATCTAACTCGAAGTACTTCGACCTCTATGACTCCAAGAATTTTTTTGGGGCCGTATTTGTGATGGTGGAATTTAGAATAGGACTGTTATCAGTCTCAGATCTGGCCAGGCAGACTGAGATCGGACTAAGAACATGCATTGGCCACGACTCAAACTTTGGATCTGGGTGTTGGGTCCTTCATGAAAGTTGGATAGGGGGAAGTAAGGAAGACGTGGATATTTTTTTTTGTAATTTATGGTGGAGGTATGATATGGGAAAAGGATTTTATAACGCTGGGTGGTCGGATCTGGACAATAGGGACTAAACTGATTTGGGATTTGACAGTGATTTTTAGAAAATGTAAACGAGATCCAAAATTCTCAAAAAAATTCGTGGAAGGGGACTTAGGTGGGCAGAATACACAATAAAAGTTTCAACTCATTCAGACATGGGGAAGGGGGTCGAACTTTGGATGAACTCAGTTGTTGTGACACAAAACAGAACACAGGCATATCCGAAAGGCTAGGGAACACAAAATGGGAAAAATAGAAAACGAAGGCTGGAAAATAGGAAACTTTTTATGGGATGTGGGATGGAACTCAGGAACTCACCCTGAAATTTTGGAACCCAACAGATCACGAGGTTGAGAGCAAAAATTCCAGAGGTTGCTTGTTGTCCTGAGTTGGATAGAATTCCGACGACGGCGGCTGCTGTGCGATGGCGGCACGAACGGAAGGCGGCGGCGGAGCTTCACACCCCGAGAAGATAGAGCACTTGGAATCCACCAAGTATAGTAGGGAATCCACCCTAGAAGGTAGCAATCCAACTGCAAGAGGAGAGGGGAGAGAGGGGGGCGCCCTTGGGCTTTGCAATATTCCAAGAATTCTTCTTCATTAATTCTAGTAAAATGGGAAATACAAGGTATTTATATGAAAATGCAAATGACCTAAACAAACCTCAGATCTAGGTTAGGGGAGGGGTATACAAGAGATAACATATTAATCCCCATGAAGTCAAAAAATTACATTAACATAGGCCTAGTGGAAGGGGGCGCCCCCTTGACTTCATGCATTCCAACTTGGACTTTTTAAACACCTTGTCCACCCCTTGGTCCAAGTCTTCTAGAAGCCCACCTTGGACCTTTGACTAGCCCCACATGGGACCTAGGACTTAGGTGGACCAATGGGGAAGGAGATGGGGGCCCCTTGCTGGTCCTATTGGACTTTTACACAAAAACCCAAAGACCCTTAAGGAATAACAAATTGGCTTATAAAGCCTTACAATTGAAAACATATTTTTCGAAGGATATAAATGCAACTAAAAGGACACAGATGCAAACTAAAAAGTTAGTGCCCGGTGTTGATTCCTATCAATTCTCTCCAGGTGGGAAGAACTCGACCCCGTGGAGTAAGGGGTGCGGCTGCTCAAGTAGCTCCTGCGGATCCGTCACCGAACCTGGAAGCGCGAAGTACGCACCACTCCACGTAATCATCACCTACTCATCCCGTATAGATTCGATATGCTCACGCTGTTGTGGGAATGAGGCTAGAGGTGGACACTCCGGTGTGGGGTCACTCTCAAAGGAGGGATGTGGCTCAAAGACTCACTAGAATCACCGCTGGGTCCCTATATGTGACTAGATCCGAGATAGAGAATGGTCGAGCTAATCCCAAATACCGACAAGTCTACAACGTACGTAATAGATCCGACTGGCCTCACAATCGAAAGGGACTGACAACGCGAGCGTACAAAGACCAACTCGACTCGATGCATGCAGACTCACTATGCACTCAACAAGAAAGAAAAAACATGGACTCACACAAGACCCTAGACAAACCTACGATTAGTCCGACCCATACATGTGCGATGGTGGACCAGGACATCCGAATGTGTGCCATGCATGCATTTGACGTAACCGGAGGTTGACGTCATGGGAGACTCCTAGACACCCAAGTATAAACCAGTCATGCATTGAACTCCTTTTGGACTTGGGTGTGGGAAGTTCGAGAGGTTCGGGTGGCTTAGGTTGGCTGGGGAAGCCAAATTCACTTTCTCCATTTCCCCAGTGAACTGAATGACTAACCCATGGAGAAAGGGTGTGGATGGGAAGTGGTGGGTCACGGGGCTCCCTAGGGAAGGGATCAAAAGGATCGAAGTAAGTGTGACCTACCGTGATGGATTCCCATGGGAAATGGTCAAAAGGACCAAGAAGAGTTAGGGATCTAGTGATGTGGCTCCCTGTTGACCCCGGGTAGAAATCCCCAATGTAATCCAACTCCTCGTCACCTGAGGGGATCAGGGAAGCAGTTGGCTCCCTAGGATGTGTGGAATTCTCTATGGGAGAGAAGGGGTCTTGGAAGGGAAAGTGGTGGAGCTTGTCTGGTAGAGGTAAGAGCAAGATGAGCTCACTGGTGTATGGACCCACCGTGCAGACAAAGGTGATGGAACCCAAGGATGGGTATATGAAGCTAAGGCACCTAGGTGGGTCGAGCATGAGAGCCAACAGACTGGTCAGCTCCATTTGCCTACTTAATCCCTTAAGCAGGTCATCCATGGTGTCCACGAAGTAAGAGGATTGGCAAGTGGTGCTAAAAGCTGTGGTGGACACTATCTGTAGGGTTGGTTCTATGGGAGGGTAGCAATGGAGTGTGGTATCCAGAAATAAACCCTTCCTTAGCCAACTAGCTAATGGATCCTCAATAATTACCTCACCCTTTAGGAGCACGAGGGGCTCCGTATGGAGTTCTATGGGTGAATACCGTGGTGAATTGTCGCCCTCGGATGGGGAGAGGACATCCTCCATGATGGGGAGAGGGCTTGGGGACTCCGTAGATAGGGCCGGGTTAAGACTACCGATGATGACCTCCTTGGGCTCGGGTAGGAGTCCATCAACATGATCACGTGTCCTTTCCATCCTATCCAACCGGTCTGAAAATATTTTCAAGAGTTCGGCAAAGGTGCGGGTTGGAGTAGGGGCCTCGTGGTGGACTCACTCATCGTCTCTCGGCCTCCTTGGCTCGGCTACATGAGGGACTTGTTGCCTCTGGCTATGACCCACTTGATTGGAAGTCCTTGGGTGAGATTGGTTGGGGGTGAATGGGTGGGGTTGGTTGGTGGTGTGGCCCCCGTGGTTGGAGGTAAATGGGTGGGGTCGGTTGGAGGTGAATGGTGGGATGGGTTGGAGGGAACCGGGTGGGGAAGGTAGGCCCTCCTAAGCTCTCTCTTCATGTCCCACCATGATTCGATGGGCCATTGTCTCCTAACCTGCCTCAAGCATTCAATGTCTCTCCACTTCTCGGTAGCCTCGTGAAGAAGCCTATCCTTGGCAAAAGAGAATTCCTGGGCCTCGGACATGATGTAATAATCGAAATATTTATCCATGGCGGCTTCCCACTTGAGGTAGTCGCTCGGAACCTTGGAGCCATAAAAGTCTGAGGCTTCGGGCTGAATGAAGGGCATAGGATGGTTTCCAAGCCCATGGGAGTGCTAACGGTTATATCACCTAGGTGACCGGGAGTCCATTGGAAACTGGGGAACTACAAGGTGGACATGCCGACACAAAGAGACAAGACAAATTGACTATGAACCTAGACACAACCAAGATCCAGTACCTGGCGGAGTTGTGAGATCCGAAGATCCTCTCGATGCGAGTGTGCGGCCTTCTCGATAGGCGTGACCTACCGTTCGGATAATACCTTTTTATATACTGAATAAAGGTTATGAAATGCGACCTTGACTTAGACACTTTTTTTTGTTTGTTTTGTTTTCAAGCAAGGACTACCCTAGACTCAACCTTCGGCTCTAATACCAATTTGATGCGGGACGGATAGCGGACTCGACTTCAAGTTGATATGCGACCCTTGAACTATAGACAAGCTCGCGATCGTCCCTTAACGAGGAAAGCATACGGACGTGCGCAGTTGAGAAACCGACAGTGAGCTAGGGTGGTCGGCTCTCTCTCGTGCCCGGATCGGGTCTCGCTCCCTCTCTCGTAGCAGCGATATAAAAATATAACGAGCTAGGAACCTATCACTCGCAGCGGCATATACAAATAAATACGAGTAAAGCAAATGTAGAGTGAAAGAGCGGACACGGTACCTCCACGCTCCGGGTGTGGGGAAGACGACCCCGGTCGAACTCATACTCCCGATACAACAATTATCAAGAATTACAGAAGTGAATATTTCTGCCCACTCCACGCAGGGAGGTAAAGGGCTACACGTGGGACCCGGGAGTAGCGGGCTCGGGTTGGCGGGCATCAATTTGAACCGCTCCGATGGTGGCGTGCGTCGGCAATTGTAGGGCCCACGTGCTGCTCGGATGTTCGAATTGTGCGGGGTGCATCCTGCTATGATGAGGACTGCAGGAGGGGCGGTCCCTAGGAGAGGGACGCCCCGGATCACCTCATGGAAGGCGAAGCGGCTCCGACCGTCACGTGGAAGCTTGCTATCCACGGACCTGAGCTTCTATTTCAGACCTGCGCGCTCCGACGACAAAATTTGTTGCGACTGGCACGGATGTCAGTACTTTGACCCTCTGTTGCTCCAGGAATTTTGTTGGGGCCGTATTTGTGATGGTGGAATTTAGAACATGACTATTATTAGTCTCAGATCTGGCCAGGCAGACTAAGATCTGACTGAGAACATACGTTGACCGCGACTCAAACTTCGGATCTGGGTGTTGGGTCCTTGATGAAAGTTGGGGAGGGGGAAGTAAGGAAAATGTGGATATTTTTTTTGTAATTTATAGTGGAGGTTTGATATGGGAAAAGGATTTTCTAACGCTGGGTGGTCGGATCTGGACAGTAGGGATAGAACTGATTTGGGATTTGACAGTGATTTTTAGAAAATGTAAACGAGATCCAAAATTCTCAAAAAAATTCTTGGAACGGGGCTTAGGTGGACAGAATCCACAATAAAAGTTTCATCTCATTCAGACATGGGGAAGGGGGTCTAACTTTGGATGAACTCAGTTGCTATGACACAAAACAGAACACAGGCAGATCCGGAAGGTTGAGGAACATGAAAAGGGAAAAATAGAAAATGAAGGCTGAAAAATAGGAAAATTTTTATGGGCCATGGGATGGACCTCAGGAAGTCACCTTGAAAATTTGGAACCCAACAGATAACGAGGTTGAGAGCAAAAATTCTGGAGGTGGCTTCCTATCCTGAGTTGGACAGAATTCCAGCGATGGCGGCGGCGGTGCGATGGCGGCACGAACGGAAGGCGGCGGCGGAGGTTCACACCCCGAGAATATAGAGCACTTGGAATCCACCAAGTATAGTAGGGAATCTACCCTAGAAGGCAGCAATCCAGCTGCAAGAGGAGAGGGGAGAGAGGGGGCGCCCTTGGGCTTTGGAATATTCCAAGAACTCTTCTTCATTAATTCTAGTAAAATGGGAAATACAAGGTATTTATATGAAAATGCAAATGACCTAAACTAACTTTAGATGTAGGTTAGGGGAGGGCTATAAAAGGGATAACATATTAATACCCATGTGGTCAAAAAATTACATTAAAATAAGCCTAGTGGAAGGGGGCACCCCCTTTACTTCATGCATTCCAACTTGGACTTTTTAAACACCTTGTCCCCCCCTTGGTCCAAGTCCTCTAGAAGCCCACCTTGGACCTTTGACCAGCCCCACATGGGACCTAGGACTTAGGTGGACCAATGGGGAAGGAGATGGGGACCCCTTGCTAGTCCTATTAGACTTTTACACAAAAACCAAAGATCCTTAAGGAATAACAAATTGGCTTATAAACCCTTACAATTGTAAACATGTTTTCCCAATGATATAAATGCAACTAAAAGGACAAAGATGTAAACTAAAAAGTTAGTGTCCGGTGTTGATTCCCATCAGGTTTAGTGAGGGGTGGACGTAGGTTGCTGGTTTGCAACCGAATCACCTTTAAAATCCTTGTGTTGTGGGTTGTATACTTGTGTGATTGCTCCATATTCTCTATTCCCATTCACAGGTTGGTGTGTGCTCGCTTCATCGTTTGTAATATGAGTTATGTCCATTACACTCTTAAGCATTGTGGTTTGTAATATTTTGTTTGCATATCTTTTATCTCTTGCTTCCACACACATTCCCTTGGCTGCCTGCTGCACCCTTGCACACATGCACTAGGGAGTAATCTCCAGCAAATGAGGATCACCTTGCGTGCACACATATGCACTTTGGTTGATCACCATAGCATACCCTCCAGTTGACTTGGCGGGGCTCCAAGCAAACACCTTGTTCACGCAGGTCAACCCTTGTAGTCTTTGGACCGCCATTTCCATTTAGGCCATTCCGTTTCATTCTACTATGCATTATGCTTAAGTGATTCATTTACTTTATAGGAGTGGTTTATGCTTTTAGGAGTCAGGTTTTACATTGGCCAAAGTTATTGATTGGATCTATTCAACCCCCCCTTCTATATCCGTTTGCACCGCACGGGACCCAACAATCATTTCTAGAAATAAGACAAGGTTGGTAGCCAAAGGCTACTGTCAAGAGTTTGGGGTGGACTTTGATGAGTCTTATGCCCCAGTGGCTAGGATGGAAGCAATTAGAATATTGCTAGCTTTTGCTTGCTCTAAAAACATTAAACTTCATCAGATGGATGTTAAAAGTGCATTCTTAAATAGGTATATAAAAGAGAAAGTTTATGTTGAGCAACCCTCTGGATTTGAACTGTCTATACAACCTAACCATGTGTTCAGGTTAAATAAGGCATTGTATGGCTTGAAGCAGGCACCTCGGGCCTAGTATGACAGATTGACTGAATTTTTGATCAGCCATGGGTACAGTCGAGGTAAGGTGGAGAAAACTCTTTTCACTAAAAATCTATCTGACCACCTAATCATAGTTCAGGTATATGTATATGATATTGTATTTGGTTCAACATGTTCTGAACTATGTAATGAATTTGCTGGTCTGATGTCAAGTGAATTTGAAATGAGCCTGGTGGGAGAGCTGAAATTTTTTCTTAGATTACAAGTTCAGCAGTTGGAAGATGAATGCTTCATCAGCCAGACAAAGTACGACTTGGAGATTATCAGAAGATTTGGCATGGACAAAGTGAAACACAGCCACTCCAATGGGTACAAACACTTCATTAGATGCTGACTTGTCAGGTAAAGAAGTGGATGCAAAATTATACCGAGGTATGATTGGCTCTCTTTTATTTTTAACTGCCTCAAGACCTGACATACAATGTAGTGTGTGTATGTGCACTAGATTTCAGTCTAGACCCACTAAATTACATTTAGGTACTGTTAAAAGAATTTTTAGATACATCTCAGGCACACACAATTTAGGAATTTGGTATCCTGCTATAAACATTTTAGATTTAATCTCATACACTGATGCAGACTATGTTGGCTGCAAGTTAGATAGGAAAAGCACTAGTGGCTTTTGCTAATTCTTAGGTGGGTGCTAAGTCTCTTCGGCCTCCAAGAAGTAGCACTCTGTGGCCCTCTTCACTGCAGAAGCTGAATATGTAGCAACAGGGAGTTATGGTACACAGGTTATTTGGATTAAGCACCATCTCAAGGACTACAATGTAGACTTTGGCTGCACACCCATATACTGTGACAATACCAGTGCTATAAACCTGTCAAAAAATCCTGTCTTGCATTCACGCACCAAACACATAGAGATTAGACATCACTTCATAAGAGATGAAGTTTCCAAAGGAAACTTTGCATTAATCCATGTAGGCACATCACAACAAATTGTAGATATTTTCACTAAGCCCTTGGATAATGAAAAGTTTTCTACATTAAGAAAAGAATTAGGCTTTTTCAGACCTCCTTGAACTCTAAATTCCATCAACTGCCCTTGAGGCTGCTGCATGCCTCGATGCACTTAGCTTATGCCTCAACCTATCTATTCAATCTTCTTCACTTACAACTCTGTCACTTGTCTCTACGACAATGCATTCAGCTAATAGGTCGATGCATCTGTGCATCTTTTGTTCCATATCATCCTCCCCTCTTGCTCATTTAATATTGGTATATAAAATAGTGTTAGGAGAAGGGCATTTTATGTATGGTAACCTGCATTAAGCGTGAGGTGGTCTTGGACCTAAGTTCTATGCCAAGTACCAAGGCAAATTATGTCATAAAGTCAGGGGGAGATTCTTTGCTTGCTCTATCTATATTCCATTTTGATGCATGAAGTCTAAGTATGAGGGGGAGCTGTCTAGATTCTGTGTCTATCAGTCCACTGTGGTCAGTTAGATTCCTACAGTCTATTCACAGAATCCAGCATTTCAGAATTCTCTTAAAGTCTTAAGATTGATTATGTAGTGCCCCAGAATTTATGTAATAATTTTTTGATTATTTATAGAATTTTCTAGAATTTATTATGAATTTATAAGGGCTAAATAGATTAATAAATGGATTATTGGATTAATAAGTCATTATAAGGCCCAATTGTGTTAAATAATTAACCTAGCCTATTTAAATAACATCCAGAAGGTTTATGGACCAAGCCCATTAAGTTTGGCACATGTTCTAGAAGGTTATTTAGCCTATTCACATATTTTAAGGATAAATACTATTTTTATAGATAATTACATTGGATAAACGAATAAAAGAGTTTTATTAATTTGAAATTCTGCACACGTTGGATGTAACGGTCTATCGTACGACCGCCACATGCATGTAACGCACCTAGACTGATGCGTTACACCCTGATAGTTCCGTGAATGAAAGAACGAGCAAAAAGATTGGAACTTTGGGATCCTATCTGCAAGAGATCGACTTAGGAGAGTTTATAACATTACTAAGGACTCTTAGGGATTAGGTTCTAGTAAATTAAGGACTCTAGAATAAATCTAATCTCAAACCCTAGCCAAAACCCTATAAATAGGGCCTAGTTCTGAACTGAGTGACCATTACTTTTGGCTCGTGTAGAATCAAGGTAAGGAGTCATAATTTCGGATAAGTTCTTTAAAAGCTTTTGTTTAGTATACTTTAGACTAATAGTTCTCCAAATTTCATGCTTGGAGATCAAGCAACCAAGGAGATTGAAGCTTCCGAAGTTGCTGGTTCGACCATAGTAACCCTGGATTCAGAGCAAAGGACCCCTGAAGATCAAGAGATTAGGACATCTAAACGAGGTAATTAGAATTCAATCCTTTAGAACTTTTTGATCACCTTAGTTTCATCTTCTTACCGTCAAAATTTCACATCTTTAGGACAAGAGGTTGGAGAGATAGAGCAGCTGGAAGTTACTGGAAAATCACTGGAAAAGGAGAGCTAGGGCTCGATTTTCAGACTCAAATTAGAAGCTTAAAGCCTAGTTAAGAGGTAGGTTATCTCATGATTGACAAAAATGTCTTGTTAGAGATAAAAGCCCTCTGTTTTTGATTGATTTCATACATCATAGATCATGTATTTCATGTTTTAGTAGGTCATGCATACATGAATACCCTTAACCCTAACTAAGTTGAATAGGAACTCTCTTGTCAAATTCACTAAAAGTCTATGCATACTAGTAGCTTAGCCTTCATTCTATCATGTGGAAGTTTATATATGATTTCCAGACATGATGTAAGTTGAGACCTTAGATTTTTATATCTTTTCTGCCAGTAGACGATCTGACGCATCAAGGTAAGACCGTCACAATGATATAACGGCCTTACGATAAGCCGTCACACCTTCTTTGGTGTTTGAAGTTCTCTGTTGTCTCTGACGCACCATCGGTGGAGCGTTACATTACTATAACGACCTCACGATAAACCGTCACAGTCACTGTGATGCACCCATTCCAGACCGTCAGGGTAACTGTAGATAGAATGGGAAACTAGTTAATTTAACTTATAAATAAGCCTAGTTATCTAAGTTTTGACCTGATTTCATGTCTTTAAGATTAATTAATGATTCATGATAGAAATTGCATAATTTAGGTATCTTAATTTATTTGAAGTTATGTTAATTTCATGTGCCAAAATTCTATAGTTTTGTATCTAAATCATGATTTTCCAAAGATGTATTGACGGAGTTTTATCATGATTTCCTATTGTTACACATCCTCTCTATCAATAGAGTCATTTCTTTAAGTACATGGAGCATATTCCGGTATGTTGTCCATTAGTTCACTTTGCACTATAGGAACATTATTCTTGGACATGAGGACCTTGCTATTAGATATTCCTTCCAATGGACTAGGAAATATTGTTGCAAGGCCTCCGTAATTCTCCGCGAGCCTAGGATTCCCACTAGGATGACGAGTTGGTTTTACCATTAAAGCCCATTGATTAGATTACACTATCGATGTTTCTGGTTATCAGTAGTGTAACGGATCTATATTGGACCGTCAGGCACATGTAACGGCCCAATATACGACCGTCACATTCAACTGAGTCCGATTTCTTGGTTCTGGATTGACCATTGTAACGGCCCAATACTAGAGCGTCACATCATGTAACGGCCCAGTACACGGCCGTCACACTGCTTGAGTATTTTAACCCGAGGTTTGACCAAGGGTTGATATTCCAAGGTTTCTAGATGGACTATTGATGATCTAGAACTTATCATATTGATCAAGAAACATAATATAATGAATGAAAGTTATGAAATGGATCGTTTTGCTACCGATTTATTTCCATAGGTATAACCTTATTTAAGTCATTCTTAACTCTCACATTCTTAAAATTGAAGCGTTCAATCATTGAATAGTGTTATCATGAACTTATTACATTCTTGGCCATACTTTGTTATTACATGCGTAGAAGTAGCTTGATTTATACTTGAAGATGCGATCGAGCACTGATTATGTTCAGAGGCTCTATGCTAGTCCCCTCGGCTGATTGCCGAAAACATACTATTATAAACTATGGGGTATGATGCTACTGGCGTCGCATTGCGCTGGGAGTACTTTCTCTATAAATAAGTGAAAATCCACAATACGATACAACATGATTGATACTTGTACAAGACTTTCTTGATATTCAACAAAAATTCACGAAGTACTTACTCATAAGCAAAAGATACTGGAGTGATGATTATGTGGCTTGCTAGTACATTCTCGTTATATTCTTGTTCACGAAAGGCCATATCATATTCTTATAACATTCTTGCTAGTTCATACTTGCTCTCATTCTATCTTACATACTTTGGTTTAAGCGCGTGATTGATCGCATTCATATGATTTTACCTTATTTCTTTAGAGCTAAAATGTTAATTACTTTAATGATGCCTTCATGTTGATGCAAAGATACCTACTGGGCAAGTGTGCTCATTACCTATTTCCATTCTTTTCAGGAAATGAAAGTGATTCAAATTCAGATTCGGGTTATACAAGTAGCGGGTCTGAGAGCGAATGAAAGTGTTGTCAAGATGAGAGTGAAGACTTAGGAAAGTCTATATTGTTTAGATTGAGTCTATGTAATTTTTCCATTTCTTGAGTCTAGTGGAATGGAAAAGGTTATTGTAAAAGAATATTTTGATCATTTATGAAATAAAGTTGGAGTTTGATTAAAGTATTGTGTAATTACATTTATGTGTGATTGTCTTGCGCTCTGATTATTCTTGCTTGCAAGAGGCTTACCATGTCGGCTATTCACGTTTCTTAAGCGAGTCTTCCACTGTCATAAAGGCTCGGGGCATGACAGTTAAGTTGGTATCAGAGCCTAAGTCTCAAGACTTAGGGAGAAGAGTTATGGCATAGGATAAGTCCAAGGTTTAAGGACCCCTACCTATGAACTAAGGAAGAAATTTCCGCACCCATGTGAGAATTGGGTAGAACCCGGGATGAGATAGTTAATTAGTTTTAAGATTGATTTTTCCTTCCAATCTCACGAGAAATAACAAGTTGTTATTTTTCCCTCAGGTACCCTATTATTATCATGGCTCATCGCGTAAATTGGGATGGCATGCAACAAACAGTTGCTGGCCTCACTCAGGCATTACAAACCATGGCGCAAGCTGGCGCAGGAGCAAGGGCTGGTGATTTACATCGCAACTTTCGGA
Source organism: Amorphophallus konjac (assembly GCA_022559845.1). Lineage (NCBI taxonomy): Eukaryota > Viridiplantae > Streptophyta > Magnoliopsida > Alismatales > Araceae > Amorphophallus > Amorphophallus konjac. The sequence continues at coordinate 143,823,004 of CM040122.1, forward strand.
GCTTAAACCCTCCACGTTTCTATGGTTCTTCTAATCCTGACGAGACAGAGAATTGGATAGATAAAATGAATCGTATCTTTGATGTTATCCAATGCACTGATCAAGAGAAGGTGCGTCTCGCAACCTTTCAACTTAACAAAGATGCCCGTACATGGTGGAAGTCAGTTCCGGCACCTCCGGCCGATGCACCTCATACCTGGGACGGTTTTCTTACCCTGTTCCATGCCAAGTACTTTTCGGAGCATGTAAAAGAGAGAAAGGCTATGGAGTTCACCGCTCTTCAGTAAGGAATGATGACGGTTACCGAATATGAACTGTAATTCTCAAGGCTTGCACCTTACGCACCACATCTTATCAGTACCGATTTATTGAAGGGAAATCGGTTCATGGACGGGTTATGGCCCAGTTTCATTCAGCAGCTCGGGACACAAAACATCCGTACTTATGCGGAAATAGTTCAACGAGCGTATTTGTGTGAAAGGACCTTAGAGAAGGTCAAAAAATTAAATGGCTAAAGGAGAAGAATCCAGCCGACGCTCAGATCGGTGTTATAAGAAAGAAAAGTTCAGCATCACGGAGCCCTACAAAGGCCATGATAGTAAGAAAAGATCCAGGAATGGGAATGGTGGAAGTTCCCATAAGCAAAAGAAAGTCAAGGAGGAGAAGGAGCAAGTTGCTACAGCCTGCACGTTTTGCGAAAAATTTGGCCATTCGGCTGAGGAGTGTTGGAAGCACCTTGGCACATGTTTACGTTGTGGAAGCAGGGAGCATCGCATGCCAGATTGCCCCCTTATGAAAGAGTAATCGTCTGGTGGAGGACTTAGGAGGTAGGCTCGCCTCAATGCCGTTCTAGAAGATGAAGAAGCACCCAGGGATGGTGGGCTTATGGAAGGTACTCTTCAAATTTATTCTTGTCCCGCATTTATACTATTTGATACTTGTGCCTCTCATTCTTTTATCTCCACTACTTTTGTAAAAACATTATCAATTGCATCAGTCCCCTTACCTTCAGATCTTGCTATTTCCACACCCTTAGGTTCTGGATCAAAGCTTACCAACTATTATCCTGATAGCGAAGTGATAGTAGAAGGTCATAATCTCCCCGCAAACTTAGTATGCCTTGACATGAAGGGTTATGATGCTATTTTAGGGGTAGATTAGCTTGTAGAACATGATGCTTATATCAATTGCCAAAATAGGATTATATCCTTTCGAAAGCCCGGTCTTCCAAGATTCTCCTTTCTTGGCATCAAGTACCAGAAATATCCTACTATCATATCTTCTCTTCACGCTTGCAAACTTATCTCGCAAGAATGTGAAGCTTTTCTTGCTTCTGTCATTATTATCGAATCCAAGGAGATTATCTTAGCAGACATTCCTATTGTAAATGTGTTCCCAGACGTGTTTCCATCCGAATTACCCAGTTTATCGCCCGAGAGGGAGTAAACTTCACTATTGAACTCATTCCAGGAGCAACACCTATTTCTATAGCCCCTTACAGGATGTCCCCCACAGAACTCAAGGAACTAAAGAGGCAGTTGTAGGAACTACTAGACAAGGGTTTTATTAGACCTAGCACATCCCCTTGGGGTGCGCCAGTTCTTTTTGTCAAGAAGAAGGATGGCTCTCTTAGGCTATGCATCGACTACCGGCGACTGAATCAACTCACAATTAAAAACAAGTATCCATTGCCGCGTATTGATGAGCTCTTCAATCAACTTTCGGGAGCAGAGTATTTCTCTAAGATTCAGATCAGGTTATCATCAGTTAAGAATTAAAGAAGAAGACATTTATAAATCGGCTTTTCGAAGTCGTTATGGCCACTATGAATTCGTGGTAATGCCATTTGGGTTAACTAATGCCCCAGCAGCATTCATGCAACTTATGAACAGTGTCTTCCAGCCATATCTGGACCAATTCAAGCTTAATAAGTGTGAATTCTGGCTCAAGGAAGTTTCATTACTAGGCCACATTATTTCAAAAGAAGGTATCGCCGTGGGTCCTTCTAAGGTAGAAGCTGTCAAGAATTGGAGCCGGCCAACGACCGTATCAAAAGTATGAAACTTTCTGGGTCTAGCTTGTTATTGTAGAAGATTCATTAAAGGCTTCTCAAAGATTACAGTTCCTTTAACTAGACTCACGAGAAAAGAAAATCCCTTTGTCTGGTCAGAGGAATGTGAGAAGAGTTTCTAAACTCTTAAGAATCATCTTACTACAGCTCCTGTTCTATCACTACTGATGGAAGGTGGTGGATTCGAAGTATATACGGATGCATCTGGCATTGGCTTAGGATGCATTCTCATGCAAAATGGAAGAGTAATCTGTTATTCTTCAAGACAATTGAAGCGTCACGAGGAAAATTATCCTATGCATGATTTGGAATTAGCAGCTGTCATTTTCACCTTGAAAATTTGGCGTCATTATCTCTATGGAGAAAAGTTCACGGTCTACTCAGATCATAAAAACTTGAAATACTTGTTCTCTCAGAAAGAGCTAAATATGAGGCAGAGAAGATGGTTAGAATATCTCAAGGACTTCCATTTTGCTATTCAATATCATCCTGGCAAGGCTAATACTGTTGCGGATGCACTTAGTAGAAAACCAATGGGTATGCTTTCAAGTCTCATGATTAGTATGACTAATCTTATTCCTCAATTTGCTCAGTTGAACTTAGATATTGACAGGAAGGAGGATTGTTTCCTAGCTAATATTCAAGCTCAACCTACATTGATAGAAGATCTGGTCAAACTGCAAAATGATAATCCTATATTATTAGAGATCAAGGCCAATGTTGAACAAAGGTCGGATTTTTCTATTAAGGATGGAAGATTGCTATTTAAAGACCGAGTATGTGTACCGGATCATGAGGATACGAAGTAATTGATTCTAAAAGAAGCACATAAATCCAAGTATACCATTCACCCTGGTAGTACAAAAATATATCAAGATCTCAAAAGAAATTTCTGGTGGCCCAACATGAAGAGGGAAATAGCAGATTTCGTGTCCCGTTGTCTCACTTGTCAACAAGTAAAGGCAAAACATTTTAGACTCGCAGGAAAATTGCATCCATTAAATATTCCCGAATGGAAATGGGAGAGTATAGGGATGGATTTCATTATGGGGTTACCTAAGACAAGAGGTGGACACGATGGTATATAGGTAATCATAGACTGATTAACTAAATCTGCACATTTCATACCAATCAAAAGTCGATGGTCTGTGGATATCTTAGCAGCATTGTACATAAAGAAGATTGTCAAATTACATGGTGTCCCTGTTACTATTATATATTATAGAGATCCTCGATTTACATCATAGTTTTGGAAGGGTCTACAACAGTCACTAGGTACTAGATTGAATTTCAGCACAGCCTTTCGTCCACAAACTGATGGTCAAACGGAATGAATGAATCAGGTGGTAGAGGATATGCTCAGAGCTTGTGCAATTGATTTTGGAGGAAGTTCACATGATCACTTATCTCTGGTGGAATTTTCATATAACAATAGTTATCAAGTCAGCATACAAATGGCACCTTTTGAAGCCTTATATGGAAAAAGCTATCGATCACCAATATGTTAGAATGAAATAGGGGAAAAGCAATTTCTAGGCCCCGACATTATCAGGGATTCATTTGAGAAAATTAAGCTTATTCGAGAAAGATTGCAGATGGCCCAAGATAGATAAAAGTCTTATGCTGATAATCGATGGCGCGACTTGGAGTTTCAGGTTGGGAATCATGTGTATCTAAAGGTTTCTCCGGGTCGTGGTATTCGAAGATTTGGCATTAAAGGAAAGCTAACTCCCAGGTTCATTGGTCCGTTTGAAATTCTTAAAAGGGTCGGTGAAGTGACTTATAGACTGACTTTACCTCCACAATTAGCAGGAGTTCATGACGTATTTCACATCTCTATGCTGAAGAAGTATGTATATGATCCTGACCATATTATCAGTTATGACAATCTGGAGATTCAGAAGGATATGACGTACGAGCAAACGCCAATAAAGATTCTGGAACGGGAAGTGCGTCAACTAAGAAATAAAGTTATTCCTATGGTCAAGATTCAATGGAAGAAAACATGGCCATATGAAGCAAAATGGGAAACCGAAGCAGCCATGAGAAAAAAAATTTCAGAATTATTCAACTGTAAGTACACTCTCCATAATCTATGTATTGAATTTGGGGACCAAATTCTTCTATGTGGGGGAGGGTGTAGTGCCTCAGAATTTATGTAATAATTTTTGGATTATTTAAAGAATTTTCTGGAATTTATTAGGAATTTATAAGGGCTAAATAGATTAATAAATAGATTATTGGATTAATAAGTCATTATAAGGCCCAATTGTGTTAAGTAATTAACCTAGCCTATTTAAATAAAATCCAGAAGGTTTATGGACCAAGCCCATTAAGTTTGGCCCATATTCTAGAAGGTTATTTATCCTATTCACGTATTTTAAGGATAAATATTATTTTTATAGATAATTACATTAGATAAATGAATAAAAGAGTTTTATTAATTTAAAATTCTGCACACGTTGGATGTAACGGTCTATCGTACGACCGCCACATGCATGTAACGCATCTAGACTGATGCGTTACACCTTGATAGTTCCGTGAATGAAAGAACGAGCAAAAAGATTGGAACTTTGAGATCCTATCTGCAAGAGATCGACTTAGGAGAGTTTATAACATTACTAAGGACTCTTAGAGATTAGGTTCTAGCAAATTAAGGACTCTAGAATTGACCTAATCTCAAGCCCTAGTCAAAACCCTATAAATAGGACCTAGTTCTGAACTCAGCGACCCTTACTTTTGGCTCGTGAAGAATCAAGGTAAGAAGTCATAATTTCGGGTAAGTTCTTTAGAAGCTTTTCTTTAGTATTCATTAGACTAATAGTTCTCTAAATTTTGTGCTAGGAGATCAAGAAACCAAGGGGATTGAAGCTTCCAAAGTTACTGGTTCGACCATAGTAACCCATGATTCAGAGCAAAGGACCCCTGAAGATCAAGAGATTAGGACATCTAAATGAGGTAATTAGAATTCAATCCTTTAGAACTTTTTGATCACCTTAGTTTCATCTTCTTACCCTCTAAATTTCACATCTTTAGGACAAGAGGTTGGAGAGATAGAGCAGCAGGAAGTTGCTAGAAAATCGCTGGAAAAGGAGAGCTAGGGCTCGATTTTCAGACTCAAATTAGAAGCTTAAAGCCTAGTTAAGGGGTAGGTTATCTCATGATTGGTAAAAACGTCTTGTTAGGGATAAAAGCCCTCTAGTTTTGATTGATTTCATACATCATAGATCATGTATTTCATGTTTTAGTAGGTCATGCATACATGAATACCCTTAACCCTAACTAAGTTGAATATGAACTCTCTTGTCAAATTCACTGAAAGTCTATGCATACTAGTAGCTTAGACTTCATTCTATCATGTGGAAGTTTATATATGATTTCCAAACATGATGTAAGTTGAGACCTTAGATTTTTATATCTTTTCTGCCAGCAGACGATCTAACGCATCAAGGTAAGACCGTCAAAATGATATAACGGCCTTACGATAAGCCGTCACACCTTCTTTGGTGTTTGAAGTTCTCTGTTGTCTCTGACGCACCATCGGTGGAGCATTACATTACTGTAACGGCCTCACGATAAATCGTCACAGTTACTGTGACGCACCCATTCTAGACCGTCTGGGTAACTGTAGACTGAATGGGAAACTAGTTAATTTAACTTATAAATAAGCCTAGTTATCTAAGTTTTGACCTGATTTCATGTCTTTAAGATTAATTACTGATTCATGATAGAAATTGCATAATTTAGGTATCTTAAGTTATTTTAAGTTATGTTAATTTCATGTGCCAAAATTCTATAGTTTTGTATCTAAATCATGATTTTCCAAAGATGTATTGACGGAGTTTTATCATTATTTCCTATTGTTACACATCCTCTCTATCAATAGAGTCATTTCTTTAAGTACATGACGCATATTCCGGTATGTTATCAATTAGTTCACTTTACACTATAGGAACATTATTCTTGGACATGAGGACCTCTCTATTGGATATTCCTTCCAATGGACTAGGAAATTTTGTTGCAAGGCCTCCGTAATTCTCCACGAGCCTGGGATTCCCACTAGGACGCCGAGTTGGTTGTACCATTAAAGCCCATTGATTAGATTACACTATCGATGTTTCTAGTTATCAGTAGTGTAACGGATCTATATTGGACCATCAGGCACATGTAACGGCCCAATATACGACCGTCACATTCAATTGAGTCTGATTTCGTAGTTCTGGATTGACCATTGTAACGGCCCAATACTAGAGTGCCACATCATGTAACGGCCCAGCACACGACCGTCACACTGCTTGAGTATTTTAACCCGAGGTTTGACCAAGGGTTGATATTCCAAGGTTTCTAGATGGACTATTGATGATCTAGAACTTTTCATATTAATCAAGAAACTTAATATAATGAATGAAAGTTATGAAATGGATCGTTATGCTGCCGATTTATTTCCATAAGCATAACCTTGTTTAAGTCATTCTTGACTCTCGCATTCTTAAAATTGAAGCGTTCATTCATTGAATAGTGTTATCATGAACTTATTACATTCTTGGCCATACTTTGTTATTACATGCGTGGAAGTAGCTTGATTTATACTTGAAGATGCGATCGAGCACTGATTGTGTTCAAGGGCTCTATGCTAGTTGTAAGACCCCAGAATTTTTATAAATTATTTTAGGAATATTTAATTATTTTCAGGAATTTATAAAGGCCTAAATAAATTAATAAATAGAATATTAGATCAATAAGTCATTATAAGGCCCAATTAGGTTAAATAATTAACCTAGCCTATTTTAAGATAATTCAAAAGGTTAATGGACCAAGCCCATTAAGTTTGGCCCATATTCTAAAAGGTTAATTGACTTATTCACGTATTTTAAAGATAAATACTATTTATTTATAGATAATTATAAGGATAAATGAACAAGAGAGTTTTATTTAATTGAAACTCTGTATACGTTTAGTGTAACGGTCTATCGGGCGACTGCTACAAGCATGTAACGCACCAGTCTAGATGCGTTACACTCTGACAGTTCCGTGAAAGAAAGAACGAGCAAAAAGATTAGAACTTTGGGATCTTATCTACAAGAGATCGACTTAGGAGAGTTTATAACATTACTAAGGACTCTTAGAGATTAGGTTCTGGCAAATTAAGGACTCTAGAATCGATCTAATCTTCAAAACCCTATAAATAGGACCTAGTTCTGAAATGAGCGACCTTTACTTTTGGCTCATGAAAATTTAAGGTAAGGAGATATAATTTCAAATAAGTTCTTTATAAGACTTTGTTTAGTATACTTTAGACTAATAGTTCTCCAAATTTCGTGCTAGGAGATCAAGCAACCAAGGAGATTGAAGCTTCCAAACTTGCTGGTTCGACCATAGTAACCCAGGAATCAAAGCTAAAGGCCACTGAAGATCAGGGAATTAGGACGTCTGAACAAGGTAATTAGAGTTCAGTTATTTAGAACATTTTGTTCACCTTAGTTTCATCTTCTTACCCTCAAAATTTCACATCCTTAGGTCAAGAGGCTGAGGAGCTAGGGCAGCGTGAAGTTGCTGAAGAGTCACAAAAAGAGAGGAACTAGGGCGGTCCTTGAAAGCTCAAATTAGAAGTTTAAAGCCTAGTTAAGCGGTAGGTTATCTCATGATTGGCAAAAACGTCTTGTTAGGGATAAAAGCCCTCTGATTGTGTTTGATTTCATGCATTATAGACTATGAATTTCATGTTTTAGTGGGTTCCTGCATACATACATATTCTTAGCCCTACTCAAAGATCAAAGATGTTATCTTGTTATTTCACTGCAACCTATGCATCAAGATGACTTGTACTTCGTTTTGTCATGATTAGGGTAGTAAATCTTTTCAAAACATAACATGGTTTCAAATCATAGTCTTTTTATTTTTAGCAGGGACTTTGACGCATCATACTAGGACCGTCAGACGACTGTAACGGTCTTACGATAAGCCGTCACAACCCCTGTTGTATTTAAAGTTTCTCAGTTGTCTCTGACGCACCATAACATGAGCGTTACAATACTGTAACGGTCCTACGATAAACCGTCACAGCCCTGTGATGCGCCCATACTAGACCGTCAGAGTGTGGTTTACTGTCAAACCGAGATAGGACTGAGGATAGCCAAACTTACTTATGAATAACCCTAGTTATCTATGTTTTAAACCTTATTTTCATGACTTTGAGTTTCTTAATTGATTCATGATAGGAAATTGTATGATTAAAGCATTTTGAATTATTTTAGGTTATGCTAATTTCATTGGCTAAACTCTATAGTTTTGTATCTAAATCATGATTTTTCCAAGGATGTATTGACGGGATTTTATCTTGGTTTCATATTGTTACACATTCTTTTCTATCTATAGAGTCATTTCTCTAAGTACATGGCGTATATTTAGGTCTATGTCCATTAGTTACACTTTGCACTATAGGAACACTATTCTTGGACATGATGACCTCTCTATTGGATATTCCTTCCAATGGACTAGGAAATCTTGTTGCAAGGCCTCTGTAATTCTCCGCGAGCCTGGGAATCCCACTAGGACACCGAGTTGGTTGTACCATTAAAACCCAAGTGATTAGATGACACTATCGATGTTTCTAGTTATTAGTAGTGTAACGGACCTATATTGGACCGTCAGGCATATGTAACGGCCCAAAATACAACCGTCACAGTTAACTGAGTCCCATTTACTGTTTCTAGATTTAGTCGTTCTAACGCATCAACTCTAGACCGTCACATCATGTAACGGCCCAGTACACGACCGTCACACTGCTTGAATATTTTAACCAAGGTTTGACCAAGGGTTGATATTCCAAGATTTCTAGATGGACTCTTGATGACCTAGAACTTATCATATTGATCAAGAAACCTAATATAATAAATGGAAGACAAAGAGTGTACCGTTATGCTGCCGATTTATTTCCATAAGCATAACATAGTATAAGTCATTCTCGATTTCTCATAATTCTCATTAAAGCATTCATTTATTGAATTGTTGTTATCAAGAGCTTGTTGGAATTATACATTCTTGGCCATACTTTATTGTTACATGCATGGAAAAAGTTTGATTTATACTCGAAGATGCGATCGAGCACTGATTGTGTTCAAGGGCTCTATGCTAGTCCCCTCGGTTGATTGTTGGGAACATACTATTATAAACCATGGGGTATGATGCTACTGGCGTCGCATTGCGTTGGGAGTACTTTCTTTATAAATAAGTGAAAATCCACAATACAATACAACATGATTGATACTTGACTTTCTTGATATTACACAGAAATTCACGAAGTACTTGCTCATAAGTAAAAGATACTGGAAGTGATGATTATGTGGCTTGACAGTACATTCTCGGCCATATCATGCTTTACTAGTTCATACTTGTTCTCATTCTATCTTCATGATCATCGTGTTACTTTGATTTAATCGCGTGTTTGATCGCATTCACATGATTTTACCTTATTCCTCTAGAGAAAAAATGGTAATTACTTTAATGATGTCTTCATGTTGATGCGAAGATACCTACTGGGCAAGTGTGCTCATTACCTATTTCTATTCTTTTTCAAGAAATGAAAGTGATTCAAATTCGGATTCGGGTTATACAAGTAGCGGGTCCGAGAGCGAATGAAAGTATTGTCAAAGATGAGAGTGAAGACTTAGGAAAGTCTATATTGTTTAGATTGAGTCTATGTAATTTTCCTATTTCTTGAGTCTGATAGATTGGAATAAGTTGAATTAGTGGTTGTATTTGAATACTTGATTATTATGAAATAAAGTTGAAGTTGAGTAAATATTGTACAATTGCATTAATGTGTGTGTTTGTCTGACGCTCTGATCATTTTTGCTTGCAAGAGGCTTACCATGTCGACTGTTCGCGTTTCTCGAGTGAGTCTTCGGTTGTCATAAAGGCTCGGGGCGTGACAGTTAAGTTGGTATCAGAGCCTAAGTCTGAGGACTTAGGAAGAAGAGTCATGTCATAGGATAAGTCCAAGGTTTAAGGACCCATACATATGAACTAAGGAAGAAATTTCCACACCCATGTGAGAATTGGGTAGAACCCGGGATAAGATAGTTAATTAGTTTTAAGATTGATTTTTCCTTCCAATTCCATGAGAAATAACAAGTTGTTATTTTCTCTCAGGTACCCTATTATTACTATGGCTTATCGCGTCAATTGGGATGGCATGCAACAAACGGTTGCTGGCCTCACTCAGGCATTACAAACCATGGCGCAAGCTGGCGCAAGAGTAAAGGCTGGTGATCTGCATCGTAACTTTCGGAGCTTAAACCCTCCGCGTTTCTATGGTTCTTCTAATCCTGACGAGGCAGAGAACTGGATAGATGAAATGAATAGTATCTTTGATGTTATCCAATGCACCGATCAGGAGAAGGTGCGTCTCACAACCTTTCAACTCAACAAAGATGCTCGCACATGGTGAAAGTCGGTCCCGGCACCTCTGGCCGATGCACCTCATACATGGGATGGTTTTCTTACCCTATTCCGTGTCAAGTACTTTTCTGAGCACGTAAAGGAACGAAAGGCTATGGAGTTCGCCGCTCTTCGGCAAGGAATGATGACGGTTGCCGAATATGAATTGCAATTCTCAAGGCTTGCACCTTACGCACCGCATCTTATCAGCACCGATTTATTGAAGGCTAATCGGTTCATGGACGGGTTACGACCCGGTTTCATTCAGCAGCTCGGGACCCAAAACATCCGTACTTATGCAGAAATGGTTCAACGAGCGTATTTGTGTGAAAGGACCTTGGAAAGGGTCAAAAAATTAAAAGGGAAAGGAGAGGAGTCTAGCTGACGCTCAGATCGGCGTTATAAGAAAGAAAAGTTCAGCATTACGTAGCCTTACAAGAGCCGTGATAGTAAGAAAAGATCAAGGAATGGGAATGGTGGAAGTTCCCATAAGTAAAAGAAAGTCAAGGAGGAGAAGGAGCAGGTTGCCACGGCTTGCACATTTTATGAAAAATTTGGCCATTCGGCTGAGGAGTATTGGAAGCGCCTTGGTGCTCGTTTACGTTGTGGAAGCAGGGAGCATCGCATGCCAGATTTCCCCCTTATGAAAGACCAATCGTCTGGTGGAGGATGTAGGAGGCGGGCTCGCCTCAATGCCGTTCTAGAACAAGAGGAAGCGCCCAGGGATGGTGGGCTTATGGAAGGTACTCTTCAAATTTGTTCTCATCCTGCATTTGTGCTATTTGACACTGGTGCCTCTCATTCTTTTATCTCTAATTTTTTTGCAAAAACATTATCACTTGCATCAGTCCCCTTACCTTCAGATCTCGCTATTTCCACACCCTTAGGTTCTGGAACAAAGCTTACCGACTATTATCCTGATAGCGAAGTGATAGTAGAAGGTTACAATCTCCCCGCAAACTTAGTATGCCTTGACATGAAAGGTTATAATGCCATTTTAGGGGTAGATTGGCTTGTAGATCATGACCCTTATATCAATTGCTGAAATAGGATTCTATCCTTTCGAAAGCCCGGTCTTCCGAGATTCTCTTTTCTTGGCATCAAGTACAAGAAGCATCCTACTATCATATCTTCTCTTCACGCTTGCAAACTTATCTCGCAAGGAAGTGAAGCTTTTCTTACTTCTGTCATTGTTACCGAATCCAAGGAGATTATCTTAGCGGACATTCCAATGGTAAATGAGTTCCCCGATGTGTTCCCGTCTGAATTACCCAGTTTACCGCCCGAAAGGGAAGTGAACTTCATATTGAACTCATCTCAGGAGCAGCACCTGTTTCTATAGCCCCTTACAGGATGTCCCCCACAGAACTCAAGGAATTAAAAAGGCAGTTGTAGGAATTACTAGACAAGGGCTTCATCAGACCTAGCATATCCCCTTGGGGTGCGCCGGTTCTATTTGTCAAGAAAAAGGATAGTTCTCTCAGGCTATGCATCGATTACCAGCGACTGAATCAACTCACAATTAAAAACAAGCATCCATTGCCGCGTATTGATGAGCTCTTCGATCAGCTTTTCGGAGCAGAATATTTTTCTAAGACAGACCTCATATCAGGTTATCATCAGCTTAGAATTAAAGAAGATGACATTTATAAATCTGCTTTTCGAAGTCGTTATGGCCACTATGAATTCGTGGTAATGCCATTCGGATTAACTAATGCCCCGGCAGCATTCATGCAACTTATGAACAGTGTTTTCCAGCCATATCTGGACCAGTTTATCGTCATCTTCATTGATGATATCTTGATATACTCCAAGACAAAGGAGGAACATGAAGAACATTTGAAAATAACTCTGCAAACACTTAGAGAACATAAACTCTATGCCAAGCTAAATAAATGCGAACTTTGGCTCAAGGAAGTTTCATTCCTAGGCCACATTATTTCAAAAGAAGGTATCGATGTGGATCCTTCTAAGGTAGAAGCTATCAAGAATTGGAGCCGGCGAACGACCGTATCGGAAGTACGAAGTTTTCTGGGTCTAGCTGGTTATTATAGAAGATTCATTAAAGATTTTTCAAAGATTGCAGTTCCTTTAACTAGACTGACGAGAAAAGAAAATCTTTTTTTCTGGTCAGAGGAATGTGAGAAGAGTTTTCAAACTCTTAAGAACCATCTTACTACAACTCCTATTCTATCACTACCGGTCGAAGGTGGTGGATTCGAAGTATATACGGATGCATCTGGTATTGGTTTAGGGTGTGTCCTCATGCAAAATGGAAAAGTGATATGTTATTCTTCTAGACAATTGAAACGTCACGAGGAAAATTATTCTGTACATGATTTGGAATTAGCAGCTGTCATATTTGCCTTGAAAATTTGGCGTCATTATCTTTATGGAGAAAAGTTTATGGTCTACTCGGACCAAAAAAGCTTGAAATACTTATTTTCCCAAAAAGAGCTAAATATGAGGTAGAGAAGATGGTTGGAGTATCTCAAGGATTTTGATTTTTCTATTCAATATCATCCGGGCAAGGCTAATGCTGTTGCGGATGCACTCAGCAGAAAATCAATGGGTATGCTATCAAGTCTTATGATTAGTATGACTAATCTTATTCCTCAATTTGCTCAGTTGAACTTAGATATTGACAGGAAGGAAGAAGATTGCTTCATGGATAACATCCGAGCTCAACCTACCTTAATAGAGGATTTAGTCAAGTTGCAAAATGATTGTCACGCCCCGAACCTTTAATTACAGCGGAAGACTCGCTCGGGGAGCGCGAACAGCTAGCATGGTAAGCCTCTTGCAAGCAAGAATCAATCAGAGCGCAAGACAATCACACTATTAGATGCAATTGCACAAGATTTAATCAAACTTCAACTTTATTTCATAATGCTCAATATTCAAGATACAATCACTAATTTGATTTTCATTCTACTAGACTCAAGAAATAGGAAAATTACATTGACTCAATCTAGATAATTTAGACTTCCTACATCTTCACTCTTGTCATACTAACATTCAATCGCTCTCGGACCCGCTACTTGAATCGCCCGAATCCGAATTCGAACTATTTCCGTCTCCTGAAAAACATTGGAAATAGGTAATGAGCACACTTGCCCAGTAGGTATCTTCGCATCAATATAAAGGCACTATTAAAGTGATTATCATTTTTGCACTAAATAAATAAAGTAAAATCATGCAATGCGATGATCATGCGATTAATTTAAAGTAACAAGACTATCATATACGATGGAATGAGAACAAGAATGAACTAGTAAGAATAGGACAAGAACATGATATTGGCCTTCCATGAACAAGAATGTAACGAGATTGTACTAGCAAGCCACATATTCCTCACTTTAGCATCTTATGCTTATGAGCAAGTGCTTCGTGAATTTCTGTGGAATATCAAGCAAGAATGTGAAGTTGTGCCGTGGATCTTCACTTATTTATAGAAATAGTACTCCCAACGCAATGCGACGCCAGTAGCATCATATCCCATGGTTTATAAAATAGTATGTTTCCGGCAATCAGCCGAGGGGACTAGCATAGAGCCCTTGAACACAATCAATGCTCGATCACATCTTCAGTTATAAATTAAGCTACTTCCACGCAGTATAACAGTAAAGTATGGCCAAGAATATAGCACTTCCAATAATTACATGATAACTAAAATCAATGAATGAATGCTTCAACATAAGAATGTAGGAGTCAAGAAATAGACTTTAAACAATGTCATGCTCATAGAAATAAATCGACAGCATAACGGTATTTTCCTTAACTTCCATTTCTTTTAGATCAATTTAAGCAATATGACAAGTTCTAGATCATCAAGGTTTGTCTAAAATCATTGGAATATCAACCCTTGGTCAAACCTTGGGTTAACAAATGCAAGCTATGTAACGGTCATTTGCTGGGCCGTTACATTATGTAACGCGCCAGTAATGGGCCGTTACAGTGATCCAAGTCCAGAGGATAAAAATAGACTCAGAGGAATGTGACGGTCTGGCACTGGGCCGTTACGTGAGCCTGACGGTCCAGTTCAAGGCCGTTACATTTCAAGAATCAGAACCACGATAGATTGTTCTAATCAATGGGCTTTCATTGGTACAACCAACTCGGCATCCTAGTGGGAATCCCAAGCTCGCGGAGAATTATGGAGGCCTTGAAACAATGATTTCCTAGTCCGTTAGAAGGAATATCCAATAGAGAGGTCCTCATGTCCAAGATTGTGTTCCTATAGTGCAAAGTGTGAACTAATGACAACATACCGGAATATGTGCCATGTACATATAGAATTGACTCTATTGACAGAGAGAGATCTGTATAATCAATGTGAAAATCATGATAAAAACTCCGTCAATACAATGTTAAAAAGTCATGCTTTATAGTACAAAACTATAGAATTTGGTTTAACATAACTTAAGTATAAGTGATAACAAAACATGCAATACCTATCATGAATAATGAAATATCCTTAAAATCACATGATTAGGTTTAAAACTTAGGTAACTAGGCTTTAACTATAATAAGATTGGCAGGTTATATTCTGTCTTAGGTTTGACAGAACACAGATTATAACGGTCTGGAGAGGGGGCGTCACTGTTATTGTGACGGTCAGGACCCAGCCGTTACATGAATGTAACGCGTCTGTCGTAGGGCCGTTACTTGAAAGCGACGATCCTATGCTAATGTGTTACAATATCTGCTAACAGAAAACAACTATAGAAACTTAGAGATCAACTCACATCATGTCTTTTATCAAAACATCATGAGTTTCTAGACATGTTAACGAAGTAAAGGCCATCAGGTAATCATGAATAGGTGAATAGTCATGTTTTAATTTCTCAATTTGGCTAAGAGGTGCATGATATGCATTGAGCTATCAAAACGTGAAATCAATAATCTACCATGCATGAAAATCAATTAAACCAGAGGCTCTTAGTCATATCAAGCTGTTTTTGCCGTTCATGAGATAACCTACCTCTTAATTTAGACTGTAGCTTCTGAATTTGGTTGAGAACCTTGCCCTAGATCCCTTCCTTCTCTTGTGACTTTTTCAGCAACTTCCTTGGGTTCTAACTCCACGACCTCTTGACCTTCAGATGTGAAATTCGGAGGGGAGTTAGTCTAAAGTATTGTAAACAACTACTTCTAAAGAACTTACCTGAGATAATGACTCCTCACCTTGCTTCCGTACGCCCAAAAAGTAAGGGTCGCATAGTTCAGAGCTATGCCCTATTTATAGAGTTTAGACTAGGTTTTGAGGATTAGATCGAGTTTAGAGTCCTTGTTTCATCAAATCCTAATCCCTAAGAGTCCTTAGAGTCTTTACAATCCTTTCCAAGTCGATCCCTAGTGGATAGGAACATCAAGTTCCAATCTTTTCATGAGTTCCTTTGCTTACGGAACTAACAGGTTTGTAACGGACTAGGACCTACGCGTTAGGGTTATGCGGCGGTCTCGCGATAGACCGTTACATTACTCGTTCCTAGAGTTCAAAGGAAATCAAACTCTTTTAGTTTTTTGGTTCATAATGTAACAGTCGAGACACAGTGCGTTACATGTCTGTGACGGTTAGGCTATAGACCGTTATATGTGTCGTGGATAGAGTTCAAACAATTTAAAACTCTTTTGATAATTATCCATTAACTTATCTTATATATTCTAGTATTTATCCTTAATATCCGTGGATAGACTTAATTACCTTCTAGAATGTGGGCCAAACTTAATGGGCCAGAGTTAAAACCTTTTGGACTTTAATTAAGTGGGTTGGGTTAATTGATTAACACCACTTGGCCTCATAATGACTTATTAACCATTTATAAATTTATTTAGGCCTTTATAAATTCTTAACATTTATTTAAAATTTCTGGGGCACTACACCCTCCCCTACTTAGAAGGAATTTGGTCCCCAAATTCAAAACATGTATTGTGGAGAGTGTACTTACAATTGAATAATTCTGGGAATCTTTTCCGCATAACCGTTTCAGTTTCCCATGTTGCTTCATATGGCCATGTTTTCTTCCATTGTATCTTGACCATGGGAATAACTTTATTTCTTAATTGACGCACTTCCCGATCCAGAATTTTGATCGGTGTTTGCTTGTATGTCAAGTTTTTCTGAATCTCTATATTATCATAAGTGATAATGTGGTCTGGATCATATACGTACTTTTTCAGCATAGAGACGTGAAATACGTCATGAACTCCTACTAACTGTGGAGGTAAGGCCAATCTATAAGCCACTTCACCGACCCTTTCAAGAATTTCAAATGGGCCAATGAACCTTGGAGTTAGCTTTCCTTTGATGCCAAATCTTCGAATACCACGACCTGGAGAAACCTTCAAATACACATGATCTCCTACCTGAAACTCCAAGTCACGTCTTCGATTATC
The DNA here is from genome assembly GCA_022559845.1 of Amorphophallus konjac. NCBI lineage: Eukaryota > Viridiplantae > Streptophyta > Magnoliopsida > Alismatales > Araceae > Amorphophallus > Amorphophallus konjac. The sequence goes on from CM040122.1 coordinate 143,839,913, forward strand.
AGCATAAGACTTTTCCCTATCTTGTGCTATTTTCATTCTTTCCTGGATGAGTTTTATTTTCTCTGTAGAATCTCTGATAAGGTCAGGGCCTAGAAATTACCTTTCCCCTATTTCATTCTAATATATTGGTGATCGAAAACTTTTCCCATATAGAGCTTCAAAAGGTGCCATTTGTATGCTTGCTTGATAACTGTTGTTATATGCAAATTCTACCAGAGGTAAGTGATCATGCCAACTTCCTCTAAAATCAATGACATAAGCCCTGAGCATGTCTTCTACTACCTGATTTGTTCTTTCCGTCTGACCATCCGTTTGTGGATGAAAGGCTGTGTTGAAATTTAATCTAGTCCCTAGTGAATGTTGTAAACTTTTCCAGAATTGTGATGTAAAACGTGGATCTCTATCTGATATAATAGAGATAGGGATACCATGTAGTTTAACAATTTCTTTGATGTATAATGCTATTAGAATATCCACAGACCATCGACTCTTAATTGGTATGAAATGTGCAGATTTAGTCAATCGGTCTATGATTACCCATATGCCATCATGTCCACCTCTTGTCTTGGGTAATCCCATGATGAAATCTATTCCTATACTTTCCCATTTCCATTTGGGAATTTTTAAGGGATTTAATTTTTCTGCAGGTCTGAAATGTTCCGCCTTCACTTGTTGGCAAGTAAGACAGCGAGACACAAAGTCAGCTACTTCCCTCTTCATATTGGGCCACCAGAAGTTTCTTTTGAGATCTTGATACATCTTGGTACCTCTTGGATGGATGGAGTACTTTGATTTATGTGCTTCTTCTAAGATCAATTTATTTGTATCCTCATGATCCGGTATACACATTCGGCCCTTAAATAGCAATCTTCCATCATTAGAAATAAAAAAATCCGGTCTTTGTTCAATATTGGCCTTAATTTCCAGTAAAATTGGATCATCCTCTTGTAACTTGGTCAAATCCTCTATCAATGTAGGTTGAGCTCGGATATTAGCTATGAAGCAATCTTCTTCCTTAACGTCAACATCTAAATTCAACTGGGCAAATTGAGGAATAAGGTTAGTCACACTAATCATGAGACTTGATAACATACGAATTGGTTTTCTGCTAAGTGCATCTGCTACAGCATTTGCCTTGCCAGGATGATATTGAATAGCAAAATCAAAGTCCTTGAGATGTTCTAACCACCTCCTTTGCCTCATATTAAGCTCCTTTTGAGAAAATAAATATTTCAAGCTCTTGTGGTCTGTGTAGATCGTGAACTTTTCTTCATAAAGATAATGACGTCAAAATTTCAAGGCGAAAATAACTGCTGCTAATTCCAAATCATGTACAGGATAATTTTCTTCATGATATTTCAATTGTCTTAAAGAATAACAAATCACCTTTCCATCTTGCATAAGGACACACCCTAAGCCAATTCCAGATGCATCTGTATATACTTCGAATCCAGCACCCTCTATTGGTAGTGACAAAACAGGGACTGTTGTAAGATGATTCTTAAGATTTTGAAAACTCTTTTCACAGTCCTTCGACCCGATAAAATGATTTTCTTTTCTAGTAAGTCTAGTTAAAGGAACCGCGATCTTCGAGAAGTCCTTTATGAATCTTCTATAATAACCTACTAGACCCAAAAAGCTTCTAACTTCAGATATAGTCGTTGGTCGACTCCAATCTCTGACAGCTTCTACCCTAGAAGGATCCACAGTAACACCTTCTTTTGAAATGATGTGGCCTAGGAATGAGACTTCCTTGAGCCAAAATTCACACTTATTGAGTTTGGCATATACCTTTTATTCTCTAAGTGTTTGCAAAGCTATCCTTAGATGTTCTTCATGTTCTTCTTTAGTCTTGGAGTATATCAGGATATCATCGATGAAGATGACGATGAACTGGTCTAAATATGGCTGGAAGACACTGTTCATAAGTTGCATGAATGCTGCTGCGGCATTAGTTAGACCGAATGGCATCACCACGAATTCATAGTGGCCATAACGACTTCGAAAAGCCGATTTATAAATGTCTTCTTCTTTAATTCTAAGTTGATGGTAACCAGACCTAAGGTCAATCTTAGAAAAATATTCTGCTCCCGAAAGCTGATCGAAGAGCTCGTGAATACGTGGCAATGGATACTTGTTCTTGATTGTAAGTTGATTCAATCGTCGGTAGTCAATGCATAACCTGAGAGAACCATCCTTCTTCTTGACAAATAGAACAGGCGCACCCCAGGGGGATGTGCTAGGTCTGATAAAACCTTTGTCTAGAAGTTCCTATAATTGCTTCTTTAGTTCCTTAAGTTCTGTGGGAGACATCCTGTAAGGGGCTATAGAAACAGGTGCCGCACCTGGAATGAGTTCAATGGTAAAGTTTACTTCCCTCTCGGGCGGTAAACTAGGTAGTTCAACTGGGAACACGTTAGGAAATTCATTTGCGATAGGAATGTTTGCTAGGATAATTTTCTTAAATTCAATGATAATGACGGAAGCAAGAAAAGCTTCACATCCTTGCGAGATAAGCTTGCAAGCGTGAAGAGAAGATATAATGGTCGGATGCTTCTTGTATTTGATGCCAAGAAAAGAAAATCTTGGAAGACCGGGTTTTTGGAAAGATATCATCCTATTTCGGCAGTTGATGTAAGCATCATGGTCTACAAGCCAATCTACCCTAAAATGGCATCATAACCTTTCATATCGAGGCATACTAAGTTTGCGGGGAGATTGTGTCCTTCTACTACCACCTCACAATCGGGATAATACTTGGTAAGCTTAGTTCCAGATCCTAAAGGTGTAGTAATAGCGAGATCTTAAGGTAGGAGAACTGATGTAGTTGGTAAGGTGTTTGCAAAAGTGGTGGAGATAAAGGAATGAGAAGCACCAGTATCGAATAGCACGAATGCAGGACGAGAACAAATTTGAAGAGTACCTTCCATAAGCCCATCATTTTGATCCCTGGGTGCTTCATCTTCATCTATAACTGCATTGAGGCGAGTCTGCCTCCTACGTCCTCCATTATTTGATTGATCCTTCATAAGGGGGCAATCTGGCACACGATGCTCCCTACTTCCACAGCGCAAACAAGCACCTAGAAGCTTCCAGCATTCTTCAGCCGAGTGGCCAAATTTCTCACAGAAAGTGCACGCCGAGTCGACTTGCTCTTCCTTCACCTTTTTACTACCCTTTTGGGAACTTCCACCGTTCCCGTTCCTTGATCTTTTCTTGTTATCACAGCTTTTGTATGGTTCTGTGATGCTAAACTTCTCTTTCTTATAATGCCGATCTGAGCGCCGGCTAGATTCTTCTCCCTATCCTTTCAACCTTTCAACCTTCTCTAAGATCCTCTCGCATAAATATGCCCTCTGAACCATTTCCGCATAAGTGCGGATATTCTGTGTCCCTAGTTGTTGAATGAAACCGGGGCGTAACCTGTCCATAAATCGGTTCACCTTTAATAATTCCGTACTAATCAAATGTGGTGCATATGGTGCTAGCCTTGAAAACTGCAACTCGTACTCTGCTACTGACATCATCCCTTGATGAAGGGAGGCAAACTCCATGGCCTTCCTTTCCTTCACATGCTCGGAGAAGTATTTGGAACGGAATAGGGTGAGAAAGCCATTCCATGTATGAGGTGCGTCGGCCGGAGGTGCCAGAATCGATTTCCACCAAGTATGGGCGTCCTTATTTAACTGGAACGTTGCTAGACGGACTTTCTCCTGATCAGTGCATTGTATGACATCAAATATACGATTCATCTCATCGATCCAATTTTCTGCTTCGTCTGGATTGGAAGATCCATAGAAACGCGGAGGATTTAGACTCCGGAAGTTACGATGAAGATCTCCTGCCCTTGCCCCTACACCACCTGGTGCTATAGTCTGCATTGCCTGGGTGAGGCCGGCAACAGTTTGTTGCATACCGTCCCAATCTACACGATGAGCCATTCGAAAAATAGGGTACCTGAGAGAAAATAACAACTTGTTATTTCTCATGAAATTGGAATGAACAAAATAATTCTTAAAGCTAATTAGTTATCTTATCCCAGGTTCTACCCAATCCTCACATGGATGTGGAATTTCTTCCTTAGTTCATAAGTAGGGGTCCTTAACATTGGACTTATCCTATGACATGACTCTTTTCCCTAAGTCCTGAGACTTAGGCTCTGATACCAACTTAACTGTCACGTCCCGAGCCATTAATTACAGCGGAAGACTCGCTCGGGGAGCGCAAACAGCCGGCATGGTAAGCCTCTTGCAAGCAAGAATCAATCAGAGCGCAAGACAATCACACTATTAGATGCAATTGCACAAGATTTAATCAAACTTCAACTTTATTTCATAATGCTCAATATTCAAGATACAATCACTAATTTGATTTTCATTCTACTAGACTCAAGAAATAGGAAAATTACATTGACTCAATCTAGGCAATTTAGACTTCCTACGTCTTCACTCTTGTCATAATAACATTCAATCGCTCTCGGACCCGCTACTTGAATCACCCGAATCTGAATTTGAACTATTTCCATCTCCGGAAAAATATTGGAAATAGGTAATGAGCACACTTGCCCAGTTGGTATCTTCGCATCAACATGAAGGCACTATTAAAGTGATTATCATTTTCGCTCTAAATAAATAAGGTAAAATCATGCAATGCGATGATCATGCGATTAATTCAAAGTAACAAGACTATCATATACGATGGAATGAGAACAAGAATGAACTAGTAAGAATAGGATAAGAACATGATATTGGCCTTCCATGAGCAAGAATGTAACGAGATTGTACTAGTAAGCCACATATTCCTCACTTTAGCATCTTATGCTTATAAGCAAGTGCTTCGTGAATTTCTGTGGAATATCAAGCAAGAATGTGATGTTGTGCCGTTGATCTTCACTTATTTATAGAAATAGTACTCCCAACGCAATGCGACGCCAGTAGCATCATACCCCATAGTTTATAAAATAGTATGTTTCCGACAATCAGCCGAGGGGACTAGCATAGAGCCCTTGAACACAATCAGTGCTCGATCGCATCTTCAGTTATAAATTAAGCTACTTCCACGCAGTATAACAGTAAAGTATGGCCAAGAATATAGCACATCCAATAATTCCATGATAACTAAAATCAATGAATGAATGCTTCAACATAAGAATGTAGGAGTCAAGAAATAGACTTTAAACAATGTCATGCTCATAGAAATAAATCGACATCATAACGGTATTTTCCTTAACTTCCATTTCATTTAGATCAATTTAAGCAATATGACAAGTTCTAGATCATCAAGGTTTGTCTAGAATCATTGGAATATCAACCCTTGGTCAAACCTTGGGTTAACAAATGCAAGCTATGTAACGGTCATTTGCTGGGCCGTTACATTATGTAACGCGTCAGTAATGGGCCGTTACAGTGATCCGAGTCCAAAGGATAAAAATAGACTCAGAGGAATGTGATGGTCTGGCACTGGGCCGTTATGTGAGCCTGACGGTCAAGTTCAAGGCCGTTACATTTCAAGAATCAGAACCACGATAGATTGTTCTAATTAATGGGCTTTCATTGGTACAACCAACTCGACGTCCTAGTGGGAATCCGAAGCTCGCGGAGAATTACGGAGGCCTTGAAACAATGATTTCCTAGTCCATTGGAAGGAATATCCAATAGAGAGGTCCTCATGTCCAAGATTGTGTTCCTATAGTGCAAAGTGTGAACTAATGACAACATACCGAAATTTATGCCATGTACGTATAGAATTGACTCTAATGACAGAGAGAGATATGTATAATCAATGTGAAAATCATGATAAAAACTCCGTCAATACAATGTTAAAAAGTCATGCTTTATAGTACAAAACTATAGAATTTGGTTTAACATAACTTAAGTAGAAGTGATGACAAAACATGCAATACCTATCATGAATAATCAAATATCCTTAAAATCACATGATTATGTTTAAAACTTAGGTAACTAGGCTTTAACTATAATAAGATTGGCAGGTTATATTCTATCTTAGGTTTGATAGAACACAGATTATAACGGTCTGGAGAGGGGGCGTCACTGTTATTGTGACGGTCAGGACCCAGCCGTTACATGAATGTAACGCGTTTGTCGTAGGGCCGTTACTTGAAAGCGACGGTCCTATGCTAATGCGTTACAGTATCTGCTAACAGAAAATAACTATAGAAACTAAGAGATCAACTCACATCATGTCTTTTATCAAAACATCATGAGTTTCTAGACATGTTAACGAAGTAAAGGCCATCAGGTAATCATGAATAGGTGAATAGTCATGTTTTAATTTCTCAATTTGGCTAAGAGGTGCATGATATGCATTGAGCTATCAAAACGTGAAATCAATGATCTACCATGCATGAAAATCAATTAAACCAGAGGCTCTTAGTCCTATCAAGCTGTTTTTGCCGTTCATGAGATAGCCTACCTCTTAATTTAGACTGTACTTTCTGAATTTGGTTGAGAACCTTGCCCTAGATCCCTTCCTTCTCTTGTGACTTTTTCAGCAACTTCCTTGGGTTCTAACTCCACGACCTCTTGACCTACAGATGTGAAATTCGGGGGGGAGTTAGTCTAAAGTATTGTAAACAACTACTTCTAAAGAACTTACCTGAGATAATGACTCCTTACCTTGCTTCCTTACGCCCAAAAAGTAAGGGTCGCACAGTTCAGAGCTATGCCCTATTTATAGAGTTTAGACTAGGTTTTGGGGATTAGATCGAGTTTAGAGTCCTTGTTTCATCAAATCCTAATCCCTAAGAGTCCTTAGAGTCTTTACAATCCTTTCTAAGTCGATCCCTAGTGGATAGGAACATCAAGTTCCAATCTTTTCATGAGTTCCTTTGCTTACGGAACTAAAAGGTTTGTAACGGACTAGGACCTACGCGTTAGGGTTATGTGGCGGTCTCGCGATAGACCGTTACATTACTCGTTCCTAGAGTTCAAAGGAAATCAAACTCTTTTAGTTTTCTGGTTCATAGTGTAACGGTCGAGACACCGTGCGTTACATGTCTGTGACGTTTAGGCTATAGATCGTTATATGTATCGTGGATAGAGTTAAAACAATTTAAAACTCTTTTGATAATTATCCATTAACTTATCTTATATATTCTAGTATTTATCCTTAATATCCGTGGATAGACTTAATTACCTTCTATAATGTGGGTCAAACTTAATGGGCCAGAGTTAAAACCTTTTGGACTTTAATTAAGTGGGTTGGGTTAATTGATTAACACCACTTGGCCTCATAATGACTTATTAACCATTTATAAATGTATTTAGGCCTTTATAAATTCTTTAAAATTATTTAAAATTTCTGGGGCACTACAATGATGATCCTATATTTCTAGAAATTAAGGCTAATATTGAACAACGGTCGGATTTCTCTATTACGGAGGATGGAAGATTGCTATTCAAGGGTCGAGTGTGTGTACCGGATCATGAGGATACGAAGAAATTGATTCTAGAAGAAGCACATAATTCCAAGTACACCATTCATCCAAGTGGTACAAAAATGTATCAAGATCTTAAAAGAAATTTCTGGTGGCCCAACATGAAGAGAGAAATAGCTGATTTCGTATCTCACTGTCTCACTTGTCAACAAGTAAAGGCAGAGCATTTTAGACCCGCAGGTAAACTGCATCCCTTGAACATTCCCGAATGGAAATGGGAGAGTGTAGGGATGGATTTCATTATAGGGTTACCTAAGATAAGAGGTGAACACGATGGTATATCGGTAATCATAGACCGATTAACTAAATCTGCACATTTCATACCAATCAAAAGTCGATGGTCTGTGGATATCCTAGTAGCATTATACATAAGGGAAAGTGTTAAATTACATGGTGTCCCTGTTACTATTATATCTGATAGAGATCCTCGATTCACATCACAATTTTGGAAAGGTCTACAACAGTCACTAGGGACTAGATTGAATTTTAGCACAGCCTTTCATCCACAAACTGATGGTCAGACAGAAAGAACAAATCAGGTGGTAGAAGATATGCTCAGTGCTTGCGTAATTGATTTTGGAGGTAGTTGGCATGATCACTTGCCTCTGGTAGAATTTGCTTATAACAACAATTATCAGGCCAGCATACAAATGGCTCCTTTTGAAGCTCTATATGAAAAAAGTTGTCGATCACCAATATGTTGGAGTGAAATAGGGGAAAGCCAATTCCTAGGCCCCGATATTATCAGAGATTCTACAGAGAAAATCAAGCTCATTCAAGGGAGAATGAAGATGGCCCAAGATAGGTAAAAATCTTATGCTGATAATCGAAGGCGCGACTTGGAATTTCAAGTAGGAGACCATGTGTATCTCAAGGTTTCTCCAGGTCGTGATATTCGGAGATTTGGCATTAAGGGCAAACTAACTCCAAGATTCATTGGTCCGTTTGAAATTATCGAAAGGGTCGGTGAAGTAGCTTCTAGACTGGCTTTACCTCCACAATTAGCAAGAGTTCATGACGTATTTCACGTCTCTATGCTGAAGAAGTATGTATATGATCCTGACCATATTATCACTTATGACAATCTGGAGATTCAGAAGGATATGACGTACGAGCAAACGCCAATAAAGATTCTGAAACGGGAAGTGTGTCAACTAAGAAATAAAGTTATTCCTATGGTCAAGATTCAATGGAAGAAAACATGGCCATATGAAGTAACATGGGAAACCGAAGCAGCCATGCAAAGAAGATTTCCAGAATTATTCAACTGTAAGTACACTCTCCATAATCCATGTATTAAATTTGGAGACCAAATTCTTGTAAGTGGGGGGGGGGGGGGTGTAAGACCCCAGATTTTTTATAAATTATTGTAGGAATATTTAATTATTTTTGAGAATTTATAAAGGTTTAAATAAATTAATAAATAGAATATTAGATCAATAAGTCATTATAAGGCCCAATTAGGTTAAATAATTAACCTAGCCTATTTTAAGATAATGTAAAAGGTTAATGGACCAAGCCCATTAAGTTTGGCCCATATTCTAAAAGGTTAATTGACTTATTCACGTATTTTAAAGATAAATACAATTTTTTTATAGATAATTATAAGGATAAATGAACAAGAGAGTTTTATTTAATTGAAACTCTGTATACGTTTGGTGTAACGGTCTATCGGGCGACCGCTACAAGCATGTAACGCACCAATCTGGATGCGTTACACTCTGACAGTTTCGTGAAAGAAAGAACGAGCAAAAAGATTAGAACTTTGGGATCTTATCTACAAGAGATCGACTTGGGAGAGTTTATAACATTACTGAGGACTCTTAGGGATTAGGCTCTGGAAAATTAAGGACTCTAGAATCGATCTAATCTTCAAAACCCTATAAATAGGACCTAGTTCTGAACTGAGCGACCCTTACTTTTGGCTCGTGAAAATTCAAGGTCAGGAGATATAATTTTAGGTAAGTTCTTTATATGATTTTGTTTAGTATACTTTAGATTAATAGTTCTCCAAATTTCGTGCTAGGAGATCAAGCAACCAAGGAGATTGAAGCTTCCAAACTTGCTGGTTCGACCATAGTAACCCAGGAATCAAAGCTAAAGGCCACTGAAGATCAGGGAATTAGGACATCTGAACAAGGTAATTAGAGTTTGGTTATTTCAAACCTTTTGTTCACCTTAGTTTCATCTTCCTACCCTCAAAATTTCACGTCCTTAGGTCAAGAGGCTGAGGAGCTAGGGCAGCGTGAAGTTGCTGAAGAGTCACAAAAAGAGAGGAACTAGGGCGGTCCTTCAAAGCTCAAATTAGAAGTTTAAAGCCTAGTTAAGCGGTAGGTTATCTCATGATTGGTAAAAACGTCTTGTTAGGGATAAAAGCCCTCTGATTGTGTTTGATTTCATGCATTATAGACTATGAATTTCCTATTTTAGTGGGTTCATGCATACATACATATTCTTAGCCCTAATCAAAGATCAAAGATGTTATCTTGTTAATTTACTGCAACCTATGCATCTAGATGACCTGTACTTCATTTTGTCATGATTAGGGTAGTAAATCTTTTCAAAACATGACATGGTTTCAAATCATAGTCTTTTTATTTTTAGCAGGGACTCTGACGCATCATACTAGGACCGTCAGACGACTGTAACAGTCTTACGATAAGCCGTCACAACCCCTGTTGTATTTAAAGTTTCTCAGTTGTCTCTGACGCCCCATAACAGGAGCGTTACAATACTGTAACGGTCCTACGATAAACCGTCACAGCCCTGTGACGCGCCCATAGTAGACTGTCAGTGTGCGATTTACTGTCAAACCGAGATAGGACTTGTGGACACCAAAAATTGCGCACCCAGATATCCTGCTCGGCCCAGCATCAACAACGTCACCGAGTGAAGAAGCCACGGAGGGACTGGTCATCCGCACTCCCCAAATATGCACACTGCCGTGAAGCCGTCTCCGGAGTCACGATAGTGAAGAGAAATCAACCACCAAGAGCCCCCACAATCCATGGGCCTCGAAGAAAATTAAATGGGCCACAACTCGTGCTCACAATGGGCTCAGAACTACCCATTTTATCCCTTCAGCGGCACAGCCCTTGGCCCTCCAGCGGTATGCCCCTGGGTCCTTCAGCGGCATAGCCTTTTGGCCCTTCAGCGGTACACCCCTTGGGCTAGCGGCACAGCCCTTGGCCCTCCAGCGGTACACCCCCTGGGCCTTCAACGGCACGCACCTTTTGGCCCGTTCAACGGCACACCCTCTGCTGCCTTCAACGGCACACTATTTTAAGCCTTCAACGGCACACTATTTTAAGCCTTCAACGGCATACTATTTAGGGCCTTCAACGGCACACTATTTTAAGCCTTCAACGGCACACTATTTTAAGCCTTCAACGGCACACTATTTCGGGCCTTCAACGGCACACTATTTCAAGCCTTCAACGGCACACTATTTCAAGCCTTCAGCGGCACACTTCTTGGGTCTCCCAGCAGCACACTTGTGAAGGCCTTCAGCAGCACACCTGCGAGGCTCTCCAGCGGCACACCTTCCTCAGCCCCCAGCGGCACAGCGTTCAGCCCATCCACGCCGGTCAACGCTCGTAGCCCTTGGCGCGCAGCGAAAGCATGGCAGGCCCATGCCTGCACCTTGCTGGGCTGTCCTCACCCCACCTACTCCCATCCTCGGCATTCGTCGGCCTGACCAGGGGTATAAGAACCCCTCGCTCCGACGAAAAAGAGGGGCGCGGAGAGACGGAAGGATACACACACAGGGAGATGAAAAAAACATAGACCGAGAGTCCTACTCAGACGCGGGGAGAAGAAAGAAGAGGAAGACGGAGAATTCCATCCTCCCAAGCTCGGCAAGCCTAGGGAGTTCTGGGAAGAAGAAGAAGCTAGCAGAAGAGAGAGAGAGAGAGAGAAAGCAATGGAGAGTAAGGGAGGGGGAGAGAGTCCATGAATGTAATAGGGGGTGTCCCAGAGGGTCTTGGCGCCATCCTGGACCCCCGGTTCCCTCTTCAGTCTCCTTTCCCCCCTATTTTTACTGCTTCTTCCCTCTCCTCATCTCATTGTACAGCCTCGAACGTGGCCCTGCCACCCTTTTTTATGAATGAAAGAAGAATGTTTTTCCCTTCTTCCCTTTTTTTTGTTGTTGGCTAGCTTTTGCTCGGCTATGTGTTTCGTGGTTTGCTCTCTTTCTCTCTCCCCTGTTCTTCTTGGATTCTCTCATTCTCATTCACTAATATATATATTAGGCTGATGATAGCCTCTTCCATCGATCTCATGATTCAGCAAGGGCGGGTTTCCCTTCTGGACAACATCCACTCCCTTCCCATACACAACCCAAGCCCATTGCCCCTGTTCAGGCCCATTGCTTCCCCAAACAGTCCTGATCCCTTTCCCTTAGCCAACTAACGCACTACTTGGCCTATATTTAACCCAGCCTGTAAACCCTTTTACTTCACCGATGCCCCTCAACCCCTTTTGGCCGGCACACCCTTGGCCCTTCCCAGTCGGTGCACCCTTGGCTTCCTCAGCCCGACGCACCCTCGAACCAGCCAGCCCGGTACGCCTCAACTCCTTCTGGCCGACACACACCTTGAACCACCTAGCCGGCACACCCTTAACCATGCTAGCCCGGCACACCCTTGTGCCCCTCAGCCCAGCACACCCTTTGGCCTCCCTAGCCCGGCACGCCCCTGATTAGTTCCAGAGGTTCCCCCCCCCCTTTATCCATCGCTGCTTTCAGGTTTTCCGAGGATTCATTAAAGGTGCTGCCGCCTTTGGGCGCCCACCTCCAGTTGATGGGTTCCGCCACTCCCTGTGGGCGCGTTCCCTTTATCTCCCTTACGCTCGGGTCAAGGGGAGATGCTGCCGAATTTTTGTTAGAAAATAACAAGACGTTAAAAGTCAAAAGGACGCAACAAACAAATGGGATAATAAATACATAGCAAAAGACAACAAAAGCAACAAATAAATAGAACAACAACAGATTGCAAGAAGAAGGAGAAAATATTTGTATAAAACTATGCAGAAATCAAAGAAAAGAAGAAAAGAAAAGCCTTAAAAATAAGTAACAAAGGAGTGGGCCTTCATCAGCGCGTCTGTTCTAGCCTTCGTCGGTACACCCTATCAACCCCCCCAGCGGCACACTCTAACAGCCCTTCAACGACACACCTTTTTGGCCCTTCAGCGGCACGCTCCTCCCCACCCACACCCTCTCCTCCTCACCGTCTCACGTGGAATGGTCTTTCCCGAAGTGGAGCACAATGTACAGACTTTGAGCTGGCCAATGTATAGACTTTGAGCTGCAGCCAATGGACAACGTATAGACTTTGAGCTGGCCAATGTATAGACTTTGAGCTGCAGCCAATGGACAACGTACAGACTTTGAGCTGGCCAATGTATAGACTTTGAGCTGCAGCCAATGGACAACATACAGACTTGAGTTACAGCAAATCGACAACGTACAGACTTTGAGTTACAGCAAATCGACAACGTACAGACTTTGAGTTGAAGGATGTATAGACTTTGTGCGTTGGTCGCATAGACATTATACAGACTTTGAGCTGATGAACGTACAGACTTTGTACGCATGCGACCATCTGACGTACAGACTTTGTGTTGCGGTGACCAGCCAATGTATAGACTTTGGGCTGATGAATGTACAGACTTTGTGTTGCGGTGATCAGCTAATGTGTAGACTTCGAGCTGATGAATGCAGCCAATGTGTAGACTTCGAGCTGATGAATACAACCAATGTATATACTTTGAGCTGATGAATGTATAGACTTTGCGTTACAGTGACCAGCCAATGTACAGACTTTGAGCTGATGGACGCATAGACTTTGTGTCCATGTAACCAGCCAATGTATAGACTTTGAGTTGCAGCAAATAGACAATGTACAGACTTTGAGCTGATGAATGTACAGACCTTGTATGCATGCAACCAGCCAATGTACAGACTTTGGGTTACAACAACCAGCCAGTGTATAGACTTTGAGTTGTAGCAAATGGACGATGTACAGACTCTGCGTGTGTGCTAGCAGACGTTGTATAGACTTTGAGTCAGCCCGGCACGCCCGCCAACACCCTCCAGTGGCACACTCTCCTTGGTGCCTTCTTCGGTGCACCCCCTTCTCCCTTCGCCGGTACGCCTTGGGGTGCCCTCATCGGCACGCTTCCCATACCCCTAGCCGGTACACCCTCCAGCGGCCCTCTCCCTCCAGGAAACATACACATATAACATATGATGATAATGACATTGGTGATAATAATAATAATAATAAATAAATTAATGAAAATTATGATAAATGGAGAAATCTAAATATATACAGGAAATAAACAAAAATGTGAAATAGTGATAATAAAAAAGGGGGAAAAATAATAATAATAATAAACAAAAAGGGGGGAGGAATCATTCGGAACAAATGCATAAAGAAGAAATGAACAGCAAGAGGAAAGAGAGGAACATATAATTAAAATCTCAGATAAAAAAATATCGGGGTCCACATTGCAGCCCCATCTCTCTCCGTGGCCCGACGCAGAAGGACCAATGATGCCGCCCTCTCAGGCCGGGCCCGAGTCTTGGGAATTATCCCGAAATGGCCAGGCCCTGACCTAGTCTTGGGCCGACATTCCAATCAGACCGGACTCGTTCCTCAGGCCGGATCCCCTCCGAGCCACTACTAAAATTGCCACACGTTCGGCAAACATTTGAACGGGTTCGCCTAGGTTTTCGCCGCGTTTCTATCACGGACCTGTGTCTGAACATGAAAAGACCCGTGAGCAACCAACATGGCTGACGGCTCCTACCCCGACGTGGTCATGACCCAGCATTGCTCCGGGCCGATAGCTCGTCAAATCGGATTCACCCTATCGGGATCCGTTCCCCCCTTTTTTTCATTGAAATTACCGCAAACTCGGCATACATTTATACGGGGTTGTCTCTATCTACGTCGTACCTTCAATATGGGCCCTTGTCCGAATGTCAAGTGGTCCACAAGTGACCGACAGAAATCTGAATAGAACGAGATGGCCCCTGTCATCCCTGGACGCTATACATGGGAACATCAATAAGGCCTTTGTGGGTTGTGCTTGGGCCTCGTGTCCGTCCCGATTATGGTCATTGTCTGACCCACGCCCTCGGCCTATAGCTCGCTTCCTTCGAACATGTTTCAATTTTGAAATCTAGTCCCGAGACTCTTCCCCATTGCCCTCCGGCACCGGGAACATTAATGATGCCCACGCAAGCCTCGTTTGGACCACGGGAGGCGCCCCCGGTATGGTCCCGACTCGATCTCGCACCGGGCCAATAAATTCGCTAGTTTCCTACTGTACTAACCGAGATTTAACTGAATGTTTTCAGTGTCTCGGAATAATGTATTTGCCGTATCACGGCATACATATGTTCTAGGTCCTCCTGCAACGATTATGATATTCTCAAGCCGGACACCCGTCCGAATATTAAACGGTCTCCTGAATGACCGATATGTTTCGAACGCTCGCTTCCCTAGACACATGGCTTTCCAGCTGATTCAAGGGATATTCCCCGTCGCCCCTTGGCACCGGAAATATTAATGACGCTCATGCAAGTCTTGTTTCGACCGCGGGGGGGCCCACCGCAGTATGGTCACAGCTTGCTCTTGCACCGGGCCAACAGATTTACTGGTTTTTGACCGCTCCAACAGAGGCTCAGCCGAACGTTTTCCGTTCTTCCGAACGACAAATTTGTCGTACCTCGGCATACATGCATTCCGGTTTCCCCGCGACAACTGTGATTTTCTCGAGACGGACATTCGTCCGAACATTAAATGGTCAGTACACGACCGACTTGATCTCGAATGGTTCTTCTTCTCGCCCTCGCGCGAGGATTTCAATACCTCGTAATAGACCTCTCATGCAATTAATTTCTTGGCCATGAGGCCCTCAATCCCGGCGATTAATCAAGGGTGTTCCCTCGTATGGGGGATGTAAATGACGTCGTGACCTTTATGGCGCGGTGGGTTTTGGTCCCGACACGAACCACACAATCGTCTGACGAAGTCAGATCGAGCGCACCATGGGCTCTTCGGAGTCCGAGCAAATTGTCACTTCGATGACTGGCACGCCCACGCACTTAATAGACGAACCACGTAATGAAGGCAAATTTTAGTGCATCCACAAGTCTGGCACCCCCGGTGGGACCGAAACTACCCTTCATCTCTTCGCCGGGATT
This sequence comes from Amorphophallus konjac, assembly GCA_022559845.1. Classification (NCBI taxonomy): domain Eukaryota; kingdom Viridiplantae; phylum Streptophyta; class Magnoliopsida; order Alismatales; family Araceae; genus Amorphophallus; species Amorphophallus konjac. The sequence goes on from CM040122.1 coordinate 143,855,581, forward strand.
CAGGGCCTCATGGCCCCCTAATAAACGATGTTTGCCTGCTTTGATGAATTGCAGGTGCTATCTTCGCCAACCCTATGGGGAGAAAATCTAGACTCGATGCAGCTGCCTTCGCGGCCTCGAGGACGCTGCTTCGAAGCATATGCAGCTTCCCGGAATCATGGGGGTTGTTATAAAAAAAGGGGGGGAGAAGAGAAAGAGAAGAAAAGGTTGGGGAAATCAAGCCCCCCCCCCTTTTTTTTTCTCAAGAAGAAAGAGAATAAAAGAAGAAAAGAAGAAAAGAAGAAGAGAAGAAGAGAAGAAAAGAAAGAAACAAAAAAAGAGAAGAGAAAGAATTGGCGAGAGAGGGTTGTACGACCACATCCGTCGAGACCCGTGCTGAATAAAGATTACCATTGTGGGGTTTATGCGGTGGAGCGAACCACTCATCCCCTCCCTGAGGGGGTGAGCGCTCTCCTGCGTACCCACCTTGGTCTATTACGCAAAAGAAGAGAAAAGAGAGAAGAGAAGAAAAGAAAGGACAAAAAAAAGAGGGAGAAGAGTTGGCAAGCATCGCCGACGAAGAGAACAAGAAGGAGGCCAACATCCCGCCTGACTCTAGGAGGGTCCAAGTCTGCGGTGCAATGCCCCGGTCCGTTCCACCTTCCTTCTGCCCCTATTCGGCACAAGATGGTCCCTCGAGTGACTGTTCAAAGATCCAACAAGCCGCAACTGTACCATGATGAATTTCTGCCCACTGTGGGGAATGCTTTATAGCAATGGGGCCAAGCACGGCCGACACTCTCGAAGAGAGCATGTACATACCCCGCCATGGGGGATAAGAAGAGGAGATATACCCCGCCATAGAGGCATAAGAGGCAAAAAAAATATACACCCTGATCTAGGGGCATATGAAGAGAATCCGCCCAGGCTTGGGGGCACAACATACAACAAAGCTATACCCCGGCTTTGGGGCATTTGAAGAAGAATCCACCCCCGTCTCGAGGGCATTCGAAGAAGGAACACACCCCGCCAGTGGGGGCATAGAAGCCATGAAGTACATGCCCCGACTTAGGGGCCTTTGAAGAAGTTACATCCCGCTTCGGGAGCATAAGAAAGAGAAGAATACACCCTGTCCTAGGGACAATTGAAGAAGAAACATACCCCGCCTGGGGGGGGCATAGAAGCCAAAAAGAATACGCCCCGGCTCAGGGGCATTTGAAGAAGCTACGTCTCGCCTTGGGGGCATAAGAAGAGAAGAATATGCCCCGGCTCAGGGGCATTTGAAGATGCTACGTCCTACCTTGGGGGCATAAGAAGAGAAGAATACGCCCCGACCTAGGGGCATTCGAAGAAGGAATACATCCCTGCCTCGGGGTCCATGAAGTAACATATATCCCTCCCCCCCCCCCCCGGGGGGGGGGTGGGGATCTGAAGCAGAACACGCAATATTCCCCGGCTTAGGGGAGCACGTGAAGAAAGGAATACACCCCGATGCGGGAGCACATAAGCATAAGAAGAAGAGACTGCCCCGGCTAGGGGTCATGAGAAGAAGCAGAGTTGCACCCCGGCTCAGGGGGGCATATGAAGAGAAGTGTACCCCACCTTGGGGCATAAGAGGCAAAAGAATCAACCCCGACTCAGGGGTAATTGAAGAGAATTCCACCCCATCCCTGGGGGGGCACAAGAAGCAAAATACCCCCCGTCTTGGGGGCATATGAAGCCAAGAATCACACCCCTGTCTTGGGGGTATTTGAAGGAGAAGCCCACCTCGCCTCGAGGGCCTAGAGGCAACAGCCACGTCTCGGCTCAGGGGCATAGGAAGAGAAGTCCACCCCGGCTTAGGGGCATTGGAAGAAGAAACAAACCCCGCCAGTCGGGACACAGAAGTCATGAAGAATACGCCCCGGCTTAAGGGTATTTGAAGAAGTCACATCCCGTCTCGGAAGCATAAGAAGCAGCAAGAATACACCCCGGCTTAGGGGTATTTGAAGAAGAAATATACCCCGCCTGGGGGCATAGAAGTCGTAAAAGAACACGCCTCGGCTCAGGGGCAGTTGAAGAAGCTACATCCTGCCTTGGGAGTATAAGAAGAAAAGAGTCCACCCCATCTTAGGGGTATTTGAAGAAAAAACACGCCCCGCTATGGGGGCATTGATGCGGGACGGGACCATAGACACGACAAGCTCGCGATCGTCCCTTAACGAGGGAAGCGTCGGACGTGCGCGGTTGAGAAACCGGCAAGAGCTAGGGTGGTCGGCTCTCTCTTTCGTGCCCGGATCAGGTCACGGGACGGTAACACTCTCTCTCGCAGCAGCAGTGATATAAATAGAAAGCGAGCTAATTACCCTATCATGCTCTCTAGCAGCGGCATAAACAAGCATATATGAAATTAAGCAAAATGCCAAGTAAGGGAGCGAATGCGATACCTCCACGCACTCGGCGTGGGGAAGATGGACCCGGCCGAAAACTCGTACTCCCGGGAAACTTAACACACAATAATTACAGCAATGGGAACATGCCCACTCCACGCAGGGAGGTAAAGGGCTATACAAATGGGCCCGGGAGGACCAAATTCGGGTTGACGGGCAGCTTCGTGTGTTGATTCGGCTACACGCGTGTTCACGACCGTGGGGCCCACGTGCTATCCGGAGGGGCCGTGTGGGACCCGATCGTACCGCTGTAGTGGAGACACTTGGAGAAGCGCTCCCCGGGCTGACGGCATGCTGGTTCGCCGGCCGGAGGCCTGGCAGCTCCGTTCCGCACCGGTCAGAAAAACCGATCGGAAATCTGCTGGTTCTGTATTTCAGCGCGCGCTCCGACGAGAACGGACCCTACGATTAGCACCGACGTCGGAATGCAACGAGATCAGAGCCGTTGGAAAGCTGCTTCAAAGTACTACAATATAGTGGCCTTCAGAAAAATTCACCAGATTTGTACTTTGTGTTGGCGAATTTTATATGCTGCTGTTGTACAGTAACCGAAGACTCAGATCTGCACAGAACTTTCCTGTTGATTGCCTTTGACCGTGAAGTAGATGTCCGAATTTGAAGATGTGTTCTTCCGCAAGGTTGTAGGAAATTGAACATGGAAATTAGGAATATTTTTGGATTTGGAATTGGAGGTGGTGGTGATTTGTTCTGATTTTGGAAGTGGAGGGTGGTTGGGTCTAGGATCTGACTAAAAACACTGTATCATAGGTAGATCACGAATTTCTAAAAATAGATAGAAGGATGATAAAAAAATAATAAAATTTTTAGAGGTAGGGGGTGATGGACAGAACTCCCAGTAAAATTGGGAAGGTTTGGATAAATCAAAAAGATGGTCGGAGGGGGATAACTCAGAGGTTCTATCATTGTAGATAGAAACCTGGCAGATCTGGGATGACAGGTTGGACGAAAATGTAAAAATAATAAAAGATGGATTTTTTGCGTGAATATGTAGGTGGATCTTGGGATGCAAGGGCTGAACACACCATAAAAAATTCAGATCAATACAAGCTCGTGGCTGAGACAGACAATTCATGGAAGCTGCTATGGTCGGACGAAGACAGAACTGCAGAGGCGGCTCGATGGCGGCACGAACGGCGGCGGCGGCGGCACAGACGATCACCGGAGGTTGAGAGGAGATGATAGAAGGTAGAATCACTCTAGAACTTGAGGTTGGAGGAGAGGAACCAGAGGGAGAGGGGATGGGGCGTAAGAAGCTCCTTGGATTTCATAAAATTTTCTGATTTTTCATTGAATTTCTCATGAAAATATAAGCTTATATATGGTTTACATCAAATGCAATGTGGACCCTTGGATCTAAGGAAGGGGAATCAAGGACTGGCATTAAGTGTGAATCACGCACAAAAAATATTAAACTAAGGCAAGTGGAATGGGGCGCCCCCTTGACTATATGGAAGGTTGAATGGGTAGGTGGCCAACCATTGGAATATTGACCCATTTTAACCCCATGTGTCCATATGACTAGTCCACCCTTCTAGATGTCCACCTAGGAAGGTTGACCAGCCCCACAAGGTGACATGGACCAATGGGAAAGGGCTGAGGGCCCCCTTGCTGGTCCTACTGCATAATTGCATAAAAACCCACACAATCTACGGGAGTGACGCATTGGCCGATAAAGCCGTACAATTACGCGTATACTTTCCCGTGGATATAAACACAAACTAAGAGGACATAAATGTAATAAAAAAGGTACAGGCTCGGTGTCGATTCCCATCAACTCTCCCCGGGTGGGAGGAACTCGACCCCGTCGAGTAGGGGTAGGGATGCTCTAGTACTCCGGCGGATCCGGCACCGTGCCAAGTAGCGCGGGTATGCTCCGCTCCAAGTGATCGTCACCTGATCATTCCATATATACTCGATATGTGAACTGCTATGGGCGAAAGGTGGTCACTCCGAAGGGGCACTCTCAAAAGGGAAGAAAACAGCTCGAAGACTCACTAGGAATCACCACTGAGTCCCTATAGGTGATTGATCCGGGTATAGATGTGGAACCGATCGCATACTCATCAAGTGAGTCCACTCGCCTCTTACTCATAAGAGACCGACAATGAGCTTGCACAAGACTCATGCAGACTTACCATGCAATACACACAACAATCGACTCGAAACACACCACACAAATAAACCACACAAGAAAAACACACCGACTCATATATGACCCTAGACTAAGATGGTGACACAAGCCCACTAGGTGGCGGCGTCCTGGGCGGCTGGTGAGCCATCCAACTCTGCCCCCAAGGCATAGTACTCATCGGCTAGTGCGTCATCGGCCTCATAATTGACACACTCAAGCTCGGGAGGTGCGGGCTCTTCAACACCTAAGGCTAGGGTGGCACGAGCGGGACACTCGCTGGCAAAGTGGCCAAACCCGTGACAGTGGAAACACTGCACTCTCGACCGACTACTTTTTTAATAGAAAAACCTAGCCTAGGGGTCAATGGGAGAGTGCACCCCTTACCAGAGGTAAGGAGAAAGCCACTCCACCATCAGACCACTAGGAGGCAATATATATTCCATTGATAATAAGTAAATAATTACATCAGTCGAATACTAGGCAATCCTAGTAAGTCTAGTCGAGCAGCACCTTTTATAATAGAAGGGAGCTCATTAAAAGAATAAAAAGAATTACATTTATTGGTGCAAGCTATAGAGGCAAGTAAGTCCGCAACAGTATTTCCTTCTCTGAAGATATGATAAATAGAATCATGGTGAGATAGAGTGTTCCAAATATCCCTGACATAGCTGAGAATGGACCAGGGACATTGATATTCTTTCTTGATAATCCTGACAAGGGTAAGAGAATCACATTCAATAAAAGCTGGTTTGTTGTCAAAAGTCTTCAAATATTTGATGCCATCATGAAGGGCACGAGCTTCGGCTATTAAACTGTTAGACTGACCATAGAAATGAGAGAAGGCCATGATGACCTTGCCTCTACTATCCCTAATGATACCACCTCCTCCGGATTCTGAACTATTTTTGCAAGCACCATCAGAATTTAGTTTTAGGGAGGGCCAAGGAGGACACAGCCATTTGACAATTTTCAGCTGTTGTCTGCAGGGGTCTTGAAACCTGATTTCGAAGTGATCCAGAGTTTTCCGGTTGTTGAGTTTAGGTTCCTTGAGAGTAGCAGCCGAACAGATCTTCCTTATCAGAGAAAAAATGTGATGGATGATGGTGGAGTTGGATTTAGTTTTGTCATCATATTTGGTTGAATTTCTGCTCTTCCAAATTTCCCACAGTCCGAGTCCAATAGAAGCAAGAGAAAATAAACCATGAGCTGAACCTGGCTGCAGGTTATTGAGGGAGTTCAGGATACATTCCCTAACAGTGCGCCCATCAAACTGAAGTCCTACAGCTGTTAATGCATTCCAGACAAATGTTGCTATATCACTGTGCAGAAATAGATGGTTGGGGTCCTCTACCTGCGGTTGCCTGCAACAGTAGCATTTAGAGCAAAAACCAACACCCACTCTTTGAATATTATCATCAGTCGGTAGGCAATTATGTAAAATCTTCCATATATGGACTGATATTTTGGTCGGAACCCATTTAGACCACAATTTATTCCAGGGGATATCAGAGTGGAGAGGACTGTTAACCAGAGATTTGTAGGTGGAGCCAACTGAACACTGACCAGAGGGGGTTAAACACCAAACAGCTAAATCAACTTCCTGATTTAAATTCACTGATTTGATAGCTTGCTGTATGCTACTGGGTAACATAGAGAGCAATAGGCCAGATTCCTCTGCAGTTGGGTTAATAATGACATCTCGAACAGTTGCTCTTGAGTTAGGAATGAGAGCATTAGGGACAAAAGAATCTAGACATTGATGGCCCATCCAATGGTCATGCCAGAAATTAGTATTAGAACCATCTCCAATTACAACCTTCTTATACTTAAGAATAGTCTCCTTAGCCTTCAACCAGCCTCTTCTAGAAAAACCATTCATATTTCTGAAATGGGCATCTCTGATATGACCCATATTCAAGTATTTGGCTCTAAAGAAAGTAGCCCATAGGGAATTCGAATGCATTGCATTCCACAACATTTTAACCCGAAGTGCAGTTTCCATGATCCTAAGGGAGCTGATACCAAGGCCACCCTTGGAAATAGGCTTACAAATAGCCTGCCATGATTTCCAGTGTTTCTTTTTCCCAAGGGGGGAAGAGCCCCAGAAAAAGTTAGCAAAAGCCTGCTCAATCAATTTATGAATACCACTGTGTATAGAAATTGAAGACAGTGAATAAATAGGCAATGAAGAGAGAACATGCCTTATAAGAATCATTCTAGCACCCTGAGATAGCATGCTAGCTTTCCATCCAGCAATTCTTTTATGAATAGAAGTGATAATCCCTGCAAAATGTACCTTTTTAGTTCTGCCAATAACCAAAGGAATGCCTAGGTATTTGTGAGGGAAGTGCAGTCTGGAAAAACCTGTCAATCTATGAATTCTCTGAGCAACAGAACAAGGCTGATTTGGATGAAGTAAAAAACCACTTTTGTTAATATTAATCAATTGCCCGGATGCTTCCTCATAAAGATGTAGGACTTCAAGAAGATTTTTGATGGAGGCTGAAGAGGCCTTGCTGAAGATGATGGTATCATCTGCAAAAAGTAAATGAGAGATATTTGGGCATCTCTGACAACCCCTGAACCATTCAACCCTACCACTGATAAAGGCTTCTCTTAAAGATCTGCTCAAAGCTTCTTCAGCAATAACAAATAAAGAAGGAGCTAACGGATCACCCTGACGGACACCCCTAGACGATTTGAAGAAACCAGCAGTATCACCGTTGAGCAGAATGGAAAACCAACAGTTACTAATCAGCTTTTCAACAAGGTTTATGAATGTCTGGCTAAACCCAAATCTGAGCAAAACAGAATAGATGAAATCCCATTCCAATCTATCATACGCTTTAGCCATATCAAGTTTTAGCATGACATTGGAACCTCTTGTTTTCCTACCCAAATCCAAGGAGAGTTCCTGAGCAAGGGCAATATTTTCAGTGATCTGTCTACCCTTAACAAAAGCAGATTGCTCAAGCGATATGATCTTGGGAAGAATAGGAGCCAATCTCTTGTTGATAATAGAAGAAACAATCTTGCAAAAGAAGTTGCACAAACTGATAGGCCTGTAATCGGTTATCTCCGCAGCATTTGAAGTTTTTGGAATAAGAGCAATCAAGGTGGCCGTCACACTTCTTGGTAAAGGATTCCTGGAAGAGAAAGCTTCCTGCACTGCTTTGATAACCAAAGGGGCTATAATGCTCCAAGCTTTCTGGAAGAAGGCTCCAGTGAAACCATCGGGTCCAGGGGCACTATCAGCTGATAAGGTGAAGACAGCTTCATGAATTTGACTTTCAGAAGGGGTAGTAGTGAGACAATCATTGTCTTCCTGATTAATGAGGTGGGGGATGCAGTTCAAGAAATCATTATTGATGTGATGCTCCTGAGTGGAAAAGGCATTCAAAAAATGAGAAGTGGCAATTCTTTTCATATCCTCGTGGTTTGAGGTAAGAGCACCAGCAGCATTTCTCAAATGGGTGATGTTGTGTCTGCGTCTGTTGGCTAAAGTGGACATGTGGAAGAATTTTGTATTTCTGTCTCCCTCAAGGAGCCAGCGAATGCCAGATTTCTGTTTCCAAAAGTATTCCTGCTGAAGGATCCTGTCAGAGAGGTTATTTTTAGCTTCTTCCAGGGCATCCATATTGGCATCAGAAGGTTGGAGGTCATAACAATGTTCAGCTTTTAGAACAGCATCCTCGGCAGCAGCCAGGTTAGAATGAACATTTCCAAAAGTTTGGTTGTTCCAAATCCGAAGCATTTTCTTCAGGGCTTTCAGTTTTAGGTACAGGCAAATCATGGGAGAAGAAGCTATGGGGCTTGAAAGCCAGCAATCACGCACAACATCCAAAAACTGATCATGCAGAACCCACATTTTCTGAAAACAGAATCTACTAAATTTACGATCTTGGGTGATCAATTTGACAAGAATGGGAGCATGATCTGAGGCCTCCCTAGAGAGATGCTCAATAGAAATAGGAAGAGCATTCATCCAAGATGCATTAAGAAGGACTCTGTCCAGTCGAGCCCAAATGCCTCTGCCACCAGACTGATTGTTATGCCAAGTAAATTTGGACCCAGTGAATCCACCATCAATTAACGCACAGTCAGAGATGCAATTGTTAAAATCAGTCATGGCAGACAAATTTGGAGAATTTCCTCCAAGCTTCTCCTCCAAGCAAATAATGCAATTGAAATCACCAGCTACCATCCAAGGGCCATTTATTTGAGACTGAACGTTAAATAAAGAAGCCCACAGAGACTGCCTTTCTATAGCACTACATTTAGCATAGACTAATGTAACATGAAAGCTTGGGATAATAGCATTGGACTAAAGAATAGTAATCTGCTGGTCATCCCTGCAGACAATAGAGAATTTCAGAGGGTCCTTCCAAAGAATCCAGATGTGGGCCATCCCATCATAGTTAACAGCAGCATAATCCATTCCCAATTGCCGACAGATATTGTCCATTCTGTTACAATTAATTTTTGGTTCCAGGATCACCAAGCAATTAATATCATGGGTTCTAATCAGAAATTTCAATCTACCAATAGAGAGGTCATTGCCAATACCTCTAATATTCCAAATGATGTAATTCATGATAAATGTTTTATATCAGGAATTTTCCCAGTGGATCCTGTCCTCAACATTGCCCTGGTTTTGACCCCTGTGCGATCCGGATGCAATACCATTGTATTTTGAACGGTAGCCAGCTTAGCTATTTCCAATCTTCTGGTGTTCGCTGCATCAGTAGTATCAGTATCTTGTGTGACAATATCAACTTCAGAGCAATCTGTCCCAGCAATGCCAGTCGGATCACTAATTTGGTATGAAGGGAGCTCTAAGGGTGGATAGACCAATTCCTCGGAGTGGGCAGGCAAAACAGATTCCTGGTGACTAGGCACCGAGGAGACATTAACCACGTCAGAATATACCACTTGGAGTGCAGGCTCACACCCAATCTGTAAGTCCACAACATTAATAGAAGGAACAGTCACAGGGATATCCCCTAGCAGTCGAGGAGAAGAGGCCTTTGCAACAACCCCTGGATCTTTAACAGGAATCAATGAATCAGTATCTGAACATGGACAATCTGATGGCTGTATGGATCCTTTCTCTGATCTCAGAATAGGAACAGTAGAATCATTTGCTAAAGGAGACCCATTAGAAACCTCTGCTTGTTTAGAACATTCACCCTGTACATAATTCCTTGGAAGAGTCTGATCAACACAAGTAGGGATAGTATAATCTTCTGTGACTTTACTTGACTCCATACTTTTCCCAGATACATCTTTTGATTTATCCACAGGTTGCCAGGTGGACTTGCCTTTGATAGCTGCTTCAGACTATTTGGGAATCACCTTCGAGGCCATATTTCGATGACCTTTACAATTTGCTACAGTATGACCAATGCGGGAGCAATGCAAACAGAACGGTGGGAGGTCCGGATAGGCAACTTCCTGCCAGGCACCACCACCTGGGAAGCCAATCCAAACTCTAGGAGGACGCGGTTTAGAGATATCCAGCTCAATACAAACTCGGGCGGCATGAGTTTGGGATAAATTCAGCGTGCACTGATCAACTTTCAGAACCCGCCCAACATTCCCAGCAATGGACCTAATCAAGTGTTCAATGTAGAAGTTAACAGGAAGATTAGGGAAGGAGATCCATACCGGGAGGATAGGAGAGTCAGCCAGGGGTGAGAAGTCCATAGTCCATTTGAAGAACCTGAATAGCCTACCATGAACCAGGAGCGTCTCCTTCAGTAAAATAGAGAGGTAGTCCTCATAGTTGCGGAATCTTAAGAGAAGGTGCCTGCTATCCAAAGCGCTGATCATATAGTCATCAGCGAATCTGAATCTGTTGCTCAGGTGGGTTCTAATATCTGTAAAAGACGGCCTTCCATGAGGTGTTCGAGCAACCAGGGAAAAGGAAAAAGGCCGAAGCGAATCCGTAATCTCCTCCTGGGAAAAGAAGACCGCAGGCTCCCCACTATCGGTCATCCCCGGAGCATGGACAGAGCCGTGAACGACCGGCGGGGCCATGGAAGAAGAGAGCACTTCAGCAAATGTTCTGATGCCGGGAGGAAGAAGCGAAGTCGATTGGAGACCGTTGGCTGGAGAAGGATGGGACACGCCAAGCATCATGGGGGGCGCCGGTGGCCCCCCTGGGTCAACCATCGGAGAAGACGACCAGGTCTAGGTCAAAGAATTTTTCTCAGCCCACTTGCGCCAGAACCGCGCCGATCCTCCTCCTGGGGGTTGGGTCTCGACCGACTACTCTCTCCTATAAAAGGGGCCTTACCCTTATCATCCCGTCGGGTAGGGGGTGTAGGCAGCAAAGGGAGAGATGTAGGTGCCTTGGACAATAGTGGAGGGGGTGCCGGTGCCAGAGGACGGGCTATAGGAGCCGGGGAACGGACAACGGGTGCTGGTGGTTGGGGTGGGAATAGATCCCGGGGTGGAGGAGGACGAGGCCGTGGAGCGAAGTGCTCCTAACGGGTGGGCTCCTGAGATCGAGCCATGGGAGGCCGCTGATGTGGGCCTATGGAGTGACGGGGCTCGGTACTACGGAGAGGGGTGGGGCCCAACCGATGGCTAGACTCGAACTCTCCCTCAAATTGCTCCATCTCGAGAGCAACCTGGTATGCCTCTTCCAACGTCTTGGCATTGCGGCGGAAAAGCTCATACTGGTAGTGTGGCCGCAAACCACGTCGAAAGCGGGACACGGGCATGGTACTCTCCTCCGTGACACCACATCGTAGAAAGTACTCATCAAACTCCGCGATGTATTCGGAGACGGACCGGTCTCCCTGGCTAAGACTTTGCCATCTATCGATGAGTCGCTGGCGGTATGTGGGAGGAAGGTACTTTTGCCGAAGTTTATTCTTCATCTCGGCCCATGTGTCGATCGGGGGTTCTAGCCGCTGAAGTAGCAGGCTCTCCACATTCTTCCAATAGGTTTGTGCCTGCCCCATGAGTTTCATGGTGGCGAATCGGACCCTTCGATGCTCCGACATATCATACCACTCAAAGTAACGGTCCATGCCGAACTCCCAATCTAGGTAGACTTTCGGATCCAAAGACCCATAAAAAGCGGGAGGGTCCGCTCGCACGGTCTTAAGGACCCGGTCATCATCCTCATCTCGTTGTGGCTGAAAACCACGACGGCGTTGACCATATCCCTCATAGGCATTGTCGGAACCATAGTCCTCGAGACCAAGGTCACGGTGCGGTAGTTGGGGAACCCGAGGAAGGGCGGGTGGGGGAGCCTGTGGTGGCTGGTTTTGGGCCGCGAGAGCAGCCTGGACTTGGGCCATGGGAGCGGGTTGGACTTGGGCCACCGTGGGAGGAGGTACGGGTGGGCCTTGGGCTGCCCCTGGAGGGTCCCCGTGTGACATCCTATCTAACCGCCCAACGAGGTCTTGGACGGACCTGTCGGAGGTCTCTAAGCGCCCCTCCATGGCTCTAAGGCGACCATCCATATTATCGGAGAAAGTCTGAAAGTTAGCATCGGATTGGTCCAACCTAGTCATAATGGCCATCATCGCCTCTTGTAGGGAGTGGAAGTCTCCCGAGGTATCCCGTGGGTTGGCCATAGGTGGTGGTGGGGGTGAGTACTGAGTGCCCCGACGAGTGGGTATGCAAACACACCGACTAGAAGACGCTGACTAAAGCAAAACACACTAATGCAAAATGATGCGCCTAGACTTAACCAAAACGCGGTACGCGGCGGAGGTAATCGACCCGAAGGTCACTCGCGCAAGTGTGCGGCCTTCCCGATAGGCATAGCCTAACGTTCGGACAACACCTTTTGATATACCGAGTAAAGGGATGCAATGCAAAAAGACACTTTTTTTTGTTTGTTTTAAAACAATGATGACCCTAAACATGACTTAGACGTAAATGACTAATGAATGACACTTTTTTTTGTTTGATTTGGACACCCTAGACTCAACTCGCTCTGATACAAAATTGATGCGGGACGGGACCACGGACACGACAAGCTCGCGATCATCTCTTAACGAGGGAAGCGTCAGACGTGCGCGGTTGAGAAACCGGCAAGAGCTAGGGTGGTCGGCTCTCTCTTTCGTGCCCGGATCGGCTCACAGGATGGTAAGGCTCTCTCTCGTAGCAGCGGTGATATAAATAGAAAGCGAGCTAATTACCCTATCATGCTCTCTAGCAGCGGCATAAATAAGCATATATGAAATTAAGCAAAATGCCAAGTAAGGGAGCGAATGCGATACCTCCACGCGCTCGGCGTGGGGAAGACGGACCCGGCCCAAAACTCGTACTCCCGGGAAACTTAACACACAATAATTACAGCAATGGGAACATGCCCACTCCACGCAGGGAGGTAAAGGGCTATACAAATGGGCCCGGGAGGACCGAATTCGGGTTGACGGGCAGCTTCGTGTGTTGATTCGGCTACACGCGTGTTCACGACCGTGGGGCCCACGTGCTGTCCGGAGGGGCCGTGTGGGACCCGGTGGTACCGCTGTAGTGGAGACACTTGGAGAAGCGCTCCCCGGGCTGGCGGCACGCTGGTTCGCCGGCCGGAGGCCGGGCGGCTCCGTTCGGCACCGGTCGGAAAAACCGATTGAAAATCTGCCGGTTCTGTATTTCAGCGCGCGCTCTGGCGAGAACGGACGCTGCGATCAGCACCGGCATCGGAATGCGACGAGATCAGAGCCGTTGGAAAGCTGCTTCGAAGTACTACAATCTAGTGGCCTTCATAAAAATTCACCAGATTTTTACTTTATGTTGGCGAATTTTATATGCTGCTGTTGTATAGTAACCGAAGACTCAGATCTGCAGAGAACTTTCCTATTGATTGCATTTGACCGTGAAGTAGATGTCCGAATTTGAAGATGTTTCTTCAGTAAGGTTGCAGGAAATTGAACAAGAAAACCAAGACTATTTTTGGATCTGGAATTGGAGGAGGTGGTGATGTGTTATGATTTTGGAAGTGGAGAGTGGTCAGGTCTGGGATCTGACTAAAAACACTGTATCAGAGGAAGAACACGAATTTCTAAAAATAGATAGAAGGCTGATAACAAATTAAACAAATTTGTGGAGGTAGGGGGTGATGGAAAAAACTGCCAGTAAAATTGGGAAGGTTTGGATAAATCAAAAAGATGGTCGGAGGGGGAGAACTCAGAGGTTCTATCACTGTAGATAGAAACCTGGCAGATCTGGGATGACAGGTTGGACGAAAATGTAAAAATACTAAAAGATGGAGTTTTGGCGTGAACATTTACGTGGATCTTGGGATGCAAGGGCTGAACACACCATAAAAAATTCAGATCAATCCAAGCTCGTGGCTGAGACAGACAATTCATGGAAGCTGCTATGGTCGGACGAAGATAGAACTGCAGAGGTGGCTCGATGGCGGCACGAACGGCGGTGGCGGCGGCACAGACGATCACCGGAGGTTGAGATGAGATGATAGAAGGTAGAATCACTCTAGAACTTGAGTTTGGAGGAGAGGAACCAGAGGGAGAGGGGCTGGGTCGCAATAAGCTCCTTGGATTTCACAAAATTTTCTGATTTTTCATTGAATTTCTCATGAAAATACAAGCTTATATATGGTTTACATCAAATGCAATGTGGACCCTTGGATCTAGGGAAGGGGAATCAAGGGCTGGGATTAAGTGTGAATCACACACAAAAAATATTAAACTAAGGCAAGTGGAATGGGGCGCCCCCTTGACTATATGGAAGGTTGAATGGGTAGGTGGCCAACCATTGGAATATTGACCCATTTTAACCCCATGTGTCCATATGACTAGTCCACCCTTCTAGATGTCCACCTAGGAAGGTTGACCAGCCCCACAAGATGACATGGACCAATGGGAAAGGGCTGAGGGCCCCCTTGCTTGTCCTACTGCATAATTGCATAAAAACACACACAATCTACGGGAGTGACGTATTGGCCGATAAAGCCGTACAATTGCGCGTATACTTTCCCGTGGATATAAACATAAACTAAGAGGACATAAATGTAATAAAAAAGGTACAGGCTCGGTGTCGATTCCCATCAGGCATCGAAGCCATAAAGAATACGCCCTGGTTTAGGGGTATTTGAAGAAGAAGGATACCCCGCCTCAGGGGACATTGCAAGCAGTGATACACCCTACTTGTGCATAGGAGGCAAACCACACCCCACTCTTGGGGACACATAAAGAGAGTACACCCCGCCATGGGGGCACATGAAGAGAATCCACCCCGACTCGGGGGTACATGAAGCAACAAAGAATACACGTCACCTTAGGGGAGTCTGAAGAAAAAAGCATACACCCCACTTTGGGGGCACAGGAAGTAAACGGGGGGGGGGGGGGGAAGAGCAAAGATACACCCGGTGCCCGGGGCACATGAAGAGAAAGACACCTCCCTTTGGGGGCACAACAACCAACAAAGATACACCCCGACTGAGGGGCACATGAAGAGAAATACGCCCCTGCTCTAGGGGGATATGAGACAAAACTATACCCCGATTTAGGGGCATTTGAAGCAAAGACTTCACCCCGCCTTAAGGAGGGGGCATAAGAAGCGAAAGATATACCCCACCCCGGGGGCACAAGAAGAAAACACACCCCACCTTGGGGGCGTAAGAAGCCAAGAGATATACCCCGCCACGAGGTAGTAAAGGCAAAATGCATTCCCCCCGGCGGCACCTAAAGCAACATACCCCTCGCCTCGGCAGCATATGAGGCCAAGAGGCTACATCCCGGCTCGGGAGCATAAGAAACAAAAGATATACCCCACGTCGGGGGCATATGAAGTCAGGAATCACACCCCCGTCTTAGGGGTATTTTAAGAAGAAACATACCCCGCCAGGGGGCATAGAAGCCATAAAGAACCCGCCCTGGCTTAGGGGTATTTGAAGAAGATACATCCCGCCTCGGGAGCATAAGAAAGAGAAGAATACATCCCGTCTTAGGGATATTTGAAGAATAAATATACCCCGCCACGGGGCATAGAAGCCATAAAGAATATGCGTCGTACCAGGGGCATATGAAGAAGAAACATACCCCGCCTGGGGGACGCAGAAGCAAAGAGACAGAGTACACCTCCACCCGGGGGCACCGAAGCAAAGAGGCATACATCCCGACCTCGGAGCACATGAAGAAAGAATATACCCCGACCTAGGGGCATCAGAAGTAGCAATACGCCCCACCTTGGGGGCATCAAAAGCAGCAATACACCCCACCTTGGGAGCACAAGAAGCAAACATTCCCCCCGGTGTGTCTGGGAAGAAGAAAAGAATTCACCCCGGCCTGGGGACACTTGAAGAAAGAAGCACAACCCGACACGGGGGCACATGAAGAGAACCCCTCCCGCCTCGGGAGTATAAGAAAGAGAAGAATACACCCTGGTCTAGGGGATTTTTAAGAAACAACACACCCCCTCTATGGGAGACAAAGCTACACCCCGACCCGGGGACACATGCAGAGCAACCACCCCGCTCAGGGGGCACAAAAAATTACACTCCGCCCCTGGCGCATAAGAAGCAGAAGCATCTACCCAGATCCGGGGCACAGAAATGAAGAGACATACATCCCGATCTGGGAGCATAAGAAGAAAGATATACTCCGCCCAAGCGGCATTTGAAGAAACAACATACCCTGCTTCGGGGGCACAGAAGCCGTAAAGAGATGCACCCCGGCCTTAGGGGGGCATAAGAAGCAAGAGATACACCCCTGTGCCAGGGACATAAGAAGAGAAGCACTCCTCCGCCTTCAGGGGTAGAAAGAGAGCAGAATTTGCCCCCGCTATGGGGGGGTATAAGAAACAAAAGACACGCCTCGTACCAGGGGCATATGAAGAAGAAACATACCCCGCCTGGGGGCATAGAAGCCGTGAAGAGTATACCCCGGCTTAGGGGGGCATTTGAAGAGAGCTACAGCTCGTACCAAGGGCATATGAAGAAGAAGCATACCTCGCCTTGAGGGCCTAGAAGCTATAAAGAACACGCCCCAGCTCAGGGGCATATGAAGAGAAGTCCACCCTGACTTAGGGGCATATGAAGAAGAAACATACCCCACCTGGGGGCATAGAAGCCGTGAAGAGTATACCCCACCATGGGGGCATTTGAAGAGATATACACCCCACCTCGGGGGCATTAAAAAAAAAACACACCCTGGTCTGGGGACATAGAAGCCAAAAAAATACACCCCGCTTGGGGGCACAGAAGCAAAGAGGCAAAATACACCCCTCAAGGGGGATGCACACCAAATGAAGCTACACCCCAACCTGGGGGCACATTAAGAGAAATACACTCCAGCACGGAAGCGTTAATGTGAAAAGAAGAGCAGAAAAGAAAGAAAAAAGGGGCACACGAGGCAGACGTGGTCTTCGAGCCCGCCTCATCCCATAAAAGAAGAGAAGAAAAGAAAAAAAAGAGTCACGAGGCAGACGTGGTCTTCGAGCCCGCCTCATCACACAAAAGAAGAGAAGAAGAGGAGGAAAAGACACATGAGGCAGACATGGTCTTCGAGCCCGCCTCATCACACAAAAGAAGAGAAGAAAAGGAAAAGAAGACACATGAGGTAGACGCGGTCTTCGCACCCGCCTCTCTACACAAAAGAAGAAGAGAAGAAAAGAAAGAAATGATCACGAGGCAAACATGGTCCTTGCACCTGTCTCTCCATAAAAGAAGAAGAGAAGAAGAGAAAGAGCAATCATGAGGCAAACATGGTCTCTGCACCTGCCTCTCTACAAAAGAAGAATAGAAGAAAAAAAAGAGACATGAGGCGAACATGGTCCCTGCACCCGCCTCTTCATAAAAGAAGAAGAGAAGAAGAGAAAGAAGAGTCACGAGACAGACGCGGTCTTTGCACCCGCCTCTCCATAAAAGAAGAAGAGAAGAAGAGAAAGAAGAGTCACGAGACAGACGCGGTCTTTGCACCCGCCTCTCCACATAATAGAAGAAGAGAAAGGGCAGTTAGGAGGCGAACACGGTCTTTGCACCTGCCTCTCCATAAAAGAGGAAGAGAAGAAGAAAAAAAAAGAGAACAGTCACGAGGCGAACATTGTCCTTGCACCCGCCTCTCCATAAAAGAAGAAGAGAAGAAGAGAAAGAACAGTCACGAGACGAACATGGTCTCTGCACCTGCCTCCCCATAAAAGAAGAAGAGAAGAAGAGAAAGAACAGTCACGGGGCGAACACGGTCCTTGAACCCACCTCTTCACACAAAAGAAGAAGAGAAGAAAAGAAGGAAATGATCACGAGGCAAATATGGTCTTTGCACCCGCCTCTCCTCACAAAAGAGGAAGAAAAGAAGAGAAAGAAGAGTCATGAGATGAACTTTTACCTCCGACCTTCAGCCACCCAACAAACGGAAACCGACTAGACCTTCCGCTGGCGGGGCGTTAAACCGAGTAGACCTTCCACCAACGGGGCGTTAAACCGACTTGACCTTCCACCGACGGGGCGTTAAACCGACTAGACCTTCCACCGACGGGGTGTTAAACCGACTAGATCTTCCGCCGACGGGGCGTTAAACCGACTAGACCTTCCGTCGACGGGGCGCTAAACCGACCAACTTTCAGCCATCGGGGCTTCAAGCCAACAACTACCCCTTCATCGGCCTTTGGGTCGATAGCTATATAATCATCGGCTCCTAGCCGACAGCTACCTCATCATCGGCTCTTAGCCGACAGCTACCTCATCATCGGCTCCTACCCGAGAGCTATCTCATCATCGGCTCCTAGTCGATAGCTATATAATCATCGGCTCCTAGCCGACAGCTACCTCATCATCGGCTCCTAGCTGACAGCTACCTCATCATCGGCTCTTAGCCGACAGCTACCTCATCATTGGCTCCTAGTCGACAGCTATCTCATCATCGGCTCCTAGCCGACAGCTATCTCATCATCGGCACCTAGCCGAAAGCTACTTCATCATCGGCTCCCAGTCGACAGCTACCTCATCATCGGCTCCTAGTCTACAGCTACCTCATCATTGGCACCCCAGCCAACAGCTTCCCAGTCAAAAAAAAATAGACCTCTCACCTTGGTTCGGATCCTTCCCCGGCCAGAGAACAATAGAATAAACCTTTCACTTTGGTTCGGATCCTTCCCCGGCCAGAGAATAAAAGAGACCCTTCTCTTCGACTCTCATGTCCCGCTACCCAACGCCCCTCTGCAGGGCCATTTCAGCCAGGGCTCACTGTCAGGATTAATCCATCCGTCCCACCATGCTTCCCGATTCTGGCTCCCGCAGCCGCTCCCCAGCATCTTTTAGCCCTTATGGCTCACTCCCGTGATGTCCCTCGGGTTCTATAGCCCGCTTCCCTAAAATCCTTTCAGCCCTTTTGTGGTCTGCCTCCCTAATACCTTTACTACCACTACACATATATGTAACAACAACATTTTCCTATGCAAAAAAAACAACAACAACAACAACAACAAAAATAAGAAAAAGAGAATGCATGATTGCCCTGTTTGCATGGTTGCTTAATATAGAATAATACACCTCCTTGGAATTTTCTAGGACCGTGTTTCCTTGCTAAATAATAATATCACCCCGATTCCAGATGCACGCGCGTCACGACGTACGCTCGAAGGGAACCCAACTATGGCGGGTGCACACGTCAAGGGGAAGAGTCATGGCTGAATCGCTAAGCCCAACTCGCAAAATAAAACTGATGCAAGGCTCCCACACTTAGCACTTAATGTGTTCAATAGCCTTCGACTATAGGGATTGCCCGAATTTCTTCTTAGCACTCTACGCAGACTTGAATTCCTGCACTCGCGTGAAAGGTAATGGTGAGGAAAAAGCTGCCAACCCCCACTGTAAAAAAAAAGAGAGAGAGAGAGAAAAAAAAAGAGAGAGAAAAAAAGAAAAGAGAGAGAAATGCGGAGCTGAGTAGCCGGGAATCCCCACTGAAACAAATGGGGAGACTCGCGCGAAATGGTGAAGCGAATTACAATAAGGACGAATCTTAGTAGCTGGGAATCCCCATTGAGACACATGAGGAGACTCGCACCGAACGGTGAAATCCACTACCAAAATAAACAGATGGGGGCTGTCTGAAGCTACCGAAAGTCGAAAGCCTGGAACTAATGTGTAGGCGCTAGAGTGATCCTCGAGTGTCACTAGGAAAACCTGCATACCCCTATGGTTAGGGCTCTTTGTTCACACATTTGCACTGCCACGCCACAGAGAATTACCTCGTGTGAAATGCGTGAATTTAGGCTATGCGTGCAAGACATGCGATATCCTCTTGGCGGGTGCACCACTCCTCAATTGTGCCTCGCGGCCTGCACCGCATCTATGAATTACGGGCGACGTCCCTATCCTATCCCCTATAGAGGGAGCTGCCTTACTTATATTTATGTTATGCCTGCTAATGAATTCTTGCATGCTTTAAAAAAAGAAGAGAAAAAAATGATAAAAAAATAACATAAAAATAGTAAACAAATATATAATAATAATAAAATAACAAGAATGTGCGTATGCAATAAACTCAATTTCGGCCATCGAAGCCTACTTTTCTAGCTCCGGCTCGTAGAGCCCAATCTTGGCCCCCATGGCCTACCTCTTGCCCTTGCGGCTTGTTAATCCCCAACTTCGGCACTTTAAGCCCGCTCCCAGCCTTGGATGTTTTGACCTCCCTTATCGGCTCCTGAGCCGACAGCTTTTCAATCATCGGCCCCTGAGCTGACAGCTTTCTAACCATCGGCCTTCGGGTCGATAACTTTTCAATCATCGGCCCGTGAGCCGACATCATTCAATTATCGGCCCCTAAGCCGACAGCTTTCAATCATCAGCCTTCGGGTCGACAGCTTTTCAATTATTGGCTCCCATGTCAACAGCTTCCAATTATCGGCCGCTGTGTCGACAGCTCTTATATCATTGGCATCCACGCCAGCAGCCGCCCGGAGTTCTCCAAAAAAAAAGAGAAGGGAAGAAGAGAAGAAGAAGGAAACAGAGAAGAGAAAAGAAAAAAGAGAATAAAAGAGAGAAGAAAAAAAGATAACAAAAAAGAGAAGAGAAGAAAAGAGAAGAGAAGACAAAGAGACAAAGAGACCAACAAACCATGTTAGCTCCCGGCACCCTGTCGGCACTGACAAAGAGACAAAGAGACCAACAAACCAGGTCAGCTCTCGGCACCCTGTCGGCACTGACGAAGAGACAAAGAGACCAACAACCTAGGTCAGCTCCCGGCACCCTGTCGGCACTGACGAAGAGACAAAGAGACCAACAAACCAGGTCAGCCCCCGGCACCCTGTCGACACTAACGAAGAGACAAAGAGACCAACAAACCATGTCAGCTCTCGGCACCCTGTCGGCACTGACGAAGAGACCAAGAGACAACAAACCAAGTCATCTCCCGACACCTTGTCGGCACTGACAAAGAGACAAAGAGACCAATATATCATGTCAGCTCCCGGCACCCGATCGGCACTGACAAAGAGACAAAGAGACAAAGAGACCACCAAACCAGGTCAGCCCCCGGCACCCTGTCGGCACTGACAAAGAGACAAGGAGACCAACAAACCAGGTCAGCCCCCGGTACGGTGTCGGCCCTGACGAAGAGACAAAAAGACCAACAAACCATGTCAGCTCCCGGAGCCCTGTTGGCACTGACGAAGAGACCAAGAGACAACAAACCAAGTCAGCTCCCAGCACCTTGTTGGCACTGACGAAGAGACAAAGAGACCAACATATCATGTCAGTTCCCGGCACCCTATCGGTGCTGACGAAGAGACAAAGAGACCAACAAACCAGGTCAGCCCCAGGCACCCTGTGGGCACCGACGAAGAGAGCAAATGACAATAAGCTATGTCGGTTCCCGACACCCCGTCGACACTGACGGAGAGACAAAGAGACCAACAGAGCATGTCAGCCCCCGACTCCCCGTCGACACTAATGAAGAGACAAAGAGACCAACATGCTACGTCAGTTCCCGACACCCCGTCGGCACTGATGAAGAGAAGAAAAGACAAACAAACTACGTCAGTCCCCGGCACCCCGTCAGCACCGATGAAGAGAAAAAGAGACCAGTACACCTGCGGGCACCACCCGGCTCATACTTCGCCTGCGCTACCCATGGGTGGGGGGCATTTATGGACACCAAAAATTGCGCACCTAGATATCCTGCTCGGCCCAGCATCAACAACGGCACCGAGTGAAGAAGCCCCAGAGGGACTGGTCATCTGGACTCCCCAAATATGCACACTGCCGTGAAGCCATCTCCGGAGTCACGACAGTGAAGAGAAATCAACGACCAAGAGCCCCCACAATCCATGGGCCTCGAAGAAATTTAAATGGGCCACAACTCGTGCTCACAACGGGCTCAGAACTGCCCATTTTAGCCCTTCAGCGGCACGGCCCTTGGCCCTCTAGCGGTACGCCCCTGGGTCCTTCAGCGACACAGCCTTTTGGCCCTTCAGCGGTACACCCCTTGGGCCTTCAGCGGCACAGCCCTTGGCCCTCCAGCGGTACACCCACTGGGCCTTCAACGGCATGCACCTTTTGGCCCGTTCAATGGCACACCCTCTGCTACCTTCAACGGCACACTATTTTAAGCCTTCAACGGCACACTATTGTAAGCCTTCAACGGCACACTATTTAGGGCCTTCAACGGCACACTATTTTAAGCCTTCAACAGTACACTATTTTAAGCCTTCAACGGCACACTATTTCGGGCCTTCAACGGTACACCCCTTGGGCCTTCAGCGGCACAGCCCTTGGCCCTCCAGCGGTACACCCCCTGGGCCTTCAACAGCACGCACCTTTTGGCCCGTTCAACGGCGCACCCTCTGCTGCCTTCAACGGCACACTATTTTAAGCCTTCAACGGCACACTATTTAGGGCCTTCAACGGCACACTATTTTAAGCCTTCAACAGTACACTATTTTAAGCCTTCAACGGCACACTATTTCGGGCCTTCAACGGCACACTATTTCAAGCCTTCAGCGGCACACTTCTTGGGTCTTCCAACAGCACACTTGTGAAGGCCTTCAGCGGCACACCTGCGAGGCTCTCCAGCGGCACGCCTTCCTCAGCCCCCAGCGGCACAGTGTTCAGCCCATCCACGCCGGTCAATGCTCGTAGCCCTCGGCGCGCAGTGAAAGCATGGCAGGCCCATGCCTGCACCTTGCTGGGCTGTCCTCGCCCCACCTACTCCCGTCCTCAGCATTCGTCGGCCTGACCAGAGGTATAAGAACCCCTCGCTCTGATGAAAAAGAGGGGTGTGGAGAGACGGAAGGATACACACACAGGGAGACGAAAAAAACATAGACCGAGAGTCCTACTCAGACGCGGGGAGAAGAGAGAAGAGAAAGAAGGAGAATTCCATCCTCCCAAGCTCGGCAAGCCCAGGGAGTTCCGAGAAGAAGAAGAAGCTAGCAGAAGAGAGAGAGAGAGAGAGTAAGCAATGGAGAGTAAGGGAGGGGGAGAGAGTCTGTGAATGTAATTGGGAGTGTCCCAGAGGGTCTTGGCCCCATCCTGGACCACCGGTTCCCTCTTCAGTCTCCTTTCTTCCCTGTTTTTACTGCTTCTTCCCTCTCCTCATCTCATTGTACAGCCTCGAACGTGGCCCTGCCACCCTTTTTTATGAATGAAAGAAGAATGTTTTTTTCCCTTCTTCCCTTTTTTTTGTTGTTGGCTAGCTTTTGCTCGGCTATGTGTTTCGTGGTTTGCTCTCTTTCTCTCTCCCCTGTTCTTCTTGGATTCTCTCGTTCGCATTCACCAATATATATATTAGGCTGATGATAGCCTCTTCCATCGATCTCATGATTCAGCAAGGGCGGGTTTCCCTTCTGGACAACATCCACTCCCTTCCCATACACAACCCAAGCCCATTGCCCCTGTTCAGGCCCATTGCTTCCCCAAACAGTCCTGATCCCTTTCCCTTAGCCAACTAACGCACTACTTGGCCTAGATTTAACCCAACCCGTAAACCCTTTTACTTCACCGATGCCCCTCAGCCCCTTTTGGCCGGCACACCCTTGGCCCTTCCCAGCCGGTGCACCCTTGGCTTCTTCAGCCCGACGCACCCTCGAACCAGCCAGCCCGGTACGCCTCAACTCCTTCTGGCCGACACACACCTTGAACCACCCAGCCGGTACACCCTTAACCATGCTAGCCCGGCACACCCTTGTGCCCCTCAGCCTATCACACCCTTTGTCCTCCCTAGCCCGGCACGCCCCTGATTAGTTCCAGAGGTTTTCCCCCCCTTTATCCATCGCTGCTTTCTGGTTTTCTGAGGATTCACTAAAGGTGTTGCCGCCTTTGGGCGCCCACCTCCAGTTGACGGGTTCCGCCACTCCCTGTGGGCGCGTTCCCTTTATCTCCCTTACGCTCGGGTCAAGGGGACATGCTGCCTAATTTTTGTTAGAAAATAACAAGACGTTAAAAGGTAAAAGGACGCAACAAACAAATGGGATAATAAATACATAGCAAAAGACAACAAAAGCAACAAATAAATAGAATAATAACAGATTGAAAGAAGAAGGAGAAAAGATTTGTATAAAACTACGCAAAAATCAAAGAAAAGAAGAAAAGAAAAGCCTTAAAAATAAGTAACAGTGGAGTGGGCCTTCATCGACGCGTCTGTTCCAGCCTTCGTCGGTACACCCTATCAACCCTCCCAGCGGCACACTCTAACAGCCCTTCAACGACACACCTTTTTGGCCCTTCATCGACATGCTCCTCCCCACCCACACCCTCTCCTCCTCACCGTCTCACGTGGAATGGTCTTTCCCGAAGTGGAGCACAATGTACAGACTTTGAGCTGGCCAATGTATAGACTTTGAGCTGCAGCCAATGGACAACGTACAGACTTTGAGCTAGCCAATGTTTAGACTTTGAGCTGCCAATGTATAGACTTTGAGTTGCAGCCAATGGACAACGTACAGACTTTGAGCTGGCCAATGTATAGACTTTGAGCTGCAGCCAATGGACAACGTACAGACTTTGAGCTGGCCAATGTATAGACTTTGAGTTATAGCAAATCGACAACTTACAGACTTTGAGTTGAAGGATGTATAGACTTTGTGCGTTGGTCGCATAGACATTGTACAAACTTTGAGCTGATGAACGTACAGACTTTGTACGCATACGACCATCCGACGTACATACTTTGTGTTGCGGTGACCAGCCAATGTATAGACTTTGGGCTGCTGAATGTACAGACTTTGTGTTGCGGTGATCAGCCAATGTGTAGACTTCGAGCTGATGAATGCAGCCAATGTGTAGACTTCGAGCTGATGAATGCAGCCAATGTATATACTTTGAGCTGATGAATGTACAGACTTTGCGTCGCAGCGACCAGCCAATGTACAGACTTTGAGCTGATGGACGTATAGACTTTGTGTGCATGCAACCAGCCAATGTATAGACTTTGAGTTGCAGCAAATAGACAATGTATAGACTTTGAGCTGATGAATGTACAGACCTTATATGCATGCAACCAGCCAATGTACAGACTTTGGGTTACAGCAACCAGCCAGTGTATAGACTTTGAGTTGCAGCAAATGGACGATGTACAAACTCTGCGCGTGTGCTAGCACACGTTGTATAGACTTCGAGTCAGCCCGGCACGCCCGCTAAAACCCTCCAGCGGCACACTCTCCTTGGTGCCTTCTTCAGTGCACCCCCTTCTCCCTTCGTCGGTACGCCTTGGGGCGCCCTCATCGGCACGCTTCCCATACCCCTAGCCGGTACACCCTCCAGCGGCCCTCTCCCTCCGGGAAACATACACATATAACATATGATGATAATGACATTGGTGATAATAATAATAATAATAAATAAATTAATGAAAATTATGATAAATGAAGAAATCCAAATATATGCAGGAAACAAACAAAAATGTGAAATAGTGATAATAAAAAAAGGGGGGAAAATAATAATAATAAACAAAAAGGGGGGAGGAATCATTCGGAACAAATGCATAAAGAAGAAATGAACAGCAAGAGGAAAGAGAGGAACATATAATTAAAATCTCAGATAAAAAAATACCAGGGTCCACATTGCAGCCCCATCTCTCTCCGTGACCAGACGCAGAAGGAACAATCATGCCGCCCTCACAGGCCGGGCCCGAGTCTTGGGAATTATCCCGACATGGCCAAGCCCCGACCTAGTCTTGGGCCGACATTCCAATCAGACCGGACTCGTTCCTCAGGCCGGATCCCCTCCGAGCCACTACTAAAATTGCCGCACGTTCGGTAAACATTTCAACGGGTTCGCCTAGGTTTTCGTCGCGTTTCTATCACGGACTTGTGTCTGAACATGAAAAGACCCGTGAGCAACCAACATGGCCAACGGCTCCTACCCTGACGTGGTCATGACCCAGCATTGCTCCGGGCCGATAGCTCGTCAAATCGGATTCACCCTATCGGGATCCCTTCCCCCCTTTTTATCATTGAAATTGCCGCAAACTCGGCATACATTTATACGGGGTTGTCTCTATCTACGTCGTACCTTCAATATGGGCCCTTGTCCGAATGTCAAGTGGTCCGCAAGTGACCGACAGAAATCTGAATAGAACGAGATGGCCCCTGTCATCCCTGGACCCTATACATGGGAACATCAATAAGGCCTTTGTGGGCTGTGCTTGGGCCTCGGGTCCGTCCCGATTGTGGTCATTGTCTGACCCACGCCCTCGGCCTATAGCTCCCTTCCTTTAAACATGTTTCGGTTTTGAAATCTAGTCCCGGGACTCTTCCCCATTGCCCTTCGGCACCGGGAACATTAATGATGCTCACACAAGCCTCGTTTGGACCACGGGAGGCGCCCCCGGTATGGTCCCGACTCGATCTCGCACCGGGCCAATAAATTTGCTAGTTTCCTGCTATACTAACTGAGATTTAACCGAATATTTTCAGTGTCTCGGAATAATGTATTTGCCGTATCACGGCATACATATGTTCCAGGTCCTCCTGCAACGATTATGATATTCTCAAGCCAGACACCCGTCCGAATATTAAACGGTCTCCTGAATGACCGATATGTTTCGAACGCTCGCTTCCCTAGACACATGGCTTTCCAGCTGATTCAAGGGATATTCCCCGTCGCCCCTTGGCACAAGAAATATTAATGACGCTCATGCAAGTCTTGTTTCGACCGCGGGGGGGGGGGGGGGGGGGGGGGGGGGGCACCGCAGTATGGTCGCAGCTTGCTCTTGCACCAGGCCAACATATTTACTGGTTTTTGACCGCTCCAACAGAGGCTCAGCCGAACGTTTTCCGTTCTTCCGAACGACAAATTTGCCGTACCTCGGCATACATGCATTCCGGTTTCCCCGCGACAACTGTGATTTTCTCGAGACAGACATTCGTCCGAACATTAAATGGTCAGTACACGACCGACATGATCTCGAATGGTTCTTCTTCTCGCCCTCGCGCGAGGATTTCAATACCTCGTAATAGACCTCTCATGCAATTAATTTCTTGCCCATGAGGCCCTGAATCCCGGTGATTAATCAAGGGTGTTCTCTCGTATGGGGGATGTAAACGACGTCGTGACCTTTATGGCGTGGTGGGTTTTGGTCCCGACACGAACCACACAATCGTCTGACGAAGTCAGATCGAGCGCACCATGGGCTCTTCGGAGCCCGAACAAATTGTCACTTCGGTGACTGGCACGCCCACGCAGTTAATAGACGAACCACGTAATGAAGGCAAATTTTAGTCCGTCCACAGGACTGAGGACAGCCAAACTTACTTATGAATAAGCCTAGTTATCTAAGTTTTAAACCTTATTTTCATGACTTTGAGTTTCTTAATTGATTCATGATAGGAAACTATATGATTTAAGCATTTTGAGTTATTTTAGGTTATGCTAATCTCATTGGCTAAACTCTATAGTTTTGTATCTAAATCATGATTTTTCCAAGGATGTATTGACAGGATTTTATCTTGGTTTCACATTGTTACACATTCTTTTCTATCTATAGAGTCATTTCTCTAAGTACATGGCGTATATTTAGGTATATGTCCATTAGTTACACTTTGCACTATAGGAAAACTATTCTTGGACATGAGGACCTCTCTATTGGATATTCCTTCCAATGGACTAGGAAATCTTGTTGCAAGGCCTCCGTAATTCTCCGCGAGCCTGGGATTCCCACTAGGACGCCGAGTTGGTTGTACCATTAAAACACAAGTGATTAGATGACACTATCGATGTTTCTGGTTATCAGTAGTGTAACGGACCTATATTGGACCGTCAGACATATGTAACGGCCCAATATACAACCGTCACAGTTAACTGAGTCCCATTTACTGTTTCTGGATTTAGTCGTTCTAACGCATCAACTCTAGACCGTCACATCATGTAACGGCCCAGTACACGACCGTCACACTGCTTGAATATTTTAACCAAGGTTTGACCAAGGGTTGATATTCCAAGGTTTCTAGATAGACTCTTGATGATCTACAACTTATCATATTGATCAAGAAATCGAATATAATAAATGAAAGATAAAGAATATACCGTTATGTTGCCGATTTATTTCCATAAGCATAACATAGTATAAGTCATTCTTGATTTCTCATAATTCTCATTAAAGCATTCACTTATTAAATTATTGTTATCAAGAGCTTGATGGAATTGTACATTCTTGGCCATACTTTATTGTTACATGCGTGGAAAAAGTTTGATTTATACTCGAAGATGCGATCGAGCACTGATTTTGTTCAAGGGTTCTATGCTAGTCCCCTCGACTAATTGTCGGGAACATACTATTATAAACCATGGGGTATGATGCTACTGGCGTTACATTACGCTGGAGTACTTTCTTTATAAATAAGTGAAAATCCACAACACAATACAGCATTATTGATACTTGACTTTCTTGATATTCCACAGAAATTCACGAAGTACTTGCTCATAAGCAAAAGATACTGGGAGTGATGATTATGTGGCTTGCTAGTAATTCTCGGCCATATCATTCTTTACTAGTTCATACTTGTTCTCATTCTATCTTCATGATCATCGTGTTACTTTGATTTAATCACGTGTTTGATCGCATTCGCATGATTTTACCTTATTCCTCTAGAGCAAAAACGTTAATTACTTTAATGATGCCTTCATGTTGATGCGAAGATACCTACTGGGCAAGTGTGCTCATTACCTATTTCCATTCTTTTTCAGGAAATGAAAGTGATTCAAATTCGGATTCGGGTTATACAAGTAGCGGGTCTGAGAGCGAATGAAAGTATTGTCAAAGATGAGAGTGAAGACTTAGGAAAGTCTATATTGTTTAGATTGAGTCTATGTAATTTTCCTATTTCTTGAGTCTGATAGATTGGAATAAGTTGAATTAGTGGTTGTATTTGAATACTTGATTATTATGATATAAAGTTGAAGTTGAGTAAATATTGTGCAATTGCATTTATGTGTGTGTTTGTCTTGCGCTCTGATCATTCTTGCTTGCAAGAGGTTTACCATGCCGGCTGTTCGCGTTTCTCGAGCGAGTCTTCCGCTGTCATAAAGGATCGGGGCGTGACACTAGTCCCCTCGGCTGATTGCCGGAAACATACTTTTATAAAACATGGGGTATGATGTTGCTGGCGTCGCATTACGTTGGGAGTACTTTCTCTATAAATAAGTGAAAACTCACAATACGATACAACATGATTGATACTTGTACATGACTTTCTTGATATTCCACAGAAATTTACGAAGTACATGCTCATAAGCAAAAGATACTGGAGTGATGATTATGTGGCTTGCTAGTACATTCTCGTTACATTCTTGTTCATGAAAGGCCATATCATATTCTTATAACATTCTTGCTAGTTCATACTTGCTCTCATTCTATCTTACATACTTTGGTTTAATCGCGTGATTGATCGCATTCGCATGATTTTACCTTATTTCTTTAGAGCTAAAATGTTAATTATTTTAATGATGCCTTCATGTTGATGCGAAGATACCTACTAGGCAAGTGTGCTCATTACCTATTTCCATTCTTTTCAGGAAATGAAAGTGATTCGAATTCGGATTCGGGTTATACAAGTAGCGGGTCCGAGAGCGAATGAAAGTGTTGTCAAGATGGGAGTGAAGACTTAAGAAAGTCTATATTGTTTAGATTGAGTCTATGTAATTTTCCTATTTCTTGAGTCTAGTGGAATGGAAAAGGTTATTGTAAAAGAATGTTTTGATCATTTATGAAATAAAGTTGGAGTTTGATTAAAGTATTGTGCAATTGCATTTATGTGTGATTGTCTTGCGCTCTGATTATTCTTGCTTGCAAGAGGCTTACCATGCCGGCTGTTCACGTTTCTCGAGCGAGTCTTCCGCTGTCATAAAGGCTCAGGGCGTGACAGATTAATTGAAATCTCAGGAAAAATGTTTGAACTTTATAATCTTATATAAGATTAAGGTAAAGGGTCTGAAGAATATCATTCTACATATTTCATGAGTAAAGAACAATGTTAAAATATAATGCCCTGAAATGTTCTAAAAGCTTGAACCTTTATCAAAAAGAGAGACAACTTCAGTTGAAATTCTGTTACATAAGTATTGTCCTCAAACCTTCCACCTCTCTGAAATCATAAAGATCAAATTCTCTCAGAGCAATGACTTGGTTCACTGAGAAACCAACTGCTTCACCAATGAAGTGAAGTATAGTTGTGTCATGATGTGTCACGTTAACTCTGATTAAAGAGGCCATGGAAACCTGGCAGAGTAATGGCTTAGAGTGTTGAGTAACTGGGTCACTTCACTTAAGTCGTGTTGTGCCTCACGTAAAAAGACATATCTAATGCTAACTCTTTTCTCCAAGAGAGAAGCATTACGTGGTTACCACACTGAGCATCTAGGGATTCCTGCATCTAACCAATGTGTCTCCTCAAGCATAAAGGTGTAGGTTAACCCATTGTGTTCAAAGGAAAAGAAAATTATACAGAAAAATATTGCATGTGTTCAAACTGAAGTCTTTCTAAAACTAATTGCACAATAAAAAGTGTTGGTTTGGCTTCAATACTGCTGGAACGTTTGTTCACTTAAGAAGTCTCTGAAAAATAAATCAGTACAGCATTTAGACATCATATTCAAGGCATTCATCTATCACTTTGCTCATTCTCTTTACATCTGTACAACGATAATCTTCTATCCTAAATCCCTTCTCTCTCAGGATTATCACTTTTAAACATCTACGCTCATTTTAGTTATCTCCCTTAATTCCTTAAGAGATTGACACTTTATCAATTTTGTGAACTTATTGTATCTGGGATCTCTTGATCATTTGTTTTGACCTCACCATCCCCACCTTCGTCCTTTCTTTTCGATGATGTCAAAGGGGGAGAGAAAAAGAGGGAGAGCAACAAAGGGGGAGAGAAAGTTTATGGGAGAGAAAAGAGGGTATGTGTTTAAGTGGGAGTTTCAGTTAGGGGGAGTTTCAGTTAAGTGTGGAGCTGCACTGCTGTTATGGTTTAGAATCAGAGCTGTCCATCTGGCCATACATTTCTATACATTTCTATTTTCTGTCTATCATTTATGTATGTCTGTCTGCTCTGAAAAATAAATCTTTTTATATAATAATACAATAAAACATTCATGTTGATTAGAGTTATTGCCATCATCAAAAAGGGGGAGAATGTTGAATTCCAGGTTTTGATGATGTCAATATGATATGTCTTTCTTGGTACTGACACTAATTTTATTCCTGCAGAAAATATGAGTCAGAATAATCCAAGGAAAGAATCTCAAAGAGCATGGATTAGTTGATATGATGAGGCAAGGTCGGACAGATGCATTGACGCATCTAGCAGATACATCAATGCAGCCACAGACCTTTGAGCAATAGAAGAGATGCACCGACACAACTAGCAGAATGAAGAAGAGATGCACTGACGCATCAAGTAGAAAATTGGCCTCCATACCAAATCAGGTCGATGCACACAATCTTCATTAAGCAACTAAACGTCAACTTCTTCAAAGCTTCAGAAAGCTGCCTCAATTCTCTTAGTCAAAGTCACTATGATGAAATCAACAAAGTCGAAGCAGTAGTCAGCAGCAATTGTTAAAGATAGGTCGATGTGTGCAAAGCAAATTGACCTTGATCAGGTCGATGCAACTGAAGTCTTCATGTTATCAGGTTGATGCAGCTAGAGCCTTTACACTTATCAAGTCGATGCAACAACATTAGTTTTATTAGTAAGGTCGATGTAACAGCATTGTTTTATTATTTAGCAAGGTCGAAGCTTTGGTGATGAGGTCGATGCTACAAGTCAACCATGCAAGATCAGGTTGAAGCAGATGGTCATATATTAATAGGTCTGAAGATCTGAACTCCAGACTCTTAACTTGATTTCAAACCAGATTGGAAAGGTTGACTAAGCGATATAGTGGCATGTGATCCAAGAAAAGGTGGCACGCTTTTTCAAAAATTTCTAGAGGAAGAATATTTTGATTTCTAGGTGGACCAATGAGATATCACTAGGTTATTTGCCTCATCCATTTCGCTCCGGAAGCTCTATTCTATAAATATGAGCACTCTCGTTCAGAAGTGGGGCTGGAAAATTCAGAGAAGGAGAGCATATCTGAGAGTCCCCTCTTAGAGAAAATAAAGATAGAATTCCACAGAGAGAGGGAGAGAAGAGTGCCCAACCAGTTTTATCGAGAATCTACTTCGATCTGAAGCTACATTGCTTTCTTTCTTATTTCAATCGAAGTTTTCTATTCTGAGTTTTGGTTTTCCATTTTCTTCTGTTCTTCAGCACTGTGATTTCATTTTGTGTTTCCCTCTTAGTGAAATCAGAGGAAGGGAGTCTAACTCTGGTGTCCCCTCTTTAGGTTAAGAGGAAGAGAGGTCCGAGACCTCTGGTTAGGTGAATTATTGGGAGCAATTCACTGGGTTCCCTCTTGATATAGAGGAAGGGAGGTTGAACCTCCGCGGTTTCCTTCTGGGCTGCAAGAGAAGCAAGGAATATGTTCCTTGGGAAAGCTGTATGACAGCCGTTGTTGCAGACTAAGTCTACTGTGATTGTTGCTTATTCAAGCAAGGGTACCTCACTTAGTTCGAGTGAAGGAGTGGACGTAGGCAGATTGTTGGTCTAGCCGAACCACTATAAAAATTGCCTGAGTTCCACTTGATGGTTTGCCCACTTGCATATCCTTTCTGATCTCATTGTGTTGATTGATCACTTAGCATTCATAGTGAGCTGCAACATTAATCAGGTGTATCAAAAGGCGCAGTTGAAAGGGTAGGCTACGCCTATCGTGAAGGCTGCCTCTTGTGTGAGGAGATTTTTTGATCAAACCTCCGCCAAGCACCAGTGACCATGCTTGCAAGCTCATTCAGATGTTGAGTATGTTTCAATCTTGCAATCTCTTTGGTCATCAAGCTTTGCTCACTATCTTTCAATTTGCACTCTATCTACTTGATTGCTGGTCCCCTTTGTGCATAAGGTATGTTTAGTATTGCTATCGCTTGGATGGTCTTGATTAGCTTTTGGTTTATAGTTTGCTAATTTTTTTGGGGGGGGACAAATATATTCATCCCCCCCATTTATATCTCTCCTTTCATCTATCAATGAGGCCTTATCATTTATGGATAGGTTGTCCGGCTACAACCAGATCTGGATTGCCGGACACAACTGAATTCACATGGCCTTCCGATCGCCCAAAGGGATATTCCACTACAAAAGGATGCCCTTCGGTCTCAAGAATGCCGGCGCCACATACCAGCGGGCGATGACCAAGATATTCGACGAGCTGCTGTATAGCAAGGTCGAATGTTACATTGATGATTTAGTTGTCAAGACTAAGAAGAGAGATGATCACCAGAATGACCTCAGAATTATCTTCGAGAGACTACAACAGTAGGAGCTGAAGATGAATCCAATGAAGTGCACCTTCGGCGTCTCCAATGGGAAGTTCCTCGGCTTCATTGTCCGATATAGGGGGATTGAGATCGACCCCACCAAAATAAAAGCCATTCAGGAGCTGCCTCCCATAAAGAACTTGGGAGAGTTGAGGTCCCTGCAAGGCCGGTTGGCCTACATACGCATGTTTATCTCCAACTTGTCGGGACACTGCCAGCTGTTCCACAAATTGATGACGAAGAATGCACCTTTCTGCTGGAACCAGGAATGTCAAAAGGCCCTTGACCAGCTAAAAGAATACTTGAAGACTCTGCCTGTGCTTGGGGCACCGGTCAAAGGGAGGCTGTTGATTTTGTACATAGCTGCCACCGAATGCACACTGGGGGCAATGCTCGCTCAGAACAATGATGAGGGAATAGAGCAGGCTCTCTACTACCTCAGCCGGGGACTGGTCAGGGCAAAAGAAAAATACACTTTGATTGAAAAGGTCTGCCTTGCCTTGGTCTTCGCAGCCAAAAAGTTGAGGCATTACATGCTATCTCATGAAGTGAAGCTAATATCCAAGGCCGACCCTGTCAAATACATTCTCTCTCAGTCGGTCCAGAAAGGCCGCCTTGACAAGTGGGCAGTGCTGCTGATGGAGTTTGACATCACTTATGTGCCGTAGAAGGCCATTAAAGGTCAAGCCATTGTGGACTTCTTCGCAGCACACCCTGTGCCTGAAGACTCTCCATTAATTACGCAGTTGCCTAAAGATGAAATGCTGGAGGTGGATCAGGTCCAGCAAGTCACCTAGTAGTTATACTTCGATGGGGCGTCAAGAACAGAAACTACCCCATCGGGACATACAAGAATAAGAGCCAAGGCCAGTATCATCCTTAAGTCTCCGGAAGGAGAGGTGATACACACTTCGTGCTCCATCAACAAGCCTTGCACAAATAACGAGGCAAAGTATGAAGCTATGATCATCGAACTCCAGGTCACCCTGCATATGGAGATCTAAATATTACAAGTGTTCGGTGATTCAATGTTGATCGTCAAACAAGTTCAAGGACAATTCGACGTCTGGAAGCCCGAATTACTCCCATGCCACACCAAGGCGAAGCGGCTCATGCAGTAGTTTTACCTCATCGAAATAGGCCACGTCGCCAGGGGAGGAAATGCAAAGGCCGATGCATTGGCAAAATTGGCAAGTTCATTGGCGGTCCCGCCGGATGAGTCACTCAGCATACAGGTGATAAACTGACGTCCAGTCCCTAGCATAATAGAAGAACTTGAAGAGGAAGAACATGAAGTCGCCGCAGCGGAAGCAGTCAACTTACCCGTCTAGAGGGAACCTCTTAAGTAATGGTTCAAATACTAGTAGCTACCCAAACAAAGAGAAGAGAAGCTCAAGTTGATCAGAACAAAGGACTCTTATGAAGTCCAGAATGGGATTTTATTCCAAATTATGGTGGATGCCAAAAGAAGGGTTCTCCTCTGTTGCCTCTCCACTGAAGAGGCTTGGAGGGTTATGAAGGAGGTTCATGTCGGCACAGCAGGTGCGCATCCGGTAGGGCCAAAGATGAAAATTGAAATCAAGAAACTCGGCTACTATTGGCTGACGATGTTTGACGATCGCTGAAAATATTCCAAGTCGTGTGAAAAGTACCAGAAGCATGCTACAGTCCCCAGGAGACCTCCAGTGCAACTGCACCCAACAGCACCCAGCTGGCCATTTGCCCAATGGGGAACTGATGTCGTGGGACCACTCCCTACATCCTCCGCAGGGTGCAAGTATATCCTAGTAGCGACAGACTACTTCTTGCACTGGGCAGAAGTTGTGGCTCTAAGAGAAGTGACAGGTGAAATTGTGGTCCGGTTCATCTGTCGAAATATAATATTTTGTTTTGGCACCCCCAACCGAATTATTTCTGACAATGGAAGCCACTTCTGCAATCAAAAGGTCTACAAGCTGGCCAAAAAGTACAAAATTGATTGGAGGATGTCAACTCCTTACAACCCGCAGGCCAATGGCTTGGCCGAGGCTTTTAATAAAACTCTATGTACTCTCCTTGCTAAAATTGTTATCTCCAACAAGAAAGACTGGGATGAGAAGATGTACGAGGCTCTATGGGCGTACCGCACCATCTATAAAACTCCAATAGGCTACTCACTCTTCTCCTTGGTTTATGGCTTGGAAGCGATCGTCCCTATAGAACTGGAGATACCCTCTTTAAGGGTCGCAATCTAGCAGGGGCTGGTTGAGGAAGGACAGACAAATGTTGAGCGAAGACTTGAAGAGCTCTCCAACTTGGAGGGAAAGCGGCTCCGAGCCCAACAAAATATCTAGGTTTATCAGGCTCGGATAGCACGTGCCTTCGACAAACTTGTCAAGGAACGTGAATTCAAGAAGGGTGACCTTGTTATGGTCAAAAAGAAAGAAGTCATGGCTGCTAATCCCAAGGGCAAGCTAAACGAAAATCAGCTCAGACCCTATGTGGTCCAAAAAGTCTATGAAGTAGGAGCATATGTAATTGTCAACCACCGGGAGGAAGTTCAATTCCCACCCCTTAATGGTAGACATTTAAAATTGTATCATGCTCCAACTCTGCCATTCAATGAATAATTCAATTCTCCACCCTACCAGGGGTGAGTCTGCATCACTACTTTCCTACAGTGTTTGTCGACATCTTGCCAAGGCAAAAAAAAATAAAATAGAAGTAAAGAAGGAAGAAAGAAAAGAAGATAGTGGCGAAAAAAAGGGAAAAGAAAAGAGAAGCAAAAAAAAGGAAAGGAAAAAAAGGGAAAGGAAGCAAAAAAAAGGGAAGAAAAGAAAAAAAAAGAGCAAGAGATTTGTAATTCTTGTTAAAGGAAAATTTCTAGCTCGAACGCCCATTATGGGTTGAAAGGGAACAAAACACTTCTTCTACTTTGACACTAACCCGTGTCAATGATGAGACAAAGAGACGAACAAACCATGTCAGTTTCTGATATCCCGTCGGTACTGATGAAGAAGCACCTGGCCCGAACCTTCCGTTTGGGTTAAGGAATAAAAAAAAATATTTCCTTGCTTTGACACTAACCCGGTGTCAATGAAGAGCAAAGACACGAACAAACCACGTCAGTTTCCAATATCCCGTCGATACTGATGAAGAAGCACCTGGCCCAAACTTTTCGTTTGGGTTAAGGAATAAAAAAACCATTTCCTTGCTTTGACACTAACCCCGTGTCAATGAAGAGACAAAGATACGAACAAACCACGTCAGTTTTGGATATCCCGTCGTACTGATGAAGAAGCACCTGGCCCGAACCTTCTGTTTGGGTTAAGGAATAAAAAAAACCATTTCCTTGCTTTGACACTAACCCCGTGTCAATGAAGAGACAAAGAGACGAACAAGCTGTTGTGCCCATGTGGTTTTGATGATGGTTTTAATGGTGGTTTTGATGATTGGCCTTTGAAGTGAGTTATTCACTGTGAGTCAACTTGCTGTGTGAGTCTTCATGCTAGTATTCACTTTCTGATCATAATGTAGTTCCTCATAAGTTCTGATATGGCATTGCATATTTGATTATGTTCAGTCATGTTACTATTGCTCCTTAGACTGAAGTTTGATACTGCAGCGTCGACCCATCGAACTGCAGCGTCAACGCTGCCAAGGCACTTCAGAGGTAGTAGTAAGAAATCTTTGTACTGCTGCGTCCACGCTGCATGGGCAATGCGTTGACGCTTGGTGCCTCTTTAACTGCATTTATTCATTGGTCCGGTCTGTAGTGCGTCGACCCCTTGTGCTGATGGGTCGACCCCTCAGTTCATTCATCAGATTTATACAAGTCCATACATTGGTCTTCAGGCGTTCCAAGTATGCACATTGATTCAGGTTCTCCAAGTCTATACAATGAAGTCTGATCATTGCATTTGCATTCACAATGTCTTCACACCTGAAATCTGTACATCCGACTGTTCAGCTTGCAACCAAGTCTGTACATCGGACTGCTTCTTTTGAAGTCTATACATTGGCTCGTTCACTTTTGCAAAGTCTGTACATTAGACTGTGGCAAAGTCTATACATTCGGTCCCTTGGGCAAAGTCTATACATCGTGGCCTTGAACTTTCAAGTATGTACACTCTTGGTTTCAAAGTCTGTACATTGTTACCTTGAAGCCGTTTCAAGTCTATACAACGCCCAAGTCTGTACAGCCATCAGTGAACCCTCCAAGCCTATACATCCAGTTGAACGCAAAGTCTACACATCACTCCACATCTTTTCCTACGCTTGGCCAAGTCTATACACTCATACCTTTTCCTACGTTTTACTGGCCAAGTCTAT
Organism: Amorphophallus konjac; assembly: GCA_022559845.1. Lineage (NCBI taxonomy): Eukaryota > Viridiplantae > Streptophyta > Magnoliopsida > Alismatales > Araceae > Amorphophallus > Amorphophallus konjac. The sequence goes on from CM040122.1 coordinate 143,893,239, forward strand.
ACAATGCTAAGTCAATACATTGAACTGTTCTTCAAGTCTGTACACTGGCTTCACGTTTTTAATGTCTGTACAGTGGCTTCGCATAGGCAAGTCTGTACATCGGTTTCATTCACTCAAGTCCATACATCCACAGTGGATCATCAAGTCCATACATCCACAGTGGTACTTCCATGTCTGTACAACGCTGAAGCCTTCACAAGTCTGTACACTGCTTGAGCCTCACCAAGTCTGTACATCGCTTCAAGCAATTCAAGTCTATACAGCCTACCTTCACGTTCAGACTCTATACATCGTTCCTCAAAGGCTAAGTATATACATCCGTCAAACGCTTCAAAGTCCATACACTCGTTTCTAAGGCAAAGTCTATACAATCGTCTTTGAGCATCAAAGTCTGTACAGCCTGTCTATCTTCATGGGTTCTGTACTTTTAGTGCGTTGACACACTTGGCTGACTGCGTAGACGTAATTGTGCGTCTTTCGCTTTCTGTCTTGTTCATTGCGTCGACGCTGACACTGGATGTGTTGACGCATTGGCCAGTTGCCAAGGGCGTGAGCATCTCGCCTGAGGAGCTGAGGCGACGCTGCACGATGGAAGCGTTGACGCCTTGGGCTGATGTTCAAAGGTCTGTTGATCAACATCAAGTATGTACAGCATGAAGTCTGTACATTGGTTTTGTTTTGAACAGAACGCCTAGTCTATACATTGCTATGGATTGCCCTGAACTAATTAAGTATATACACTGAGCACGCATGAAGACTTCTAAGTCTATACACTCCCTCACACTGTACACACTTGCTATATTGATTTCTATAAGTCTATACATTCCTTAACTATGCACAGCCTGTGTTAATTTTGTTCATCGACTGAACACTTCTTTAATCATGCAGGTGTCTGGCACGTGATCCAAGGAGCTGAAATGCTGACACGTGGCCAAATATCTGGGCGGGAAATGTGAGGACACACGCGCCCAGTACTGCCTCTGCTCGAGCTGCTATAAAGGGGAGTCTCGGTTGTCTAAAGAAGTGGGATCGAAAATAGAGAAGCAGAAGAGTAGAAGTGCAGAAGTGTTGTGTGCTCGATCCAGCAGAAGAGAAGAGTTGCAGAGAAGAGAAGAGAAGAGAAGAGACAGAGAGAGCCTGCAAAGAAGAAGAAAAAGAGTGAAGAAGCAGAAGAGAAAGAGAGAGAGAGAGAAGGAGTTCGTAGAGAAGAAATGGGAAAATCTTGAAGATCTGCCCTCTGGCGTTTGGATCAAATCCAAGCCAGATCTGCTCCCTTGAGAGCTACATTACTTGTATTTTGTTTCTAGCTTTTGGCGCTGTGAGTTTTTCATCCTTTCTTATTTTCCTTTTTTATCTTTCCATCTTTGTTCTTCCGATTGCCCTGCTGGGGATCGGGTTCCTCCTGTGGATTCAGGAGAAGGGAGACTTGTCTCCGGTTCTGGGCTTGTGGGTTGCAAGTCTAGGGGTCCCTCCTGGTCTGGAGGAAGAGAGGTCTGCGACCTCTGGTTTCCAAGTGGCTGGGAGTCACTTGGGTGTCCCTCCGGTTGGGAGGAAGAGGGGAGTCTGTTCCCCTGCTCAAGCTGTGTGGCAGCAACTGTTTGCAGACTGAGTCTGCTTGGTTCCAGCGTTTGCTAGTGAAGCCTCACTCCGGTTGGGAGTGAGGGGTGGATGTAGGTCTGGAGGACCGAACCACCTAAAAATCTATTGAGCAGTGGTTTGATTGCTTGATTTGCTTCCGCTAGATGCTTGGATAGGCTCGCTCCACCTGCTTGTTATTTTGCTTAATCGAATTAGTTTAATTCCGGAATTTGCCTAGCATCTGAGTTTTTAAATTGGGCTATATTTTCTAGAGGGATACATTCACCCCCCCCTCTGTATCCGGGCCTAGCACCCTAACAGTTGGTATCAGAGCAGTGTCTGCATACAAGGTCCAGCGACCTGCAGATTCGATCTCTGGTTTTCGGTGCTAATTTATTTTTAGTGCATAAATATTCCTGTTGCTTTGAATTTACTCGCTATTTGTTTTCAATGGCTCTTCCACCGGTCTTTAGTGGTTCTGATTTCAGTCAGTGGTACACTGCTTTACATGCTTATGTTAAGTCTGCTAATCCTGATCTGTGGAAATTAATTTCACAAGGTCCTCACACCTTACCAACGAAAGTGTCCAAATGGACCGACAGACACAGATCAAAGGATGGAGAAAATCAGAAAGCCTTTAACCTGATGAAAGCAGCTACTGACAGAGCCTTATGGTCTTGTCTTCATAATTGCAGCTCCGCAAAGGACATCCTGGATAGGCTGAAGCAATTTCACAGGGTAAACGAGGACAGCTGCATGATGGCTGACAGAAGCAATCAAAGCAGCAGCCAAAATGAAGATGATGATGATGAGGTAAATCTCTTCGAGAATTTTTCTCTTGATGATTGGGAGAATGCATATGCTGAATTGTTAGAGTCACATGAGAGCTTAAGAAAACAGTATAAAAAGTTGAAGAAGGGTACTGGGATAGATAGTTCTAGCTCTTCATGTGAAAACTGTTCAAGTACGAAGCAATTTCATGATGCATGTCTGTCTGATAATCATATGTATAAAAAATAGAATGCAAAACTGAAGAAGGAACTTGAATGTGTTTACTCTGAACTAAACAAGCTAAAATCTGAAGATGACTCTCTCAGAAAACTCTCCAAAGAAGATGAAGAAAAATCAGAGAAACTTAAACATGAGAACAAATTGCTGATTGAAAAACTTAATGACATAAAGTCTGTAAACATAGAATTACATAAAGATCTTGAAAAACAACAAAAAGATATGAAGGAAATTAAAAATGGAAGGAAGTATGAAGTTAATTCAGAAGATCAGCTTCTAATAAATGAATTGGTTCAGAATGACAAACTTAAGGAAGAAAATGAGAAATTGAAAATGCTGAACTCCACTATGTCTGAGAGACTTCTAGCTTTAGAAAGAGGTAAAAGTGTTTGCGTTGAAGATTCTGATAAACTGAGTAATCTGGAAAATGAAATTGAGAAATATAAAACTGCTAACAAAGTTTTGAATGAAGCTATGAATTGCAGTGAGCAAGAGATTGTCAGTTATGAGTTACAAATCACCTCTTTAGAAAATGAAATCCAAGACTTAAAGAACTCTCTGTCAAAGTTTGTTAGTGGGCAAGATAATCTGAACAAACTGCTGGGAGTAAAAGTCAATTTTCAGAAGGAGGGGTTAGGTTATAATCCTGTAAATAAAAAGAATTTTGAAAATAAAATTCATACATCTTTTGTTGCTAGCTCTACTTCTCACACTTCTCAGAAGTCACCTGTTTCTCAGTCCACTGTTCAGAGAACCCAAAAACAAACTGTTTTCGTTAAATCTTCTGAACAGGAGAAGCCTTCTACTTCATCTCCACCTCAGTATAAGGCTAAGAAAACAGAGAAACAGGATAAAAATCAAAAAATGATTGTAAATCAAAAAATAAATGAAAAGGGTTCATCAGTGCATGTTGATCACAGTCCTCACACACACTCACATGCATCTAGAAGGAAAATGCCATGCCACTACTGTCATAGATTTGGACATTTAATGCATGAGTGTGAATTAAACGAACTGGATGATTTGAATGCTGAAATGATGAATGCTAGGAAATATCATGATAAGAAACCTGCTGTTCATTCAAAGAAAAGTGAATGCTCTCATTGTGGTAGATTAGGCCACATCTTTGCTCAATGTTGGTTTGCTAATGGAAAGAAAAAACCACTCTCACATCATGCTAAATCTTATGCTAACCAACATGCTTTTAATATAAACAAAACTGCTTCTCTGAACCAGCATGTCAAATGTTTTAATTGTAACAAGCTTGGGCACAAGGCCACTGAATGTTGGGCAAGCTCTTTTGGAAGAAAGTTCCCTTTCTGCTCCCATTGTGGGAAGCATGGCCACGCAGTCAAGGACTGCAGGCATGTCCAGGGTAGAAATAGAAATTTCAAAGAATTTGATAGGAACAAACTTGTTTTTAAAAGAATTCTTGTTTGCTCAAATTGCAGAAGACCAGGCCACCAAGTTGCTGCTTGTAGGGTAGCTGGTCATGAAAAGAAGAAATTTCATAATAATAACAGAAACCCTCATGATCAATCTTATAATGCTCAAGTTCATGCTAGTATACATAAGAGGAACATGAAACCTGCTAGTTCATGCCACTATTGTGGGCTGTCAGGGCACTCAATGCAAAACTGTTTTATCATGAACTCTGATGACTACTTGGCATAGAAAAAGATGCAGGCAGTCCCAAAAGGGGCTAATTACTATGCAAGACCCAAGACCACTTTGGTTCCTGCTAGTAGAAAATAGGAAGGTGCCTAGCAGGTGTGCCTTGGATGGAATAAAGGGGTAATGATCCAAGGCACTCAAGAATGAAAAACCCCATTCTCACACTTTTCAGGTAATCTCTCTGCATTTCCCATTTTGAAACTCATTGCATATATGGTTTGATGTATTCTTGCATATCCTGTTCTTAGTTTCATCTACTGCATGACATACTAAATCTGTTTTTGCATAATCATTCTTCATCTGCATTGTCTGAATTGATGCCTCTGAACTCTCCTGATTTGCATGTATAGGATATTGAAAAACCTGAACTGCATTTGAATGCTGTTTGAAAACTGTCTGTTGTATAGTTCATTGAAAACTTGAATTGCATATAGGACTGTTGGTTTTACTTTGTTATTCATGACCTCTATGGTATATCAAATGGTAAGCTACCAAAAGGCAGGGAAATCTGTCTGGAGGTCCTTACTATATGAGAGCTGGTCTTTTAGACCAAGTGCTCCGCCTAGTACCATGGGTCATTTTGCTTGATAGGGCAGTCTGAATGTGTATGAATCAAAATCATATGTTCAGTTTCTCATGGTAAACATTGCATGTTTTCAGGGGAGTTAATTGCATGACTTTGCACATCAATCAATATTGAGTAAATTGCATATCCTTGCACACATAGAGTGCATTGCATTTCCTGATATTGAAAAATGTCAAAAAGAGTGATTGAATGCATGTTGTCAGGGGGAGTCAATGCATTGCATATAGGTTGTCAAATGCATACATTTGTCAAAATTCATTGCATATCCTTTCTTATTCATTTGGTTGACAAACCTCGATCATACTCTGAAAATCAATCACTGGGCTTCAAAATTTCTCTTATCAATTGGTATCATTTGATTTCAGAATTCTATCAGTCTTTCATGAAGATTTCAATGGACTATCTCGATCATAAATCTGAAAACTCTTGAACTAGAAATCTTCTATTATACATTTTTATGAATGTCTGAAATAACTCATGTGGTTTAAGTTTAATGTTCATGGAGTTTGACTTTAAAATCTCTTAAAAATATCTGAAGCATGTTTAATAAACCTTAACCATCTGTTTCATGCTGTGTCTTGTGAAAATTTCTGAAATCTGCACTTTTGGATACATGACTTTAATTGGTTAAGTAAATGAAACTATTATTGATTTGAAGCAAATGAATTTTTCTGAAATGTCTAAAGGGTTATATCTGTCAGAGCAATGACATTGGTCACTGAGAAACACATGTCCAAAGGACTGTGTCATGAGGTGCCTTAGTTAACTCTGCATAAAATTCATTGAAAATCAGGCAGAGCAATAGCATGCACACTGAGAAATACAACTCACTCATTAAAAAATAATTTGTAGTGTGTCATGATGTGTAAATGCTAACTCTGTTCATATCAAGCATGACAGTTAGTCACACTAAGGGCTTAGGGATATTGGCCTCTGAACAAGGTATATCCTCTAGTTACAATGTGTGCACTGAACTAGAGTGCTCGTAAAATTTGTAGCAAGAAAATTGTTGAACAAATTGAAATATCTGAATATTGATGCTAAAATCAAATTGCTACAACCCCAGACACAATCATATGACCTCATAATTGCTTGATTTCAATACTAGTGCATGTAATTCCGAAAGAAGTCAATAAATTTGATTGTGTAAGAGAAAGGGAGTTTTATCAAGATAAATATGAGGGCTTGGTTCATTTTTATTAAACCATAGTTTTAGATATCAATATAGAATTTTATTGATAAACTCTACATACATCATATTTAAACCATGCTGTTCAATAAAGCTCATTCATAAGCCCTTATAATGGAAGACTTTGAAAACTTATGTTTTAGATTTATGAGATTGATATCTCTCTGAAAATCTGACTGAATTTTCTGAGATTGGAGCTTCTTTAAAAATCTGCTAATTGAACCTCTTCTGCTCATTGACCTGAACTTCTCCTTGTTTGCCCATGTGGTCTCCTTCTCATTCATTTCATAAGGTTCCATTTATTGAAGGGGAGCCTCCTTGTCATATGCATCATGCTGCATAGAAGGAGAAGAATGGTGCCCTTGCATTCATATTTCTGGTATCTGCATCTACATTCATACCCCTTCCTATGGTTTATTTTGATTATACCAAAGGGGGAGATTGTTTGCCAAAGAGGGAGAATATCATTCAATCAGTGCATGCAGGTTCCTTTTGATCATCTCTAACTCATATTTTTGCTGAAACTCTTAAAGGGACAGAATCATGTTCTTGCAAGGGGGAGAAATTGACTAAATTTTTATGCATGCTATAATTTCTCAAACTATTTTCTTTTTGATGAAGTCAAAGGGGGAGAATAGTTTGAGTCATCAGATTGACTCACTGTGTAGTGTTGTCATCATCAAAATGGGGGAGATTGTTGCGCCCATGTGGTTTTGATGATGGTTTTAATGGTGGTTTTGATGATTGGCCTTTGAAGTGAGTTATTCACTGTGAGTCAACTTGCTGTGTGAGTCGTCATGCTAGTATTCACTTTCTGATCATAATGCAGTTCCTCATAAGTTCTGATATGGCATTGCATATTTGATTATGTTCAGTCATGTTACTATTGCTCCTTAGACTGAAGTTTGATACTGCAGCGTCGACCCATCGAACTGCAGCGTCGACGCTGCCAAGGCACTTCAGAGGTAGCAGTAAGAAATCTTTGTACTGCTGCGTCCACGCTGCTTGGGCAATGCGTTGACGCTTGGTGCCTCTTTAACTGCATTTATTCATTGGTCTGGTCTGTAGTGCGTCGACCCCTTGTGCTGATGAGTCGACCCCTCAGTTCATTCATCAGATTTATACAAGTCCATACATTGGTCTTCAGGCGTTCCAAGTATGCACATTGATTCAGGTTCTCCAAGTCTATACAATGAAGTCTGATCATTGCATTTGCATTCACAATGTCTTCACACCTGAAATCTGTACATCCGACTGTTCAGATTGCAACCAAGTCTGTACATCGGACTGCTTCTTTTGAAGTCTATACATTGGCTCGTTCACTTTTGCAAAGTCTGTACATTAGACTGTGGCAAAGTCTATACATTCGGTCCCTTGGGCAAAGTCTATACATCGTGGCCTTGAACTTTCAAGTCTATACACTCATACCTTTTCCTACGTTTTACTGGCCAAGTCTATACAACGCTAAGTCAATACATTGAACTGTTCTTCAAGTCTGTACACTGGCTTCACGTTTTTAATGTCTGTACAGTGGCTTCGCATAGGCAAGTCTGTACATCGGTTTCATTCACTCAAGTCCATACATCCATAGTGGATCATCAAGTCCATACATCCACAGTGGTACTTCCATGTCTGTACAACGCTGAAGCCTTCACAAGTCTGTACACTGCTTGAGCCTCACCAAGTCTGTACATCGCTTCAAGCGATTCAAGTCTATACAGCCTGCATTCACGTTCAGACTCTATACATCGTTCCTTAAAGGCTAAGTATATACATCCGTCAAACGCTTCAAAGTCCATACACTCGTTTCTAAGGCAAAGTCTATACAATCATCTTTGAGCATCAAAGTCTGTACAGCCTGTCTATCTTCATGGGTTATGTACTTTTAGTGCGTTGACGCACTTGGCAGACTGCGTAGACGCAATTGTGCGTCTTTCGCTTTCTGTCTTGTTCACTGCGTCGACGCTGACACTGGATGCGTTGACGCATTGGCCAGTTGCCAAGGGCGTGAACATCTCGCCTGAGGAGCTGAGGCGACGCTGCACGATGGAAGCATTGACGCCTTGGGCTGATGTTCAAAGGTCTGTTGATCAACATCAAGTCTGTACAGCATGAAGTATGTACATTGGTTTTGTTTTGAACAGAACGCCTAGTCTATACATTGCTATGGATTACCCTGAACTAATTAGGTATATACACTGAGCACGCATGAAGACTTCTAAGTCTATACACTCCCTCACACTGTACACACTTGCTATATTGATTTCTATAAGTCTATACATTGCTTAACTATGCACAGCCTGTGTTAATTTTGTTCATCGACTGAACACTTCTTTAATCATGCAGGTGTTTGGCACGTGATCCAAGGAGCTGAAATGCTGACACGTGGCCAAATATCTGGGCGGGAAATGTGGAGGACACACGCGCCCAGTACTGCCTCTGCTCGAGCTGCTGTAAAGGGGAGTCTCGGTTGTCTGAAGAAGGTGGATCGAAAATAGAGAAGCAGAAGAGCAGAAGTGCAGAAGTGCTGTGTGCTCGATCCAGTAGAAGAGAAGAGTTGCAGAGAAGAGAAGAGAAGAGAAGAGACAGAGAGAGCCTGCGAAAGAAGAAGAAAAAGAGTGAAGAAGCAGAAGAGAAAGAGAGAGAGAGAGAGAGAAGGAGTTCGTAGAGAAGAAATGGGAAAATCTTGAAGATCTGCCCTCTGGCGTTTGGATCAAATCCAAGCCAGATCTGCTCCCTTGAAAGCTACATTACTTGTATTTCGTTTCCAGCTTTTGGCGCTGTGATTTTTTCATCCTTTCTTATTTTCCTTTTTTATCTTTCCATCTTTGTTCTTCCGATTGCCCAGCTGGGGATCGGGTTCCTCCTGTGGATTCAGGAGAAGGGAGACTTGTCTCCGATTCTGGGCTTGTGGGTTGCAAGTCCAAGGGTCCCTCCTAGTCTGGAGGAATAGAGGTCTGCGACCTCTGGTTTCCAAGTGGCTGGGAGTCACTTGGGTGTCCCTCCGGTTGGGAGGAAGATGGGAGTCTGTTCCCTCTGGTCAAGCTGTGTGGTAGCAACTGTTTGTAGACTGAGTCTGCTTAGTTCTAGCGTTTGCTAGTGAAGCCTCACTCCGGTTGGGAGTGAGGGGAGGATGTAGGTCTGGAGGACCGAACCACCTAAAAATCTATTGAGCAGTGGTTTGATTGCTTGATTTGCTTCCGCTAGATGCTTGGATAGGCTCGCTCCACCTGCTTGTTATTTTGCTTAATCGAATTAGTTTAATTCCAGAATTTGCCTAGCATCTGAGTTTTTAAATTGGGCTATATTTTCTAGAGGGATACATTCACCCCCCCTCTGTATCTGGGCCTAGCACCCTAACACAAGCCACATTAGTTTCCAATATCTTGTCAGTATTGATGAAGAAGCATCTGGCCCGAACCTTCCGTTTGGGTTAAGGAATTAAAAAAAACCATTTCCTTGCTTTGACACTAACCCCATGTCAATGAATAGACAAAGAGACGAACAAGCCACATCAGTTTTCGATATCCCATCGATACTCACGAAGAGCACTTGGCCCGAACATTCCGTTTGGGTTACGGAAAAAAAAATTCCTTGCTTTGACACTAACCCCATGTCAATGAAGAGACAAAGAGACGAATAAGCCACGTCAGTTTCCGATATCCCATTAGTATAGATGAAAAGGCACCTAGCGCGAACCTTCCGTTTGGGTTAAGGAATGAAAGATCGTTCCCTTGCGCTGACACTAGCCCTGTATCAACGAATTAACCATGTCGCTGCCCATTGAGGCGATGAACAAGCCTTTTGACTTGGACCTTCTGCCTAAGTAATTGAACGAACAAACTCTTCTCTCCGTCTCCTCGGGGTGATGAATAGACCTTTGACTTGGACCTTTTATCCAGGTCAATGAATGAACAAACTCTTCTCTCTGTCTCCTCGAGGTGATGAATAAGCACCTTTGACTTGGGCCTTCCATCCAGGTCAATTAATGAACAAACTCTTCTCTCCGTCTTCTCGGGGTGATGAATAGACCTTTGACTTGGGCCTTCCGTCCAAGATAATAAATGAACAAACTCTTCTCTCCACCCCTTCAAGGCCGAATCAGACCATGCACTTCGAACGCTCCGGTGGTGCCATTTGGTAGCCCGCACGATTTGCACAGTGGAGTGATTCCCTCGCCCTTTCTCTGAAAGGGCGATCACTCTCTTGTGCCTCCACGTGGACCCCTATCGGACTCTCCCTAAATGGACTGCTCAATGGAACCAGAAGGAAAAGATTTTCTAGACATGCATGCATACAGGAGACATGTGCGAAGTTGTAATATTATATTCTTTGTAAGAGAAAAGCTATATGTACTTCAGGGCATACACCTGCATTACAATTTCAAAACCAAAAAAAAAGAGAGCCCGATGCTTAGTCTCTCCCCCGAAAAATCTCCTCAAGAGGAAGGAGGCCGACATAAGGTAAGATCACCATTTCATTTAGTCGATCTTCTTGCTCTTGAAGGTGTTCCAGCTCAGCCCGCACGGAGGACACTTCAACCTTGGCTACGGCCAATTGCTCGGCTTCTTTGGCCTCAGTAGCCTCAACTTTCTGAAGTTCATATTTGGCCGAGGTGAGCCAGGCTTTGAGCTGCTCTATTCTGCTTGCCAGGGCCTGGGCGCGGTCACAGCACTCCTCCACGGCCCTCCGGCACTACTCCTTGTTGCCTTCCCGCACCTCCAAGGTTTGCAAATATTCATCCTTTTGTAGGCGGAGTGCGGTAAATTAGTCGAGGACCTGCATCTTGAGGAACTCGCGGTGGTTCACGTACTTTAGTAATAATAATACGCGTCGCGACCACTCCTCCAAGGGGCAGCCCATGATCTACAGTGCCTCTATTAGCTTCTCTGATATGGCCCTCATTCCCTAATATGTGAGGGTTGGGTCAGCGAACACCATAAATCGTAGTGCTGCCAAAGTTTTTCGGATCGGCAGGTCTGAGGTGACATGGCCAATTGAAGGGACGGACGGGAGGTCAAACATGACGCTATTGTCCACCTCCGCCCAAAGCTCAGCATCGACCATGGCCGAAGAAGATGGAAGGGCCGAAATTGAGCTGCTCGGCACCTCGATTGCAACAGCAAGCTCCTGCGTAACCCCCATCGAAGGTGAAGGTAGGACTTTAATGGAGCTGCCCGACACCTCAGCCGTAAGGGGCAATTCTTGCTCTGCCGTTTCTGTAGGGCTTGGTGTGAAGGCCGTCTCATGTGTCGGCAAGGCTGGGGCCGTGGCTTTTCCTGAAGGTGAAGCGATCATGAGGGTCGAGCTCGATGTTGCATCAGAGGGGCCTATTTCCACAATTGCTTGGACCGCTGGCGGGGGTGAAGAAAGGAGCCGCAAAACTTTCATTAGTGTCGTACGTCCATCGGAGTGCCCAAGCACCGAGGCAGAGGGGGTGACGTTAAAGGTATTCTGCATGCCAAGGACCTCAAGATAGACAGAGGAAAGGCTGCACCCGCCTTAAAGCCGATGCTAATCCTAGCTCGAGTATCGGGCTGAAGAATACCTGGACTTGGCTATCGCTAGGCAGTGAACCCGGGGAATGGCTACCCTTCCCGACACTTCAGGTACCTGGTCACGCAAGGCAGAGTTGACTACTTGTGTCAAGACACGGCTAGTTGAATTTATAAAATATCAAGGGGCACTTAAATTTACCTCTGCCGCCAGCATTATGCCAAGCTCGGGTGTCATGACAACCGGTGCTGATGTCTCGACCTCAGGCACGGAGGCTTCGGAGGTGGGGGCTGCTATTGATTTCTGAGGAGCCTGTCCATGCAAGACCCAAAATCAAGAAGAGCCATGAAGAAACACTCGAGCTGGTGCGCAGAATGTGAAGTTATACTCACATTTGCCTCGACCAGGCTCGAAGAAGTCGGCAAGGTCGGAGGCAACAGAATGGGTGCAGACTCCATGGGCTCCCAAGGCACGTCCCTAGTTGAAAGCACCTCGTTCGAAGAATAGCCATAGTCTTTCTGCTCACCTGATGAAGATCCAGTCAGGGCGGGCACCTCCTTGGCCGGGGGAGGAGTATCCTTCTTGGCTTCCACAGCTGCAGGTGCCGGGGCCGGACTGGGCGTTGTAGACTTCCCTGACCTCAAGCCCCTCCTCGCGTATGTCAGTGTTCCGGAGAAGCCGCCGGAGCAACCTCTTGCTCCTCCACCACTGTTTCAGCCTCTGTTAAACAAAGGAGCATTTAGGTCATCGAATGACAGATGGCTCGGAGGGGATGAAAAGAAAGCTAGTCCGTATAGCTGCAGGTGCTACCTTTCTTAGCATCCTTCGCGGGAGAGGGTACGGTGACGACATCCTTGCTGGGTGTCACCGTGGGGACCTCTGCCGCCCCCACTCCAAGAATGATAACTGGAGCAGGCTCTTCTGCACCCCCTGAAATGCCAAGAACTGACAAAGTGACAAGATTGCATTCCTAGTATGCAGTCCGACCATGAAGATGTATAAGAACAAAGAAGTTGTACCCTCAAGTGGGCTTGGCGCGGCCCTGGAAGTGGAAAACTCTACGAAGGAGGGAACCTGGGGAGCTGGAGGAGCGGTGGCAAGAGCTGCCTCAGCTTCGGTCCGCCTTCTTTTGGCTCTTTTCTTCTCGCCCGCCTTCGCTGCGGCAAGTGCCTCTTTCACTGACACTTTTGCCCATGCATGTTTGTCGACCGGTGGTAATGGAGTAGTTGTTGGAGCCGGCGCCGGCGTGACGAACTACGGCGGTGTCCGCACATGTGAAAGGAATTGCCTGTAACAGTTCATCTTGTAGTCGGAAGGATGCTCTACATAAAAATTGGCACTATGAATATAGCAAAAAAAAAAGAGAATATTGCTATTATAGTCAGCAAGTTCAAACTTGTACATGCATGAATAGGTGAAGGCAGAAGGTGTTATACCCGCAGGGCCAGTGTAAAGACGAGACAAAGGCCAGTATGACAAAGGTGGCTCCTTGTCTCTGTGGGCCGCCTCCCTAATCAACCAGCATACATCCCCGACCTTGGCATAGCGATTGGCAAGATTGGCTAGATCCGAAGGGTTCCAGGATGTGAGGTGGCAATAAAGATTCAGGTGGTCCATTCCCCATCCATCAGCGTAATGAAACGATGAATTGAGGTTCTAGTCTAAGATGGTTGCCGCTGGATCCTCAATCGTGAACCTTGCACCCGAATGAGGACAAATAGCCATGTGGTTTGTTGATAACGCTCGGGCCTCCGATCTTTCTTTTTCACAAACGCCCGGTAAGGGCAAGTGGAATGTACTTCAGGGCACCAGCTCTGAGATGGAGTGACGTTCTCCTCCACCAGAAAGGGATAGTTGACCAAATTCAAGCGGGCTATCCCTATTTGACATAAATCTTAGAGGGATCGCCTAAAATCATCCATGGAAATCTTCGGCAGATCAATCGACGGGTGCGGCTTGGGTTATCGAGCTTCTTTGCGGGCAGATAAGTAGTCCTCCGCCTCCTTCTTTTTGCCGGATTTCAGCCAAAGCAAATGCTCCTGGTCAATGTCAAGGATGGCCGCTTTCTGCTTGCTCAGAAATTTCCTTTCGGCACCATCCCAGCAATCTGTTTTGCACAGTCGGTAAAACCCCACTCGGGCATTCCACCATTTAATATAGTCTACTGTCACCCGTGGAAATCGCTTTGGGGTCGGTACCCTAAAGGACAAGGTCTCTGATCGGTGGAAGAAGTCCCACCAAGTCCGGGCATGGTCGACAGTCAAGCCCCCTTCAAGCATCCTCACAGGCAGAAGAAACTGGGCACTATGTGTGGGTATATGCTGGTCATACTCAAAATTACGCCCGAAGCGGAAGGGATAATATGGCTCTAGTAATAATGTGCCCCACATCCTAAAAATAAGAACACTGGGGCAAATAGACAGCACCCAGTCATGGAGTTCGGGCTCTAACAACGGGCAGTTGACCGTACGCTGGTTGATGGGGTGGATATACCTCTCCACCTGATCATTCTTACATTCCCTTTTGTTGTTCACTAAGGGGCTATAATGGGCCGCCAATGCCCAGAAGTGGATGCTGCCTGGGACGTCATGAGGAATTGTCGTAAGTCTGCCCCTCATAAGATACAATTATGCCGACGCTGACCAAGGTTCCACACTCACAAATTTCAGAATCCGGGGAAATAGCGTCAAAGTTTGAAGAGCACGGGGCGCGTACTCTGGAAAGAAAGTGCAGACCCATGCATTGAAGAAATGCATAGGCCCAATTGGCCGCACCTGCCGCTGGAGATGGCTCTTGCTAACGTCTCCTAGGGTCTTGTAAACCAGGCATAGTGCAGCTGGGAAAAGTGACAACTTGAGCCCCCAAGCCATCTGATAGGCGGGGTATACGGCTTTCAGCCAAATGACACTTTCGTCCCCATATGGTAAAACAAAAGCACAGAGCCAGTAGGCGAGGAAGGCCGCACAATGCGTCATGGGGTCGACGCCCACCGGGTTAGGGCCGCTCTTATGCCCCTTAAAGGTAGTAGAGTCCAAATCTAATTTGCTCCTGCCGCGTTTCTTCTGAACTATCGCGACGCCGACAGAGGGGAAGTCATCGTATTTCTTCTCCCCATGGAAAAAATATCTTAGCCACATTTCCATACGCACCCTTCTGCGGTCACTGCACGGTTGCTGCCTCCCACCATGATATGACAAGTAGAGCACTTGGTATGCCTTCATCAGGTACCGATAGGAGAAGCTGATTGTGTACATGCCATCCCCATTGGTTTCATCTTTGATCAACTCGGGAAGGCGCACTACGTCATATGGCTCCCCATCAATATGTAAGTTGGTCAGTTGATGAAGGCTCCATAGGTCAAGGGAGGTTTCTCCTTCCGCGGTGTAGAAGGTATTGAACTCTGCATTGAAGACCTATATCATCACGCAACATAGGCCCTTGCAGATGGGGTATTTGAACCGGGAGGCATATACGCTGTGGTACACCCCAACCTTGATCAGTAGTGGGGCATAGTTGTACAGCACGTAGTCAGTGAATTATACTACTCCTTCCCGAAAGCTATGGACTTCTTGGACTTTAAAATCGACAAACTAGCCTACGGCGAGCTCATGCTTGAAGCGAATGGCCAAACAGTCTAGAACGAATGGCTCTTCCCGATACCCCCATTTCAGTGGGGCCAAGAACAATCCAAAGTGGGGCTGCTCCTTGTGTACCCACCCGACAGCATTATCCTAACGGGCCGGCGTGAATTCTGGAGCCCGCACCAGCTTCCCTTCAGATGGTGAGAGTTCCTCTAGCCCCAGCACGGGCTTCCATTCCCTTGGCTCTCCTAGTAAATACATGGGCACACTCCTTGACACGGTGGAAGCCAGGCTATCCCGGGACTTTAAAATAGCCTACTCCACGTCCTGCACATCCCTGATATCCTGCTTTCCCCAGGAACTGAAGTGCTTTAGGAAATAAACCAGATGCTTGTCCTTCGGGTAGCCCTGCCGGTATTCTCCTTCCCGGTTGAAGGTGTAGCCAACGTGGGTCAACGTGAGGTGCCCAAACTCCATACTATATGTGTCGAAATCTGATGACTCCGCCAGCATGGCTATTTTCGCGTGCTCCCTATCTAGGTCCCTCACATTGAGCCATGTAATGGCAGGGGGAGTGACCGAGGGAGCAGGCCTGGTGCTTGCAGTACCTTGAGAAGAAGAAGCACCTGAAGAAGCCATTTCCTGCAAAAACACCAACAACTGAATGGTCAGAATAAAAGATTACATATGGAATAAGAGATGAGAAGACTACAACTGAAATTAAGTGAATGGAACATGAATATTTCTGACGAAATTTTGGCAGAATCTCCCCTATGCCCGGAGCACAAAAGGGAGAAGCGGGTGCGCGTCCACAAGGAGTGACAGCCCCAAAAAGTCATGGTGCGGATGGAAGCGGCAACACCGAATAATTTCTCGCCCTTTCGGGCTACCTAGTGGCCCTGAGGCCTTAGCCGCTGGCTATTCCCCACGGGTTCCTGGTCCGGTGGCACTCCCCAGCTCCTAATCTGGTGGCACCCCCCCCCAGGCTCCTGATCCGGTGGCCCTCTATCGGCCTTGATCCGGTGGCACTCCCTAGCTCTTGATCTGGTGGCACCCCCAGGCTCCTGATTTGGTGGCACTCCCCAGGCCCAGATCCGGTGGCACTCCCAGGCCCTGTGTAGCACCCCGAAAATCTAAATATAGAATAAATAAAACAACTATAAATATTTGTCATGGAAATTCAATTTCAATAAAGGAAAAGCAATAGTTAGCTAAATAGTTAATGAGCTTAAATAATAATAAAAGTATAAGTAAATAAATTGAGAAATGAAAATCAGAATAACCTTTATTTATTTGAGTTTAAAATATAATTCAAGAATAAATGAGTACACATACATATAAAGACATTTATAGGATTGAACCCGACTCTGATACCCAAGACAAATGACGAGAATTAATAACTGAAGTTATTGGAAATAGGGTCTATATATATATATAAAGTTCTACCGAGTAGTTTAGTTAAAACCTTTTGTGAATTTAAATAAAAGTTTAAGGCTTGAACCATGTAAAGTTGTAAGATAAAAGGCCAACCCAAGTAAAGTTAAGTTAACAGGCTTTAAAGGGAACGTAAGAGCTTGTTGAAATATCTATAAGGAAAAGGAACAATAGGCCTTGGACGTGGAAGGCCTTGCCACCAATTGGGTTACAAGGAGTATATACAGAAATATTATAATAACAAGGACATGGGCTCAACTAAGGAACCCACTGACGTTCGAACTTGGCATGGGAAGGAAGGATAAACAAAGTAGTGGTTGTGTTGAGGGAAAGATAAGATCGATCAAAGGAAAGTTTTAGTTTCATTAGGATTCTACAAGGGGAACTTTAATTCTCGATAGGAAAAGGGATTAAATCCCTATAAATTCAATCCCCACGGCCATGGCAGAGCCATCGTGCTCTTGCTGTACTACTTCGACATCGTTAGCCATCATCTTCCTCATCTCCTTCCACTGCCGCCGTTGCTGTATGTGGAAGAAGTCTGCTGCCTTCGCGTGGGTGGCTGCATATTAGGTGCTGCTGTCAACTGCTTTTATTATCGTGAAGAAGAAGAGTACTTCTTCCCCTTCTTCATCTTGCTGCTATAGTTGCAGAGGAAGTTGCAGCAGTTGTCATCATCATCATCCTTCTTCTTCTTCTATTTGTCTGTCAGATCATCAACGAAGGTAGGCAATCTCCCAAACAAAAATCGCCACTAAATAGCATGTTAGATGACAGTGCATGTAGGTGTTCTCAAGAACAAAGCCTACTTTAATTATTTCTAGATAATATGCATGCATCTAGATCAGTAGAAACAGTTTTTGTATCGAATTTAATCGTTTCCTGCATCAATGGAGAAATAGCAACCCAGATTTGGGCGCTATATTGATACAACGACTGATTACAAGTTGTCATTCTTTTGGTTATTTAATAAAATATACATGTTCAAAGTTTAATAACTATGAAACCTGATGTCTAATCTAATGCATGAGTATACTGCTGGAATCCTGCTAATTTTCTCTAACTATCCATGTACTTGTTCCTGCAAAATTATTTTATTTGGAAAAGTGACACTATTCATGCCATTATACACTTATTGGATTACACGACCATGACCCTGCCATGAATTGAATGGTGCGCCCTAGCCTTGGGCGCTAATTCTTGAAACATGGCTATGCCATGGGCGCCTTTCACTTTGAACATATATCTATCTGAAAATAGTAATGTATTAATATACGGTGTGATCTTGAGTGTTAAATTGATATATAACAGAATTGAAATTCAAAATCTATATGCTTTAAAAATCAAACTGGATTTAAAGAAATGGTGGCACTAGGTTAGGTGCCATTTTCCTGCTTCATGATTTTTTCGAATGTTTTTTGTAACCTATTATGGTAGGTTATCTATTGGCACAATATTCCAGTCCGTGAGCATAGTCCCACGTTTCTCGGTGTTTTATCGATTACCCCTCTATTTCTCAGTGATAGATGAACCCTCCGTGGGATATTCCGTTCATTCGGACTGGTGATTTTATCATAGAGACCTCCGTAAGTCTCCTCGTAGCTTTGGATTCCCTCAAGGCCGACTGAGCTGGTTATACCACAAGAACCCTGGAACGCTGTTAGTCATGTCACTCTAAAGAGAACATGACACCCGATGATGTGACACAAACTGGGACCTAGGTGGCAAGCAAACGCAACGACTAGGTAATGTCACACAAGCGGACTCACTCGCGTTTGGCACACTCGGGTCCGTAGGTGGACCGACAATGGGGTGAGGGTCCGAGGTTGGACCGGTGGTTTCCAAGGATATGACTGACTTGGGGAGGACCCCTAGGGGCCAGGGTTGCCCAAATTCACGGGTGGTCAGCACGCCGAAGGCATGGGTTGAAGGGTCACTCTCACAACTCACCCGTGGCGACCACTCAAACATAAGCAAGTTTGGAACGGGCGCTCACTCACCGTCCGACGGAGTTAAGAAGCAATACTAATTAAGCAAGATCTACCAACAAAGGGCGGGGTCCAGAAGCTCACCTGATCAGCGTGAAGATGCCGATCTCGGCCGGAGACAATGGCAAGTGGGGAGGCGTGGGTATGCACCCGAACGCCGCGCCGGTGAAGCTTCAACCTGCTCAAACGTTTACAAAACTACACCCCATGCAAGGGGGTGATCGTGTGGAAGGGAAGACAATGATTACATCCAAACATTACCTCCACACAGGGAGGGGCCTTCAGCCGGCCAAGCGGGGAGGGGAATTCGAGCTAGAAGTGATGAAAGGAAGCCGATGCCGAATCTGTCCACGTTCTGGAATTAGGGACCAGAAGTTGAAGACGGCACCTCTGTGACCTCTACTGATTTTTTCTGACGATGGGACCAGTGGGGAATTCTTCGTACCTGGAATGGAAAAACGTCTGAAATTTTCTGATTTCTTCTGGCGCCAATGCTGGTCTGGGTGGAGGCTCGAACAGGGTGGTAGCTTCTCAGAACTGGCTGCTTCAGGTTTTCAACAGCAGGAAGAAGAGGATGCCACGACCGCTCCCAAACTCAGAAGTAGGTGCCGCTGGAGCCGTTGGAACCGTTGATGAGTCCTCTTCGAAGCAAAACTAGCGGGGAAGCCAAACGTTGTCGGAGAAGACCAATGGGCTCTGAACTTTGATGAGAGGTCGGTGTAGACTGTGGGGAAGCAGAACCGCGCACCCGGGGGAGAAAATTGATAACTCTCAGATTCCCAGTATGATGGCGGCTGTAGATCTTCCACTCTGGTTCTAGTCCTCTGCTTGAGAAGTCTTGTGCAGTCGTGGTAGATCGCCTCCTCCGAACAGCTCCGAT
This sequence comes from Amorphophallus konjac, assembly GCA_022559845.1. Taxonomy (NCBI): domain Eukaryota; kingdom Viridiplantae; phylum Streptophyta; class Magnoliopsida; order Alismatales; family Araceae; genus Amorphophallus; species Amorphophallus konjac. The sequence continues at coordinate 143,912,653 of CM040122.1, forward strand.
CTTGGAAGTCGGCGGGACCACCACCATTGGAATGCTGACTGGGAGACGCTTACAACGATATATGGTATGCCCTCTGAAGCTTCCAAGTGAAGACGTGGCAGCCTCTGCAACTGGGCACTCCTCTGCTGCCTACGGACTAAAAATTGTAGGTTGAAGATGGTGGGGGGAAATGGGGTATATGGGAGGGGAAGTAGGGGTGGATGAGTGTGGGGAGAGCCCTAGCTATGAGGGGGTCTAGGAGGGGGTGTTCCAAGGTGTGGATGGGGGAGAATGGGGTATGGAAGGTGGTGTTTGCAGTGGGTAAGAGGGGAGCTGCGAATTTGGGATGGGTGGGGGAGAGAGAAGGAGAGATCTCTCTCCAAAATTTGAAAATGGACCAATGTGGTTAATGGGGCTTTGGGGATGGGAAGGGTTGTGTTGGGAAAGGGAAGGGGTGCTTGGGGAGTGGGGAATTCTCCCTTGGGAGATGAGAGGGTGCTTAGGGAAGGGAGTTGAGTAGGTGGTGGTTGGGTGGTGGAGTTGGGATTGGGGGGGAGGTCTCTTGGAACTAGGGTGGAGTAATAAGGGTGGGGTAGTTGGGAGGATGAGTAATGAAAGGGAGAAAGAGAGAATTGATGATGTGGAGGAGAGAGAGGGAGGAGAGGAGAGAGAAAGTGGCACCCTCCTACTTGAAGAGAGAGAGAGAAGAGAGAGAAGTGAGATAGAGAGAGAAGGGGAATCCACCCCAATAGAGAGAGAGTGAGAGGTTTGGAGAATCCACTCTAATATGACACTAGAACTCACTTGATTTAAATTGATTATAAAAGGTTGTTACAAATGAGAGAGGGGAGGGACTATATATAGAATCCATACTTTTCCTAAGACCAAAATAGCCCTGACAAACAAGTAAATGACCAAAGCAGTCCAAGGGAGGGGCGCCCTTGGGCCTAGCCCATTAGTTGGGCCCATTAGCCTATCAAACCAACCATATGACAACTAACTTAGGAAAATGACTCACTAACCTAGGTACATGACTCAAATAAAGGGAGAATTACAATGACATGACTCAAATAAAGTATGAAAATTACATGACTCGACTCAGAAAAATATGACGGACACAATGGAGCTATGCTGGCGAGCAATCGAAGCTATGGAAAAATGTGAAGGGCGAGAGATGCCCTCATCATACCCCCGGGGTGCGAAGAACTCAACTCCGTCGAGTATGGGTCCTCTAGGGGAGAGGTCCTCCAATGCAGCTCCGGGCGAGCCACAACCTCCAAACTCAACCTCGCATCCTTAGCCGGGGGACGACTCTTGATCCTCTCAAGGTGGCTCGGGCACACCCTCTTGCTGGCGATGGTACCCTACTTGCCTAGTATTGCCTCCGTGTGCATACGTCGAACTCTCAAGCTGATATGTGGAGGTTCTCCGAGGGTGTCACTCACAAAGGTGGGGGTAGGCTCAAGGTTCTCACTGGGATCCACCGCAGTACCCTTAAAGAGTGCTAGATCCGCCACGTGAAAAGTAGGGTATATCCCAAAATCCCATCGGTAGATCCAACCCGTAAGCCAGGGTGCCAAAGTCACTCGAAACATGGAAGGTCCAAGTCCTCGTGCCCTCGGTTTGGAGATAGCCTTCGGGTAGAGCCACTCCATTGTCACCATTACCAAGTTGCCTACTTGGAATCCCAAGTGGCGCTTACGAGCTATTGCCCGCTCAATATGAACCTCACCGTTCGTTGCAAAATGCTTGCCTGGATACACATGCCATGCACTACGGGGTGGTGGGTGTGTGGAAATATGTGTGGATAAAGGTGGACCAGGACAACCATAAATTAACCTATCATTGATGCGGGACGGACTGAGGAGACGACACTATATGAGACGGACACGACTCAACCAGCAATGACACGACTACTAGAGCGACCCCGGCTCGACACTAAGAGCTCCTATGGGCTACAGGTCGCTAACAGAAGTGCAAACTCACTCGTCGTCCCATGCGAGGGAAAGCGTGGATCGTGCGCGGTTAAGGAACCGGCAGAGTTCAAGGTAGTCAGACTCAACTTCCGGACTCGGATCGAGTCGCGGGACGGGTCACTCTCACTCTCACAGCGGTGACATGGACACACGGGCTAGTACCTACAGTCTCGGCAGCGTCCTAAGACCATATACTAGCTAAGCAATGTAACGCCAAGGAGTTAAGACATTTACCTCCACGCACCCGGCGTGGCGAAGACACCCCGGCTGACTTACGGGCCCCCGATTAACATAATTCACAGCGGTACAAAGAGATTCGACCCACTCCACGCAGGGAGGTAAAAGGTCACATGTGGGCCCCGGGGATCACGCAAATCAGGTTGACGGACAGCATCTTGATGTCGACTCGACGCGCCGAACTCCGCATTCTCGTGCTTTCCGGACGGCGCAATCAATGGGCCGTGGGGCCCACACGCTGTCCTGTCCTCCGGGTCTGGCGGGGTGGGTCCCACTGTAATGGGGACCCCTGGCAGCACGCTTCCCTGGACGACGGTCAGCCGGCGACACTCACCGGAGGCCGGGTGCCCCGGTTCCCAAGTGGAGAGAGTGCTGTCCACGAGCTGATGTTGCTATTTCAGCAGCGCGCGCGCCGGCGAAAACCGCCGCTGCGATCGGCCCCGACTCCAGAATACAACGAAACTAGCGCCGTTGGAAAGAGGATTCGAAATCCTTCAATCTAGGGTCAATGGACTCTTCTGAAACTGCACGGACCTGGGCTTTAACTATTTTTCAATTCTATGCTCCACAACTCTCGAAATCTCAGATCAGCATATCAGTTTCCTGTAAATGGCCATTGACTGCCTACGTACAGTTGGATTCAGACTTTGAGCTCATTTTAAACGTTGTAGGTAATCAAACCACGGAACTGGGACTATTTTTAGAATTTGATTTGGAGGTGGCTCCGATTTGTTATGATTTTTGGAGTGACTGGTGGTCGGATCTGGGAACAGGTGGACAGAACTGTAGATGGGTTTGAGAACGATTTTTAGAAAATATGAGATGGGCGAATCAAAAATTAAGAAAAATTGTGGATGAAGGGGTGGATGGATGGAACCCCCAGTAAAATTGGGCAAACTAACAGAAACCAAAAAGTGGCTCTAACATATGAAACTCAGGACTGAGATGAACCTGGATAGAACTCTGGCAGAATCGAAATGGAAGAGTGGACGAAAATCAAAATATAGGAAACGTGATCTAAATGCTGGCCTGATTTTTTTGGGTGGAGAGGAACATCCCAGGAACAACTCTTCCAAATTTGGTAGCCAAATGAGCTCGGGGAAGACCTATGAATTTCGAACAATCTGCTGTGGTACTGTGTAGGCAGAACTCCGTTGATGGCGATGGCGGTGCGGTGGCGGCTCGTGGCGGCGGCGGCGGTGACCGGAACTGATAGGGTGGAGTCACACCACCAAGAAGCAACCTTCACAGCTGCAAGGGGGAGAGGGAGAGAGGAAGAGGGCGGCCTAGGCCATGCTCCAACAATTTTCAAGTTCAAAATGGCATTAATTCAAGAAAATGGTAATTACATGCCTTATATATGACTCCCACCAAACTCATCCTCCACCGTTGGATCTAGGGGTTGGGGATGGATGGCTAGGATGGAGTTTGATCAAAATACAATAAAAATATTAAACAAAAGGGGAGGGGGGCTGATGTGACACAATATGGCAGCGATGGAATGTGAACCCTAGGACTTAATTTGCAATAACAATCACAAGAGTCGAGAGCAACTTGAGAGTCGCCGTTACACCGCACTCACCCGTATCCCGCGGTGACTCGATGATGCCGAGCCGAGGTAGTGGAGAAAGCCCCTGGCTGGTTAGAGGACCAGCACCACTAAAGTTAACCCTCCCGAAGATAGGAAGCCCACAAACAAGGGCAGCCGGGTGCCTTGGGGCACTAGGACACTCTTCTCACTAAGGCCACGGTGACCACACAAGGTGGTGGTTCCCGGATCGGGCACTCGCTCACCAACCAGCGAATAAGTTTTGCAGATATTAAATGAACAAGAGTAAAGAGCAACGGTAGAGCTCACCTGGTTGGTTTGAAGAAACCAACCCCGAACGGAGACGAGGGCGAGCGGGGAAGTGTGGTTCCCCGCACACTGCGCCGATGAAGCTTGAGCTGTTTATTACAAACACTACTCCTCACACAGGAGGGTTGGACTAGGGGTGGGGAGGTAAAGTTTACATGCAAACACTACCTCCACGCAGGGAGGGGCGCTAAGCCGGCCAGGCGGGAGGGGAAACTCGCCGAAATCGAGGGAGAGGAAGTCGACGTTGAATCTGCTCGCTTGCTGTGAGAGGCGATAGGAAGCCGCTGTTGCAACCGTATCTCCTACTCAGGAATTTTTCTGTCGACGAGACCAGGGGGAAATTCTTTGTAATAGGAACTAGGACACCTCTGAATTTTCATGAATTCTTCTGATGTCATCGCTGGCCACGGCGGAGGTTCGAACAGGGCGATGGGACTTGGGGTTGACAGCTTCTGTTCTAATGCAGCAGGTTACAGAGATTGCTCCAGTGGCTCCCGGACTCCGAATCATGAACCGTCAGGGTTGCTGGAACCGTGGACAACCCCTCTACGCTGTAAAACTGACGGGGAAGCCGTCCGATGTCAGGGTGGATTGGGGGATGCCGATGAGTGGGGGCTGGTCGCTGCAGACTGGGGGAGGCAGACCCACGCGACTGAAGGGGAAAAATCAGAACGTTGGTTCCCGGATGCCGACTGGGGTTCTGCTTCTTGCTTCTGATCGGGGACAGGTGGAGGAAGATCTTTGAAGAAATGCCCGTAGTCTGAATCCTCCACGGTTAGTCTTGGTGCAGTGACGAACCAGGTTGCATACTCTGGCCAAAGCGGCTACCAGATACGAACAGTGGATTGCAGAAGTTGTCCCGGCCGCTCCCGGATGCCAAATCTCGAACCGTCAGAATTGTTGGAACCGTGCACAATCCCTCTGCGCTGCAAAACTGACGGGGAAGCCGTCCGATGTCGGGGTGGATTGGGTGATGCCGTTGAGTGGAGCAGGTCACTGCCACCTGTGGGAGACAGACCCGACCAGCCGAGGAAGAAAGACCAAAACTCTGACCTCTGGATGCCGAATGCACTTCCGCTTCTTGATCCAGAAAGAGGACTGGTGGAGGAAGATATTTGTAGAAGAACTCGCTGCTTGAATCTTTCACCGTCGACCGTGGTGTAGCTTTGAACAGGGTTCAGGGACTCTGCTGACGGAGCTCTGCGCAGTCGGGGGAGATTGGTTCTCCTGGACGACCCCGAACTCGGAATGGTACGATTCTTCCTTGCCTGCGTAGGGGACTGGATGACCTTTCCATCAATTAAGATACACCTTCAGGTGTTGCCGTGGCGAACCGTGGTCGCCTCTGCAAGTTGTCCCTTCTTTCTGCTACCTGCAGATTGGGCAGATAGGAATCTAAAGTGGAAGAACTAAGTGGGATGGAGAGGGGGTGTTAGTGGTGGTGGAAGGTGGGTGATGGTGGAGGGGGAGGATGTGCTTAGGAGTGGTGGATGGGGGAGGGGGAGACGCAGCTGGGAGAGGGGGTGAAGGAGGGGTCGGCCAAGGTGAGGGGGAGGGTTTGATGAGAATGGGTGCGCAGCAAGTAGGGAGAGGGCTTGGGTCGCACAAGGGCTATGAATGGGAGGGTGTGGGGAAGTGGAATAGTTGTGTGGGGGAGAGGGAAGGTTGTGTGGGGAAGAGGGAAGGTTGTCTTGGAGGTGGGGAAGGTGTATGGGGAGTAGGAGGGGTTGCTTGGGAAGTGGAGGGAATTGATGGAGTATTAAAGGGCCTAGGGGAGGTGAAGGGTTGGAGGGTGAGGTGGCAGCTGAGGTGGCAGGGGAAGGGGGAGGTGAAAGGGTAGGTTCGCCCAAGGGAGAGAGAGAGAGAAGGGGGAAGAGAGAGAGAGGGGTTCGCCCCCTGGAGAGAGAGTGAGAGAGAATGAGAGAGATAGAGAGAGAGGGAGGGTGCACTTATGCTCAAATATTCAAATATTCATTAACCTTCAAAAGAGGGATTGGGGTCCTATTTATAGGAAACCCACTATTACATATAAGTCCCTGACTCTTAACACACTAACAAATAACCAAGGAATGGGGGGGTGCGCCCATGGGCCTAGCCCAAGGAAGTAGGCCCAATAGTAAGCACCCAAGCCTAATGAGACTCAACTTAGGAAAATGACATAATAACCTAGGTATAAGACTCAAATAAATGGCAAATTACATGATTATGACTCAAAATAAAGATAACAAGTGCACAAAAGATGATCCTCAAGGTGCTGCAGTGAGCGGTGAAGTGATGGAGCTCAGGACTGAATCTCGTCGGAGGGGAGGGAGGTCCCGAGCCAGAGGGAATCGTGAGTGATGCCCTCATCAATTCCCCCGGGCCGCGAAGAGCTCGACTCTGTCGAGTAGGGGTCCTCCCTACTGTGATACTGCTCCAAGAGGTCGGGGTCCAACCGCTGGAGGTCCTCCCGACTCACCCATGCGTCATCCGAAGGGGGCCGTCCCTTCCACCTGACCAGGTATCGCTCATACGCCTTGCTCCGTGTATTGGTGACCTGTTCATCTAATATCCGCTCCACTTTGTCATGCTGGTTCCTCAAGCTGGGTGGAGCTCTCTGAGGTGTGGGGGCGCTCTCAAGGGGTGGAGTAGGCTGGAGTTCTTCACTGGGTGTCACCGTGGGGCCCTTGTAGGGTACCAGGTCAGCCACATTGAATGTGGGACTTACTCCGTATTCTTCAGGGAGGTCTAACACATAAGCATTGGTGCCAAGTCGTCTTAGCACCTGGAAGGGGCCAGCTCCACGAGACCTCAACTTAGATGTATTCCCAGGGAATAGCCTCTCAGTTCTCACCATCACAAAATCACCTACTTGGAATTCTTGGTGGCGGCGGTGGGAATCAGCTGACCTCTTGTAAATCTCATTGCTCTTGTTGATGTTTTTGCGAATATCCTCATGCAACTCTCTAAGGTGTTGACTCTCAGTGGATAATGGGGGTCCTGGACAACCAAAAGTGGACCTAGCATGCCATGGTGCTACGTAGACTTTGATGGACCTAGGAGGACCGGGACATCCATAGGTGAACCTATTATGCAAAAGGGTGTTTGATGTCGGGGGTCCCGGACATCCATGAATGTTTCCTTCATGCTTAGACTTCACGATGACTGACTTTGGGGGGCCTGGACATCCAGATGTAAACCTATCATGCATCGGTCCTAGTGCGTGAGTGACACAAATGATGTGACTAGTCTGACCACATGATGCGAAAGGTTGTGATACATGGTTTCCTATCAAGATGGTCCCATTTGTGAGTTTTGGGGGTTTCCACTCATGGGGGTCGAAGTGGTCCCAAGAGGGGGACAACTTGGGATGGGTCACTCCTTTATTTCCAAGGTGGATGTCACCCTTGTCCTTGACTCTCATAGTGTGGGCTGAATTTTTGAATGGGTGAGTTAGGTCTGACATGGTGGGTGAAGGTAGGAGGGAGTGGGTGGTGAGTGAGGAGTTCTTGGAAGCCCATAGGAAGTGGCCAAACAGATCAATATGGGTTAAGGGGTGAGTGATGTGGAGGTGGATTTTAATCCAAGTGACCGCCCTAGGGTCCCTAGCACACATAGGGAAGTGGAAATCATGATCCTGGTGGGGCCCAACGCAAGGCTCCTTGTAGGAGGGCAAGGGGGTGATGTAAAACTCATTAGGCTCGGGTAGAAACAACAAGAGCTTACTCGTGCAAGGACCCTTGGTGTAAATGGAGGTGATGGTCCCGATAGAGGGGTGTGAGAAACTAAGGTACCCCATGTTGCTTGCTTCTAAGGCCCACATGTTTGTCACCTCTATTTGCCAAAGTACACTCCTAACCAAGTCCCTCATGGCTCCTACAAAGGAGAACGATTGGACGGTTGTGTGGAATGGAGAGGTGGGCACAATTGGGTAATGATTTTCCATAGGGGGTTGCATGATGTGGAGGAGGAGGTCTTGCTTTAGCCACTCAATGAGGGGTTCCCCTAAAATCACAATTCTCATGGAGGGAGGGGTGGGGGGACTTGGTTGGTCATCTATAAACTCTAGGGGGATGATGTTCCTAGTTAGGCTCGTTGTGGTCTCTTTGGATAAAGATGAGCCTTCTTGACCCAACCCTTGGCATTGGGCTTCATATTCTTCCTCCCAATCTAGGGGAGCCTCATTTTCCTCAATCACATTCTTATCCTTTTGGGGTGTGGGGGTTTTGCTCCCCAAGGGAATGGGAAGGTCTTTTGTGGATGGGATGATGAAGGTTGGGGCATGGTGCACCCGAGGTGGTGAGGGTGTTCGAACTTGGGTTGGGTTTGGGAGTGGAAGATGGGTGGGTCGAGGAGGATTGGGTTGATTGATTTTGGGAGGTGTGTCCCTTTTAGGGGAAGATGGAGGGGTAGTGGTGGGGACTGTGGAAGCTTGTGGGGTGTGGGTTTGATGGAGAATTTTAGGTTGGGTGATGGCCGTCATGGGCCTAGGTGGAGTGAGGGTCACTTTGGTTTGAATGGTGGTGGTGATCGGGATAGGAATCATTTGGGGTGGTGGAGTTTGGGTCCTAAGGGAAGTCTTGGGTTGACTGGGAGGAAACGGGGGAATGGGAGTGCTCTTCGGGTTATGGTCCTCACGGTAGGAGTTGGGGAGGTATTGGAACCTAAGTTGGGTCTTCATGTCTTCCCAGGTATGGATTGGTTCTTCCCTCCTAATCCTCTTCCTAGTTTCCACACTCATCCAATAGGTCTTAGCAAGGTTGGTAAGGTGCATTTTTGCGAGCCTAACTTTCCTATCTTCCGTCATAGGGTACCAACCAAAGTATCGGTCCATAGCACTCTCCCATTTTAGGTAGACATGTGGATTATGTGACCCATCAAAGTTAGGAGCCTTAACCTTAATCATCCTCAAGAGGTAGTCATCCGGGTCCTCCCGTGGTCGCCTTTCAAAATGTCTAGGTTGGCGGGGCCTCTCATACTCACGGTGGAAGTCATCCTCAAGGTCCTCCCTATCAAGTTCAACTGGTGGAGGGGGTGCCCTTTGGGCATGGTTCCCAGGTGGGGCCCCAGCTTCATCGAGTCTCTCTAGGCGGGTGGAAATCCCAGTCATTTTCTCCGAGAGGGCTTGAATGGCAGCCTCAAGTCGATCCATTGGAGCTTGGGAAGCCTCCCTAGGGATGTTTGGGTAACCTTGGGGAATGGGAATCATAGGGGAACCGAGGTAGAGGGGTCGGCTCGGTACAAGGCACCACTACAGGTGGACATGCATACGGATGATGAAAATGCAAAGACCCTAGGACCTAGGCTTGTAGAGACAAGTCTAGAACCTGGCTCTGATACCAAGTTGATGTGACACAATATGGCAGCGATGGAATGTGAACCCTAGGACTTAATTTGCAATAACAATCACAAGAGTCGAGAGCAACTTGAGAGTCGCCGTTGCACCGCACTCACCCGTATCCCGCGGTGACTCGATGATGCCGAGCCGAGGTAGTGGAGAAAGCCCCTGGCTGGTTAGAGGACCAGCACCACTAAAGTTAACCCTCCCGAAGATAGGAAGCCCACAAACAAGGGCAGCCGGGTGCCTTGGGGCACTAGGACACTCTTCTCACTAAGGCCACGGTGACCACACAAGGTGGTGGTTCCGGGATCGGGCACTCGCTCACCAACCAGCGAATAAGTTTTGCAGATATTAAATGAACAAGAGTAAAGAGCAAGGGTAGAGCTCACCTGGTTGGTTTGAAGAAACCAACCCCGAACGGAGATGAGGGCGAGCGGGGAAGTGTGGTTCCCTGCACACTGCGCCGATGAAGCTTGAGCTGTTTATTACAAACACTACTCCTCACACAAGAGGGTTGGACTAGGGGTGGGGAGGTAAAGTTTACATGCAAACACTACCTCAACGCAGGGAGGGGCGCTAAGCCGGCCAGGCGGGAGGGGAAACTCGCCGAAATCGAGGGAGAGGAAGTCGACGTTGAATCTGCTCGCTTGCTGTGAGAGGCGATAGGAAGCCGCTGTTGCAACCGTATCTCCTACTCAGGAATTTTTCTGTCGACAAGACCAGAAGGAAATTCTTTGTAACAGGAACTAGGAAACCTCTGAATTTTAATGAATTCTTCTGATCTCGTCGCTGGCCACGGCGGAGGTTCGAACAGGGCGATGGGACTTGGGGTTGACAGCTTCTGTTCTGATGCAGCAGATTGCAGAGATTGCTCCGGTGGCTCCCGGACTCCGAATCATGAACCGTCAGGGTTGCTAGAACCGTTGACAATCCCTCTGCGCTGAAAAACTGACGGGGAAGCTGTCCGATGTCGGGGTGGATTGGGGGATGCCGATGAGTGGGGTCTGGTCGCTGCAGACTGGGGGAGGCAGACCGGCGCGACTGAAGGGGAAAAATCAGAACATTGCCTCCCGGATGCCGACTGGGGTTCCGCTTCTTGCTTCTGATCGGGGACAGGTGGAGGAAGATCTTTGAAGAAAGGCCCATAGTCTGAATCCTCCACGGTTAGTCGTGGTGCAGCGACGAACCGGGTTGTAGACTCTGGCCACAGCGGCTACCAGATACGAACAGTGGATTGCAGAAGTTGTCCCGGCCGCTCCCGGACGTCAAATCTCGAACCGTCAGAGTTTCTGGAACCGTGGACAATCCTTGTGCGCTGCAAAACTGACGGGGAAGCCGTCCGATGTCGGGGTGGATTGGGGGATGCCGTTGAGTGGAAGCAGGTCACTACCACCTATGGGAGACAGACCCGACCAGCCGAGGAAGAAAGACCAAAACTCTGACCTCTGGATGCCGAATGCACTTACGCTTCTTCATCCAGAAAGAGGACTGGTGGAGGAAGATATTTGTAGAAGAACTCGCCACTTGACTCTTTCACCGTCGGCCGTGGTGTAGCTTTGAACAGGGTTCAGGGACTCTGCTGATGGAGCTCTGCGCAGTCGGGGGAGATTGGTTCTCCCGGACGACCCCGAACTCGGAATGGTACGATTCTTCCTCGCCTGCGTAGGGGACTGGACGACCTTTCCAGCAATGTAAGATACGCCTTCAGGTGTTGCCGTGGGGAACCGTGGTCGCCTCTGCAAGTCGTCCCTTCTTTCTGCTACCTGCAGATTGGGCAGATAGGAATCTAAAGTGGAAGAACTAAGTGGGATGGAGAGGGGGTGTTAGTGGTGGTGGAAGGTGGGTGATGGTGGAGGGGGAGGATGTGCTTAGGAGTGGTGGATGGGGGGGGGGGAGACGCAGCTGGGAGAGGGGGTGAAGGAGGGGTCGGCCAAGGTGAGGGGGAGGGTTTGATGAGGATGGGTGCGCAGCAAGTAGGGGGAGGGCTTGGGTCACACAAGGGCTATGAATGGGAGGGTGTGGGGAAGTGGAATAGTTGTGTGGGGAAGAGGGAAGGTTGTCTTGGAGGTGGGGAAGGTGTATGGGGAGTAGGAGGGGTTGCTTGGGAAGTGGAGGGAATTGATGGAGTATTAAAGGGCCTAGGGGAGGTGAAGGGTTGGAGGGTGAGGTGGCAGCTGAGGTGGCAGGGGAAGGGGGAGGTGAAAGGGCAGGTTCGCCCAAGGGAGAGAGAGAGAGAAGGGGGAAGAGAGAGAGAGGGGTTCGCCCCCTGGAGAGAGAGTGAGAGAGAATGAGAGAGCTAGAGAGAGAGGGAGGGTGCACTTATGCTCAAATATTCAAATATTCATTAACCTTCAAAAGAGGGATTGGGGTCCAATTTATAGGAAACCCACTATTACATATAAGTCCCTGACTCTTAACACACTAACAAATAACCAAGGAATGGGGGGTGCGCCCATGGGCCTAGCCCAAGGAAGTAGGCCCAATAGTAAGCACCCAAGCCTAATGAGACTCAACTTAGGGAAATGACATAATAACCTAGGTATAAGACTCAAATAAACGGCAAATTACATGATTATGACTCAAAATAAAGATAACAAGTGCACAAAAGATGATCCTCAAGGTGCTGCAGTGAGCGGTGAAGTGATGGAGCTCAGGACTGGATCTCGTCGGAGGGGAGGGAGGTCCCGAGCCAGAGGGAATCGTGAGTGATGCCATCATCAGGGGCGCACCTTGACCAATGAGGGTCAAGGGGGGGACATGGTAGGTGGGGTTGGTGGCCTCCCATGTGGACTTTTCAAGTCCATTGTCCCCCTCCCATGGCCCACCCTTCTAGAAGCCTCCATGGAGGGTTGACTGACCCCACAGGGGCCCTAGAGCTGAGGTGGCCCAATGGGAGTGGAGTGGGGGCCCGTGGGACCTAGGGATCCCCATTTTACACATAAGCCCCTCAAACTATCTAAATTACACACTGACGAAAAGGAAATAAAATACATTACACACAAATAAAAATCCCCAAAAAATATGCTAAATGCTATGACTCAGTGGGGAACCTCCAGACTGTCTCCGAGCCATAGGGATGCTGAGGTGGCTCGAGTCGTGCTCCTCGTGCGGTACCGGTGGCTCGCCGGCTCGTGTCTCACATGCGCTCGGGTGTCCGCACCAATTCTCCCTGGGTGGGAGAAACTCGACCCTGTCGAGTAAGGGTCTGCATCGCTCCGGTATCGCTCCAGAAGATCCGGATCAATCCGCTGCAACTCTCCATGTGTGATCCATGTGTCCTTAGTAGCGGGCCGTCCTCTCCATCGCACTAGGTAGCGCGGGTAAGATCCACTCCTGGTAACTGTCACTTGCTCGTCCAGTATACGATCTATATGCTCACGCTGCCGTGAAAAAGGGGCTGGAGGTGGAAGTGGACACTCAGGTGTGGGATCACTCTCAAGGGGAGGAGATGGCTCAAAAGGTTCACTAGGGATCACCGCTGGGTCCCTATATGCAACAAGATCCGATACATTGAAGGTAGAGCTTATACCATATTCCTCGGGCAGGTCCACAACATACGCATTGGATCCAACGCGTTTCAACACTCTAAAGGGACCGGCTCCGCGAGCTTGCAACTTCTTAACGGTTCCAGAGGGAAACCGTTCAGGTCTTACCCTTATCATGATGTATTAACCCTCGTGGAACTCTCGGTGGTGTCGGTGGGCATCGGCTAACTCCTTGTACCGTGCATTGCTGGCCTCAATGTGACGACGGATGTCGTCATGCAAACTCCTAACATGCCTAGCAAACGACTCGACCGACTCCGACACTCTAGCATGGATAGGCATGGGGACATGGTCAACGGGTTTCCTAGGCCTACGACCTGTGACAATCTCAAATGGACTCATGCCGGTAGACCTATTCACCGAATCATTGTATGCAAACTCAGCTATGGGTAAAATGAGATCCCAATCCCCAATGCGGTCCCTGACTAGACACCTCAAAAGATCTCCCAGACTCCTATTGACTACCTCGGTCTGGCCATCTGTCTGGAGATGATATGCAGTAGAAAACTTGAGGTGAGTACCCATCATATGCCATAGTGTCTTCCAAAAATAGGAAGTGAATCTAACATCACGGTCAGACACTATAGTGCGAGGCAACCCGAACTTGCACACCACATGCGTAAGGAAAAGGCGGGCTACCCTTGAAGCATCCGAAGTCTTCGAGCAAGGAATAAAGAGGGCCATCTTTGAGAAACGGTCAACCACCACATAGACCGAATCATGCTTCCTGGAGGTATGTGGCAATCCCAAAATAAAGTCCATGCAAACATCCTGCCACGGGGCATCAGGCACGGGAAGAGGCGTATAAAGGCTCGAGCTTTGCTTCTTCATCTTGGCCATAGCACATGTACGGCACTGAGCCACGATGTTAGCAACATCGCGCTTCAAGCTCGGCCAATAAAATCGATGCTCTACTACCTCGATAGTCTTGTTCCGACCAAAGTGGTCGGCTAGACCTCCCGCACGTAGTTCCCACACTAAGAAATCTCGAACCGAAGTTCGGGGAACACATAGCCTGCTACCTCAAAAGAGGTAACCCTCCTGAAGCACATACTCATCAAGGTCTCTCGAGGGTCCGGCCTGGAGAGTGGTAAAAATCTGACCGAAGTCAGGACAATCAACATAGGCCTCCTTCATCTTCTCTAACCCTATGACCTCGGCACTCATGGTGGTAAGCAAACATGCTCGCCGACTCAAGGCATCAGCCACCTTGTTCTCCACTCCAGCCTTATGTTTCAGCACAAAGGTGAACTGCTGGAGATACTCGACCCAACGACTATGACGCGAGTTAAGCTTCTTTTGCGAATGGAGGTACCTCAATGCTTCGTGGTCGGAGTATAGGACAAACTCCTGATGTAAAAGATAGTGCCTCCAATGCCTAAGAGCCTGAACAACTGCATAGAATTCTTTATCATACGTGGAATATCGCAGTTTCACGTCATTCAGCTTCTCGCTGAAATATGCGATCGGGTGGGACTCCTGACTCAAAACTCCTCCAATCCCAACACCCGACGCATCACAAGAGACCTCAAACACCTTCGAGAAATCAGGCAATCGAAGGATAGGTGTTTGGGTCATGCGCTCCTTGATGTCCTTGAAGGCGGCAGATGCGGCCTTCGTCCATACAAATGTGCCCTTCCGGATGCAATCCGTGATCGGGGCGGTGACGGAGCTAAATACGCGGATGAAGCGATGGTAGAACGTCGCAAGGCCATGAAAGCTGCGGACATCATGAACCGTACGGGGTTCCGACCACTCAACAATGGCCCGGACCTTCTCCGGATCGGCGGAGACCCCAGTACTAGACACGATAAAACCCAAGAAGGTAAGCTGAGGTGTCATGAAGGCACACTTCTGTGGGTTCACAAATAGCTGCTCTCGCCGAAGAAGTAGACAGACCTGCCGAAGGTGGTCTAAGTGGTCCCCTGTGGTGCGACTATAGATAAGGATATCATCAAAATACACCACTACAAAGACTCCAATGAAAGGTCGAAGGACCTGAGTCATGAGCCGCATGAAAGTGCTAGGGGTATTGGTCAACCCAAAAGGCATGACCAACCACTCATATAGACCGTCCTTGGTCTTAAATGCGGTCTTCCACTCATCACCTGGCCTAATACTCACCTGATGGTAGCCACTCTTAAGATCGATCTTCGAAAAGATAGTGGCACCTGCCATCATGTCCAGCATGTCATCAAGGCGGGGAATAGGGAACCTGTACTTCACGGTGATCTTGTTGATGGCACGACTATCAATGCACATTCTCCATGTGCCATCCTTCTTCGGGGTGAGTAATGCGGGTACAGCACATGGACTCATGCTGTCCCGAACAGACCCTCTCTGCACTAACTCATCGACCTGCCGTTTAAGCTCGGCATGCTCCGTGGGACTCATGCGATAATGAGGAAGGTTGGGCAAGAAGAGCCCGAGACAAGGTCGATGACATGCTGAATATCCCGCATTGGTGGGAGTCCCTCAGGAATCTCATCGGGAAAGACATCAGCATACTCCTGTAGAATGGGAACAACCTCGGTGGAGCTCACCCTCGGAGTCCCGCTCCACCTCTCGGACCGTAATGGCAAACACCGGACAGCCCTGACTAAGCTCATGCTCCATCTCCTGGGAGCTAATCATCATCAATCTCCTCGTCGAGGGCTCTCCTGGGCCAGAGGTAACGGTCATAGCCCTAGCTGGGGATGGGGTACTAGGCCCGGGAACGGAAGGCTTCGGAGTACTAGGGCCAGTAGGACCCCTGACTGATGGGCTCCTAGGCCGAACGGGTTGGAGGGTGACCCGCTGGCCAGCGTGGTCGAAGGTACAGGTGTTCGACCGGCCATGGAGCGTGGCATCCCGGTCGAATAACCACGGCCTACCAAGAATGATACTGCCCACTTCCATGGGGAGAACATCACACCAGATCTCGTCATGGTAGGAGTAGAGCTGCAGTGGGACCAAGCACCGCAGCCTGATCGAAATGGAAGTGGTATCCACCCATGATACCTGATAGGGGCAAGGGTGGTCTACGGGTGTGAGACCAAGACGAGTGACAGCGTTCGTGGAGATTGCATTGATACAACTCTCGCTATCGATGACCACCTTGCAAATTTGCTTTCCCAGCCTACAGAATACATGAAGGATAGTAGTCCGTCGCCAGTCATCACTGACTTGTGGCTGGGTGAGGATACATCTGACGACCCCCACGTGGGTATCGTCCGAATGCTGGGCATCCTGGGCCTCACCTCCCATCTCATAGTACTCGTTAGCTAGCTCTTCATCGGCCTCATAGCTGACTAACTCGAGGCCCGTAGGGGTGGTATCCTCGGCCTGTGTGTCCCCAATGTGAAGAGATGGGCGGGTGGGACACTGGTTGGCGAAATGGCCAAACCCATTGCAGCGATAACACTGCGGCCGTGATCCACTAGGCTCCCCAATCATAGGTCCTTTATCTTTATCCTCTCGACGGATAGGAGGCGTAGGCAACAAAGGACGTGTAGGAGGTGCGGGTGCCGGTGGATGGGCAATGGGAGGGGCTGTAAGATGCTGGGGACGAGGAAGGTCTCTCGGGGGTGGAGGACGAGGCCTAGGAGCAAACGGCTTGGGACGAGCGGGCTCCTGAGGTCGAGCCATGGGGGCTCTCGGATACGTGCCAGATGAGCCACGGGGCTCGACACTACGAAGGGGAAAAGAGCCCAACCGATGGGGTGACTCGAACTAGGCCTCGAATTGCTCCAATTCGAGAGCTATCTGATATGCCTGCTCCAAAGTGGTTGCATTGCGACGAAAGAGTTCATATTGATAATTGGGCCGCAAACCTCTTCGAAAGCGGGATATAGTCATAGTGCTCTCTTCCGTGACCCCACACCGTAAGTAATACTCATCAAACTCGGCGGTGTACTCAGTCACGGATCGGTTCCCTTTGGAGATGCTTTGCCACTTATCTATGAGACGTTGGCGATATGAGGCGGGAAGGTACTTCTCCCTCAACTTGGTTTTCATATCATCCCAAGTACCGATCTGGGGTTGACGTCGTTGGTTGAGCAGGCTCTCCACATTGATCCAATAAGTTTGAGCCTGCCCTTGCAGCTTCATCTTCGCGTATCGGACTCTTCGGTGGTCCGTCATCTCAAACCACTTGAAGTACCGGTCCATGCCGGCCTCCCAATCTAAATACACCCGAGGGTCCAAGGACCCGCTAAAAGTGGGAGGGTCCGCACGCACGCCCCTAAGAATCCATTCGTCCTCCTCGTCATCACGATTCCGTCGTTGATGACGGCGACCGTTACCCCCTTGATCATTATCAGATGCATAATCATCCACCACATGCACCTGTTGAACCCCAACATTCTCCGCCTGAGCTCTTGGTACAGCAGGTTGTTGAACCGGCTCCTGTTGGCCGTTCGTCGGCGCGGGTTGCGCCGCTACTGGGCCTCTCTCTAGGATGGCAATTCTCCCAACTAGACCCTGGATGGACAGATCCGAAGACTCGGCCCGATCCTCGAGGGCTTTCATCCGCCCTTCTAGACGCGTTCCTATGCCATCCATACGTGTACTAAGGCCATCCATACGCGTGTCAAGACGTTCCATAATGGCTCGGAACATCTCCGCCGTCGAGGACTCATCGGAGCTACGGGCCCGGGAATCCGCCATAGGTGGTGGTGGCGAGTATTGGGTACCTCGACGGGTGGGCATGCAACTGACACACGACCTAGAAGACACCGACTAATGCAAACACACACTAAATGATGCACTTAGACCTAAAGCAATATCCAGTACGTGGCGGAGTTAATCGATCTTAAGATCACTCCCGCAAGTGTGCGGCCTTCCCGATAGGCGTAGCCTAATGTTCGGACAACACCTTTTAATATACCGGGTAAAGGGTGCAAATGCAATTTAAAACACACTTTTTTTTATTTTTTGAAAATAATGATGATCCTAGACTCGACTTAGACCATGATGCATGCAAGACATATGCAAAGACTACCCTAGACTCAACCTGGCTCTGATACCAAACTGATGCGGGACGGACTGAGGAGACGACACTATATGAGACGGACACGACTCAACCAGCAATGACACGACTACTAGAGCAACCTCGGCTCGACACTAAGAGCTCCTATGGGCTACACGTCACTAACAGAAGTGCAAACTCACTCGTCATCCCATGCGAGGGAAAGCGTGGATCGTGCGTGGTTAAGGAACCGGCAGAGTTCAAGGTAGTCAGACTTAACTTCCGTACTCGGATCGAGTCGCGTGATGGGTCACTCTCACTCTCACAGTGGTGACGTGGACACACAGGTTAGTACCTACACTCTCGGCAGTGGCCTAAGACCATATACTAGCTAAGCAATGTAACGCCAAGGAGTTAAGACCTTTACCTCCACGCACCCGGCGTGGCGAAGACACCCCGGCTGACTTACGGGCCCCCGGTTAACATAATTCACAGTGGTACAAAGAGATTCGACCCACTCCACGCAGGGAGGTAAAAGGTCACATGTGGGCCCCGGGGATCATGCAAATCAGGTTGACGGGCAGCATCTTGATGTCGACTCGATGCGCCGAACTCCGCGTTCTCGTGCTTTACGGACGGCGCAATCAATGGGCCGTGGGGCCCACACGCTGTCCTGTCCTCCGGGTCTGGTAGGGTGGGTCCCACTGTAATGGGGACCCCTAGCAGCATGCTTCCCTGGACGGCGGTCAGCCGGCGACACTCACCGGAGGCCGGGTGCCCCGGTTCCCAAGTGGAGAGAGTGCTGTCCACGAGCTGATGTTGCTGTTTCAGCAGCGCGCGCTCCGGCGAAAATGGCCGCTGCGATCGACCCCATCGCCAGAATGCGACGAAACCAGCGCCGTTGGAAAGAGGATTCTAAATCCTTCAATCTAGGGCCAGTGGACTCTTCTGAACCTGTGCGGCCCTGGGCTTTAACTATTTTTCAATTCCCTGCTCCACAGCTCTCGAAATCTCAGATCAGCGTATCAATTTCCTGTAAATAGACGTTGACCGCCTACGTACGGTTGGATTCAGACTTCGAGCTCATCTTACAAGTTGTAGGTAATCAAACCACGGAACTGGGACTATTTTTAGAATTTGATTTGGAGGTGGCTCCGATTTGTTATTATTTTTGGGGTGACTGGTGGTCGGAACTGGGAATAGGTAGATAGAACTGTAGATGGGTCTGAGAACGACTTTTAGAAAATATGAGATGGGCGAATCAAAAATTGAGAAAAATTGTGGATGAAAGGGTGGATGGATGGAACTCCTAGTAAAATTGGGCGAACTAACAAAAACCAAAAAGTGGCTCTAAGACATGAAACTCAGGACGGAGGTGAACCTAGATAGAACTCTGGCAGAACCGAAATGGAAGAGTGGACAAAAATCAAAATATAGGAAACCTGATCTGAATGCTGGCCTGATATTTTTGGGTGGAGAGGAACATCCCAGGAACAACTCCTCCAAATTTGGTAGCCAAATGAGCTCGGGGAAGACCTGTGAATTTCGAACAAGCTGCTGTGGTACTGCGCAGGCAGAACTCCGTTGATGGCGATGGCGGTGCGGTGGCGGCTCGTGGCGGCGGCAACCTGAACTGATAGGGTGGAGTCACACCACCAAGAAGCAACCTTCACAGCTGCAAGGGGGAGAGGGAGAGAGGAAGGGGGTGGCCTAGGCCATGCTCCAACAATTTTCAAGTTCAAAATGGCATTAATTCAAGAAAATGGTAATTACATGCCTTATATATGACTCCCACCAAACTCATCCTCCACCGTTGGATCTAGGGGTTGGGGATGGATGGCTAGGATGGAGTTTGATCAAAATACAACAAAAATATTAAACAAAAGGGGAGGGGGGTGCACCTTGACCAAGGAGGGTCAAGGGGGGGGGGACATGGTAGGTGGGGTTGGTGGCCTCCATGTGGACTTTTCAAGTCCATTGTCCCCCTCCCTTGGCCCACCCTTCTAGAAGCCTCCATGGAGGGTTGACTGACCCCATAGGGGCCCTAGAGCTGAGGTGGCCCAATGGGAGTGGAGTAGGGGCCCGTGGGACCCAGGGATCCCCATTTTGCACATAAGCCCCTCGAACTATCTAAATTACACACTGACGAAAAGGAAATAAAATACATTACACACAAATAAAAATCCCCAAAAAATATGATAAGTGCTATGACTCAGTGGGGAACCTCCAGACTATCTCCGAGCCATAGGGATGCTGAGGTGGCTCGAGTCGTGCTCCTCGTGCGGTACCGGTGGCTCGCCGGCTCGTGTCTCGCATGCGCTCGGGTGTCCGCACCAATCATGCTTTGATGCCATGTGGACCTTGATGAACTTGGGTGGACCGGGGCAGCCACAAGTGGCCCTATCATGCATGGACTTCATAACAATGGTTGGAGGACCGGGGCATCCGTAGGGGAATCTATCACGCATGGGTATAGCAAATGCCGGGGGTCCCGGACATCCGTGAATGTTCCTACTATGCTTAAAACCCATGATGAATGAAGGTGGACCATTACATCCGAATATGGACCACTCATGCTTCCTACTTGGCATGTGGGTGACACGAATGAATGGACCCAACTTAGTGTTCATGCCAAGTGGTGTGGTAAGCCTAGACACATGCACACTTATCCCAAAGGTGACTTCCTTGTGTATAGGTGTGGGACAGCCTTTGAACTTCCATGTGAAAGGGTCGAAGGGATCTAGGAAGGTGGATATAGGGTGGGGCACTTCCTCAATCTCTAGACAGGTGTTGTCTAAGGTCATGGTTCCTATGGTGTAACCTGGGTCATTGTTGAGGTGGGCTTGGTCCAACATGGTGGGTGTGGGTAGGAAAGGGTGGGTGGTGGGTGATGTGGGTGGGTCACATGGGTACTCGAGTTCCCAAAGGATGGGGTCAAAGGGATCATGGAAGGGGCTACCTAGAGAGATGAACTCTATGTCTTCAAGGTTCCCAAATGGTGAGTCATCATCCTCCAAGGTAATTGGGCCAAGGTCTCTAGTGGGTTGGCCAATCAAATCAATTGGAACCTCAATGGGTGGGGAGTGGGCCAAGATGGGTTTCTCATACTTGAGGAGAAAGAGGAGGATTTCACTCGTATAATGGCCACTAGTGTAGATAGAGGTGATGGAACCGGTGGTGGGGTATGCTAGGAAGATGGTGCTAGACTCCAATGGTTCTATAGCTAGCATATTGGTCAGGTAGACTTGCCATTGTAAGCAGTCCCCTAAATCCCCTAAGTCTTCCACAAGATAGGAGGTTTGAAGTGTGACATGGGAAGACCGGGTGGGCACAATGCGGGCTTGATATCCCAAGGGTGAAAGGTAAGGTGGTGAGCTAGGAACGGTGGGTCCCCGCTTGAGCCATTGGAGTATGGACTCATTCATGGCGAGAGTGTGCGGCTCATGAGGACCCGGACTAGGAGAGGTGGGTGGAAGTGGGGGGTCTAGGATGTTCTCTATGGTGGGAGGTGGATCCGGATTGACATCCATCTCCACTTGGGTATGTGTGTGGGCCACAACTTCCAAGGATAATGGGGTAGGATAGTCTATGGTGGGTGGAGTGATAATGGTCAGTGCATGGTACTCTCGGGGTGGTGAACATGGGTGGACTTGGGTTGGACTTGGTCGGGAAAGTTCTTGGGTTGGAGTTGGGGTCGGGGGTGAAAGATTGGTTGGTTGAAGAGGTTTGGGTTGGGGTGCGTAGGTCTTTCTAAGATCGGCCCTCATTTCATCCCAAGATTCAATGGGTGCTTCCCCTTTGGCTTCTCTCAAACCTACAATGTTCTCCCATTCTTTCCTAGCTTGGCGCCAGAGCAAACTCTTGGCATAGTTGACTTGGACAAGCCCTGACAGGGTAAACCTCCCAAAGTGCTGGTCTATGGACTTCTCCCATTCTAGATATATACTAGGGCGGGATCCATCAAACACAAAGGCTTCTAATGGGCCTAAGAGTGGCGAATATGCCAAGTATGAGGTAGTCATGATAGTGGACAAGGGTGATGCATGCAATGGCCCTAGGACAAGACTTAGTAGAGACAAGTCTAGAACTTGCTCTGATACCAATTGATGTGACACAAACTGGGACCTAAGTGGCAAGCAAACGCAACGACTAGGCAATGTCACACAAGCGGACTCACTCGCGTTTGGCACACTCGGGTCCGTAGGTGGACCGGCAATGGGGTGAGGGTCCGAGGTTGGACCGGTGGTTTCCAAGGATATGACTGACTTGGGGAGGACCCCTAGGGGCCAGGGTTGCCCAAATTCATGGGCAGTCAGCACGCCGAAGGCATGGGTTGAAGGGTCACTCTCACAACTCACCCGCGGTGACCACTCAAACATAAGCAAGTTTGGAACGGGCGCTCACTCACTGTCTAACGGAGTTAAGAAACAATACTAATTAAGCAAGATCTACCAACAAAGGGAGGGGTCCAGAAGCTCACCTGATCAGCGTGAAGACGCCGATCCCGGTCGGAGACGATGGCGAGCGGGGAGGCGTGGGTATGCACCTAAACGCCGCGCCGGTGAAGCTTCAACCTACTCAAACGTTTACAAAACTACACCCCATGCAAGGGGGTGATCGTGGGGAATGGAAGACAATGATTACATCCAAACACTACCTCCACATAGGGAGGGGCCTTCAGTCGGCCAAGCGGGGAGGGGAATTCGAGCTAGAAGTGATGAAAGGAAGCCGATGTCGAATCTGTCCACGTTCTGGAATCAGGGACCAGAAGTTGAAGACGGCACCTCTGTGATGTCTCCTGATTTTTTCTGATGACGGGACCAGTGAGGAATTCTTCGTAGCTGGAACGGGAAAACGTCTGAATTTTGCCGATTTCTTCTGGCGCCAACGCTGGTCTGGGTGGAGGCTCGAACAGGGTGGTAGCTTCTCGGAACTGGCTGCTTCAGGTTTCCAACAGCAAGAAGAAGAGGATGCCACGACCGATCCCGAACTCAGAATCAGGTGTCGCCAGAGCCGTTGGAACCGCTGACGAGTCCTCTTCGAAGCAAAACTGGCGGGGAAGCCAAACGTTGTCAGAGAAGACTAGTGGGCTCTGAACTTTGATGAGAGGTCGGTGCAGACTGTGGGGAAGCAGAACCGTGCACCCGAGGAGAAAATTGATAACTCTCAGATTCCCAGTAGGATGGCCGCTGTAGATCTTCAACTCTGGTTCTGGTCCTCTGCCTGAGAAGTCTTGCGCAGTCGTGGTAGATGGCCTCCTTCGAATAGCTCCGATCTTGGAAGTCGGTGGGACCACCACCATTGGAAAGCTGACTGGGAGACGCTTCCAACGATATATGGTATGCCCTCTGAAGCTTCCAGGTGAAGACGTGGCAGCCTCTGCAACTGGGCACTCCTCTGCTGCCTGCGGACTGAAAACTGTAGGTTGAAGATGGTGGGGGGAAATGGGGTATATGGGAGGGGAAGTGGGGGTGGATGAGTGTGGGGAGAGCCCTGTCTGTGAGGGGGTCTAGGAGGGGGTGTTCCAAGGTGTGGATGGGGGAGAATGGGGTCTGGAAGGTGGTGTTTGCAGTGGGTGAGAGGGGAGCTGCGAATTTGGGATGGGTGGGGGAGAGAGAAGGAGAGATCTCTCTCCAAAATTTGAAAATGGACCAATGTGGTTAATGGGGCTTTGGGGATGGGAAGGGTTGTGTTGGGAAAGGGAAGGGGTGCTTGGGGAGTGGAGAATTCTCCCTTGGGAGATGAGAGGGTGCTTAGGGAAGGGAGTTGAGTAGGTGGTGGTTGGGTGGTGGAGTTGGGATTGGGGGGGAGGTCTCTTGGAACTAGGGTGGAGTAATGAGGGTGGGGTAGTTGGGAGGATGAGTAATGAGGGGGAGAGAGAGAGAATTGATGATGTGGAGGAGAGAGAGGGAGGAGAGGAGAGAGAAAGTGCCGCCCTCCTCCTTGAAGAGAGAGAGAGAAGAGAGAGAAGTGAGATAGAGAGAGAAGGGGAATCCACCCCAATAGAGAGAGAGAGAGAGAGGTTTGGAGAATCCACTCCAATATGACACTAGAACTCACTTGATTTAAATTGATCATAAAAGGTTGTTACAAATGAGAGAGGGGAGGGACTATATATAGACTCCATACTTTTCCAAAGACCAAAATAGCCCTGACAAACAAGTAAATGACCAAAGCAGTCCAAGGGAGGGGCGCCCCTGGGCCTAGCCCATTAGTTGGGCCCATTAGCCTATCAAACCAACCATATGACAACTAACTTAGGAAAATGACTCACTAACCTAGGTACATGACTCAAATAAAGGGAGAATTACAATGACATGACTCAAATAAAGTATGAAAATTACATGACTCGACTTAGAAAAATATGACGGACACAATGGAGCTATGCTGGCGAGCAATCGAAGCTGTGGAAAATGTGAAGGGCGAGAGATGCCCCCATCACCCGGCCCTCATAGAACGTTGTTATGGCGATTCAATGAGAGATCTGTCTCTATCTGACTCATAAGGTGCTAATTTGATTAGCGACTACATTGGTTATCGCCGTTTTCTGTCGTGAGCATGTTGAAGGGGTGACCTTATTGACAGGCGCTTAGTGTAAAAGCAACCATATTGTGGAGGCACCAATTCTTTAATGCTTTGTTCAGAGAATGAGTGACCACCACTGTAGGCGCGACTTCTTAAATACACGGTGCTCTGACGAGACACCAATCCCCCAGATTTCTTGAATTGTCTCGATTTTTGTGTGCCATCATACTAGACTTGTCGAGGTCTATTTTGAACCTCTATTCAAGGAAATTTACCCTATTGTTCGTACATGCTTGATCCTTGAAATTCTTGGCCATTAATATGGAATTAGTCTATATAAAATGTCAGGGGCTATGGGTCCCAATAAAATGATATTTTAAATACTACGGGTCCTGATCTGACGCTATTGGGCAAGGCAAAGTCCAAACGTTACCGATATACGATGATCGAGTGCTGGCATTCACCACCTATAGTTGTCTATAACTTATTTCCATGAGGGACAGTCATATCTTCGTGATTTTCCCTTAGCGCATTGGCCAATTCTATATAGTGCTAGGTGTGCAAATGCTCTCATGATAGTGATGATCAGGAGTAATTGCCATCATAGTACACAATCCTATGTAGTGCTAGATGTGCAAAAGCTCACGTGATAGTGATGATTAGGAGCAATGGCCATCATAGTACACCCTTCCACAACTTATTGTTCATCATGATAAGATCTTGAATTACCTTATTAGAGGGGCTATCATATTATCGTGACTTCCCCTTAGTGTCTTGGCAAACTCTATATAGTGCTGGTAGAGGTGATTGTTCTACTTCTATATTATTTAAAGTTCATCATGAATGTTCTTGAAATATCTTATTGAAAGTACTTGTTATCTCATCATGAAAATTCTTGACATATTCTTTCATCAATCTACTCGTTCGTATATCCCTGGAAAGTGTCCATCATCTTGTCTATTCTTATAGTTCTTCAATTTATCTCGTGCTGTTATAGTTCTCGATTATGATACTTTGCATGACCTGCAAGAGCATGTTAAACTGTAATTGACTTAAAGTTAGCTTGGAGCTTGAGATATTATGTCCTACTGAGCGTTCACTCACACTGTGTTTTTCAATATTTTTCAGGTGGTGACCTTAGTGATGACGAGACCGAACATGATGGGCAAGGGTAAGAGTGAAGAGAACTCTGACATCTAGATGAACCGTCTAGTCTGGTTGTCTTGCGTCTTATGTCTCATTGTAATTTTCCTTTAATGAGTCTTTTCTTTTATTGGGTCCAAATTGTAATGAACTTATATTTTGAAATGAAATTTGTTATTTTGTCCAAATTGTGTTTTGTGGAATGGCTATACTCTGATCGACTCGACTGTTTAACTATCACGTTCCGAGCAAATGACACATTCCACTGCTATCAGTTCGGGACATGACAGAAGGTGGTATCAAAGCCTAGGCTTTCTAAATCCCTAGGTCATCAAGTTCAAGTCCTAAATTGAGTCATCCTTATCAGTTATCCTATAGGAAACCCGTGAGATTTGGGTAGAGCTGTGGGTTAAATGATAAAATATGTTACATTCGCGTTAGATACCTGCCAAGATATGAATATCATTAATCCAAACCTTATTCTTGTAGGCTAAAATGGCCACCGAGAGAGCCCAATGGAGAGAAATGCAACGCACGGTCTAGGGGCTAACCCAAGCCTTGCAACAAGTAGCCCAAGGCGGGAACCAACATGGAGCTGAGGATCTACATCGAAAATTCTAAAAGATGAATCCCCCGAAGTTTAGTGGGTCTACTGACCCGGATGAAGTAGAGAATTGGGTACAAGAAATAGAAAGGACCTTCAAGGTAATGCAATGTACCGACGAAGAGAGGGTACTCTTAAGAACTTACCAATTAGAGAAGGATGCCCGAGTATGGTGGGGATCCGTGGAAGCATTCTTGCCTAACGAGTTCTTGGAACTCTTTAATGAGAAATATTTCTCTGAACGAATACGTGAAAAGAAGGCAACGGAGTTTGCGGCCCTAAAACAACGCAGTCTCTCAGTAGCGGAGTATGAGGCAAAATTCTCTAGATTGGCCCGGTATGCACCACACCTAGTTTGCACGGAGAAGATGAGAGCGAGAAGATTTATGAATGGTTTAAAGGTGGAACTTATTCCTCAATTAGCTCCACTGGAAATTCAAACCTACACGGAGATGGTAAGAAAGGCACAACTTTTGGAGGATGCTATGGATATGATGGAGCGAGTCAAGGGAAATATCGCTAAGAAGGAACAAGCGAATGGACCCAAGAATAAGGAACTTGCAAATGGCAAGAAAAGGTTTAATGGAGGAGACCAGTCTTGGAAGGACAAGAAACCCCGGAATGATGATCAACAAATTGTTCCGGTCAAGGAAAAATGTAAACACTGCAAGAAAGGGAGGCACGACCCAGATTAGTGTTGGTATAAACTCGGGAGGTGTGTACGATGCGGAAGCGGAGATCACAAGATCGCCCGTTGTCCACTCCTAGGAGAAGAAACACCGCAAGGTAACCCTATAAACTTATCACATCTATAATTACATGAATCAAACATGATGATCATAATGCTTAGCATATCATGGGAAAACATGTTTTGAATCTGGTGATTTGTACCCCACTCATTTTAGAAAGAAAATTATGAGAATTTGGGGACCAAATTCTTTTAAGTGGGGGAGGGTGTAGCACCCCGAAAATCTAAATATAGAATAAATAAAACAACTATAAATATTTGTCATGGAAATTCAATTTCGATAAAGGAAAAGCAATAGTTAGCTAAATAGTTATTGAGCTTAAATAATAATATAAGTATAAGTAAATAAATTGAGAAATGAAAATCAGAATAACCTTTATTTATTTGAGTTTAAAATATAATTCAAGAATAAATGAGTACACATACATATAAAGACATTTATAGGATCGAACCCGACTCTGATACCCAAGACAAATGACGAGAATTAATAACTGAAGTTATTGGAAATATGGTCTATATATATATAAAGTTATATCGAGTAGTTTAGTTAAAACCTTTTGTGAATTTAAATAAAAGTTTAAGGCTTGAACCATGTAAAGTTGTAAAATAAAAGGCCAACCCAAGTAAAGTTAAGTTAACATGCTTTAAAGGGAACGTAAGAGCTTGTTGAAATATCTATAAGGAAAAGGAACAATAGGCCTTGGATGTGGAAGGCCTTGCCACCAATTGGGTTACAAGGAGTATATACATAAATATTATAATAACAAGGCCATGGGCTCAACTAAGGAACCCACTCACGTTCGAACTTGGCTTGGGAAGGAAGGATAAATAGAGTAGTGGTTGTGCTGAGGGAAATATAAGATCGATCAAAGGAAAGTTTTAGTTTCATTAGGATTCTACAAAGGGAACTTTAATTCCGGATAGGAAAAGGGATTAAATCCCTATAAATTCAATCCCCACGGCCATGGCAGAGCCATCGTGCTCTTGCTGTACTGCTTCGACATCGTTAGCCATCATCTTCCTTGTCTTCTTTCACTGCTGCCGTTGCTGTATGTGGAAGAAGGCTGCTACCTTCATGTGGGTGGCTATATATTAGGTGCTGCTGCCGGCTATTGTTATTATCGTGAAGAAGAAGAGTTCTTCTTCCCCTTCTTCGTCATGCTACTGTAGTTGCAGAGGAAGCTGCAGCAGTTGCCGTCATCATCATCCTTCTTCTTCTTCTATTTGTCTGTCAGACATCAACGAAGGTAAGCAATCTCCCAAGCAAAAATCGCCACTAAATAGCATGTTAGATGACAGTGCATGTAGGTGTTCTCAAGAACAAAGCCTAATTGAATTAATTCTAGATCATATGCATGCATCTAGATCAGTAGAAACATTTTTTGTATCAGTTTTAATCGTTTCCTACATCAATGGAGAAATAGCGACCCAGATTTGGGCGCTATATTGATACAACGACTGATTACAAGTAGTTAATCTTTTAGTTATTTAATAAAATACACATGTTCAAAATTTAATAACTATGAAACCTGATGTCTAATCTAATGCATGAGTATACTGCTGGAATCCTGCTAATTTTCTCTACCTATCCATGTACTTGTTCCTGCAAAATTATTTTATTTGGAAAAGTGACACTATTCATGCCATTATACACTTATTGGATTACACGACCATGACCCTGCCATGAATTGAATGGTGTGCCCTAGCCTTGGGCGCTAATTCTTGAAATATGGCTATGCCATGGGCACCTTTCACTTTGAACATATATCTATCTGAAAATAGTAACATATTAATATACGGTTTGATCCTGAGTGTTAAATTAATATATAACAGAATTGAAATTCAGAATCTTTGTGCTTTAAAAATCAAACTGGATTTAAAGAAATGGTGGCACTAGGTCAGGCGCCATTTTCCTGCTTCATGATTTTTTTTGAATGTTTTCTGTAACCTATTACGGTAGGTTATCTATTGGCACTATATTCCAGTCCGCGAGCATAGTCCCACGTTTCTTGGTGTTTTATCGATTACCCCTCTATTTCTCGGTGATAGATGAACCCTCCACGGGATATTCTGTTCCTTCGGACTGGTGATTTTATCATAGAGACCTCCGTAAGTCTCCTCGTAGCCTTGGATTCCCTCAAGGCCGACTGAGCTGGTTGTACCACAAGAACCCTAGAACCCTGTTAGTCATGTCACTCTAAAGAGAACATGACACCCGGCCCTCATAGAACGTTGTTATGGCGATTCTGTGAGAGATCTCTCGCTATCTGACTCATAAGGTGCTAATTTGATTAGCGACTACATTGGTTATCACCGTTTTCTGTCATGAGCATGTTGAAGGGGTGACCTCATTGACGGGCGCTTAGTGTAAAAGAAACCGTATTATGGAGGAACCAATTCTTCAATGCTTTGTTCAGAGAATGAGTGACCACCACTGTGGGCGCGACTTCTTAAATACACGGTGCTCTAACGAGACACCAATCTCCCAGATTTCTTGAATTATCTCAATTTGTGTGTGCCATTGTACTAGACTTGTCGAGGTCTATCTTGAATCTCTGTTCAATGAAATCTACCCTATTGTTCGTACATGCTTGATCCTTGAAATTCTTGGCCATTAATATGGAATTAGTCTAGACAAAATGTCAGGGGCTATGGGTCCCAATAAAATGATATTTTAAATGCTACAGTTCCTGATCTGACCCTATTGGGCGAGGCAAAGTCCAAACGTTACAGGTATACTATGATCGAGTGCTGGCATTCACCACCTATAGTTGTCTATAACTTATTTCCATGAGGGGCAGTCATATCTTCGTGATCTTCCCTTAGCACATTGGCCAATCCTATATAGTGCTAGGTGTGCAAACGCTCTCGTGATAGTGATGATCGGGAGTAATTGCCATCATAGTACACAATCCTATGTAGTGCTAGAGGTGCAAAAGCTCACGTGATAGTGATGATCGGGAGCAATGGCCATCATAGTACACCCTTCCATAACTTATTGTACATCATGATAAGATCTTGAATTACCTTATTAGAGGGGCTATCATATTATCGTGACTTCCCCTTAGTGTCTTGGCAAACTCTATATAGTGCTGGTAGAAGTGATTGTGACGGGATCGTCGGTTCGAGATTCAAGATTCATGGTTGAACCTGACGGGATCGGCAAGCGGCTTCAACAAAATTATCAAATAAATATTTATGTTACTTGGGCCACATGTATGGGCCTAATATGTGTGTTTTCTTTTTATAGGAATTAAGCTATATCCATGAAAGAGTCTTTTTTTTAATAGTGTCTTTTAATCTTCCAATTAGAGGTATAATGAGTGTTAGGTATTAGTTGAAGTTTTAATGAGTTATCTTTTGGTCTCCTTGTGGAGTCTATAAAAAGAGTCCTGTAACCTTTATTTTAAGTAATGAAATAAAGTTAAAATTTTTGGAAAGATGGGAAGCCCCCACTCTCTCTCTTTTTCCCTCCTTTCCCTCCTACGTCTCTCTCTCCATCCTCCCTCTCACTCATTCTCTCATCTCCTCTCTTCTTCGATCTCTTTCTCCTCCACCCTCTCATTTCCTCTGAGACCACAAAACTCCCCACACTATAGCGCCCCTTCACCTCTCCTTGGGCCTCTCGATATCCCTCGTCTCTCTCCCTCTCCCTAAAACACCCACAGTCAAGGCCACCAACCGGCCTCTCCCTTCCTTCACCCCTCCGTTCTCCCTTCTCCTCTCTTCACCCTCTCCTCTCCTCAGCCCTCTCTCTCTCTGTCTCTCCAGCACCAGTCGTCCCTCTCTCCCTCTCCTAATCTCCGCTGCTAGCCTCCTTTACTCCCTCTCCCTCTCTCTTGCTCACTTTCCACCCATGTAGCCGCCCTCCGCCAGCTAACCACTCTCCTCTCCTCCCGTCGACCTCTCTCTCTTTGCCTCTACAGCACCGGCCATCCCTCCCCTGCTGGCGTCCTTCCTCCCTCTCCCTCTCCCTTCTTCATGCGGCCTCTCCTCTCCCTACACTTCCCCTCTCTCTGAACTTCTTCTCCTCTCCCCCTCCCTCTTCACCTCGACAGCTTCCCCACCTCTCTCTATTATCCCATTTTTTCTGCTCGCGTACCAGCGCCCCCCTTCTCGCCGTTGTCTTTCCCACCCCCCCTCTTGGCCTCCCCCAGGCGGTGCTCCCTTCCCCCTCCTGTGTCTCTCCCTCTATCTCTCCTCCTTTCACCCTCTCCTTTCCTTAGTCCTCTCTCTCTCTTGCCTTGTACCACGAGGAGCCTCACCTTCAGCCCTCCATCTCTCTGTTCTCACCTCCTCCCCATTCCTTTGCTTCTCCTCACAAGCCCACAGTCATGTAAACTAGCCCCCCCAAGTCTCATTCTCCCTCCCCCTCACCCTCTCCAATCCCGTGGCCGGTCCCCTGTTTGGAACAGGGGCACCGCAGGTGCCTTTTGCCCTCCACATTCTCTCTCCTTTGCCCCGCTCTGACTCCCCACCACCACATCCCCTCACTCTCTTTTCCCCCCCCTATACTCATCTCCCCTCCCCCCTTATATTCTCTGCACTCCCAGCTCCAGACACCCCACATCAACACCACTACTAGTACCCTCCACAGCATGCAACATTGCCGCTGCCACCGTCCACCTACACAGTCGCAGCAGCTATGCCCGGTCCTACTCCTCCCGCAGTGGCCTTGCATGCAACGGCCTCGCACCAGTGCTGCAGCCACCTACAGTAGGGAACGTGCCCAATGAGTAGTGGTTCATGTCGTACGGCACGCGGCAGTCGCCACCCTCTTCCACCCGACAATGCCACTGTGGCTCCCCTCCGCACAACAGGCCGCATGTAGAACGTCGGCACGCAGCGCATCCAGCAGCCCCTTCCCTACCAGACTGTTGCGAGTCCGCCACGTTCACCACCCTCGTCAGTAGCACCGCCATGCAGAGCCAAACCCCTTCACCGACAAACTAGCTGCCGCCGTTAGCTCTGCGAACCCCTCACAAGCGTTGGCAGCGCAGCACTTCCACGACAGAAACCCCTCTACCAGAATATCTCCTGCAAGCTCTCCTCGTGGCTGGGGTTCTCACATAGTCTCTACCTTTGATTCCCTCTCTTGCCCATCCTCTCTTTCTCCCTCCCTCTGTGCACATTCCATCGTTCCAGCGCTCGTGCTCTCTGTGTTGGATTTGAGTATGAGTCTCCCCGTTGCAGGAACTGACACGAATCTTCTCAAGGAAGTATTGTTCCAGTTGGCATCAGTAGATCTAATAGAGTTGTGCCATGAAGCAAAAGTGGAACATTGTCGGGCAACTAGAGACTTGAGTAGCTATGGACGCAATGTGGAACATGTTTTAAATTCTTGCGGACATGCATCATTATGTGCAGAGTGTAGCCAGAGATGTGATGTCTGCCCAGTTTGTAGAACTCCTCTGTCAAAGAGTGGCACTAGGCTTCATCTTCATCTTTTCAACAAGTGCATCGAGGCTGGCCTTATCTCAAGAAAATATGATGAGAGATTTGAGGATAAGATTCACAACAGGGAGCATTTAGAAGTTCAGCGCCTCTATTCACTCTTTGATGTTGCCTTCGAAAACAACCTTGTTTCTTTGATCTGCCATTATGTTACATATGTTTGTTTAGATGAAGGTGCTGTATCAAGCGACCCTGTTCTTGCATTCCTTTTGGATGAAGTTGTTGTGAAAAATTGGTGCAAATGGAAATACAGGAGTACTGTTTCCGATCTCCATCGGATATATGTTCTTGGCATTGAGGGAATGGAAATAAAGTTAGACATGCTTTTGAAGTTCTTTTCACAATTAAATGGCATCGCCAATGTTCTTGAGGTTTTGGGAATCATCATTTGTTGGAACTCTTACCGCAGAGCTTCATGATTTACATTTGCTTTCAGAGAATACATTGAAGACTAAACAGCACTTGGAGGTCATGATGTGCTGCATTAGGCACAAATTTCTGGAAATTGTTGGGACACGGTATCCTGATTCAATCTCATGGAACTTGCATGTCAGTGAAAAAAAATGAAAGGCAAAGAAAATCTCGGACTCGGATGGTCGTGTCACATAATATTGTTCTACTTCTATATTGTTTAAAGTTCATCATGAATGTTCTTGAAATATCTTATTGAAAGTACTTGTTATCTCGTCATGAAAATTCTTGACATATTCTTTCATCAATCTACTTGTTCGTATATCCCTGGAAAGTGTCCATCATCTTGTATATTCTTATAGTTCTTGAATTGATATCGTGCAGTTATAGTTCTCGATTATGATACTTTGCATGACCTTCATGAGCATGTTAAACTGTAATTGACTTGAAGCTAGCTTGCAGCTTGAGATATTAAGTCCTACTGAGCGTTCGCTCACCCTGCGTTTTTCAGGTGATGACCTTAGTGATGACGAGACCGAACATGATGGGCAAGGGCAAGAGTGAAGAGAACTCTGACATCTGGATGAACCGTCTAGTCTGGTTGTCTTGCGTCTTATGTCTCATTGTAATTTTCCTTTAATGAGTCTTTTCGTTTATTGGGTCCAAATTGTGTTTTGTGGAATGGCTATACTCTGATCGACTCGGCTGTTTAACTGCCACATTCTGAGCAAACGACATGTTCTGCTGCTATCGGTTCAGGGCGTGACACCCTGATCCGGTGGCATCCTCTAGCCGTGATACGGTGGCCCTCCGCTGGCCATGATCCGATGGCCCCCTGCGAGCCGTCATCCGGTGGCTCATATGCAACCTCCATCCGGTGGCCCCCTGAGGCCGCTGAATCGGTGGCACCGGCTATTGCCGCCTCTGCAACCCTAGCACGAGCAGAAGAGAAGAGCAAGAAGATGAGAAGAAGAATAAGAAAAGAAGAACAAGAGAAGAAGACGAAGAGAAGAAGGAGAAGAGGATAAGGCGAAGGGGGCTAGGTCTCCACGATCGCCGCCCCACTGTGCGAGTTGGAAGAAGAAAGGAGAATGTGGAAGAGAGAAGGGGAAGAAGGGAAGGAAGGGCGGCACGGAGGGGAGGGCAAGGCTTTGGCCTCTTACCCTGGGTGACAGCGGACTACGGCGAGTGGCGGTCGGCGAGCAGGAAGAAGAAGAAGGAGGAGGAGGCGCTGGGGGTTGTCGGTGAAAAGAGTGGGGAGGGGTTTTTGAAATTCAAAAGAGGTGCGAGGGGAAGACCCCCCCTCCCCTGTTTCTTATATAGGGGCCTGAGGCCCGTCGAGCAAAAAAAAGGGGGGGAAGTGAGAAAAAAGGGACACAAAAAATAGCAAAAAAGGGGGAAAGAAAAAAGAAGAAGAAAAACAAGAGGCACAAAAAAGAGAGAGAAAAAAGAGATATACAAGATAAGCACAATAATAGTGATAAATGAATATATATTTATATTTGTACATATATGTGAGCGCAGGTATGCTGAAGCCAAAGTGGGATCATCATCGTCTCCTTGGCCTTGGCAGTCCCTTACTTCAAAGCCCCGCGGTGCTCTATAAAGGCGAGTGCACCCACGTGCACAGCTTGCCTCATCCTTCGCCTGCACTGCCCATGGGTGGGGGGCATTTGTGGACGTGCGAAATTTCACGTCTGTAAGCTGCCCGGCCGTTCATCGAAAGAGTAAGTATGCGCAGCTCCAGAACGCGTGCTATTAAAGCTCGTCCGACCCAACTATTGGGAAAGAGGAGTTCGGAGACTCAATGTCCAGACTCCGAAGGATTTCACAGTCTGGCAACACCTTGCACTTGTCCGGGCACATTAAATGGCAAGAGGGGGGCTAAGATGCCCCTGAATTTGCACACTGCCGTGGGTTCGCCCATCAGGCCTTCGACAGCAAAGAATACACTGGGAGGCTTGAAACTCTCGAGTCTCTAAAGAAGATCAACAACTGTGAACGACAAAGTACGCCCGGTCAACCCCACTCAGATGGGAAAACCGAATCTTGGGTCACAAAAGGACACAATTTTGGACTCGGAGGCTTTGAAGAACAATCGTCCAAGTGATACGGTGGCTTTGCCACCCTATTAACCAGTGGCCATGCCACCCCATCGAACCGGTGGCTCCACCACCTTGCTGAACTGGTGGCGTTTCCCCCCTGGCGATCTGGTGGCACCACTGAACCCTCCATCCGGTGGCACTCCCAGTGCCTTGATCCGGTGGTGCCTTCTTGTCACGCCCCGAGCTTTTAATATAGCGGAAGGAATCTCGGGAATGTGGATAGTCGGCTGGTACGCCTCAAGCGAGCAATATAATCAGAGTGCAAGATAATCACATAGAAGTAATTGCACAAGTATTTCCTCAAACTCCAACTTTATTTCATAATAATAATAATGAAATACATAAGACCATTGCCTTTGACATCCTTACATCATATGACTCAAGAAATTAACAATTACAATATGACTCGACTAAACACTAGATAACTAAGGCTTCTCTCATGCCAATTGACCATCAATCACTCTCGGTTCCCCTACTTGCATAATCCGAATCCAAATCACTAGTGTTTCCTGAAAAGATGAGAAAAGTAGGTATGAGCACACATGCCTAGTAGGAATCTTCGTATCAACATGATGGCAAGGTTTAAGTAATTAACATTTTTGCTCTAGAGAAAAGATAAACGAAGATGGTAAAACGTGCGGTGTAAAACCAAAGTAACACAAGTAACATGATATGATCAAGAATGAGAATTGAGAACATGATCGAGCAAGTATATAGCAAGAATGTAAGTTTTGCCTTTCATGAATAAGAATGTACTTTTTCATAACCATAAAGACTATATACTAGAAAGTCATGTAACGAGAATGTACTAGCAAGCATGTAATTTCACAAGAATGTCTCGTGAGTATCCATGTATATTCACTAGTTTATAAAAAAAGTACTCTCAGCGTAATGCGACGCCAGTGTTCATCATATCCCATGGTTTATAGTATGTTTTCGACTATCTGCCGAGAGGACTAGAGTGGAGCCCTTGGACATTGTCCGTGCCCGCTCTTGCATCTTCAAGTTATGAATCAAGTTACTTCCACGAAAATATAAATATGGCCAATAACATAATGAGTTCAAACACTAGTTTTCATGACTAAGTAACCAAGGTATAGAATGTTCCAAAAATGATATAATACTCCAAAGAAGAATTAGAATAACATTATGCTACGGTGACATTCCGGCAGCATAACGGTACATTAATTAAGTTTCATATCTTAATACTAACTTGTTACATAAGTTTGGAATCCAGATAATCCTAAGATCATCGAAGAACAAAACTTAGACAACCCCTAGGTCAATCCTTGGGTTAAAAACAAGACAGAAATAAACGGTCATCTAGTGGGCCGATTCAAGAAGAAAACGGTCACAGCTAGGCCGCTTAATCGATAATAACGGTCCAGTGAAGGCCGCAATTAAACTGCATCAACTAGAATGAAAGGAAAGTCGACACTTGAAGAATTCTGGATAATAACGGTCGTCAGGGGGCCGTTTTATGAACAAAATAGTATGAGAAAGACCGCTAAGTAACAGAGACGGTCTCCTATAGGCCGCAATTAATCAAAGTATAGAAAATAAAACACCGATCATGTGAGTGCTTTCTAGACAATTTGGGTTTTAAGGGTACAACCAGCTTGGCATCCTAGTGGGAATCCCAAGCTCGCGGAGTCTTACGGAGGCCTTGAAACATGATCCCCTAGTCCGACAGAAGGAATATCCGGCAGAGAGATTCACAAGTCAAGAGAGTGTACTATAGTGCAAAGTGTAACTAATGGTCGCATACCGGAGTAAACGCCATGTACTTATGAAAATAACTCAAGAGGTGAGAGTGAAAGATTAAAAATTCAACGATAAACCAACGTATAAATTCCACATGAAATATGATTACAATATGGAATCATTTATTTACAAAAGTATATCATTTGCCTAAAACTACATGTTTTATATAAAAATAAAGTTGTAGCATGCTTACAGTGAAACATGGTATTTAACATAAAATTAGAACATTATAGATTTACAAAGATAGTGTAATTAACATAAGAAAATCTTATTAGGTTCGGATTGGCATAAAACGGTCGTGAACCAGCTGCCAGAATAGTAAAAATGGTCATGAGATAAACCGCATAAAAATGTAGAAACAATCCTTTAAATGACCGCTTGATTACCTTTGTGGTTCCTGTATGATCGTCTTCTGTCTTCAGACAGAAGCCTTTTAAACCATGAAACAAATGCTAACCTATGTCGTGTTATGCATGGAAATGATGTAAAACATATAGTAAAACATGCTAGAATAAAATTAGGCAAAGAATATGCATAAGTGAATGTAATTTAAGTAAGAATTATATCTTTTCATAAAAGGGCTAGGCTTATGCATGAAAATAAACTAACTTGCATAGTCCCAATAAAACAAAAAATTCTCCACTTATAATGCATGAAAATGATTGGAAGTAGAGGGCTTTTATTCCTAACATCAAGTTTAAGCCATTCATGAGATAACCTACCTCTGCACTAGGCTTTAAACTTCGAATTTCGGGCTGGAAGTCAACCCTAGTTTTCTGTTTATCTTGAACTGGATCAGCAACTTCGTGGCCTTATATCTCATGATTCCCTTCACCGAAGACCACAAAAATTGGAGGGTAAAAAGATGGTACTAAAAGGAACAATTAGTTTTAAAGAACCCCTATCTAATTACCTCGTTTAGGGCTTCTAATTTGTAGATCTTCCTGGGTCCATTGCATAGGTTCCTGGGTTGCTTGCTCTGAGCCAGCGACTTTGCAAGCTTCTATCTTACTGATGGCTTGATCTCCTAAGATGAAATTTTGAGGGCAGTTAGTCCTCACTATTATAAACAAAATACTCTAAAGAACCTACCTAAAATAATGTCTCCTGATTCCCTTCACCGAAGACCACAAAAGTAAGGGTCGCGCAGGTTAAACATAAGGTCTATTTATAGGGTTAGCTAGGGTTTTGAGAATTTGAACGAACCTAGAGTCCTAATTAGGGCTTGTAATCGATCCTAACACGTTCTAGACCCTTCCAACTAGTAGATAGCATTGATCCCAGAGGATTTGGATGCCAAAGTTCCCAGTTTTTTAAGCTTTCTTCGCTGTTCGGATCTGCCTGCTAATAGCGGTCACGTGAGGACCGTTTTAGTCATTATGCGGTCTCGCGATAGACCATTTTTATCCTCAAGCACCGAATTTTAAATTGATTCAAACTCTTTTGTTATTTATCCTCTATTTATCGGCCAAATAAACCTATTTATCTTCTAATTCCGTAAATACATCTGTTTTAAGGTTCTAGAACATGGGCCAGGGTCCAAAACTATAATTTGGGCCAAGTGGGCTTATTTAAATGGGCCTATTCCTCTTTAATTAGTATAGAGCCTTAATAATTAGATTTTAATTAACCATAATTTATTTAATAGCACATTTAGTCCATTTAAATGCTTCATAAATATATTTTAATCTCAAAAATTTCTTGAAAAATTCTTGGGCGTTACACCCTCCCCCACTTAAAAAGAATTTGGTCCCCAAATTCATTGCAATAAGATTTACTAAGGAGAGTGTACTTACATTCAAATATTTTTGAGAATCTTTTGCGCATGGCTTCTTCGATTTCCCATGTCGCTTCATGTGGACAAAATTTGTTCCATTAGACTCTGACCATGGGAATGGTCTTATTCCGAAGTTGACGTACTTCTTGTTCAACTATTCTGATTGGCTTTTGCTCATACGTCAAGTCCTTCTTAATCTCCAGGTTGTCATAAGTTATGACATGAAATGGATCAGAGACATACTTTTTGAGCATTGATACGTGAAATATATCATGAACTCCAGCTAATTGAGGAGGCAAAGCTATTCGATATGTGACTTCACCAACCCTTTCGAGAATTTCAATGGGGCCAATGAATCTTGGAGTGAGCTTGCCTTTGATACCGAACCTTCGAATACCTCATGCTGGAGAAATCTTAAGGAATACATGGTCTCCCACTTGAAATTCCAGGTCGCGTCTTCTGTTATCAGCATATCATTTCTGCCTATCTTGAGCCATCTGGAGTCTCTCCCG
This sequence comes from Amorphophallus konjac, assembly GCA_022559845.1. Lineage (NCBI taxonomy): Eukaryota > Viridiplantae > Streptophyta > Magnoliopsida > Alismatales > Araceae > Amorphophallus > Amorphophallus konjac. Next base: position 143,951,559 of record CM040122.1, read on the forward strand.
AATAAGCTTTATCTTCTCGGTAGTATCCCTGATGAGGTCGGGGCCGAGAAATTGCCTTTCTCCAACTTCATTCCAACATATAGGTGAACGAGAGCTTCTTCCATATAGTGTCTCGAACGATGCCATTTGTATACTAGCTTGGTAGCCATTCTTGTATGCGAATTCCACTAGAGGCAAGTGGTCATGCCAACTCCCTCCAAAATCAATAGCACATGCCCTGAGCATATCTTCCACCACTTGATTTGTCCTTTCAGTTTGACCATCAGTTTATGGATGGAACGCAGTGCTAAAGTTGTGTCAGGTCCCTAATGAATGTTGTAGACCCTTCTGGAACTATGATGTGAACCGAGGGTCTCGGTTAGATATAATGGTGATAGGGACACCATGTAGCTTGATAATTTCCCTCATGTACAGTGCTGCTAATACATCCACAGACCATCGACTTTTGATTGGCTGAAAATGTGCAGATTTAGTCAATCGGTCTATTATCACCCATATACCATCGTGTCCACCTCTTGTCTTAGGTAAACCCATGATGAAATCTATCCCTATACTTTCCCATTTCCACTTGGAAATATCCACGGGATGTAGTTTACCGGCGGGCTTTAAATGTTCTGCTTTTACTTGCTGATAAGTGAGATAGCGAGATACATAGTCTGCTACTTCTCTTTTTATGTTTGGTCACCAGAAGTTTCTTTTTAAGTCTTGCTACATCTTGGTAGCACCAGGGTGAATAGCATACCTTGATTTATGAGCTTCATCCATGATCAATTTCTTAGTGTCGACATGATTCGGCACACAGATTCGATCTTTAAAGAATACTCTTCCATTAGTTGAAATGGAGAATTCTGGCCGTTGATCAATATTAGCCTTGATTTCCATCAATGTGAGGTCATTTTTTTATACTTTGGCTAGATCTTTGATTAATATAGGTTGTGACCTTATATTAGCAATCAAACATTCTTCCTCTTCTTTATCAACATCGAGATTCAAACGAGTAAAATCCTCAATAAGATATGACGTACCTTTCTTGAGGCTTGCTAGAGTTGCAATTGGTTTCCTGCTAAGAGCGTTAGCTACAACATTTACCTTACCTTGATATTATTCGATAGTAAAGTCGAAGTCTTTGAGATACTCCAACCATCTGCGTTGTCTCATGTTTAAGTTTTTTTGGGTGAAGAGATATTTCAGACTTTTGTGATCTGAAAATATAGTGAATTTCTCTCCATAAAGGTAGTGTCGCCAAATTTTCAAGGCGAATATAATTGCAGCTAGTTCCAGATCATGCACATGGTAGTTTTCTTCATGACGCTTCAACTGCCTTGATGAATAGCAAATCACCTTTCCATTTTACATAAGAACGCATCCTAGGCCAATGCCAGATGCATCGGTATATACTTCAAAGCCGCCACCTTCAATAGGTAGTGTCAGAATAGGGGCTGTAGTAAGATGATCCTTAAGAGTTAGGAAACTTTCTTCGCAATCCTTTGACCATATAAAAGGGTTCTCCTTTCTTGTGAGTCTAGTCAAAGGGACGCGATTTTTGAGAAATCTTAATGAATCGCCTATAATAACCAGCCAGACCTAGAAACTTCTAACTTCTGACACGGTCGTCGGCCGGCTCCAATTCTTAACAGCTTCTACCTTAGAAGGATCGATAGCGATACCTTCCTTTGAAATAATATGGCCAAGGAAAGAGACCTCCTTTAGCCAAAACTCGCACTTGCTAAGCTTTGCGTAGAGTTGATGTTCTCTTAGTGTTTGCAAGGCTATTCTTAAGTGTTCTTCGTGCTCCTCCTTAGTCTTGGAGTATATAAGAATATCATCAATGAAGACGACCACAAATCGGTCGAGATAAGGCCTGAAGACATTATTCATTAGTTGCATAAATGCTGCCGGGGCATTGGCCAACCCGAACGGAATTACCACGAATTCATAGTGCCCATATCTACTCCGAAAAGTAGTATTGTATATGTCTTCATCTTTGATCTTGAGCTGATGATAACCCGACCTGAGGTCTATTTTGGAGAAATATTCTGCTCCCGAAATTTGATCAAAGAGCTCATCGATACGCGGCAACGGATATTTGTTCTTGATAGTAAGTTGATTTAGTCACCGGTAGTCGATACATAGCCTGAGAGATCCATCCTTCTTCTTGACAAATAAAACTGGCGCACCCCAAGGGGATGTGCTAGGTCGAATGAAGCCCTTGTCTAACAACTCCTGAAGTTGCTTCTTTAATTCTTTGAGTTCTGTAGGGGACATCCTGTAGGGAGCTATTGAAACAGGTGCTGCTCCGGGAACGAGTTCAATGGAGAAGTTTACTTCCCTTTCGGGTGATAAACCAGGTAAATCCGATGGAACACATCAGGAAACTCATTTACAATGAGAATATCCTCTAAGATGATATCTTTGGACTCGGTGATGATTATGGAGGCAAGAAAAACTTCACATCCTTGCAAAATGAGTTTCCAAGCATGGAGTGATGAAATGATGACATGATGCTTCTTATATTTGATACCAAGGAAGGAAAATCTTGGAAGACCTGGTTTTTAAAAAGAGATTATCTTATTATGGTAATTTATATAGGCGTCATGGTCTACAATTCAATCTGCACCTAAGATAGCATCGTAGCCCTCCATGTCAAGGCATACGAGATTTGAGAGAAGATTATGACCTTCTACAACTACCTCACTATCGGGGTAGTAAGTTGTAAGTTTAGTTCCAGGACCTATGGGTGTAGTGATAGCTAGGTCCGAAGGTAGAGGAACTAATGAAACTGGCAAGATTTTTGTAAAAGCAGTTGATATAAAGAAATGAGAAGCACCAGTATCAAATAACACGAATGCAGGATGGGAATAGATTTGAATAGTACTTTCTATTAGCCCATCATTCTTGGGCGCTTCTTCACCATCCATAACAGCGTTAAGACGCGTCGGTCGCTTGCGTCCACCACTGGAAGATTGGTCCTTCATAAGGGGGCAATCCGTCATGCGGTGCTCCTAGCTGCCACATCGCAAACACGCCCCTAGGCATTTCCAGTATTCCTCGGCTGCATGGCCAAATTTCTCGCAGAACGTGCAAGCTGCCATGACTTGCTTATCTTCTTCCTTCATCTTTTTGTTCTTGTGGTAATTGCTACCATTCCCCTTCCGAGATCTCTTCTTACTATCATGGGATTTGTAAGGCTCCGTGATGCTAAACCTTTCCTTCTTCCCATGCTGATCTGTCTTTCGGCTAGACTCCTCTCCCTTGCTTTTGAGTTTCTCTGCCTTCTCCAAGGTCCTTTCACATAAATAAGCTCGTTGGACCATCTCTGCATAGGTCCAAATATTTTGCGAGCCAAGTTGTTGAATGAAGACGGGCCTTAAACTATCCATAAAACGATTGGCCTTTAAAAGATCTGTGCTTACTAGATGCTGAGCATAAGGTGCTAGGCGAGAGAATTATAATTCATATTCCGCCACTGTCATCATGCCTTGATGCAATGAAGCGAACTCCGTCACCTTCCTCTCCTTGACATGCTCAGAGAAGTATTTTGCTCGGAAGAGGGTGAGAAATCCCTCCTAGGTGTGTGGTGCGTCTGCAGGCGATGCTGGAATAGACTTCCACCATGTACGCGCATCCTTGTTAAGTTGAAATGTGGCAAGACGAACCTTTTCTTGGTCGGTACATTACATGACTTCTAATATACGGTTCATTTCATCGATCCAATTTTCAGCTTCATCTGGATTGGAAGAGCCAGTAAATCGAGGAGGATTTAAACTCCAGAAGTTACGGTGCAGATCACCAGCCCCTGCCCTTGCGCCTGCTTGGGCCATAGTTTGCAAAGCCTGGGTGAGACCTACAACGGTTTGATGCATTCCGTTTCAATCCACACGGTGAGCCATTGTAAGAATGAGGTACTTGAGAAGAGTAGTAGATTTGTTAATTCTAGTGGAATTGGTGGGGTTTATCTTGGAGATAATTTCTAATTACTATCTCATCCCAGGTTCTACCCAATTTCTCTCATAGGTGGGAAATTGTTTCCTCAGTTCATGGGTGTGGGTCCTAATGCCTTTGACTTAGCCTATGACATGACTTTTTCCTAGGAATTGAATAAGTCCTTAGACCTAGGCTCTGATACCACTTTAGCTGTCACGTCAAGAGCTTTTAATACAACGAAAGGAATCTCGGGAACATGGACAGTCGGCTAGTACGCCTCAAGCGAGCAATATAATCAGTGCGCAAGATAATCACATAGAAGTAATTGCACAAGTATTTCTCGAAACTCCAACTTCATTTCATAATAATAATAATGAAATACATAAGACCATTGCCTTTGACATCCTTACATCATATGACTCAAGAAATTAACAATTACAATATGACTCGACTAAACACTAGATAACTAAGGCTTCTCTCATGCCAATTGACCATCAATCACTCTCGGTCCCGCTATTTGCATAATCTGAATCCGAATCACTAGTGTTTCCTGAAAAGATGAGAAAAGTAGGTATGAACACACATGCCTAGTAGGTATCTTCGTATCAACATGATGACAAAGTTTAAGTAATTAACATTTTTGCTCTATAGAAAAGATAAACGAAGATGGTAAAACCTGCGGTGTAAAACCAAAGTAACACAAGTAACATGATATGATCAAGAATGAGAATTGAGAACATGATTGAGCAAGTATATAGCAAGAATGTAAGTTTGGCCTTTCATGAATAAGAATGTACTTTTCCATAACCATAAAGGCTATGTAGTAGAAAGTCATGTAACGAGAATGTACTAGCAAGCATGTAATTTCACAAGAATGCCTCGTGAGTATTCGTGGATATTCACCAGTTTATAAAAAAAGTACTCCCTGCGCAATGCGACGCCAGTGTTCATCATACCCCATGGTTTATAGTATGTTTTCAGCTATTTGTCAAGGGGACTAGAGTGGAGCCCTTGGACACTGTCCGTGCCCGCTCTTGCATCTTCAAGTTATAAATCAAACTACTTCCACGAAAATATAAATATGGCCAATAACGTAATGAGTTCAAATACTAGTTTTCATGACCAAGTAACCAAGGTATAGAATGTTCGAAAAATGATATAGTATTCCAAAGAAGAATTAGAAGAACATTATGCTACGGTGGCATTCCGGCAGCATAACGGTACATTATTTAAGTTTCATATTATAACACTAACTTGTTACATAAGTTTGGAATCCAGATAATCCTAAGATCATTCAAGAACAAAACTTAGACAACCCCTAAGTCAAACCTCGGGTTAAAAATAAGACAGAAATAAACAGTCATCTAGTGGGCCATTTCAAGAAGAAAACGGTCACATCAAGGCTGCTTAATCGATAATAACGGTCCAGTGAAGGCCGCATTTAAACTGTGTCAACCAGAATGAAAAGAAAGTTGACACCTGAAGAATTATGGATAATAACGGTCGCCAGGGGGCCATTTTATGAACAAAACAGTCTGAGAAAGACCGCTAAGTAATAGAGACAGTCTCCTATAGGCCGTAATTAACCAGAGTATAGAAAATAAAACACCGATCATGTGAGTGCTTTCTAGACAATTTGGGTTTTAAGGGTACAACCAACTCGGCGTCCTAGAGGGAATCCCAGGCTCGCGGAGTCTTACAGAGGCCTTGAAACATGACCCCCTAGTCCGAAAGAAGGAATATCTGGCAGAGAGGTTCACAAGTCCAAGAGAGTGTACTACAAAGTGTAACTAATGGTCGCATATCGGAGTAAACGCCATGTACTTATGAAAATAACTCAAGAGGTGAGAGTGAACGATTAAAAGTTCAACGATAAACCAACGTATAAATTCCACATGAAATATGATTACAATATGGAATCATTTATTTACAAAAGTATATCTTTTGCCTAAAACTACATGTTTTATATAAAAATAAAGTTGTAACATGCTTACAATGAAACATGGTATATAACTGAAAATTAGAACATGGTAGATTTACAAAGATAGTGTAATTAACATAAGAAAATCTTATTAGGTTCGAATTGGCATAAAGCGGTCGTGAACCGGTTGCCAGAACAGTAAAAACGGTCATGCGATAAACCGCATAAAAATGTAGAAACGGTCCTTTAAATGACCACTTGATTACCTTTGCGGTTCCTGTATGACCGTCTTCTATCTTCAGACAGAAGCCCTTTAAACCATGAAACAATTGCTAACCTATGTCATGTTATGCATGGAAACGATGTAAAGCATATAGTAAAACATGCTAGAATAAAATTAGGCCAAGAATATGCATCGGAGAATGTAATTTAAGTAAGAATTATATCTTTTCATAAAAGGGCTAGGCTTATGCATGAAAATAAAGTAACTTGCGTAGTCCCAATAAAACATAAACTTCTCTACTTACATTGCATGAAAACGACTGGAAGTAGACGACTTTTATTCCTAACCTCAAGTTTAAGCCGTTCATGAGATAACCTACCTCTGGATTGGGCTTTAAACTTCGAATTGAGGGCTGGAAGTCGACCCTAGTTTTCTGTTTATCCTGAACTGGATCAGCAACTTCGTGGCCTTCTATCTCCTGATTCCCTTCACCTAAGATCACGAAAATTGGAGGGTAAGAAGATGGTACTAAAAGGAGCAATTAGTTCTAAAGAACCCCTATCTAATTACCTCGTTTAGGGCTTCTAATTTGTAGATCTTTCTGGGTTCGTTGCATAGGTTCTTGGGTTGCTTACTCCGAGCCAGCGACTTTGCAAGCTTCTATCTTCCTGATGGCTTGATCTCCTAAGATGAAATTTTGAGGGCAATTAGTCCTCACTATTATGAACAAAATACTCTAAAGAACCTACCTAAAATAATGTCTCCTTATCTTAGTTCCACGCGAGCCAAAAGTAAGGGTCGCGCAGGTTAAACTTAAGATCTATTTATAGGGTTAGCTAGGGTTTTGAGGATTTGAACGAACCTAGAGTCCTAATTAGGGCTTGTAATCGATACTAACATGTTCTAGACCCTTCCAGCTAGTAGATAGCATCGATCCCAGAGGATTTGGATGCCAAAGTTCCCAGCTTTTCAATCTTTCTTCGCTGTTCGGATCTGCCTGCTAATAGCGGTCACATGAGGACCATTTTAGTCATCATGCGGTCTCGCGATAGACCATTTTTATCCTCAACCGCCGAATTTTAAATTGATTCAAACCCTTTTGTTATTTGTCCTCTATTTTCCCCAAATAAATCTATTTATCTCCTAATTCCGTAAATACATCTATTTTAAGGTTCTAGAACATGGGCCAGGGTCTAAAACTATAATTTTGGCCAAGTGGGCTTATTTAAATGGGCCTATTCATCTTTAATTAGTATATGAACTTAATAATTAGATTTTAATTAACCATAATTCATTTAATAGCCCATTTAGTCAATTTACATGCTTAATAAATATATTTTAATCCTAAAAAATTCCTAAAAAATTCTCGGGTGTTACACCTCTCCCACGACAAGCCCCTGATCCATTGGCGTTCCCCCCCGGCGAATCGGCGGCATCATCCTTCTTCCTGATCCGGTGGTATTTCTCCCTTGGTGATCCGGTGGTGCCCCCCCACTGGTCATCTGATGGCCCATGCCACCCCGCTGAACCGGTGGCGCTCGAGCTCCATCGAACCGGTGGCATTTCCTTAAAGCCAGTGGCTTCTTGATCCGGCGGCCTGCCCGAGGGTGCTCATCCAGTGGCGCTGTGGGCCTCGTGATCCGTTGGCCCGTTCTCTCTTCTTGATCCGATGGCATCTGCCCAGCGGCCTTACTGAACTGGTGGCCCGCTTCAGCAGCCCATCTGGTGGCCTTCAAACATCTGTCATCCGGTGACTAGGGCATAGTTAGATAAAAATGGCTGCCCGTGCTTTTCCTAGTACTGGCGGTCATTACCTCTGCACAATAGTCTTCGCTTTGGCGCGTAATGGGAGCGGATCGAGTTATCATGATTCAGGAAACCTTCTACGGTGTCCTCGCCCAGCTACCGACTCCCTGTATACCCCAAATCGGGGAACTGGGCAGCAGATATGGCAGAGAGAGGAGACGGGAGAGAAGATTGGAGGTCTTCACATTGACCCCTCCCTGGGCACCGACATGGTCGTTGTGAAGGGGGCTCTAGTATAAAAAGGAGCCAGCGAGGGAGAGCAGAAGAAGAATGAGGGAGCTTACAGAAGAGAACGGAAGCCATAGCAAGAAGAGAGACCTACTGCTTCTGTGAAGGGAAGAATAAAGCCAGGAGAAAAGTGAGTGTAAGTGAGAGGGAGAGGGAGGAGAACGCTTCTTTTGTGTGTATCGCATATGAGGGAAGGAGGAGACGGGGAAGAGCGAGCCATTGCTCTTCCCCTCCTCCGCTCTCTCCGTTACGCACAGCGTTTTGTCCCCTTTTCTTTCTTTCTTCATATGTGTACTCTAGTTATTCCCCATCGGCCTCATGGCATGAACGCTTGTAACCCATTCTGTGTTTGGAGTGAACAAAAGATATACTTTTTTCTACTCATGTGTCTTCTCTATGTTCCTTTATGTCTTACTATTCTCCTGCACTGCATGGGCATTATTGAGGACTGGCATGGGGCTTGCTCAATATGATGAGCCAGGCTCGAATCCAGTATGCTAAAGACCATCCTCTCAAAGATTTGGCCTCCGCCTAGCCCTTCTCACTCCCCCGGGTCCTTTGTACCCCCTGGTGGGTAGCTCGCTCCTTTTGTTTATCCTATCATATTCTTTCACCAGAGCAAGCTCCTGTAGCGTCAAGGTTTAGGGCCCATACAACGCAATGGATGGTACTCTTAAACCAGCCCCCTAGGGCAGACTCCCTCTCCTTAAGTCATCCTTCTCTCCTGTCCACGTCTTACTGTTATCCTTCTTGCTCTGTTGAGGTCCAGACATGCCTTGCTTCAGAGCTCCCCTTTACTCTGTGAAGGGAATCCCATGAGTCTATGTTGAACCCCCACAGAGTTCTTCAACCGGTAGCTAACTCTCGGTCGTCATCCGGTCGCCTTTGGCCCCTCATCCGGTGGCTTAGCCCACCCGTTATCCGGTGGCCCTTTGGCCCCTTTGATCCGTTGGCTCAGCCCACTCTGTTATCCGGTGGCCCTTTGGCCCTTTTGATACAGTGACTCAGTCCATCCCTTTGATCCGGTGGCTCCGTCCACCCTAGATCCGGTGGCCCGCTTGTCGCCCTGATCCGGTGGCCCCCTAATAGTTCATCCGGTGGCTACCCCGGGTCCCCTCTCATCCGGTGGCATCGCCCCCCCTGATCCGATGGCTCTACCACCTTCGATCTGGTGGCTCCGCCACTGTGGGGATGGATTTTTCCACTCTTTATTTTTATTTATTGATTATTTATTTATATGAATTTATTTATTTATTTGTTATTATTTTTTTATTAGGCGTGCCAGTCACCGGATTGACAATTTATTACGCGCTCGATCTTACTTGGTCAGTCGATTGTGATGTTCGTGTCGAGACCCGGAGTTCGTCATACCATAAAGGTTATGACGTTAATTACGTCCTCTAAGAAAGTGGACAACCCTTGATTAATTGCCAAGAGAGGATGCCCCAGGGGCAAGACAAGATAAGACTACGATGCTGACTTCATTCGCAGGATGTCAAATGCGTGTGGATAATCATGCAATGCAAGATATGATAATAATGTGCGGAATAAATCCAGTAGCATATCCCCTTGTCTTGGTCTATGCCAAGTGGGAATACAGGTCATCCATCCACGGAGTGCTGAGATGGAAGCCAAAGGAAAGATGGGCGTAACCCGAGATCTACGAGGATCTAAATGTGACGGGACAACGTCCACTATCGTGGTATCAGTTAATATCCCCTTAAGAAACCATTGGAGGACATGCAGTGGCAGGACTCCAAGGGTTAGCAGGGTTAGTAGAAAACATCGCAGTCAAACGGTATAATGCGGGGAGGGGGGGTAAAACCCCATTGATTTAGCTCCCTTAGACTTGGATAGAGAACCATGATTCCCCATGATATGATGAAGGTTGGCAGGGAGGCTGATAAAGTTAGGACATTGGGTTTAGACTGAGTTTAAGACTCGTTAAGGTTGCTGGGAAGTCGGGTGTTTAGATGGTAGTTGGTGTTGAGATGAACCGGCGCGAATAGGGATCGACGCGAAGGCAAACTGTCGCGATGGGGTCCTGGTGCGACGATGAACACAGGCGGGGCATCGGCACGGTGCTCAGTTGGCGCGGTTAGTGTGTCGGTGCGCCAATCACTCGGCGCAGAACTGGCGCCGAGAGGGGGCTGCGCCGGGAGGCTGTATGGCACCGACGAGAGTAGCTTCTTTTGGTGTTCTAAGAGTTTTGTGAGGTTATGGGGCTGATGGGTTCTATTGAGGAGATTTCTCATGTTCAATGGGATCTCATGGGCTTATCAACGGTGATACTTAGGTAGGGTAGAAAGTGAGGGTGAACTCATCCACAGAAGGTCTAGGGAGACCATGTGATCTTGATGAGTATATCCCCTTCTCACAGTGAACAAAAATCCATAAGATAGTCTCTCTCAGGGCCTTTGCCACGCCCAATGGGGATAGATTCCCCGATTTAATGAAAACGTCACACGATTCGATAAAGTAAAGATCGTGAATGAATTTCGGCAGCATCTCCCCTTATTTTGGGCTGTGCCAAAAGGAGAGTATAGGTCATCCATCCACGGAGTGCCGGGATGGAAGCCAAACGAGGAATGGGCGTAGCCCGAGATCTAAAAGGATCACAATCCGATGGGACAATGTCCACTCATCGTAGCATTTATTAATATCCCCTTGGAGAGGCCATAGGAGAGCATGCAGTGGCAGAACTCCTTAAGCCAACGGGGTTACAGAATGTAGGGGGGTTGAGCCCCATTGATTTAGCTCCCACGAGGGCTGAATGAAGGTTATTGCTCCTCCTCAGGATGATAGGGTCTTGTAGCAAAGGATCATAGAGCTCAGAATTGTTGAGGGCATCGACACGAGGCTATCGGCGTGGATGGAGGTCAGTGCGACAATGAAGACGGGTCTCGGCGTGATGGGAACAGCTCAAACGGCTCAGGCAGCACTCGACGCGGGACTCACGCGGAGGGAGGGCCGCGCCGGGAGGCTTTGTGGATTTCTGAAGTAAGGGTTTCAGGGAGGCTTGAAGAGATTTCTGAGCTGAGGATTTCAGAGGTTTCTTTGAGGGCTCTAAGGGGTTCTATTCAATGATTTTTGGAGTATTTTACTCAAAGTTTCAGGAGCTTCGTACAGGGTTTGAAAGGGTTTTATTCAGGGTTTAGGACGACCACTGAGGATGGTTCTGGAAGAGATCATCGGAGGAGAGGATGGCTTTCCCTCTGGAGCCTCACTGGGAGCCAGATTACAGATGGAGCCTTATGAGTTCTGATTGAGTGTATGCCTCGTCATTTCACAAATGAGAAGCCATGAGATGAACTGTCTCAGGCTCCCAGTGTGGTTGTGAGGTTGGAAAGAGATGCGGTAGAAATGCACTTAGCAGATCTGAAAGATGGATATATGACAAGATCTAATTCGTTCGCAGTAGCTATCGAATACGGTGAATCTCAGAGTCAGAGGTAGAGAAAGAAAGAAAGGGCAAACTTAAGCATCTTTTTATTGGCTATTTCATCCAAATAGAGCACATACATTTAGCTTGAAAGAGAATCAGACTGAGGAAATTTAAACACAGATGATATCCCTTGACGACAGGGTTACATTGGCATTAGATGCGATTAGAATAACGATGCTCGGAAGCAGACCGAAAAAAAGGAAAATATATCCAAATAAAAGATGGGGGAAGGGGAGAATGTAGCCCCTCAGGGCCTTTTAGAACCGATCCCACCTTGAATCTTCTTCTCCGAACTTCTGCAACTCTTTCTCTCTTCGGATCCCTTAGCGGGCTCTCGGGCTCTCTTTCTTTCAGTGGCTCCTTCGGCTTCTCTCTTCTCTGTGTGCTCTCTTCTTTTTTTTATTTGCTTGTTGAAGGTAGAAGCTTTTATAGAGGGATGCCCCCTGCATCCGGCACGAGCTCCTCGGTGCGCCCAACGTGGAGCATCTCGGTGCGCTCATCATGTGTTGGGCTTGGGCCATTTGCTCAGCATTCAGCGCCGGATGGGGGCTCACCTAATGGGCTTCTCTTCATTGGTCTCGTGGACTTATTTGTACATACATTTATTCTTCTTGAGGCTTGTTTAACACCTTGCATTCATGAACATGTGTGAGGTAGTGTGAATCCCATTTCATGAGAATCAGAATTGTCTGAGGATCCTCTTCAGCGGGCAGATGATTGTCTGGAGTTTGTCATAGTTTTATATTAGCCTGACTATCTGAATGATAGCTGTGCTGGGCAGCGGCCTAGCTCGAGATGGCTTCAGCCAATCAAAGTGTCAGGGGTAGTGGATCTCTTCTATTTTGATTCTCAGAACTTCTAGGGATGGCACAGAAGCCGCACCCTTGATTGATCTTTAGAGCCCTGAGCATGCTTTGGCTTCTTTTGTATATTTTAGGTGTCAACAAATGCCCCCCACCCGTAGGTGGCGTGAGCGAAGGATGAGTGACACGGGACCTGCAGGTGTACATTGCATCATGCTTTGTACTTCTCTTCAGGCATGGTCCTGTTTATAGTGCATTAACATAGCTTGGAATCTTCATTCTGGTTGTATAGTCCCAGTACTTTGCAAGCATATATGGACATACACCATCCTTTTAGATTTAATTTCCTAGTTGCAGCATCCCAGGGTGAACAAGCCGGCGTGGTTGACGGTCTCGGCACGTCCATCTCGGTGCGGCATACAACCGGCGCGAAGCTTATGTCGGCGTAGCTCTGGTCTCGGCGTGCCTTTTCATTTGGTGCCCTCGACGGGCACGGCCTCGGCGCGCCATTTGTCACGTTACGCTCTCGGCGCGGGGCTCATCTCGGCTCGCCTTAGGGTTTTACCCTATTTAGCATCGAGAGGGAGGAGGGAAGCTCATTTTCATCTGAGTTCTCTCTCTCTTCATCTTCCACGGCGGTGGCGATCGGCGTGAGCTTTTCGGGAGAGTTTTCTCCTTCTTCCTCATCTTCTCTTCACCGTATGGTTCCTCCTTTGCTTCTCATACGGGACTACGTCCCTCTTTTCTAAGGAGTCATCCCCTCTTGGTGGATGTTCATCCTATTTGACTTCTGGGCATACCCCGGACATGGGGAGGTGCTGTCAAAATTTTCTTAGGATTCCCCCCTCTGCTTCTGTCTTCATATTGTCTTATTTTCTTTGATTTTTATCTGCAGTTGCTGAAATGGCCACCACCTCTAGCCGCGCTGCTTCCGGAACTGCTGATGTTGGTGCCTCTTCTGAGGGTAGGGTATTTGGCCCCATTGTGACTTGGAGGAACATCGGACAGCTGGACCGAGGTCTTGAGAGGATCACCATAGTTGACGAATCTTCTGACTCAGAAACGGACACAGTGTCTGCATCTCGCATCCTGACCACTAAGGACGGGTTGGACTTCTATCGTGATGGCGGCTATCGTCCGGACTTTCCGAAGGATCGTCATCTCGCACCATTCATCTGCACCTTCAATGTAGCGGGGAAGATAGATGTTATGCTGGCTCGGATGGTGGAACGGGCCATGTTGGTGGATAGGGACAGCTTGAAAGGCTCCGTATATCGTGGAGACACCATCTATCTCCCGGGGGAGCGGCGTAAGTGGAACGCCGTCTTGGGAGTAACCGAGCTGGAGGCGGAGCAGAAGATGCTGACGCAGGCCCCTTAATTCACACCAGCCAGGTGGGACACTGCTGTAGGTCGGGTCAACAGAGAGAAGCCCAGCTATGGTTTGTTCTTGGCGCCCATCAAGTGGGGCTACAGAGATGAGCCATTTGTTCTGAACTGCCTGGCTGTTCAATTTAAGTTCCAGTTGGCTGCAGGATGGTTTGCAGACACCAAAGTGACCGATGCCCATCTTTTTCGTGTGGGAGCGTTAGAGTTTACAGAGTATGTTTGAAGGAATATGCTCCTTTACTGGTCAGGGCCGGGGTGTATCACAGTGTATATGCATCCCGTTTCAGGTACCCTATTTCCAAAGGATTGTGCTGCGGCATGTTTGAAGTGTTCTGCCCACAGTTTAATACTTTCTACACAGCAGAGGGTGAAACTTCTTTGGACCTCTGGAGTTTGTCACAGCTGTCAGGACTGCCGATTGACGGAGAACCTTATGAAGAGGTCTGCCTTCAAGACTTCATCAAAGATGAAACCGATGGTGAGGGTCAGTATTACTTTGGCTTTCATATCGGTATTTGATGAAAGCATACCGCTCCCTCTGCTTGGCACATAACAGGGGATCATCCAGGGGATATCACACCCGGGAGAAGAGTAGCAAGCTGAGAGTCCGAGTAGGACATTGGATTCAATATTTCTTTGGCGGCCCTCTGAAGTATAATGAGTTCCCTCATGTGGCTCCTGTTGCGGGTAAGCCTAGTAAGCCTCCCAAATTTAAGTCAGAGGTGCCTGCTTCACTTCGACGAGCCAGCCGTGGAGGACCGAATCCGACTGGGGCGGACCCCCTTACTCATTATGCTGCTTACCTTACCTTTTGGTTGTGCACTTTTGCTCTCCTGCAGGGAGATGAGACAGTAATTAGGCCGAAGGCAATTACCCGGCATGTCAGATGGCTTGGGGCATGCGGCTCGCTCTATGTCCGGCCGCACTTTGCCTGGTTTACAAATCTCTAGGAGACATTCATAGGCATCAGATCCCTCGCTCTTTCAGAACAGTGGGGCCATTTCATTTCTTCAATGCCTGGGTATGCAATTTGTTCCCAGAACTGGCTCCCAGGACCTTGCAAACAACTACATTGTACCCCAAGATGCTGGAATTTGCAAGTGCCGAACCCGGCTCAGTGTCTCAGCAGCTTTTCTCTATCAGAGGCCGGCTAACAAGGGTCCCGATGGACTCGGCGGGGACCATTCATTTCTGGAATTTAGCAGCACATTCTGCCCCATTGGTGAACCGCCAGCGTGAGTGCAAGCTCGAGGCAGTGGAGACTTTTACACATTTCATTTCGGGTAACACAGTGACCCGGCCAATCCTGGAGCCTGAGCTCATTGATTGGGCTCTATCAATTCGCCCCAGTGTTTTAGTGTTCAGAAAGGGGGGCGTGGTTCATCTAGAACCCTATTACCCGTTTAGATTTGGCCGAAACTTCGGCTATGATCAGCACATCCCACCCTCAGCTGCTCAGTTTCCCTTGGACAGCAGGTCAAAGCATAGCTCGGCCGTTGCAAGCGAGGGTCGCACCTGGTGGGATTACTTCCACCATCGGGATGCCAATGTTTTCAGAATTCCGGTGCCGAACCGTGTACCCCGGGTCACTCCAGAATATGTGAAATGGTGGAATGCTCGAACTGGCTTTTACCGCAATGCCAGGATGACATGCTGGGACGTGGCCGAGCGCACCTTTCTAAGCCAGCAGCCTGGGCCAGTTTTTGATATTGATGAAGCCCATTTGAAGAGGCTATTCTCCTAACATCCGAGGGAGGTAGATGCATATATAGTACACAGGAAGGCCGCGAAAGAGGATGCGACTACACAGCTGGTGCATGTGCTTGCTGACATAGACGAAGATACTTTCATGAAGAATTTAGAACATCTGTGCCAGATTGGTGATTCCCGCTTGGAGCTTCAGCAGTATCCCTTTCCCATTGAGGAGCCACTTTCTAAAGCAGTTTCATGGAAATGTGAGGTTGACCGCTTTTGCCCGTACCGGGCATTTGTTAACAGAGAAGATAGAACCCCGACATACTATCAACATACGTCTTGGCTGTTCGTCTTGGGGAATGTCCATGGGATGACCCTTGACAATCCTATAACAAGGGTCCTGGACAAACCTTTGTTTGTGTCTTTTCATTATGTCGATGGCTGGGGTCTTGACCACCTTGGCTTGTATCAATGTATCGCTTCCCACGGTCATGCAGACTTAGCTGACCTAGCCGAGAAGTGTAAGAAAATTGGCGACATCTGCTGGCTTGTTTGGGAGGCTGCATCCTGAAGCAAAGAGGTGGCTTATCAGTACTGGCCCCTCTCATCTTTTTATAATGGCCCGGTAGGTAAATGTTTCTTTAGTTGGCATATCGCCTAGCTTGTTGCTCAATTCTTTTCATAACGGCATGCGCCTCATTTGACAGATCGATCAGACATAAAGCAGCAGGGACTTTATAGGAAGATCATCTCCCAAGCACAGAAGCTGGAATATTTCGACACTCCTACACCAGCACCAACCACTACTCCATTTCCCCCTGGCAGAAAGAGAGCGGCTTCTTCGCTGAAGTTCACCTTGGGACGGGCAAGGAAAGCTCGGAGAAATTTGTCGAAGCAATCACCGGCTGATGTCACTGAGGCTCCTTTGCCTGACGTGCCATCATTTGAACAGTTCGCCGCTCAACAGGAGGCCACTCAACAAGTAGCTGAACGTGACATCATTCTTTTTTGCAGCCTGTAGGAAAGTTCTTTTCGTGGCCTCTTCATTTTTTGATGTCTTCTTTATTGGATATTAGCATAAGGAGCAGCTGCTGCTATTAAGAGCACTGAGAAGGTCACCGTGGGGGCGGAGGATATGGGACCTTCTGCCGTGGCCACGGTATAGACAACTGGGACAGATGAAGCCATAGGGGAGAGTCTCCCCACTATTGAGGAGGATGTCAGACTCCCTTCTCCCACGCCTGCCAGTGAGGTCGAGGGTGAGCCAAGTGACTGCCATCTTTCTGACTCTTATTTCTTAGTGATCTTCTTGCCCTGCCTTATGCATGTGTTTGCACTGTAGCGGCAAGAGTAGTTAGTACTGCGGTTGAGACGCCTACTGTGGACGCCCCTTCGCAGCAAGAAGGACACAAAACTATGTTAAAGAAGGGTGCCATCCCATTGCGGTGTGTAATCACCCGCTTAGAAGCTCGTAAGGCAACAGAGGAGGTGAGCCAACCCGAGCCTAGCATAGATATTTCTTCCAGCAGCTCTACCACCCCTTCTGACGAAGAAGTTGACTATGGTTCCTCAGAAGGTGACGAACAAGCACCTGCGGCAGCCAGCGAAGGGGCAGTGGCACCCTCTGCGCTGTTGAGTGGTCCTTTAATATTTAGTCCCCCGAGGTTGCTGGTACCATCATCTGAGGGAATATTGCCGGAAGACTTTACCGGAATAGACATGGAGGTGGAGATAACCCCTCCTTTTGTTGCTTCATCTGTAGAGTTAGAGTCTTCTATACAGGCACTCGAAGAGATGGGTGCTGTGGCCATAGTAAGTTCTGCCCACCCTTTTCGCCGAGCTACATAGCCTTTCATTCTTCTTTGCCATCTTGGTGCTTACTAAAACCTTGTTCCAGGAGTCCGACACAGCGGATCATCCTTTGGTATCATCTTCTGACGCCATCATTGTTTCATCGGAGGCTTTAGCTAGACATGCTGCCGCTTGTCACCGTGTCTTCTTCAGAGGCAGTTACTATACTTCTTCCTGTGCCAGTAAGGATACACACAGCTGTCGAAGTATTGTCAATAGAGCTGGGTTCACTAGGAGAAAGTTCTGCTCTAGTGCCCGCAACAGAGCTGAGGGCTGAAGCCGATCCGTCCAGAGGTTCTGCCTTCGTCCCAGCGGCCATAATGACTATTGCGCCTGACCCTGCGACTCCATCTGTGCCAGCAGTAGGGTCGGAGCCTTTGCCTCCTCCAGTACTCGTAGAAGAGAGCTCTTCAAAGAGCCCAACGGAGCATGAGCAAGCTGCGGTGGTGCACGCTTATTCAGCTTTGGTGGCTGTCCCCTCTTCTTCTTCTGATCCAGACACTAGTTTGCGGGCTTCCATAGACAAGGAGGTTACTTTTGAAGTGGCACCGGTAGCTTCCCTCGGCTTCAATTCATCAGAGGACTTTGTCTGGCAGCATTTAGAGATGTTGCTTTGAGTCGTGGAATCTCAGCCGACATTGTCTTACCTCCAACTGAAGGAAGTGGTTGAGCGACTGACGGTCGGTCTGCAAGCACTCGGCTGTCCCTTGGATATCTGGACCCATCAGGTGTTATTCCCTGCTGAAATTTATGAATCGTCGAGACTTTCTCGGGCGGATAATGAACGACTGGCTGACGGCCCTCAAATTGTAGAAAGCCGACTGTCAGACAGAGCTGGAGTCTCTGAATTCTGATCTTCATAAGAACAAGGCCCAGATTGAAGCTTCAGCTGCTCATGCATAGTTCCTACGTGGCTGACGGGAAGAACTCCGGGCCGAATTAGATGTTGTTGAAGCTGAAATACCATTGCTGGAGGCGGCAGAAGTCCAGGGCATCGAGGAGACCACCTTGTTAGAGGGTCAAGTTGCATCCCTACAGACTGGGATGACTCGCGTTCAGGAGGAGGAAATGCAAATCCGTGAACTGGGAGCAGCTCCACATGTCGGGCTTATCGACTTTGAGGATATCTTCAGGCGATCTTAGCTTATCTGTCTTTTGTAATTCATCCCCCTCAAAGGGCTCCTATTGTCTTCCTCTTTTCCTATTTGCAATGAAATACAAGTTTCTCCCAATGCTTTAGGTGTCCACCTTCACACTTGTATTCTATCATATCTTGTGACAATTTTGGCGACGTGTATGGAAGCATACCCGTATCTGTACCACAAGATAGCTTCCACCCTTTCAAGGAAAGGATGGGGGCCTCGCTCCACCGTGTGTCGGGCTTCCAGAGGTTCGCTAAATTGGCACAAATGTAAGTCTCATTGGCCAGAAGTGCTGGCAGTATGACTACTGGCTGATGTATGGGTATGAAGGATTCACATGTCTCATTGAAATGGACGGAAGGTCCATCTTAGACAGGTTCTAACCTCGATCAAGGTGAAGTGCCGTATGATCGTAAAAAGCTTCATCATCGGCATTGGGTTTATGCCGATGCAAGGAAAATGGGTGTGCATCAGGGTAGACGAAAGGTCTACTCTGGGTGGATTTCATTATCGGTCCAGGCGATGCTGCCTTGTGACCGATGGAAGGTTTTATTGTCTGTGGGACTTAGGATAGCATAAAGTGGGTGAGTTTCATCAAAGTAGACAAAGGGCCTACTCTGGGTGGGTTTCATTATTGGCTCAGGCGATGATGCCTTAGGACCGACAGTGGGTTCAATCATTGTCATTGGGTTTATGCCAATGCAAGGGAATTGATGAGTCTCATCAGAACGGACAAAAGGTCTATTCTGGGTAGGTCTTATTACCGGTGGGACAACTGATGGAAGTGTCACCAAGAGGTATAGCATATGTTTTCATATTATAGTAACCACATTACTGACCCAAGCGCCCTTTCGGGTTTTCATCGGAGTCAGCCCCCTCTTGCTTTTACCCAGGCGCCCTTTCGTGTTTTCACGCGGCGGGGTACCCGATTTTGCTTGTGGTGCCCTTTCGGGTTTTCACCACAGCTGGGTTAGAGCCATTTTTACCCTTGTCCTGGTATAGGATCAAGACTAGCGAGGCACCTTTATTTTAAGCCTCATTTTTATTCATCATTTTTTTATTCTCATTTTTTGAACTCAATTCTCGGGGCGAAGCCGGGCTTGAGGAGATGCTGGCCGACCTTGCTGATGATGACAAGGGCCATGAGGAAGTTGACCGATCTTGTCGATAATGACAAGGGTCGTAAGGAGGCTGACCGATCTTGCCGATGGTGACAAGGGTCAGAAGTAGGATGACCGATCTTGCCGATGGTGACAAGGGTCGCAAGGAGGCTGACCGATCTTGCCGATGGTGACAAGGGTCAGAAGTAGGTTGACCGATCTTGCCGATGATGACAAGGGTCAAAAGTAAGTTACCCGATCTTGCCGGTGATGACAAGGGTCGCACGGAGGCTGACCGATCTTGCCGATGGTGACAAGGGTCAGAAGTAAGTTGATTGATCTTGCCGATGATGACAAGGGCCGCAAGGAGGCTGACCGATCTTACCGATGATGACAAGGGTCATAAGTAGGTCGACCGATCTTACCGATGATGACAAGGGTCGCAAGTAAGTTGACCGATCTTGCCGATGGTGACAAGGGTCGTAAAGAGGCTGATCGATCTTACCGATGATGACAAGGGTTAGAAGTAAGTCGACTGATCTTACCGATGATGACAAGGGTCGCAAGGTAGGCTGACCGATCTTGCCGATGATGACAAGGGTCAGAAGTAGGTCGACCGATCTTTGCGATGATGACAAGGGTCGCAAGGAGGCTGACCGATCTTGCCGATGATGACAAGGGTCAGAAGTAAGTTGACCGATCTTGTCGATGATGACAAGCGTCGCAAGGAAGTTGATCGATCCTGCCGATGGTGACAAGGGTCAGAAGTAGGTCGACCGATCTTGCCGATGATGACAAGGGTCGCAAGGAAGTTGACCGATCTTGCCGATGATGACAAGGGTCAGAAGTAGGTTGACCGATCTTGCCGATGATGACAAGGGTCGCAAGGACGCTGACCGATCTTGTCGATGATGACAAGGGTCAGAAGTAGGTCGACCGATCTTGCCGATGATGACAAGGGTCACAAGGAGGCTGACCGATCTTGCCGATGGTGACAAGGGTTGCTACGATATTGATGAAAAGACCTTCAATGGGGTCTAGGGTGATCGCCCTTCTCGGAGTTTCATCGGGATGGGGTGGAGGAACTTTAAGTTACCACATTACTGACTTAAGCGCCCTTTCAAATTTTCGCCAAAGTCAGCCCCCTCTTGCTTTTGCCCACGCGCCCTTTCGGGTTTTCATGTGGCGGGGTACCCGATTTTGCCTGTGATGCCCTTTCGGGTTTTCGCCACAGCTGGGTTAGAGCCATTTTTGCTCTTGCCCTAATGTAGGAATAAGGCCGGCGGGGCACCTCTATTTTAAGCCCCATTTTTCTTTTCTTCTTTTCTTTTATTTTTTTTATTCATATAACAGGAGGACGTTGAGAGGGTCGGCTAGGACACGAAGTCTTGCGCCGAGAGAGAGGGTTTATTCATCGATAAGAAGGTGATGCTAACGCAAAGGATGGACTCCATGCCGATTCGGGCGTAAGGCCCATAATGGCAATGTTGTAGAAGGGTCGGCTAGGACACGAAGTCTTGCGCCGAGAAAGAGGGTTCATTCATTAGCAAGAAGGTAATGCTAACGCAAAGGGCAGATTTTGTGCTGATTCGGGCGTAGGGCCCGCAATGGCGATGCTGTAGAAGGGTCGGCTAGGACACGAAGTCTTGCACCGAGAAAAGGGCTTATTCATTAGCAAAAAGGTAATGCTAACGCAAAGGGTAGATTTTGTGTCGATTCAGGCGGAAGGCCCGCAATGGCAATGTTGTAGAAGGGTCGGCTAGGACACGAGGTCTTGCCTCGAGAAAAGAGGGTTCATTCATTAGCAAGAAGGTAATGCTAACGCAAGGGATAGATTTATGACGATTTGGGTGGAAAGCCCGCAAATGCAAATGTTGTTTTATATGTCATTATATGTATATATATATATATATATTTTTAGAGCTCGGCCAGGACGGAGTGTCACTAAGCCAAGGTGGATAGAGCTCAGCCAGGGCGGAGTGACACTAGACTAAGGTAGGTAGAACGTAGCTAGGGCGGGATGCCACTAGACTAAGGTAGGTAAAACTTAGCCAGGGCAGAGTGCCACTAGACTAAGGTAAGTAAAACTTAGCTAGGGCAGAGTGCCACTAGACTAAGGCAGATAGAGCTCGGTCAGGGCGGAATGCCATTAGACCATGGTGGGTAGAACTTAGCTAGGGCGGGGTGCCACTAGACTAAGGTAGGTAAACTTAGCTAGGGCAGAGTGCCACTAGACTAAGGTGGGTAAAACTTAGCTAAGGCAGAGTGCTGCTAGACTAAAGCAGATAGAGCTCGGTCAGGGTGGAATGCCACTAGACCAAGGTGGGTAGAACTTAGCTAGGGCGGGGTGCCACTAGACTAAGGTAGGTAAAACTTAGATAAGGCAGAGTGCCACTAGACTAGGGTGGGTAAAACTTAGCTAGGGCAGAGTGCCGCTAGACTAAAGCAGTTAGAGCTCGGTCAGGGCGGAATGCCACTAGACCAAGGTGGGTAGAACTTAGCTAGGGTGGGGTGCCACTAGACTAAGCTAGGTAAAACTTAGATAGGGCAGAGTGCCACTAGACTAAGGTGGGTAAAACTTAGCTAGGGCAGAGTGCCACTAGACTAAAGCAGATAGAGCTCGGTTAGGGCGGAATGCCACTAGACCAAGGTGGGTAAGAGTTAGCTAGGGCGGGGTGTCACTAGACTAAGGTAGGTAAAACTTAGCTAGGGCAGAGTGCCACTAGACTAAGGTGGGTAAAACTTAGCTAGGGCAGAGTGCCACTAGACTAAAGCAGATAGAGCTCGGTCA
Source organism: Amorphophallus konjac (assembly GCA_022559845.1). Taxonomy (NCBI): domain Eukaryota; kingdom Viridiplantae; phylum Streptophyta; class Magnoliopsida; order Alismatales; family Araceae; genus Amorphophallus; species Amorphophallus konjac. Next base: position 143,973,876 of record CM040122.1, read on the forward strand.
GGGCGGAATGCCACTAGACCAAGGTATGTGGAGCTTAGCTAGGGCGGAGTGCCACTAGACTAAGGTATGTGGAACTTGGTTATTCTGAGCATGCTGGTTGAACAGTGTGATACAACTTCATATGTTTTCCATTAAGGAGAGAGAACTGGACGACTCCTTTGTGATCTACAAGGACGTACGCACCCCCTTCATATCCTCGGCGGACGACATATGGTCCGACCCAATTTTCAACCAACTTCCCTTTGAGGTTGAAGGCCATCACTTCTCTTCTTTTAATCATTACCAGGTTACCTTTCTTGAATTCCCATCCTTTGACCCGCTTATCGAAAGCACGGGCCATGCGGGCTTGGTAGAGTTGGATATTTTGTTGCACACGGAGACACTTTCCTTCGAGCTCGGTGAGCTCCTCCAGTCTTCTTTCTATGTTGGTCTGCTCGCTGCTTACCAATCCATGCTGGATGGCGATTCGTAACGAGGGGACCTCTAATTCAATTGGCACCACAGCCTCTGACCTGTACATGAGGGAGTAAGGTGAGCAGCCAGTCGGGGTTTTATAGACTATACGGTAAGCCCAGAGTGCTTCGTACATCCTTTCTTCCCAGTCCTTTTTATTAGACTTGACAGTCTTTGCTAGCAGAGTGCATAGCGTCTTGTTGAAGGCTTCTGCAAGTCCGTTGGCTTGAGGGTAGTAGGGAGATGATGCCCTCCAATCAATCTTGTATTTGTCGGCTAGTCGGTATACCTTCTGATTCTTGAAGTGACTGTCGTTGTCAGAGATTATTCGGCTGGGTACTCCAAACCAGAATATTATATTTAGTTGGAAGAATCTGGTGACTAATTCCCCCGTCACTTCTCTCAGTGCTACTGCCTCTGCCCATCTGGAGAAGTAGTCTGTAGCTGCTAAGATATATTTGCATCCTGATGAAGATGCTGGTAGCGGTCCTACCACGTCCGTACCCCATTGAGCAAATGGCCAGCTTGGGATGGTAGGGTGCAGTGGCACAAGTGGCCTTCTTGACACAGTGGCATGTTCTTGACACCTCTGACAGGCTTTAGCGAACTTGCAGCAATCGTCAAACATAGAGGGCCAATAGTAACCCAGTTTCTTTATTTCAATTTTCATTTTCGGACCGGTCTAGTGTGCCCCGGCTGACCCAGCATGGACTTCTTGCATTACCTGCCTGGCTTCTCCTAGAGATAAGTAGCAAAGTAGAATCTTCTTTTGGGCATCTGCCATCATCCGGAACAACGTTCCATTCCTCATCTCATAAGAATCTTTGACTCTCAGGAGTTTCATTCTCTGTTCTTTCTCTTTCGGGAGTTACTGGTGTTGAAACCAACGCAGGAGGTGCTCCTCCCAATCGGACTGTTGGATTCCTTCTACAGCTGCCACTTCATTTGCCTGTTCATCGGCTAGAGCTTCTGTCACACTGGGGACTTGTCGCCGGTTGATTACTGTTATATTCAGGCTTGTATCAGGCAGGACCGCCAAAGAACTGGCCAGCTTTGCGATGACGTCAGCTTGAGCATTATGTCCTCGGTTGATGTGCTTGACGCTAATGAAACAGAATCTTGTCATTAGGCGGAGAGCCAGATGGTAATAAGGAATGAGTTCTTGCTTCCGCACATCGAACTCCCCTTCCAACTGTTTTATAACTAGCATGGAATCCGCGAATGCTTCTAGCATCTTAATACCCATGGACAGAGCAATCTGTAACCCGATTATAAGGGCTTCATATTCTACTTCATTGTTTGTGCAAGGCTTATTTATTGAACAAGATGTATGTATGACTTCTCCTTCTGGGGATTTCAGGACTATGCCTGCCCCCGCCCAGACTCTGTTTGATCCAGTTGATGAGGTGTCAATTCTGGAAGCGCAGTCAAAATACAGTTGCCATAGGGAGGGCTGCACCTGGCCGACCTCTAAGGTTTCATCTTCAGGACGCTCCGATTCCAGGGGACAGTCTTCAGGTACTGGATGCTCAGCAAAGAAGTCTACAATAGCTTGGCCCTTGACGGCCTTTTGCGGTACATAGGAGATATCATGCTCCATAAGAATCACCGCCCATTTACCTAGGCAGCCTTTCAGGGCCGGTTGGGACATGATGTATTTAAGCAGATCCTCCTTGGAAATCAGCTTAACTTCGTGCAACAGCATATAGTGTCGGAGCTTTTTAACTGCGAAGACCAGTGCCAGGCAGATCTTCTCGATGTAGGTGTACCTCTCCTCAGTTCTGACCATTCTTCGACTGAGGTAATAGAGGGATTGTTCCTTCCATTCTTCATTATTTTGGGCCAGCATTGCCCCCAGGGAGTTGTATGTGGATGCTATGTAGAGGATTAGCGGCCGTCCTTTCACCGGCGCACCCAGCACAAGAGGGGTCTTCAGATAATCCTTGAGCTTGTCAAAGGCTGTCTGGCATTCTTCGTCCCAGTAGAAGGGAACATCTTTCATCATTAGCTTATGGAAGGGGTGGCATCGCCCTGACAAGTTGGATATAAACCGTCGGATGTATGCCAGGCGGCCTTGAAGAGATCTCAGCTCGGAGAGGTTCCTTGGAGAGGGTAACTCCTGAATTGCCTTGATCTTTGCGGGGTCTATTTCAATTCCCCGATATCTGACAATGAAACCCAAGAACTTTCCGCTCGAAACTTCGAACGCACACTTCATAGTGTTCATCTTCAATTCATACTGCCTCAGCCTCTGGAAGATAACTCGGAGGTCTTGCAGGTGGTCTTCTTTCTCTCTGGTCTTTACTACCAGGTCGTCTTTGTAGCACTCGACCTTATGGTAGAGCAGCTCATCAAATATTCTAGTCATCGCCCACTGATAAGTTGCGCCATCGTTCTTTTATCCGAACGGCATTCTCTTGTAATGATAAATACCTTTGGGAGTTCGAAAGTGATGCGGGACGGACACGCGACCTGGAACTCTAGCTCGCGATCGTCCCTATGCGAGGGAAACGCTAGGACCGGGCGCGGTTGAGAAACCGACCGTGAGTCTCGGGTATCGGCTTTCCGCGTGTACTCGGATCGAATCACGGGACGGGTCACTCACTCTCTCTCGCAGCAGTGATATAATTATGATCGAGCTAGAATAACCTATCACTCATGCAGCGGCATTCAAAAATATACGAGTAAAGCAAATGCGATAAGAGAGAGGGGAGAGTTTACCTCCACGCTCTGGGCGTGGGGAAGACGATCCTAGCCAAGACAGTAACTCCCGGTTAAATAATTATTACAATAATTATAGAAATGATTTCCACTGCCCACTCCACGCAGGGAGGTAACGGGCTACAAATAGGGCCCGGGAGGACTGAACTTAGGTTGACGGGTAGCGTTTTGACGTAGTTTTAGCGGCATGCGTATTCACAAACGTGGGGCCCACGTGCTCATCGGCAGGTCCGAATGGACCCAGAGAGGTACCGCTGTGACGTTGGCTTCTGGAGAGGCGCTTCCTGGGACGATGGCACGCTGGTTCGTCTCGTGGGAGGCGAGTCGGCTCCGGCCTCACTTGTTGACTTTGCTGCCCACGGATCTGAAGCTGCTGTTGTACAGCGCGCGACCCGGCGAGATCTGCTGCGGCGATCACTCCCGATGTCGAATCGACTCACAAGAGGTATCGTTGGAAAGCTATTTCAAAACGCTTTGATCTAGGGCCATAGAAATAATTTTAAATTTCTCGGATCTAGCCTTAATCGATTTTACAAGTTGCTGTTGAACAAGACCCGAAATCTCAGGGCAGAAGTGAGTTTTCCTGAGAGTTGGCATTGACCGTGTCTCAAACCTCAGATATGGAACTTGGACTATTCACGAAAGTTGTAGAAGCGGAAACAAGGAAGACGGGGATAATTTTTATTTGACCTTTGGTGGAGGTTTCGATTTTTTTGAGGATTTTATACTGACTGGGGGTCGGATCTGAACTGCACAGGACAGAACAGGTTTGGGAAAAGACAGCCATTTTTAAAAATACAAAACGGAATCCAGAAATTCCATGAAAATTCATGGATGATGGGGTTAGTGGACAAAACTTTCAATAAAATTGGTGACTCAAGAAAATAAGGGAAAGGGGGTCGAAACTAGGAAACACAGGGTTACTATGACAAGATCTGAACATAAGATAGAACTAGAAGGTGGAAATATACAAAAATGGTAAAATAGCAAACGAAAGGTAAATGACCGGATTTTTTTTGTGGAGGCTGGGGTGGACGTGGGTGACTCACCCTCCAAGTTTGGACTCGATCTGAGCTCTTGATGGAGAGCTAAAATTCGAGCTTTAAGGATCTATCCTGATGTAGACATAACTCCGATGTTGATGATGGCGGCGCGATGGCGGTGCGATGGCGGCGACGGCAGAAATAGAATTCAGAGGATCAGAGGAAGAGTTAGAATGGGTCTCACACCCTAGAAGGCTGGAAGAGGAAGAAACACAGTAAGGGAGAGAGGGGAGGGGCGGACCCTTCTTGGAGCTCCAACAATTTCACACAAATTTTCCATTCATTAATTCCAATAAAATGTGAATTACATCTATTTGTATGAAATGAAAAAAGACTCAAAATAACCCTAGATCTAGAATTGGGATGGGTAAAAGAGGGAGTTCCTAATTATTTATCCCATGTGGTTAGGAACCACATTATAATATCATTAGGGGGGGGGGGGCGCCCCCTTGACCAAGTGGCTTCCATTTTGGACTTTTTAGTCCAATTGTCTCCCTTTGAAAGTCCAAGCATCTAGAAGGCCACCTAGGACTTTGACCAGCCCCACATGGACCCAAATGGTGCCACTTGGACCAATGAGGGAGGAGTGAGGGCCCCATTGCTGGACGTACTGACATTTTACACATAAACCCAAAGAATCCTAGGGAATGACACATTGGCTTATAAAGCCTTACAATTGCACATGTACTTTCCCAAGGATATAAAAAGTAAACTCAAGGACACAGATGCAAATTAAAATGTCAGTGTTCTTGCTATGATGTCCCCATCAGGAAGGCAATGTGGACCCGGTCATGTTCCGCGATCCATATATGGTTGTAGCCGGACGACCCATCCATGAATGATAGGGCCTCATGACCGGTTGTTGCATCTATCATGACCTCCATTATTGGCACTGGGAAGTCATCTTTGGGGCAGGCTTTATTCAGATCTCGGAAGTCAACACATATCCGAATCTGTCCATTCTTCTTCTTCACGGGCACAATATTAGCTAGCCACGTGGTATATTGATTTTCCTCGACGGAACCCACATCAATGAGCTTGTCGACTTCCTTGCATATTTGAGTGATGAGCTATGGCCTCATGCGCCGCGTCGGCTGCTTCACTGGTTCGGCTTCAGGGTTTATGGTTAGCTCATGTTGTGAGACCGCAAGGCTCAGTCCTGGCATTTCCTGGTAGGTCCAAGCAAAGCAATCCCGATATTCCTACAACAGCTGGATATATAGCCCCTACTCTTCAGTAGATAACTGGGCATTGAGGAATGTCGGCCTGGGGTCGTCATCATCTCCCAAGTTGACTTCTATCAGTTCATCGACTGTTGCTTGGCCTCCGTCTTCTATCTCCGGGGGTGCAAGCTACAGGTCGACAAAGTCTGGTATATCATCTTTGAGGTCAAGGACCTCGATCTCTTCATTTTGCCTTATCTGAGCTTCATCAAGAATCTCTGGTTCGACCGGTAGTGGCTGTGTGCATTGTTCTGCCAGCAAATCTACCTCAATAGCCGTTCCGAGGGGTGAGTTGATTGCCTCATCCCTTGCTGAGGGGGTTGCAGTCAATAGGGACTGGTGATTGTTTGTCAATGAGTCAGAGTAGCACTGCAGCTTCATGGTACAGGGCGATAAGGTCTCTGTCCCTTGGATCACCATATCTTCAGTGGAGGTAGCCTTTTCTTTTCTAGCAACATCTATCTCTTGATCAAGCTTGGGAGAAGCTCCCTTGACTGGTTCAAGAAGTGCTGGCATCGCCATCAGAGGAGGGCTACTGGAGGGAGGCAGCCCCGCTTCTTCAACATCTTCAGCTTCACTACTGCTAGCTGTGTCGAATTTGGCTTGAAGAGCTGCTTCTTCAGGGTAGACCTGTTCCCAACACCGACAGGGGAATATGGCCTCTAATTCCAGACTTCTTGGCTGAGTTGGCTCAGCATATTTAGCTTCTACTGGGTGTTCATCAAAAGTTGCCCCCAGTGAGTTATCCTCAGTTGGATAGAAAGCAGAAATGGTATCCACTTCATAGCATCTGCTGTAATAATATTCCTTGAGGGTGAAGCCCAACCCTGGGTGTTGAGAGACACATCTCATTTCTTTATCCAGGCTCGGGGGATACCACAGCTTCTAGAATGCTTCTTTCTTCTTGAGAGACTGGCCAGAAGGGATGAGCTGCTTTTGGAACATCTTGGCCATTCGACTCGTTATAAATGTCAACCCATGTATGGGCACTGACGGGTCTTCTATATCTTCAGGCAGATGACAATCAGTATCCTCCTGTGTAGGGTGCTCCTTAGTTGTGTAGAACAAGCTGCTGGGGCCATCTATCTGCGCCACCTCCCAAGCTTTGAAAGGCTTGACAGTGACATTATCGAGACCGAGAATTGGCTTGGTAAGGCCCTCCGGGATCCCGATGTGGTCATGCTGCTGGTCGACCCTGACTTCATTAGCTTCGGGGTAGATGGCGGGAGGTACTACCCGGCCCACATTCCCGGTGGTAGTGATGTGTGAGACCGTCTTGGGATTAACATATCCACGCGACGGCGGAGGGAACCATTCGGCTCCGGAGGTGCTTTTTGTTGTGCTGGCAGAGGTCTTGGCTTCAAGGGCCTTCTACGACCGTTCTGCATATAGAGGGGCATCTGCCAAGTGGCACTCGAACACTTCAAATGGGTGGAGATCAGTAAATACCCTCTCCTCCTTTCCTTCCAGGTTATATTTGATGCACTGGTGGAGCGTGGAGGGCACCACCATATTCTCGTGTAGCCAAGGGCGGCCAAGCAGTGCCTTGTACGAGGTGTGAGAATCGATGACATGAAACTGCACCTTCGTAACAAAGTCCGATAGAGTGAGTGTGAATTCTACTACTCCTAGCGACACTTCACCCTTTTGGTTGAAGCCGGCAATACGCATAACCCCTACTTTTTGGAGACGCACGTTGAAGTAGTGCCTTTGATATATCCTATAGGGCTGGATGTTGACAGCCGCCCTGGGATCCACGAAGATTCTGTTCGACTCCCGGCCAGTTAGATGCCCCCTCATATACAGTGGTCTGTTGTGGCTGGTAGTGGGGAGCAACATGTCTTCCTGAGTGAAGGTCATGCTGGCTTCCGGTAGTGCCTCAGCTAGGCAGGCTTCATATCGAGCTGGCATCTACAAAGCAGTAATAATTGCCTATCGGGTCTCTTCACTCAAAGAGAGGATTTCCCAGACAGTAAATCTTGCCAGGAGCTTTTTTAATAGCTTGACCACCTGACTTCCTGCTCGAACATTGGATAGCTTCATTTCTTCTGCCCACCTAGGTTTTGAAGAGTCTTGGACTGTGGCCCCTGATGGGCCTGCCTCATCGGACTTGGAGGCTGCACCCTTCTTCCTGGGGTCGTCTCCTTGCTGTCCTTCACTGACTGCTGCCGGGCGAGCTTCTGCTTCCTCCAGCAATTCGGAAGATTGGTGGAGTCGCGGGTGAATGCCCTCAAATGCTGGTACGACCTCCTGGCATAGTTGCTTGCCCTTTGACAATTTTACAAATTCTAGGAAGGAAGGAGTGGGAGTGTTGCCCCCACTCTGGTTGTATAGGCCTGATGGAGGAGGGATCTGGACTCCCCTAACCTCCGGAGGGGGTATTTTATAGGGTTGTTCCCCCCTGAAGATAATGTTGTGGTTGGCGGGCGGTTGACGCCCCCATCGTCGGCCTGACCGAGTTGCATGTGCAGCAGTTGCGGCTTTGGCCTGACTTTCCTTAGCGGTGGGTGTGAAGTATATCTCTTCTTCATCCTCCTCACCAGGAAAATTGAACAGAGTAGAGAGGGTGTTGCAAGAAAGGATTATACCCTTTATGGCCTTGCTGGCCCTTCTTTTGTTTCTTCATCTTCTTTTCTTTTCTTTGGCTGGCGCTTGCCCCCAGAACAGGCTGCCATCCTTGTCTGATGCTTTGTCAGCTTCCTCTTCTTGCTTTAGTGAAAGCTATTCTAGCTCCTGCCACGGGACATGATCCCATACTAGTAGAGGCTCTAGCTTAGGCTGTACATATTCATCTAGCCCATTTTTGTAGTCCTATAGCCGCCGAGCTTCTGGACTAATTCCTTTGACTACCGACAATGGAGTCTACCTCCTCCGGTTATGGGTAGGTATTCTGGTGACTGCAGGTTGGTTGGTCCACACAGGTGTTGCCACTGGCAAAGGGGGTCGTGGTGTGATGCCATGAATATGTGCCCCCACTGTTGGGCGAGGCGTGCCCTTCTTCTTGGTTCTTGTAGTGACTTGCTGCCATCCCTCTTGTTCTTTCATTGGGGCCAGAAAGCAGGCTTCATAGGTGTGCTGAGTATTGGCTTCTGTGGTCTCCTCAGACAGTGCTTGATATAGAGAGACCATGTTGATGGCGGCTCTTCTTAGTGGCGTCTCATGTGGTTGTGGAGGGTCAACCTTGTATTCCCCCAACTCTATTTCTTCTTTCCTCACCATGCCTTCGACAATATCTTTGAAAACATAACAGTCTCCAATCGGATGTCTCAGTATCTGGTGGTAAGGGTAAAATCTTGGGCTATCTCTTCTCTTCAGATCCTCCAGCCTCTTTGGCTCAGGCAGGGTGATCATATCATATTGGGTAACCCAGTCAAATAAGATCCTTGTCTTCTCCTTCAAGAAAGAATAGGCCTTCTTCATCTTGTCCCGGAGTGATGGGCCTTCTTTGCCATCTTCGGTCTTAGCAGGCTGACGAGCAGTTGTCTTCTTGCCTTTGTCTTTTTGTTGATCAAATGCCTTGATATCAAGGGCGTTCGCTTCTTTAGGTGCTTGGCACCGCTCTGCTGCCTTGCCCTTTTGTGCAATGGCAATATTTGATGTCGGGGCAGGTTTCGCCAGGAAGGCTTCTACCTCGGCCACAACATTATTTAGGCGGTGGAACGACTGAATTTCTATGCCAATCATCTTTTCTAGTACCTCTCTCCTGAGGTTCTGCTTGCAGATTTGTATAGCGTCCTCCTGGTGCGAGGGCCGCTTGCATCTCATTTTGAGGTTCCTCCACCTCTTGATGTAGTCAAGGGCCGTCTCATTTGCCCTCTATCTTGTTGAATAGAGTTTAGCTACTGTGACCTCCCTCTCTGTGACATGAAATCTTTCTCTGAACTTCCTCTACATGTCCGACCAGTTGCTGATCGACCCGGTCGAAAGGCTGGAGTACCATTTAAATGCGAGCCCCGTGAGTGAGGACCAAAAAAATTTCAACAAATATGACTCGTCGGTGGCCAGGTCACCCATGACGGTCATGTAGTAGGCGACATGTTCTTTTGGGGATCCCTTCCCGTTAAACTTGTCAAATTTTGGCTGCTTGCTAATCCCAGGAGGGAGCCGCTTGGCAGCAAGATGCGGCGGGTATGGAACCCTGTATGCATCGAATGCGATGTAGTCGCCTTCACTTCTTTCAGCGAGCTTCAACTCGATCATTCTTTCCACCATCATCTTGCTCATGTCGGTCGGATCAACCGGCTCTGGGTAGAAATGTGATGGTTGCAAGTAAGGGGTGACCAGGGTGGTCGCCTGCGGAGGAGGACGTAGTAATGGAGGCGTCTGGTGCACCTGTGGTAGTACCGGCGACATCAGCGACTGTGGCGGGCGTTGTTGAGCCGTCGCCAAGCTTGGTTCTGCCGGCTGAGGCGGGGTGTAGAGTGGTGGGAAGTCATTTTGGTTGACGGCTCCCCGTGATGACTCGGCCTGCATATCAGGCTGCTTGGATGCCGAAGACTGCTGTGTCTTCTCCATCAATTGCTTCCTCAGCTGCTCTCTCTTGGCGGTACCTTTGGAGTATCATGAGTACGGTCGGTGGCATTTCCCTTGAGCCGGTGGCTTCTTGATCCAGTGGCCCGCCCGAGGGTGCTCATCTGGTGGCGCTATGTGCCTCGTGATCTGTTGGCCCGTTCCCTCTTCTTGATTTGATGACATCTGCCCAGCGGCCTTACTGAACTGGTGTCCCGCTTCAGCAGCCCATCTGGTGGCCTTCAAACATCTGTCATCCGGTGACTACGGCATAGTTAGATGAACATGGCTGCCCGTGCTTTTTCTAGTACTGGGGGTCATTACCTCTGCAACACAGTCTTCGCTCTGGCGTGCAATGGGAGCGGATCGAGTTATCATGATTCAGGAAACCTTCTACGGTGTCCTCGCCCAGCTACCGACTCCCTGTAGACCCCAAATCGGGGAACTGGGTAGCAGATACGACAGAGAGAGGAGACGGGAGAGAAGATTGGAGGTCTTCACATTGACCCCTCCCTGGGCACTGACATGGTCGTTGTGAAGGGGGCTCTGGTATAAAAAAGGAGCCAGAGAGGGAGAGCAGAAGAAGAACGAGGGAGCTGACAGAAGAGAACAGAAGCCATAGCAAGAAGAGAGCCCTACTGCTTGTGTGAAGGGAAGAATAAAGCCAGGAGAAAAGAGAGTGTAAGTGAGAGGGAGAGGGAGGAGAATGCTTCTTTTATGTGTATAGCATGTGAGGGAAGGAGGAGACGGGGAAGAGTGAGCCATTGCTCTTCTCCTCCTCCGCTCTCTCCATTACGCCCAGCGTTTTGTCCCCTTTTCTTTCTTTCTTCATATGTGTACTCCAGTTCTTCCCCATCGGCCTCATGGCATGAACGCTTGTAACCCATTCTTTGTTTGGAATGAACAAAAGAGATATTTTTTTCTACTCATATGTCTGCGCTATGTTCCTTTATGTCTTACTATTCTCCTCCACTGCATGGGCCTTGTTGAGGACTGGCATGGGGCCTGCTCAATATGATGAGCCAGGCTCGAAGCCAGTACGCTGAAGACCATCCTCTCGAAGATTTGGCCTCCGCCTAGCCCTTCTCACTCCCCTGGGTCCTTTGTACCCCCCTGGTGGGTAGCTCGCTCCTTTTGTTTATACTATCATATTCTTTCACCAGAGCAAGCTCCTGTAGCGTCATGGTTTAGGGCCCATACAACGCAGTGGATGGTACTCTGAAACCAGCCCCCTAGGGCAGACTCCCCCTTCTTTAGTCTTCCTTCTCTCTTGTCCATGTCTTACTGTTATCCTCCTTACTTTGTTGAGGTCCAGACATGCCTTGCTTCAGAGCTCCCCTTTACTCTATGAAGGGAATCCCATGAGTCTATGTTGAACCCCCACAGAGTTCTTCAACCGGTAGCTCACTCTCAGTTGTCATCCGGCGGCTCAGCCCACCCGTTATCCGGTGGCTCAGCCCACCCGTTATCCGGTGGCCCTTTGGCCCCTTCGATCCGTTGGCTCAGCCCACTCTGTTATCCGGTGGCCCTTTGGCCCTTTTGATCCAGTGACTCAGTCCATCCCTTTGATTCGGTGGCTCCGTCCACCCTAGATCCGGTGGCCCACCTGTCGCCCTGATCCGGTGGCCCCCTAGTAGTTCATCCGGTGGCTACCCCGGGTCCCCTCTCATCCGGTGGCTTCGCCACCCCTGATCCGGTGGCTCTACCACCTTCGATCCGGTGGCTCCGTGACTTGTGGGGATGGATTTTTCCACTCTTTATTTATATATATTGATTATTTATTTATCTGGATTTATTTATTTATTGGTTATTATTTTTTTATTAGGCGTGCTAGTCACCAGAGTGATAATTTATTACGCACTCGATCTGACTTGTTCAGTCGATGTGATGTTCGTGTCGGGACCCGGAGTCCATCATACCATAAAGGTTATGACGTTAATTACGTCCTCTAAGAAAGAGGACAACCCTTGATTAATTGTCAAGAGAGGATGTCCCAGGGGCAAGACAAGATAAGACTACGATGCTGACTTCATTCGCAGGATGTGAAATGCATGTGGATAATCATGCAATGCAAGATATGATAATAATGTGCGAAATAAATCCGACAGCATATCCCCTTGTCTTGGTCTATGCCAAGTAGGAATACATGTCATCCATCCATAGAGTGCCGGGATGGAAACCAAACGAGGAATGGGCGTAGCTCGAGATCCAAGGGGATCTAAGTATGACTGGACAATGTCCATTGTCATGATGTTTATTGATATCCCCTTAAGAAACCATTGGAGGACATGCAGTGGCAGGACTCCAAAGGTGAGCAAGGTTAGCAGAAAACGTTGCGGTCAGATGATATAATATGGGGGTAAAGCTCCATTAATTTATCTCCCTTAGGCTTGGATGAAGGATCATGATTCCCCATGATATGATGAAGGTCGGCATGAAGGCTGAGGAGGCTAGGACATTGGGCTTAGACTGAGCTTAAGGCTCATTAAGGTTGCTGGGAAATTGGGTGTTTGAGTGACAGGTGGCATCAAGATGAACTGGCGCGGATGGGGCACGCGACCAGCTTCGGCGCGACAGCGAGCACGGAAGGGGGGCATCGGTCTAGTATGTGGTCGGCGCGACCAATGTCTCGGTGCGCCCATCACCCGGCGCAGAACTGGCGCCGAGATAGGGCCGCGCTGGGAGGCTGTATGGCGCCGACGAGAGTAGCTTCTTTAGGTGTTCTAAGAGTTTTGTGAGGTTATGGGGCTGATGGATTCTATTGAGGAGATTTCTCATGTTCAATGGGATCTCATGGGCTCGTCAATGGTGATACTTAGGTAGGGTAGAAGGTGAGGGTGAACTCATCCACAGAAGGTCAAGGGAGATCATGTGATCTTGATGAGTATATCCCCTTCTCACAGTGAACAAAGAGCCGTAAGATAGTCTTTCTTAGGGCCTTTGCCACACCCAATGGGGGTAGATTTCTCGGTTTAATGAAAACATCACACGATTCGATAAAGTAAAGATCGTGAATGAATTTCGGCAGCATCTCCCCTTATTTTGGACTGTGCTAAAAGGAGAGTATAGGTCATCCATCCATGGAGTGCCGGGATGGAAGCCAAACGAGGAATGGGCGTAGCCTGAGATCCAAAAGGATAACAATCCAGTGGGACAATGTCTACTCATCATGATATTTATTGATATCCCCTTAGAGAGGCCATAGGAGAGCATGCAGTGGTAGAACTCCTTAAGCCAACTGGGTTACATAATGTAGGGGGTTGAGCCCCATTGATTTAGCTCCCACAAGGGCTGACGGAAGGTTATTGCTCCTCCTCAGGATGATGGGGTCTCATAGCAATGGATCATAGAGTTCAGAATTGTTGAGGGCATCGGCACGAGGCTATCGGCATGGATGGAGGTCAGCGCGACAAAGAAGACGGGTCTCGGCATGATGAGAATAGCTCAAACGGTGCGGGCAGCACTCGGCGCGGGACTCGCGCCGAGGGAGGGCTGTGCCCGTAGGCTTTGGGGATTTCTAAAGTAAGGGTTTCATGGAGGTTTTGAAGAGATTTCTGACCTGAGGATTTTAGAGGTTTCTTTAAGGGCTCTAATGGGTTCTATTCAAGGGTTTTTGGAGTATTTTACCCAAAGTTTCAGGGAGCTTCGTACAGGGTTTCAAAGGGTTTTATTCAGGGTTTAGGATGACCACTGAGGACGGTTCTGGAAGAGATCATCGGAGGAGAGGATGGCTTTCCCTCTGGAGCCTCACTGGGAGCCGGATTACAGATGGAGCCTTATGAGTTCCGATTCAAGCATATCCCTCATCATTTTACAAATGAGAAGCCATGAGATGAACTGTGTCAGGCTCCCAATGTTGTTGTGAGGTTGGAAAGAAATGCGATAGAAATGCACTTAGTAGATCTGAAAGATGGATATACGACAGGATCTAATTCGTTCGTAGTAGCTATCGAATGCGGTGAATCTCAAAGTCAGAGGGAGAGAAAGAAAGAAAGGGCAAACTTAAGCATCTTTTTATGATCTATTTCATCCAAACAGAGCACATACATTTAGCTCGGAAGAGAATCAGACTGAGGAAATTTAAACATAGACGATATCCCATGACGACAGGGTTACATTGGCATTAAATGCCATTAGAATAACGATGCTCGGAAGCAGACCGAAAGAAATGAAAATATATCCAAACAAAAGATGGGGGAATGGGAGAATGTAGCCCCTCAGGGCATTTTAGAACCGATCCCACCTTGAATCTTCTTCTCCGAACTTCTGCAGCTCTTTCTCTCTTCGGATGCCTTAGCGGGCTCTCGGGCTCTCTTTCTTTCAGTGGCTCCTTCTTCTTCTCTCTTCTCTGTGTGCTCTCTTCTTTTTTTTTTTTGCTTGTCGAAGGCAGCAGCTTTTATAGAGGGATGCCCCCTGCTTCCGGCACGAGCTCCTCGGCGCGCCCAACGTGGAGCATCTCGGCGCGCTCATCATGTGTTGGGCTTGGGCCATTTGCTCAGCATTCGGTGCCAGATGGGGCCTCACCTAATGGGCTTCTCTTCATTGGTCTCGTGGACTTCTTTGTATATACATTTGTTCTTCTTTAGACCGGTGTTTCCTCGACTCGAGATCGGGGTGCGTGCTTTCCGTGTATAGTGGGAGTAGCTGTAGTGCCGAGTTTTTATCGGCCACCGATTCGCTGTTCTTGCTGTAGTTGTAGCTGCTTTCCTTTCTGTTACCGCCATTGTTCTTGGTTGGGGTACTGAGCCAGTGACAGGAGGCTCACCCCTACGTTCAGGTGCGACGGTTCTTCCTCGAGGTTTGAGGGTGCTATGCGGAGATTTCTAGTTGCCAGCTCGCCGGGCTGAGTGTTCACTCGGTGTTGGGTACATTCTTCTGCATTAAATTGTACTTTCTATTGGATTGGACTCTATTGTAGTTGTTTATCTATTTCTGTTAATTGTTGAATTATCCTGTTTTATTTCATATTTCTTTGTACCTCCACACTACTTTTTAGCCCTTCCGAGCCCCGGCTCGTGGGCGGCGGGCTAGGATTCAAATGGTATCGGGTTCCTTTCCCGGTATCCAGATCTTGGGTCATTACAATGATCATCGTCCATGTGTCTTTTGTCAGTCCCTTCATTAACAAGATGTGAAGCCCGTGAGGAGACCAAGGGCACCTATAAAGAAAACAGGGAGGGGGAAGAAGAAGGTGAGTATGCATTGATCCTACTTCTTACAGTGTAGAATCTATGATTGGTATATTGGCATAAATATAGAAGGGAGATGAAGCCGACCAGATCAAAAAACTCCTACAAAGTGATTGGATCGACAAAGATTGGCTGAAGCCAAGAGATAACAAGATTGTGAATGAATTCATTGATGCTTGTGCCTCGAGAGATATTGAGTAAGTTATCCTCTTATAGTTTCTATAATTATCCTGATTCGCCTTACTCTGATTACCATGAAAAATTTTGTCCAATATAGTGGCCCCATATTTGAATTATAGAATGAGATTGTTTTGAAACGTCATTATGTCATTGATCTATTATACGGCCGGATGATAGATGATACAGTACTTTCTTTCATTAATTGTGCAATTTTACGCCTCGCCCTATCCTGAACTTGTGTTTCTACTGCTAATAGAATCAGGATTGTTTGCAGGTGATCGACGCCATGATGTACCTCCTCCACTCAAGATACAATGAATCTTGCATCTTCCATTGGTGGGTTTATTTTGCCACCATTGTAGTGAATCACATCAACAGCAAGACAGTGGCCAATGACGCAAAAACCATGGAATTGTTGTAGTGCTGCTACGAGAATGATGAATTATCATAACTGTAGTAGAACAAATATTTATTCGTCATGTTACACTCAAGTAATCCATGGCATCTATTTGCTGTTGACACGGAGAATCACCGCTTCATCTCATACAATTCCATGAGAGGCATAGCCATCCATGATGCCACTACAAGAAAATGTGTCACGCCCCGGCGCGGAATACCGGGACTGGCAGTAGAAAACGCTAGTAATGATAACATGCTAAGCTAAGAATTTACATAACGTCATGAACAGAAATAACTCTAAATCTATTACAATAGCCATCAAACTGACTTAAACATAATCATGCATAACCTCTACTTGACTCCGTTACAATAACTAACACAAGCTCTAAGGCGTAGCTTGATGTAAAACAACTATAACAATCTCAATATATCTACTAACTGGTACACTCCAAGTCATCACTCTTGCCCATTCCCATCCATCTGTGAATCTTCACCTGAGCTGCCTGGAGAGGGGGGAAAACAACTATATGAGTGAACGCTCAGTACGTAACAATAGGCAAGTGTAAGTGATTAACCAATTAATTACATATTTATATGAAACGGAAAGAAAAGAAATAACGATCGGATAAAACAACATAATAAAAGAAAGTGCTAAAGAATGAAATGGAATAACAATATGACAGGATGATATAATTACAAGAATTACAAGTTTATGGACAATATATATAATGGGAAATTGTAGGAAATTGGCCAATAAGCAAGAATGTATAACCAAGTCAAACACAATTCAAGTAAGAGATTAAGAGATCATTGTCATAGACATCACACAAGTCATGCACTCGATGCAATGCCTCACCATGTTATTACAAACTCCCATCGGCATAAGTACTTTTTGGGCGCTCTCCCCAGGACCAGACCGGGCCCCTATGATGCGTTGGCATTGATTTATTGGATCCAAGATCCCAAGTTGTCTAGACTTTAATCAAGTTAAAATGGCCAATCACAATCAAGTACAAACTTACCTCGGAACATCCTAAGGCTAAGTTGAAGAGATACTATCTAGAATTTCCATCCAGGAGTTCAAGTTATCAAGAACCATCATGTTCTTGGATTCAAAATCATAAATCACGGAGAAAAATCATCTCTGGGAGATATGCGGTCAATACTGGACCGGTCAAGCACTTTGTGCAGTCGACTTTGGGCCGCACGAATAGGAACTGGCTGAAGTTTAGCCTTTGCGAGGTCAAGATTGAATGGCTGATTAAGGGCCGCTCTTCAACATGAACGGTAAGTATTGGGTCGCACAAGGCCAGAAGTTTATAAAATCGAAGACAGGATATGCGGTCCTGACAGAGCCGTTCATCAATTGAACGGTCCATTAAGGGCCGCCTGTAAGGTGTACGGGCCATTACTGGCTGTACAACACAGGGGCTAACAATAAGTTGGAAATTTGCCAAAGTGGGCTCCCGGGTGTAGATTATGAGTTTAGAACACCCCCCAAAATTGATGAATTTGTATTTAGCAAGATAATTTAGCAAGATAAAAAGTGTTAAAGTTGATGATAAAAGAGGGGGTGAAACATGCATTAATAAGATCTGTGATCGCCTCTGAGGCCAGAAACATGCCAAATAATAAAAAGATTAAAATAGGGGCATGCTACATACCTCAGAAATTCGTGAGGGCCAGCCGTAGGCCTGGAAATGAACGCGCTATATCGTCCTAGCGCGTTCTTCAGGTCGCGCTAGGAACATATAGCGCGATATCAGACAGGAAGCGGGCTTATTTGGATTCGTTCCTTCCTTGCTCTAAGGCCGGCCTAGGTGCAAGGGCTCCACATATTAGTCTTCTAGTGCCTGCAAACAATCATAAACAGCAAATAAAAGGCCCATTAGATCGAAATTTTAGTAGAATCTACCCCTATTCTCGATCAAAAGCATGCAAACGGGGGGCTCGATTACCTGGGGGTTCGGTGGTTTTTAAACCCCTATGGAAGGGAAAAAGATAGGTGTGGTTTGTGTGTATGCATGTATTTCGTAAAAGGAGTGTTTTGAAATCAATATGCAATGCTATGCAAAGATTAAAATTCGTAAATTGGGGAAAGAAAAAGTAGAAAGATGAATAACACGAAAAGAGCCCCTAAATACTCCCTTGGATGTGCGAGGAGCGAGGATTTATTGATTTGGCACTAAGAACTTCCTCTTCCTCATTAATATCTCGAGTGGCATCCTCCTAAAATGACGGCCAAAGGGTCCAATTTATAGGAGAAAGATCAAGAAGCAACCCTAGGTCGGAGTTCAATTCAATCCGATGATTTGGCGGCTCAAATTGAGGTAATCCTGCTGATTAATGAGGGGGAAAGGCTCCTACTAGGTTTAGAAACCTTCTTGGATAAGAAACACGACCAGAAACTTACCAAATAAGGACTCTGAGTCGAAAGAAGGGAGTCCGGTTTGGAAAGGGCTCTGCCTGATAACGCGCTATATGACCATAGCGCGTTCATGAAGAACGCGCTATGACGATATAGTGCGATAATTAAAGGCCCATCAAATGATTTAGAAAAAGGAGAAAAATCCTTTGGGCAGTCACTTAATCAAATGTTGAGTGAGAATAACATCCAAAGTGGATGCTATAATGATCAGATGTCAAGAAAATAACAACTGTTCAAATGTTAACTTCAATTAGATCCACAACGCGCTGTGAACAAGAAAGCGATAAGAGTGGATAGCGCAGGGATGCCAAACTCGAGACGAGATCCAAGGTATGGAATTGAAATGTTGGGCCAAGAATAGAGAGACATCCCAGAAAATCAACCAACTAAGGATCAATTGGGGCATTAACTAGGAGAACAAAGAAAATACCCAATTTATCGGCCAAAATTGGGTGTCTACAGATGCCCCTCCTTGATATCCACTTTGCAGGGGAGCGAGACGGAGGTAAAATGGAGATGACACAGAGTGGTAATGAAGTGGAAATGCACAGAGTTACGGAGGTCTTGGAAAAGGAATTTTCGGTCCAAAGAGACGGAATGCTCAATGGAGGGTTGTTCCAATTCCAAGAAAGGTGTGTGGAATCCTAATGTAGAGAGAGGAGGTCTCTCAAACCAAATGCAAAGATGAATGCCATGCTATGTAAGAACATCTAAACTAGAACTGACAAATAAAACAAAAATATGTAAGTACACAGCAAGAAATATACAAGATGCCACTAGAGATGAACCCCAACAGAAGGTGTACCTGAGAATACCCTCAGGTGATGAACGCGCTATATGTCCCCAGCGTGATCTACATAACGCGCTATGGACACATAGCGCGATCAACGACAGTGGGGAAAGGCCCAAAAATCAAATAAACACACACACTGATGTATTGACAAGCAGGCAACTAGAAGCACGAACGTGGTAGCACAAAGAGTCCCACCGTGATCGCCAATTTGTAGATTATGAGTTTAGAACACCCCCCAAAGTTGATGAATTTGTATTTAGCAAGATAATTTAGCAAGATAAAAAGCGTTAAAGTCGATGATAAAAGGGGGGGTGAAACATGCATTAATAAGATCCGTGATCGCCATTGAGGCCAGAAACATGCCAAATAATAAAAAGATTAAAATAGGGGCATGCTACATACCTCAGAAATTCGTGAGGGCCAGCCGTAGGCCTGGAAATGAACGTGCTATATCGTCCTAGCGCATTCTTCAGGTCGCGCTAGGAACATATAGCGCGATATCAGATAGGAAGCGGGCTTATTTGGATTCGTTCCTTCCTTGCTCCAAGGCCGGCCTAGGTGCAAGGGCTCCACATATTAGTCTTCTAGTGCCTGCAAACAATCATAAACAGCAAATAAAAGGCCCATTAGATCGAAATTTTAGTAGAATCTACCCCTATTCTCGATCAAAAGCATGCAAACGGGGGGCTCGATTACCTGGGGGTTCGGTGGTTTTTAAACCCCTATGGAAGGGAAAAAGATAGGTGTGGTGTGTGTGTATGCATGTATTTCGTAAAAGGAGTGTTTTGAAATCAATATGCAATGCTATGCAAAGATTAAAATTCATAAATTGGGGAAAGAAAAAGTAGAAAGAGGAATAACACGAAAAGAGCCCCTAAATACTCCCTTGGATGTGCAAGGAGCGAGGATTTATTGATTTGGCACGAAGAACTTCCTCTTCCTCATTAATATCTCGAGTGGCATCCTCCTAAAACGACGGCCAAAGGGTCCAATTTAAAGGAGAAAGATCAAGAAGCAACCCTAGGTCGGAGTTCAATTCAATCCGATGATTTGGCGGCTCAAATTGAGGTAATCCTGCCGATTAATGAGGGGGAAAGGCTCCTACTAGGTTTAGAAACCTTCCTGGATAAGAAACACGACCAGAAACTTACCAAATAAGGACTCTGAGTCGAAAGAAGGGAGTCCAGTTTGGAAAGGGCTCTGCCTGATAACGCGCTATATGACCATAGCGCGTTCATGAAGAACGCGCTATGACGATATAGCGCGATAATTAAAGGCCCATCAAATGATTTAGAAAAAGGAGAAAAATCCTTTGGGCAGTCACTTAATCAAATGTTGAGTGAGAATAACATCCAAAGTGGATGCTATAATGATCAGATGTCAAGAAAATAACAACTGTTCAAATGGTAACTTCAATTTGATCCACAACGCGCTGTGAACAAGAAAGCGATAAGAGCGGATAGCGCGGGGATGCCAAACTCGAGACGAGATCCAAGGTATGGAATTGAAATGTTGGGCCAAGAATAGAGAGCCATCCCAGAAAATCAACCAACTAAGGATCAATTGGTGCATTAACAAGGAGAACAAAGAAAATGTCCAATTTATCGGCCAAAACTGGGTGTCTACAGATTGGTGAGGACGAAGAAGGAGAAGACGAAGAGGAAGGAGATGAAGAAGAAGGTGGAGAAGAAGAAACCCCGGCGGTGGTCGTGCCTCGTCGTGGCCAACTCCGACGGCCACGGCAGCCACGGCCCGAATTCCAGGGAGAATTGGCCAGACCCAAACGACAGAAGGTAAGCCCCCCATACCCTATTTTCCATTTTTGTTTTCATTTTTGTTTTTATTTCTTCCATTTTCATAGCCCTCGGGCATGAGAAAACCAGAGACACAGACAAAAGACGCCCCTAGGGTTGTCGTTAATTAAAACAATGTCCCACATTGGGTCGTTAATTATGATTAATCGTATGAAAACCACGCCCTGTAGCATGTCGTTAATTTGAATCATCATGTTTTATCAATCATGCCGTTAATTTCCATGCATTTTTTCAATTACCTCTTCAATATTAATGCCTTGATTTATATCTCGCATGCTGTTTTTATTTTATCTTCAAAAATCCTGGAAAACAACGCCCCCCATCGGGGCGTCAATTCAACAGATAACGACCACAGGGGTGGTCGTCCATTTA
This sequence comes from Amorphophallus konjac, assembly GCA_022559845.1. Lineage (NCBI taxonomy): Eukaryota > Viridiplantae > Streptophyta > Magnoliopsida > Alismatales > Araceae > Amorphophallus > Amorphophallus konjac. The sequence goes on from CM040122.1 coordinate 143,995,000, forward strand.
AATAATTCCAGAATATATTTCTAGGCCCAAAACTCATCTAAGAAAAATGTCCCATTCAGAGGCGTTACTTAATCAAATGACGACCCTGGGACGGGCGTCAACTGAAAAATCTTTAGGAAATTAGAAATTAACCTCAAAACCACGCCCCCCCACAGGGGCGTCTCTTAAATAAACAACGACCTAGGGCAGGTCGTTAATTAAAATCTCTCTTAGAAACCACGCCCCCCTCAGGGGCGCCAATTAAACAAACCACGACCCAAGGACCGTCAATAATTAAATCAAACATCAACATCTCAAACCAAGGCAATTAAGTGAATTTCAGCATGAATAATTGAACAATTAAGCCAAAATTTCTTTCTTTATGCATGCAGGGGTTGATGAGGACACGGATCTCCTGGGTCATGGTCCAGGCAGCATATTACGGCGTCCCCGAGTTCCAGAGAGCCAGGGTAGATGCCATGGGGTTCGGGGCCTTCCTTAGCATAGAGCCCATTAGGCCTGACTTAGCATATATCCAGGTTTTGAGGGAGAGATGGGATAGGACTAGCCGGGCATTCCTGATGCCTTGGGGTCATATGGTTCCTACCCAAGAAGATGTGGCTAGGATTACTGGGTTGAGGGTAGATGGTGAGGCAGTGAGCGGGATCACCTTACCAGACTATACTGAGTTGGCCGAGAGACTGCTAGGGCTAAGGATGGTCTACGAGACACCTAGCGAGTGTAGGACTATCTTCCGCACTGATATGACTACAGTGATGGGCTTGGGGGATGCTAGGCATAGGTCCGGGGAGTCCTTAGAGCAGTATTCTCAGAGTTTGATTGACGGGGCTAGGGCAGCCTATTGCCAGGACCCAGCTGACAGGGAGAGGGCGGACAGAGATTTGAGGAGGTTCCTATTCTTGCTGCTCGGGAGGCTATTGCTCGGCATGAAGGGCGACGTCATCAACTGTCGGTTCTTAGGGATCCTCGAGGACTTAGAGGAAGTCGGTAGGTATGCCTGGGGAGCAGCGCTGCTGGCGCACTTGATAGCTGACCTGTCCACGGGGACAGGATGAGAGACGATCGTTAGCGGCGTCTCACCTTTTCTTCAGGTATGCACATCTTTTTCTTTCTTTTCTTTTTTTTTACTTTATGCATGTGAATGCCTTACTAATGCAATGCATGGATGCAGGTTTGGAGCCATCTGTACATGCCCATGGGGCATGTCAATCCACGGCCTGGAGGTGAGGGGGCTTTCCCTCTAGCACAGCGCTGGCTGCCGGTGGTGTTTGGAGCCCCACTCGGCTACGCGCTGTGGGTACTACGTAGAGAGTTTCGAGACTTCCCTCCCTCGCTGGTATGCATGGTGAATGTTATGCACCTTTTTTGTTCTTATTTTTGTGCAACATATTTTGATATGATGATGATGAATGTATGTTTATGGATGCAGGTGCGATGGAGGCCTTATGAGGGGATGACCGACGAGGGCCAGCCGTGGGTCGTAGCAGGCCGACCTCGTTTTGGGCATGAGCTTTGGGTTCATTGCCTGAGTGAGATCGAGCTGTTACGGCTTAGGTTGGTGATGAGGACCCTGGGCCTACACTAGGAGTGGATAGAGGTAGGGGAGCCGCGAGGAATTGGAAAGAAGACACGCGGTCGCACGAAGGCGATCGGCTGGAGGGTGCAGTTCGAGGACCAGTACGCCGACTGGCGGTGAGGCGGGACCCGAGTCACCTCCCAGGCGACTGACAGCTCCGAGTACCTCCGGTGCTACTGGGAGGTTTATGCCAGTCGACCCCAGATGAGGGTCCTAGGGGTATGTATGAATGCACTTATTTCTAAATTGAATGCAAATGCTTATGCATCTATCATGTGACTAATATGTAATGGATGTAGGATGCACGAGACATAGCAGCGATGGATGCCCAGGCCCACCTACACAGCCTGGAGGACCAGCTGGCCACCACACGGGCGGACCTTGAGACCCTGGTGAGTGTTAAATTTATGCAAATGAAAATTTTTTCTTTCATGAATTATTAATGATTATCCACTGACAATCTCATTAAATGCAGCGTGCCCAGCAGGGAGCAGTAGGGAGAGAGACGGGAGAGGCCTCCAGCTCGAGAGGGCCTAGTGCAGAGGCGACTGCACTGGCGGAGCAGCTGGCGGGGGCAGTGGCTCGGGCCGAGGCGGCAGAGCGTGACCTCGCCTCACGGGTAAGTTTCAAAAACTCAGCCCTCATTCAATTATTTATTATTATGTGCTAATAAAAAAAGGTGTTTTGCAGACGGAGGAGCTTCGAGCCGCTCTTACTTGCATCGAGGAGGGCCAACAGGCGATGGCCACACGGGTGAGTTTTACTTTTAACCATGCATTCATTTCATAAATTGCTGAATTATTACATTAAATGTGGAACTGATGACTTGTTTACCTATTTGTAGACTACACAGTTACAGGCGGCTCATACCCGGGCTTCCCTAGCTGGCGCGGAGTTGGCGATCCGTGAGCAGCGGATCGTAGAGCTGGAGAGGGCTTTGAGGCGGCGCGAGGAGCTGCCTCAGGACATAGCGGAGCTGCGGGTCGCTCTTGAGATGGAGCGGAGAGAGCGTGCGCGAGAGTGAGAGGAGCACCTGGCGGACCGTGTCTGTCACCACGAGCTGCAGCAGTCAGAGCGTGCCCGGTACCAGGAGCAGGTGACAGCGCGCGAGCGTGAGCTGGCAGACTCGATGACCCAGCTAGCCGTTACCCAGGAGCAGCTACGAGCGTCAGAGGAGCATCTCCAGCGAGGGCGTGAGCGGGCGCAAGCTGTAGGGTACAGCTTCACCAGCTCCACCTTTGTTGCGGGCTCTTCCCTTCGAGAGAGGAGCGAGGCAGGGGGCCAGGTTCGGGTTCCAGCTTCTTCACGGGGGCCCATGCCCCCTCCACCAGTGCCACCTCGGGATGGCGAGGACGAGGTAGAGAGTAGGAGAGAGGAGGGTGGAGGCAAGAGCTGAGAGACTGTTACTTGTACTCCTCCACCCTCACACCTGTACTCAGATATTCATGATGCATATATATATGAGATTGAAATTTTTGTTACCTGAGCACTTGCGTAGTTGTGTACTTGTGGTCGTGCACTTTGCTCCTCTTCTACGGTCTTGGCTTTTGCTTCACTTTGCCCTATACTTGCAGCTGTAGTTCACACTTGAACAAACAGGTTAATTCATCTGTTCGACTTAGCCCCTTGCTCAATAAGCAAGGGATGTTTTTCTTGTGACCTTGATAACGGGTCAAGGGGCCAAGCCTTTAATCAAATAAGGCAAATGAAACAACCGATAAAGGGAGATGCAATATGCAAGCACACGCATGCAAACAATAATAAAGATGCCCATGCAAAGATGCAAGCACACTCATGAAGAATGAATCACCATTTTTTTCTTTTTTCTTTTTATATATTTTTTTCTTTTATTTGCTGAAAAAGACGCCTTAGATCAAGTCGTTATTTAAATAAAAGATGCCCTAGGTGACGGTGTGATTTTGAAAAAGATTTTTTATTTTTGTTGAAAAGACGACCTATCCAGGGGCGTTATTTTTAAAAAGATGACATTTCCATTAGGCGTTAATTCTTTTAAACGTGCCTTAAACAAAGGTGTTAATTTTTGTTGTTTTGCAAATTGGGTTTGTTAAGGCTGCGAGGGCTCTGGGCCCTACCAGGCCACCATTTAGGATTCATTAATCTTTCTTGCATAATCAAAAGAGGGTCCACGTGCTAATAATTGAACTCATACACAAGATCTCGCGCGACACAATTTCCTAGGTCAGTCTCGACCATCATGCTGGTTTATGACTTACCACCAAGAAGAGATGGAAGAAAATATAAGGAAGCCCATAAGGGACTCTGAGAAGCCTGAGGCAAAACTACCTCCCCTACCCTATGCCTGTTGGGGTTCAGTCGTTGGCATAGGAAAATTTTGTTGCCTTTTGCCTCTTTTCATATTGCATGCATACGCCCAAGGTTCTCCTTGCGGGGACTTTGCCCTCTTGACATGCTCTTCTTTTCACAATTTGACTTTCACTTTGGAACTGATTTGTATTGATAAAAAAAAAACCTAATTGTACTTGGGCTTTTGCGGCATTTTTGTTCCCTTTTGGGCCCTGACTTCCACCTACTAAGGTGGTGGGCAGGCTTGGCGAGTCTACCCCGAGGCCTCCCTTCCTCCCTTATGGGCCGAAGAAGAAAAGAATGGGTATTGTCTTCACCTTTAGTCAGGTTTTGACCATCCATCGGACTTTGCACCGCTTGAGTTCAAGGATAAGCGTGTAGTGTGTGCAGGTGTCGACCCCATTTTAAGTTAACAAGACTGATGAATGAATTCGGAATTTTGACCCTTCAGACCTTGCGTCCTTGCAACCATGGCAACCATTTTGAAAAAAATTTCATATATATTTTTTTGGATTTTTGAGAATTTTATTATATATTTTTTTTGGATTCTGGAGATTTCTATTTTTTTTTATTTTGAATTAGGGGTAGTATTTCTTAAGGTACAGACCATTCCAAGGGTAAGTTAATTCTTCTCCTTCCGCATTAATTAGTTTATAAGCATTGCCAGGATAAACATCTTTTATAACAAAGGGGCCTTCCTAGTTTGGTTGAAGTTTTGAACGGGGCCCACCAGGTTTTACAAAAATTCTCTTAATTACCATCTCACCGATTTTGAATTTTCTCTCAATTACTTTCTTTTGATAAAATTGTGAAATCCTGTTTTGATAAACACGCGCATGCTCAGCGGCGACCAGACGCTTCTCATCCAGGAGTTCCAACTGGGCAAGGAGTGAATCACGATGCTCATCAATAGAGAATTCCTTGTCCAATTGTACTCGCAAAGATGGAATAAGAATCTCATAAGGGACTCCGCCTTCATTCCATAAGTGAGGGCGAAAGGGGTTTGCCCTGTAGGGGTACGAATGGAAGTGCGATAGGGCCAGAGAGCTTCAACTAACTTGTCTGGCCAATCCGAGAATTTATTAGCTTCACACGTCTATTTAACAATTTTGATCAAGGTTTTATTAGTTGCCTCTGCTTGGCCATTGCCCTGTGGATAATAGGGAGAAGAATGATGCAATGTAATGTTATACCTGTTGCAGAGATCCTTGAGCTCTTGAGAGATGAATTGAGGTCCATTGTCGGTGACGATGGTACTCGGGATGCCGAACCTGGAGATGATATTCTTCATTATAAATTTGCAGACGGTTGATGCTTTGATCTCCACGAATGCTTCCGCTTCCGCCCACTTGGTGAAGTACTCCGTTGCCGTGAGGATGAATGATTTTTGCTTTGTGAGGAGGTTCGAGTCACCAAGAGGTCCAATGATATCGAAAGCCCACATGGAGAAAGGCCATGGGGAGGACATAGGATGGAGTGAAGAAGCAGGAGAATGAATCGTGTCGGCGTGCAGTTGACACTTAACACACCTTCGAACATAAATGGAGCAATCCTCTTCTAGAGTTGGCCAATAGAAGCCTAGCCTAAGGATCTTCTTAGCTAGCATCTGGCTATTCACATGACCACCACACACTCCTGAATGCGCCTCTTCTACGACCTTCCAGGATTCATCATCGTCGAGGCATCTTAATAAAACACCCGTGAGCCCTCTTCTATAGAGTACACCTCTAACCAAAACATACCGTTGAGCTACTCTTCTGATTGCTTTCCTTTCTTCTACAGTGGCTTCTTCAGGATAGGATTGATCATTGCAATATCTGGCAATCTCATAATACCAAGGTTTCTCTTCATCAGCCAATTCTTCTTCCCAATCTAACAACATGACCTCTTTGGCTTTAAGAGCTTCACTCCGCCTGACCTTCTTGAGCACCTTGTCCCTAATGTCGAGGAATGCACGATCCTTAATAGCTGGAGTGTCACGCTGATGAATGAGAGGAACGTGAAAATCTTTTTGGGGAGGAAAGACTAAAGCAGAGGCCAAAGAGGCAAGAGCGTCGGCTAAGATGTTCTGGCTTCGAGGGACATGAACGAAGATCAACTTGGTGAAGAGTTTGGCATAAGCTGAAGCAAGTTCCGGGTAGGGCTTGAGTTTAGGAATGATAGTGTGGCACTTGACAAGCACCTGGCGTAGAATGAGATGACTGTCACCCACGATTCGTAATTGGGTAACACCATATTTATGAGCGGTTTGAAGACCGGCCAAAAGGGCCTCATACTCAGCTATATTATTTGTGACAGGGAAAGTGAGCTGAGCAGCAAATGGGATGGTGACCCCTTCTGGTGTTAAAAGAACCATGCCGATCCCTCTTCCTTAGGAATTTAGAGCTCCATCAAAATGTAATGTCCACATAGGATCGTGGGGTTGATTAATGGACATTAGTTCTTCATCTAGAAACTCTGAATTGACAGGATCAAATCAAGGGAGAGGGTGGTGAGCAAGATGTTCGGCGATGGCATAACCTTTGATTGCTTTCTGTTGAACGTAAGTGATGTCAAATTGAGAGAGAAAACTTGGCCAGCGTGCCAATCGGTCGGTAAGGACAGATTTTTCAAGAAGGAATTTAATCGGATTCATGCGAGCAATGAGGTGAACCTCGTGAGCTAAGAAATAATGTTTTAACTTCTGAACTACCCAGACTAAAGCAGCGCAAGTCTTCTCCATGGCTGAGTACCTCTGCTCACAAGAGTTGAGATGTTTAGACAAACAGTATGCTGCCCTCTCCTTCCCTTCTTCATCCACTTGAGCTAGGACAGCACCTACAGAGTCATCTAGGACGGAAACAAAGAGGATAAGTGGTTTGCCCGGAATTGGCGGCCTCGGGACAGGAGGATTGGCCAGATAATCCTTCAATCCGTCAAAAGTTGCCTGACACTTGTCATCCCAATTAAACTTGACCCTCGGCTTAGTAAGCTCGTAAAACGGCCTACATCTTTGTGAATGCTGGGAGACAAAGCGGCAGATAAATTACAACCTCCCGATTAATCCTCGAACTTCCTTCAAATTCTTGGGAGGAGGCATATCTCTGATGGCCTTTGCCTTATTGGGATCAACTTCAACTCCTCTTTTACTGACAATAAATCCAAGCAACTTCCCTGATGAAACACCAAATACACACTTTTTGGGGTTCATTTTCAACTGATATTCTCGTGATCTTTGCAAAACTTTAGCTAAAACCCCAAGATGCTCAATCCTTGTTCTTGATTTTACTACCAGGTCATCCACATACACCTCAATATAAATATAAATCATATCATGAAAAATTGCCATCATAGCCCTCTGATAGGTGGCTCCAGCATTCTTGAGTCCAAAAGGCATGACCACATAGCAGTATATACCCCATGGTGTAGTGAACGATGTTTTCTCTTGATCTTCTTCAGCCAGGCGAATCTGATTATAACCCGAAAAGTCATCCATAAAGGAGAGAGTCTCAAATCCTGCCGTATTATCAATCAAAACATCAATATGATGGAGGGGGAAGTTATCTTTAGGACACACACGGTTGAGGTCCCGAAAGTCTATACAAATCCGAACCTTTCCATCTTTCTTCATGACCGGGACGATGTTAGCCACCCAGTTCGGATAGAGGACAACTCTAACAAACCTAGCCTTATGAAGCTTGTCGACCTCTTCTTTCATCTTTAAAGCCATGTTAGGGTGGAAACGTCTCAACCGTTGTTTGATCGGGACAGACCCTGGCTTAAGTGTAAGCCGATGTTCAACGAGCGTAGGGTCTAATCCAGGCATATCTTCATAACTCCACGCAAACGTGTCCTTGTATTCTTGAAGTACCAAAATAAGCGCCTCCTCTTCGGAGGGCGGCAAATTCTTGCTGATGAGGACAATCCTAGGGTCTTCTTCCGTACCCAAATTTATTTCTTTGGTAGGCTCTTCTACTGAGGCTTATGGTTCATCAAATCTTCTCGTGCCACTAGCAAAAGCGTCAGCCTCGTCCTCATATTCTTCATAACTTTCATCCCCCTCTTCAATAGGGTCTTCATCATTCATAATCTCATAGACACCCAAACCCTCATAAGAAACACAAGTATCCTCATGTTCCAACTCTGGCAGGATAATCGGATTCTCCACAAATTCGGGAAGGGCTGAACAAGCCTGGCACCTTCTGGCTAACTCTAACAAAAATCTGCGGGGAATTTGCTTACCCCTGGATTTCTTATGTGCAACTACCCCATGGATTTTATTATTGGAGGAGGAAGAGCAACTAGCTTGATTGAAGGAAGGAGGTGAAAAAGTGGATACAGGAGGTGATATAGACGAAGACCCCTCACAAGAGGGGGAGAAAAGATTTATCAATGAATCATGGAAGAGTGGCCCCTGGGTCGGGACACACTCAGAAGAGAGATAAGAAGTCTCCTTAATGGAGATGGAGGACTGAAGAGTTGGTATTTTGGCATTTTTTTTCGTTTTCATCTTTATCTTCATTTTTATTTTCCTTTTCTAGAAGAAAGCAATGTGAAGGGAGAATAGCAGGAGGAGTGGAGATTGAAAGTTTGGAGAAAATTTGAATCAGAGATGACCCGCGCGGGGGTGTGATGGAGAGTTTGGAAAATTGCTCGAGGAGCAAGGGAGGAATTGAAAGAGAGACTTGTATTGAATATGGAGAAAATCTGATCATAATTGGCGGCGGTCTCGGCACGCGAGAGAAAAATTGAGAATGTAGAGAAACTAGAAGAGACAGATGCATAGAAGTGAGAGAGAAAAGGCCGGCCCACAGCCAGTCTATTGTAAATCCTTCTTCATATGGTACATCGGGCTCTCCAGTGTCCGTATAATCACTCAGCAGCTGCCTTTTATCTGTTATCACAACAGGCTTTTCAATCAAGTCATGGATCAGTGGCGGCCATTCCGGATCTGTCGGCATAAAGAGACGACATAAGGCAATAGTAATGTCATTCATATCAAACCATCTATACCAGTCACACTCTGGATCATCCATTTTCCTCCTCTTATCAGGCCTTAGAGATTCCAGGGCTTTGTATGTAACCAGTGGAGCAATATGTCGAGTAAACTGTCTAGAATGAACATCTTGACAGTCTAACATGGAAGTGATTATTGTAGTCTGCTCATTATTTTGGACGCCACCTTCAATAAAATGTGTCTGTAATGTCCATGTAAGCGGTTGGCGATCCGTCTTCAGAGTGGATGTCATGACTGCCCATGGTTCTTCTTCATTCTTGCTTGGTCCTTTATAGCCTAGGCCGCCCCGTGCAATCAATTTCTATGGCTTGACAGGCTTAGTTCTGCCCTGACAATTGACACCCAGGCCTTTGCCGACCTGGTACCCCATTCTCCTCAAAATATTCCATCCTGGGGTGTTTATCATACTTTTCTTCTTCTTCCCCTTGGAAGTTAGGGGTGTCATAGCAACTGTCGTGACTGTCTCAGGTGGCATCGGCCTTGGGTGAGGGATGTCCAGCGCTGACAGCAACGGCTTGTTGGCAGGCCAGATGGAAGGAACTGATGAAGCCAAGTGTATATCTTCCTCTGGTAGAATTGGCATACTGGTAACTTTGATGATGCGGCCCTTGTGTGGAAACTTGAGGCACTGATGATTTATGGAGGGCACTGCGTTGAGCTGTTGAATATAGGGGCGGCCCAGAATGCCATTAAATGTTGGATCCATATCCAAAATGTGGAAATCGACCGTGATTGTGGCTGGACCCAAACTGACTTTTAATGTGATCATGCCTAGAGGAGGCTTCTTAGTATTGTCGTATGCTGTGACTGTTATGGTAGATGGCCGAATCTGATTTTCTGGAATGCCACACATCTTCAAAGTGCTTGGTGGCAAAACATTGATAGATGCCCCAGTGTCCACCAGACATTGTTTCACCGCCACCTTATTCATATCCACCGTAATACATAGAGCATATTTCCTTGCTGAGAGTGGTGCCAGTTCATGCTCATGAAAAGTAATCGCCGGCTGACTGCTAGCGAGCGTTAATACTGTGGTTATCTGCTCGACAGGGATGTCTTCATTGACCATGACCTTCTACAAATATTCCTTCAGATCTAATTGGTGAGTGACTGACCTCTTAATCAATTCCAGAATGGAAATTCTTGCTGGAGTTCGGTCAAGATGCTTTAACAAATCATACTGAGTACCCGGCACGGACTCTTTCTCCTGTTCTTGTTCATTAGGCCCCTGCACGGGCTCTTGCTCTCTCTGGGGAAAGATGCGTTGGAACATCCGTCCACTGCGGAGCGGTGCCACGTTTTGTCGTGCCTCTGTCGGGGCAAGTAAGGGAGGATTGGAAGAAGAGGAGGGTGTATTGGCGTTAAAAAGTGGTGGAGAGGTTTTTAAAGAAGGCGACCCCGTAGGGGGTGTTGGTGAGGAGTTCAATGAAGAAGCCCCCGCAGGAGGCGTAGGAGTAAGAAGGGGTGCCCGAGTGTGGGGAGAGTTAGTAGGTGGAATGAGGAGAGATCTGGGTACGAAGGATGGGGGAACTGATTGTGGAGGGATCCTTGTTGATGGGGGAGTAGTGGTGGTGGATGTTGGTGATGGGCGGATAAGGAGTGGTCTAGACGGCAAATGTGAAGGGTTAGTAGTGGATGGCGAAGTCTGCTGCATGGTAGGCTGCGGAGGCGGTAGATGGGTAAGGAGAGGTCGGGTTGGCAAGGATGGAGAATTGGTGGGAGCAAGTGGATTAGCGGGACGTAAAAGGGAACGGCTTAATTGGGGAGTAGAAGAAGACGGAAGGGTGCGCAAGAGGCGCGGAGGTTGATTTGGATTATGATTAAATGCCCCGACAAAGGCGTTTTCTTCATGCCATCCCTGCCCTCTCTCCACCTCATGGAGGGACGTGACAGGGTTTACATGCTGATTTGCAGGATGCCCCGGCAATGGGTTGTGGACGATTCCCATATCTTGCTGAGCTGTCGGAGCTTGCTGTTGTACTTGTGGAGTTGGTTGCTGCGGCTGCTGAGCCTGTTGCTGTCGAGGAGGCCTTCTTTCTTTCATAGTGGCGATAAACTGTCTCATCTCATACCAATTAATGCCACCCTGGTCATTTAAATCATAAATGTAGTCCTTGAAGTGGAAGCAACGATCAATGTTATGACCAGGGAAGCAGTGGAAGACACAGTAGCGGGACGTGTCAACATTAGCGGGCCACACTGCCCTTTCCTTTGGTAGCATGAGCAAGTTGGCGCCATTAAGGCATTGAAAATATCCGGGATACTTTCTGGCAGTGGAGGATAGTGGGCCCTTTTGGGGCCTAGTGGTCTCCTTTGTTGCTGTTGTTGGCCATAGTTGGCGGGTGGCGGTACTTGGTGGTATTGTTGCGGAGCTGGAGGGTCAGCGCGGGGCGTTTGGTTTTGTGGTGGAGCAAAGGAAGGTTGAGGTGCGAATTGGTGTTGTGGTGGCGAGTTGAAGAGAGTGCTTTGTTGTGGAGGTGGTGGAGGTCATGGGTTAGATAGGTGATGGGGTGTGGGGTTGCCGACCGCGCCAACCTGCTCATTTGCTATTGTGCCCTCAGTTGTGGGCCCGCTGCTGTTGACATTCGTATTCTTTTTAACCAACCTTGGTTTTGGCTCAAACATGCCCATGATGGGCGAATCTTTCATTTGGGTCTGAATATAACGAGCTCTTTCATAGAGCTCCTCCATGGTGGCCAATCTATTCATGGCCAGTATATGCCGGAACTGAGGGGTTGCATTGGATATAATCATCTTAACCTGTTCCGGTTCTGATAAGGTATCTTTCAACTTCTCAGCCATTGACCTCCATCTATCAGCAAATATGATGAAGTCATCCTCGGGCTTCATTTTCTCTGCAACCAAGTCTGTAACAGATAGAGAGGGTCTGACCCGGTCCCTATACTTCTGCAAGAATTTCCTTTGAACCACATCAAAATTGCTAGCATCTGCCGGATCCAGGGAATAGAACCACTCGAGGGCTGGCCCCTCTAAAGATCTTCTAAACAAATAAGCCAATGAGGCTTTGTTGCCCTGCCAAAAGGACGTTTCATACATAAAATCCTTCAGATGAATAAATGGATTGCCAGTTCCATTATATCGCCGAAAATTCGGCATCTCAGAAGGCGGTAAGTGAAAAACTGGCAATGTAGGCAGAGAGATCTCTGGAGCATTCTTGGCAGCAATAACCTTGTTGAGTTGTTCTTCCATGCTAGCCAATTTCTGAAGGAGCAAAGCATTAGTGTCTGACTCGACCGGTGCCGAATTTGGAATGAAGGTATTTGGCATAGGCGTCCTTAGAATTTGGGAAGGTTGAAAGAATTGGGGCCTAGCCGCGGAATAACTTGCCTGTTGGGCCGGCATGGCCGCACCGGGCGTTTTTGGACAAGAGGGGGGTTTGTGCAAGACCGCTTGGTCATTAACAACGTGATGGCCACTCGCGGCCAGAGGGGGATTGGAAGATGAAGAGGGAACAGATTTCCCTTTCAAAGCGGCATGAACTGCCTGCCGCTGGGAATCGTCCAATTGAGATAATGCATGAATTAAATCATTGACGTTGAATGAAGGGGAGGTGTTCCCCGATCTGCTCTGATTGTATGGTAAAGCTTGAGAAGAGGGTTCAACCTCGTGAGTTGTGGTGTCAACCACATGAATTTGAGAATAACGAACCTGAGACGGAGGGTGGTTTCCCTCATGATAGATGGAATCTTGGAAGGGTGCCTCATAAGATTGATCAAAAATATTCTCTTCCACATCATCATAGGAGTATCCATAACTTGCCATGTTGATGATCTTACATGAATGGAGTTGCATGCTTAAGAAGAGAGAAAGCTTTATGGAGGGATTATCACACAATCAATCACTCAATCAAAAGAAGCTTAAGCAAATCAACCCAACCAAGTTTATGCAATCAAGTTGAGATGAACGCAGAATTTTAGTGTTATGTTTGAGATTAGAGTGGATTAATTGCAGAATAATTCACTCTTCTTTGCAAAGTGAAACCTAGTTCGGATCCAAGTGTAGTCTCCTGGTTAACTAGGTTCTTTCTCTCTCCTCACCAACGATAGATTCTCTAAACTCCGGGTACTTCAAGGGTACAACCAGCTCAGCATCCGTGAGGGAATCCACGGGTGCGGAGACTTACGGAGGTCTTGGAAAAGGGATTTCCGGTACAAAGAGATGGAATGCTCAATGGAGGGTTGTCCCGATTCCAAGAGAGGTGTGTGGAAGCCTAGTGTAGAGAGAGGAGGTCTCTCAACCGAATGCCACAAAATACAGTATAAGATACGTAGATCACACCAATATAATCAAATAATCAAGGTAAGTATCAATCCAGCATGAACAAATACAGGCAACAAGTCTCTATGAACGCAGAGGAAAGAGACGACTCTGAAACAATCGCTACTAATGGAAGAGACGACAGCGCGGCTGTCGTGAATCACTGTGAGGCGCTCACAGACAGTGCAAAACCGCGCCTTACTGTGAGGCGCTATATGTGAAAAGGACGCCTCAATCGCCAGCACCCATTACCTCAATCGCCAGCACCCGTTACCTCGCGCGAGATCAACCAGGGCATCCTTTTATAGGGTTCAAAACCGTATTCTAATGGGATAAGAACAAGCAATGATCATTAACGGCAAAGACTCTAGTTCCCCAATCGAGCAAGTGATTAACCAAGGCAGGGAACTCTCCAGGAAAGGTGTGTTCAAATCGGACACCGAAGGGTGAGAGACGACCCTCAGAAGGGCGTCAATTAAAATTGACGACCTGCCCTAAGGCGTTAATTCAAAACACGACTGGGACAAAGGCGTCAACTCCTGGATTCAATTTTAGTAATAAAAACTTTCTTTTTCTGAAAATTATGAGACGACGCCTGAAGCAAAGGCGTTAATTGAAAACACGCCCTAAGGAAGGACGTTAATTCTTGATTTTTCAATCGTGGTGGGACTCGTAAAATACCAGAAATTGACGCCCTTAACACCGGCCGTCCTTTCTTGAGAACACGCCCCAGATTAGGTCGCTATTTAAATGACGCCCCTCTTCAAGTCGTTAATCACAAAAATGCAAGAAACATCATAAAGAACCCACACAAAATAGAAAAACTTTATATTATAGAAATATTGAAGTTCACTTTGGGGCGTTAACATAGTGACATGAGTTTTGATCAACATAGCATCAATTTTGGCGTGTCTACACCGGGCTGCCATAGGCAGGGTGGACCTGAACCAGAGTCCAGCCCACTGTCTGCTGGTCGGCCTAGGGTCTACTGGGCTGATCAAATCACGAATTGGCCGAAGATAGATCAAGGATAATCGGCCAAAACTAATTGGCATTATCTAGGGATGAACGGTCGCCACTGGGCCTTTCAGAAAGATATGCGGTCGACTAACGGCCGCGCATGTCCCTGCTAGTCCAATTTGGATTATGACTCATATCATAGCAGTTCGATTGAATCCAAGTTCAATTCTAGGGGGTAATAATGGTTCAAGATTAACGATTCAGGTCTAAGGTTATACAAGTGTAAACCTAATAGCCATTTCAATTATAAATGATTCACAATTAAGATTGACATTTATTGGAAACATGAATCAAGATCAAGCTCAAATTAAATAAATCAGCAAGAATTATTTACTGTCATGAATTATAGTTTATTAGGTGTGTTGCTAACATGCCATTAACCACTAATCTACTAACATAATATGTTGTAATGACAATTAATCTGTTCTATTATAGATGTACGGTCGGTTCTGGACCTCACATCTCCATAGACGGTCATAGACAGGCCATGCATGCCCCCTCAATGGAGATGGACGGTCGGTAGTGTGCCGCTGAGCAGGATGTGCGGTCTGGAAATGTCCACAGGAGAGACATGCGGTTAGGATTCGGCCACACGTTCCAGATAAACGATCAAAGATAGAAACCTTTAAACTATCAACAATAGGCCGCCTGTCTTAGACGTGCGGTCTATCGTGTGGCCACACAAGTGTAGACAAATCGCTACCCCTTTCTCCTTGCCTGACTCCGGCGAGGTTTCTAGGGTCAGACTAAAACATGGAATTCGCATGATATAAAGCATGGAATTTAGGGCTTTTACTACCAAAAGAAAGAGCACGAAAAACTCTACAAGATGCATGAATCAATTTTATGTTTACAGCCTAAAATAACTACTTAATCGAAAGGGAACATTTATAACCCTAGAGGTGACATGCTTCTACTAAAACCAAAAATTCTCACAGAACACTTGATAAAATTTAGGGATTTCTACATCAATGAAAAGGTGACACGATGACGCTTCCAACCATATATTATTTGTAGGGTTTGGCTTGCTATCACCTACCTGAATCAGATGAAGAAGGAAGGAGAAAGAAAACCCAAGGCGCTGGTACACGTAGCCCTTAATCACTGGAGATCTCCCTCGATCCAGCTCTTCTGCAGCCGCCACTGGTTCTAAACGATTCTAGGGTTAGAGAGCTTCATTTTTATAGGTCACACGCCTTCTAGAGGGTTCTATGCGCGAAGTATTCATCCACGCAAGTTGGGTTGATGCGAACGCCGCCGTAATTGTTGACGCGTTCCAATCTCTGCCGATTGCATCTCCTTGGGTTAGGGTTTCGAGTGATTAAGAGAGGGGAAATGATCCTATCATCCTGGATTTTCATTTGCCACTAGTTTGGGCTCATTTGATGGAGCAATGGGCTCGAATTTTGCGTTTCAAGGTATGGTTAACTAAGTGTTTAATGTGGACTTAATCCACTAATTCGGCCTATTTACAGATTTTATTTGGGTTGATAATAGAAGACAAGTTTGTTAAACGTGTTATCCTCTACAAGAATATAATTTTTATGGATTTTTATAAAATGGTCAAAATTTAACATATTCTATTTATTAAGGAATTTCTAAATAAGAAATTTCTAATTAATTTCTTGAAAAAAAAAAAGGGTATTACACCCTCCCCCACTTAAGGAATTTGGTCCTCCAAATTCAATGCACTTAATAATAAAAAGAGGGAGTAAGATAGCTGACCTAGAATAAGTCAGGGTACTGTCTCCGCATAGTATCTTCTAACTCCCAAGTAGCTTCTTCAGTTCCACGCCGACTCCACTGCACTTTAACCATCGGTATGGAACGATTCCTGAGTTGCTATTGCTTCCAATCCAGAATCTTGATCGATCTTTCTTCATAAATTAGATTTTACTTCAATTCGAAGTCCATATGCTGAATAATGTGAATGGGATCATACACATTTTTCCGTAACATAGAGACATGGAAAACATTATGTACTCCAGATAACTGAGGTGGTAGTGCCAAACAGTAAGCAACCTCCCCCACTCTTTCGAGAATCTCGAATGGACCAATGTATCTTGGACTCAGTTTACCCTGAATACCAAACCTTCGAATCCCTCTCATAGGAGAAACCTTAAAAAATACATGCTCACCAACCTGAAATTCCAAAGCTCTCCTCCTGGTGTCGGCACAACTCTTCTATCTTGATTGTGCTACTTGCAATCGATCTCTGATAATACGGATGTTCTTGGACGATTCGGAAATGAGATCTGGTCCAAGCCATTGCTTCTCACCTACCTCGTCCCAACATAACGGGGATCGACATCTTCTACCATACAAAGCTTCAAATGGAGCCATCTAAATGCTGGTCTGGTAATTGTTGTTGTAGGCGAATTCAACCAATGCCAAGTGATCACTCGAACTACCTCCAAAGTCAATCATGCAGGCTCTAAGCATATCTTCCACTATCTGGTTGGTGCTTTCAGTCTGTCCGTCTGTTTGTGGATGAAAAGCAGTACTGAAATTCAGATGAGTTTTCAAGGACTCTTGCAATCCTTTCCAAAAATGAGAAGTGAACCTGGGGTCTCTATCAAACACAATGCTGACTGGTATACCATGTAGTCTTACCACTTCCTTCATATACAAAGCATCCAAGACATCGACTGTCCATTTAGACTTAATAGATAAGAAATGAGCAGATTTTGTCAATATGTCGACAATCACCCATATTGCATCAAATCCACTACGAGTCCTCGATAGACCCATAATGAAATCTATGCCAATGCTCTCCCACTTCCATTGGGGTATATCAAGGAGTTTCAATTTCCCTGCTGGTCTGAAATGCTCAGCCTTGACTTGCTGACAAACCAAGCATCTACTTACGAAGTCCACAACTTCCCTTTTCCTATTCGGCCACCAAAAAGATTTTTTCAAATCCTTAAACATCTTAGTACCTCTAGGATGAATGGTGTATCTAGATCTATGAGCTTCCTCGAGGATCTTACTCTTTATCTCAGCTACATCAAGTACACAAATTCTTCCCTGAAATAATAATCTTCCATCATCAGCCATCATGAAGTCGGGTCTGTTACTCAAGCTTCCCTTGATCTCTACCAACTCTGGGTCATCATCCTGCAGAGACTTGATTTCCATCAATAATTCAGGCTTAAGTTGAATCGGAGCAATCATAACCCGATCCTTGTCAACATTAAGATCCAAACTAGCTAATTGCTCCAACAATTTCCATTCTTGTAACATGAGGCTTGATAATTTAGCTATAGGCTTGTGGCTTAAGGCATCTGCCACAACATTACCTTTTCCAGGATGATACTCAATGGAGAAATCGAAGTCCTTCAAATACTCCAGCCATCTTCGCTGCCTCATATTGAGTTCTTTCTGAGAAAATAAGTATTTCAAACTCTTATGATATGAAAACATCGTAAATGCCTCTTCATACAAGTAGTGCCTCCATATCATCAAGGCGAACACCACTGCTGCTAGCTCCAAATCATGAACATGATAATTCTCTTCATGCTTCCTCAACTGCCTAGAAGAATAGGCTATCACTTTCCCGTGCTGCATGAGTACACACCCTAAACCAATACCTGAAGCATCAGTGTATACAACAAAACCTCCTTCTCCAGAAGGTAAAGCCAAAATAGGTGAAGTAGTCAAACATTCCTTCAAGGTCTGAAAGCTTCGCTCATAATCTTTTGACCAATCAAATTTGATCTCCTTGCGGGTTAATCTTGTCAGAGGTACCGCAATTTTAAAGAAATATTGAATAAACCTTCGGTAGTAACCTACTAGGCCTAGGAAACTTCTCACTTCAGTCACATTAGTAGGCTTATCCCAATTCTTTATTGCCTCTACCTTCAAAGGACCAACATAAATACCTTCTTTTGTGATGATATGCCCTAGAAAGGACACCTCTTGCAGCCAGAAATCACATTTACTAAACTTGGCATATAACTGATGATCTCTCAATAGTTGCAATGCCATCTTCAAATGTTCAACATGCTCCTCCTCAATCTTAGAATAAATCAAGATGTCATCAATGAACACCACGACCCATTGATCAAGATAGGGCCGAAACACATCGTTCATCAGCTGCAGGTGCATTTGTTAGCCCAAAAGGTATTACTACAAATTCCAAATGCCCATACCTGCTGCGGAAGGCTGTTTTATAGACATCCTCTTCCTTAACTCGTAACTGATGATATCCAGATCGAAGGTGGATCTTAGAAAAATACTGAGCTCCTGCTATCTGATCAAATAACACATCAATCCTTAGCAATGGATATTTGTTCTTGATAGTCAATTGGTTCAATTGTCGATAATCGATGCACAATCTCATCGAACCATCCTTCTTCCGAACGAATAATACAGGGCTCCCCACGGGGAAGTACTTGGACGAATGAACTCTTTCTCAAGCAATTCCATCAACTACTGCTTTAGTTCCCTTAGCTCTGCAGAAGACATACGATAAGGAGCTTTAGAAATAGGGGTCGCACCAGGAATTAGATCAACAAAAAAGATAACTTCCCTTTCAGGAGGAAGTCTTGACAGTTCCTCAGGAAAGACATATGGAAAATCTCGGACGACAGAAAAGTCCTCAATCTCAATCTTCTGCTTAGGCGTCACATAAACGAAGGCTAGAAAAGCCTTACATCCTCTCCTCATCAGCTTATCAGCTCGAAGAGCCGAAATAAGTGGAATAGACTTATGGTGTCTAATTCCTATAAAAGAAAGTCAAGGGTGTCCAGTGAAAGACACCGAACTAGATCTGCACTGAACATTGGCCTCATACATAGCCAACCAATCTACTCCTACGATTACGTCATAGTCCTTCATGTCTATACAAACTAAATCAACTGGCAGGCTTTGTCCATTGATCAAGACCTTACTGGAAGGATAGAAATACTTAATTATTGATCCGGAACCAATAGGGGTTGAAATCTCTAACGGAGAATTCATCAAAACTAGCTTCACAGCTAAAGACTTCGTAAATCTCCGAGAAATAAAAGAATGAGTGGCACCGATATCAAAAAGAATAAAAGTTAATTTATCATGTATAATAAGAGTACCTTCGACGAGTCCACTCTCCTCTGTGGGTCCTGTCTCATCTTCTTGTAGAGCCTGGAGCTTGCCTTGCTGCTTCTTGATTCTATGCGATTTCACCGGGGTAGCTTGCTCAGATAAAAAAGGGCACTCGGGAATACGGTGGTCCCTACTGCCACAACGTAAACAGGCGTCCAGCTTGCGCCAGCACTCCTCCATCTTGTGACCTGGACGGTCATAATACTTGCATATGCCCTTGAATGGAACAATAGGGCCAGGCTTCTTGTCTTCATTCTTCGGCATCTTGCCCTTCCATGAACCAGACCCGCTAATGGGCCTCTTCCCACCATGACCGGGCTTGATACTCCCTGAACCAGTATGGTGTTGTTCTTTCTTAACACTCTTCCATGGATTCTCTCCGTCATTTCTAAAGTATCTTCCAATACTTGAGCCTTTCTCACTATCTCGGAATAAGTTTGAATTTCCATCGGTGCCAACTGGTTGATATACTACAGCTTCAGCCCATTCAGAAAGCGCTTAGCCTTCATCTTCTCGGTAGATATCAAGTGAGTAGCATAACAAGATAGCCGAGATAACTGAGCTTCATATTCAGCTACAGATAGATTTCGTTGCTTCAAAGCAGCAAACTCAGCCGCCTTCTTCTCTTGTACTCTATCAGAAAAATATTTACCATTGAAGAATTCCTCGAACTCTTCCCATGTGACTTGTCTATCACCAAGGGTAGCCTTCACTGCGTCCCACCATGTTCTCGCATCACGTTCAAGTTGAAAGGTCGACAAGAGGACACGTTCCTGATCGCTACATTGCATCACTTCAAAAATCCTCCCTATCTCTTCAAGCCAGTGCTCTGCTTCATCAGGGTCAGTCGAGCCACCAAATCGTGGGGGATTCATCCCACGAATGTTTCGATAAAGGTCGCCAGTGCCATGGTTTGCAGCTCCTCCTTGGGCCACTTGTTGCAAAGCCAGAGTAAGCCCTTGAACCATACACTGTAAGTTCCTCCATTCCACGCATTCTCCTACCATTGCAAAAGCCTATATGTGGAATATGTTATGTTAGGTTCAATTAAGAATGGATAATCGTGCAATTAGATTAGTAACTCAACCCCAATCTTCTACCCAAATCTCACCAGGTTGGGTCCTTAGACTTATAACAAGGTTATAGGTCCTATGATATAACTTAGTATCCTAGAACTTAGAGAACGTAGGAATATTAGAAAACCTAGGCTCTGATACCACCAAACGGTCACGTCCCGACGCAGAATATCGGGACTGGCAGTAGAAAACACTTGTAATGATAACATGCTAAGCTAAGAATTTACATAACGTCATGAACAAAAATAACTCCAAATCTCTTACAATAGCCATCAAACCGACTTAAACATAATCAAACATAACCTCTACTTGACTCCATTACAATAACTAACACAAGCTCTAAGGTGTAGCTAGATGTAAAATAACTATATCAATCTCAATATATCTACTAACTGGTACACTCCAAGTCATCACTCTTGCCCATTCCCATCCATCTGTGAATCTTAACTTGACCTGCCTAGAAAGGGGGGAAAACAACTATATGAGCAAACGCTCAGTAGGTAACAACAGGCAAGTGTAAGTGATTAACCAATTAATTACATGTTTATATGAAACGGAAAGAGAAGAAATAATGATCGGATGAAACAACATAATAAAAGAAAGTGCTAAAGAACGAAATAGAATAACAATATGATAGGATGATATAATTACAAGAATTGCAAGTTTATGAACAATATGCATAACTAAAAATTGTAGGAAATTGGCTAATAAGCAAGAATGTATAACTAAGTCAAACACGATTCAAGTAGGAGATTAAGAGATCATTGTCATAGATATCACGCTAGTCATGCACTCGGTGCAATGCCTCACCATGTCATTACAAACTCCCATGGGCACAAGTACTTTTCGGGCGCTCTCCCTAAGACCAGACCGGGACCCTATGATGTGTTGGCATTATTTTATTGGATCCAAGATCCCAAGTTGTCTAGACTTTAATCAAGTTAAAATGGCCGATTACAATCAAGTACAAACTTACCTCGGAACATCCCAAGGCTAAGTTGAAGAGATATTGTCCAGAATTTCTATCTAGGAGTTCAAGTTATCAAGAACCATCATGTTCTTGGATTCAAAACCATAAATCACGAAGAAAACTCGTCTCTGGAAGATATGCGGTCAATACTGGACCGCTCAAGCACTTGTGAGGTCGACTCTGGGCCGCACTAACAGGAACTGGCTGAAGTTTAGCCTTCGTGAGGCCAAGGTTGAACGGCTGATTAAGGGCTACTCTTCAACATGAACGGTAAGTATTGGGCCGCACAAGGCCAGAAGTTTATAAAATCGAAGACAGGATATGCAGTCCTGACAGATCCGCTCATCCATTGAACGGTCCATTAAGGGCCGCCTGTAAGGTGTACGGGCCATTACTGGCCGCACAACACAGGGCCTAATAATAAGTTGGAAATTCGCCCAAGTGGGCTCCGGGGCTACCATAGGCAGGGTGGAACTGAACTAGAGTCAAGCCCATTGTCTGTTGGTCGGCCTAGGGTCTATTGGGCTGATCAAATCAGGAATTGGCCGAAGATGGATCAAGGAAAATCGGCCAAAACTAATTGGCATTAGCCAGGGATGAACGGTCACCACTGGGCCATTCAGGGAGATATTGGATCGACTAACGGCCGCGCATGTCCTTGCTAGTCCAATTCGGATTATGACTCATATCACAGCAGTTCGATTGAGTCCAAGTTCAATTCTAGGGGATAATAATGGTTCAAGATTAACAGTTCAGGTCTAAGGTTATACAAGTGTAAACCTAATAGCCATTTCAATTATAAATGATTCACAATTAAGATTGACATTTATTGGAAAGATGAATCAAGATCATGCTCAAATTAAATAAATCACCAATAATTATTTACTGTCATGAATTACAGTTTATTAGGTGTGTCACTAACATGTCATTAACCACTAATCTACTAACATAACATGCTGTAATGACAATTAATCTGTTTTGTTAAAGATGTGCAGTCGGTTCTGGACCTTACATATCCATAGACGGTCACAGACAGGCCGTGCATGCCCCCTCAATGGAGATGGACTGTCGGTAGTGTGCCACTGAGCAGGATGTGCGGTCTGGAACTGGCCGCAAGAGAGACATGCAGTTAGGATTCAGCCACATGTTCCAGGGAAACGATTAGAGATAGAAACCTTTAAACGGTCAACAATAGGCCGCCTGTCTTGGACGTGCGGTCTATCGTGTGGCACACAAGTCCAGACAGATCGCTGCCCCTTTCGCTTTGCCCGACTCCGGCGAGGTTTCTAGGGTCAGACTAAAACATGGAATTCGCATGATATAAATCATGGAATTTGGGGCTTTTACTATCAAAAGAAAGAGCACAAAAAACTCTACAAGATGCATGAATCAATTTTATGTTTACAGCCTGAAATTACTACTTAATCGAAAGGGAACAGTTATAACCCTAGAGGTGACATGCTTCTACTAAAACCAAAAACTCTCGCAGAACACTTGATAAAATTTAGGGCTTTCCACATCAATGAAAAGCTGACACGATGATGCTTTCAACCATATATTATTTGTAGGGTTTGGCTTGCTATCACCTACCTCTCAGATGAAGAAGGAAGGAGAAAGAAAACCCAAGGCGCTGGTACATGCAGCCCCTAATCGTTGGAGATCTCCGTCGATCTAGCTCCTCTGCAGCCGCCACTGGTTCTAAATGATTCTAGGGTTAGAGAGCTTCAATTTTATAGGTCACACGCCTTCTAGAGGGTTCTATGCGCGGAGTATTCATCCACGCAAGTTGGGTTGATGCGAACGCCGCCGCAATTGTTGACGCGATCCAATCTCCACCGATTGCATCTCCTAGGGTTAGGGTTTCGGAAGATTAAGAGAGGGGAAATGATCCTCTCATCCTGGCCTTTCATTTTCCACTAGTTTGGGCCCATTTGATAGAGCAATGGGCTCGAATTTTACGTTTCAGGGTATGGTTAACTAAGTGTTTAATTTGGGCTTAATCCACTAATTCGGCCTATTTACAGATTTTATTTGGGTTGGTCATAGAAGACAAGTTTGTTAAATGTGTTATCCTCTACAAGAATATAATTGTTCAGGATTCTTATAAAATGGTCGAAATTTAACGTATTCTATTTATTAAGGAATTTCTAATTAAGAAATTTCTAATTAATTTCTTGAAAAAAATCGGGGTATTACAAAATGGGTACCTTTTCTTATCTAAGTACCTATATTAAAGATATTTATAATGTGTCTATTAAGTATTCCTCAATAATGTCAAATATTTTATTTGTAGGCTGCAATTGTACGGGGATTACTGAAGGAATATGGGACATTCTAGGGAGTTGAATGGGAACTTTTGTTCAACAATGAATGTCCCCAATAGGCAGATGGAAGCCTCAATTGTGCCATTTATGTATTGAAATATGTTGATGAATTGTCAAGAAAGGGGGAGACATCATGGACATTTACTGAAGGTGATTGTAATATGATTAGAGCCCGGTTTGGGGCCGAACTCATTATCTTTGTAAATACAAGATCTTAAACAATTTCACATCTCAAACCTCAGAATGTGGCATACCTATCTTGACAAATATTTTTTTATTGTTGCAGCCAGGAACAAGAGAACAAGAGGAGGAAGAAGAGTAGAACACACCGAGAAGGCCAAAACACAGGTGGCGGTTATCCCTTTCTATGTTAATCACAGTCGCCACCCATCCATCTTATTAATAAGACTAGGGCAACATCCCTAATCTAAGATGTGACTAAAATACCCCTAGCTAAGACCATGTGTTTTGTACGATCATGTTAAATAGGGTTGTTAGGAATATTGACAGTGTACCCTCGGATCACATGCCCATCATGTGCTCACATCGGTTCACGTGTCAAGAACCTGGCCTTCGAGCTGGGTGTGTGGTAGACACATGTTAATATGAAATAAAGCTTCCAAGGCTATTTGTCAGCCGTAAGAGACATTTTACACCCCTATTATCTATTTTACAGCCTTAACCATCCATTTGTCAACCTTAGGCAAGAAAGCCGTCGCCTTAGCCTTTTCCTTCTTGCCTTGAGCCATCGCCAATATCCATTTGTCACCACTAGGTGACCATTTGTCAACACTAGTAGAGTATTTGTTACCCTTAGCAGAACATTTGTTACTTCTAGCAACTCATATGTCACCCTTATACTTCAGTTCAATAAACTACTGGTCTTCAGAGAAGGTGACGCTGCAACTTCTGCTCCAACACATCACAGTGAAGAAGTCTTAGGACTGGAGGATGATTTCTTCCTTTGATCTTCAAAGAGGTTAAACTATGTATGTGGTTTGTATGTATGTGGTGAAGCGGTTTTTGAACATGTAAAATTCTTATGTACTTTCTTCACACTACTATACAATTAAATGACATGATTTCAGCAAGAGTGTTTTGACGCATGGACTTCAGAGTTCTTTTTCTAACTCATCATTAAAGACTGATAAAAAGATTGCCTTATAAAATCTTGACTTAAAAACTGACAGCTGGTTTAATGACCAATAGTTGCCATCATCAAAAAGGGGGAGAATGTTGTGTTCTCTGGTTTTGATGATGACATGCTATAGATCATTAAGGCTGAAGTGATTGATCAGATCCTAAAAGTTAATACGCGTGTGTTAACAGGATAGACTAAAGCAGACACAACTTCAAGTCTTGAATACAATAGGTCGAAGCATCAAAAAAAAAGTGTCAACGTTGAAGAACAAATTCTTCATTCATCAGTTTCTTATTAAAGGAGTTGGACATAGGAGTGTCAAGGCAAGGCAAGCCAGCCTCGACACACTTCTGGTTGCAGAAGCCAACCTTAGAATCCTAAAGTCATCAAAGCATCGAAGCCACAAGGCCAATGCATCGATGCACTATCTCAATTCTCATCTAGTGCACCGACGCACTAAGAACAAAACCTGTCAACAAGTCACACTACGTCGAAGCATCAAAATAGCTGCACCGATGCATCAAGCATGAAGTAAGAATTTGAAGTCTGTACTTCGATGCATCTGTGAAGTGCATCGATGCACTCATCTTAGAACCCTTCATGAAGCTAACAAGGTCGAAGCAGCTATCAGATGACCCAACGCGAGAGGATATGAACCACATCCTACTACACACTGCCTCAACCTGGCAACATTGTGCCTCAACCTCATCCATTCAGACACAAAGCTCAGTGGCGACAACTAGATCTGCAGAGTAGACAAATACACTAGTAAGGGTAAAAAATAGATTTTAGAGCTAACAAATGAAAAGCAGAAGGAGCTGAAAGGAGTCAAGTTCACGAGAGGACAAAAATATGAATGGGCCATCAAGAGTTTCTACAACAATCAGGTGGACAATGAAGGGACTCAAACAAAGTGCAACGATAGTAAATGTTGACTGGTCAAAGTCAATGCCAGTAAAAGAAGACTCCACCCAAGCTCAACTTTTTATTGACTAAAGTCATGAAGACCAAGTCAAAAGTCAATGGATAAACTAGTCAGCTATAATGATCAAGGTCAAAGAAAGCAGCTACTGGAGACAAAAGAAGGCAACGACTACTCATGTAGTAAGAGTGATATATATATAGTAAGGGTGACAAATGCCACTTTAGTGGTAACAAATACACACATAGCGGTGACAAATGGCTAAGGCGACGGCCAAGGCATAATTGGAAAAAGGCTAAGGCGACGGCTATTAAACCTAAGGGTGACAAATAGACCTTATGACTGAAAAATGGACGATAAGTGTGTAAAGCGGATCTAGAGGGGGGAGTGAATAGATCAGCCCCTTTTAAAATGACTAGCTAAGAAAATGTAGATAAGGGCAGGCGGTGTCATTTTCTCCCCTTCATCAGCTCCTCCCTCCGCATGCCCTCCGACTAGGGTTCACACTGTGCTGAGTCTTCGAGAGAGGATAGAGGAGGACTGATGCAGGTCATCCTCCTCTTTATAAATAAGCCTAGCTAGGGTTGCAGTTCTTCTGACCCCAACGAGATGCGACGCCGCCGATTCCTACTCCGATGACCGCCTTTTTCCCCTCTCGAGGTTCTTCTTACATCTTTTCAATGCTACAGGTTTCCCGCTTCACCACTCTGTAAATGCAGGGTTCCTTGTGTCTATAAGAAGCCAAGCGATGGTTGCTAGCATCTACAGAGACGACATTGGGCTGATTTCTTCTTCTTTGAGAGCTCTGTCATCCGTGGCTTCGATGGCATCAATTGTATCATCGGTGGCCTCAAATAAGCCACACATTCACTGGTTTGGCCTTCTATCCTTTCTACCTCAATATAGTTTCTCAGTTGCTCTGTGATGCTGTCCTTTCCACCCCTTTTACCTCTTATTTAAAATATATTTGTATGTGACATCCAGATGTGGTTTAATCGATTTTTCCTTGTTTTCCCTATTGGATGATCTATTTAGTTTATATGAAGGGTCATTTATGCACACCAATATAATGCGGTTTAATGAAGATGTAGTTTTCATTTCTTAGTCATAAGGGGTTATGATTTACCCATGAGGTTGTTTCAAATTACATCTCTAATATACCTAGATTTCATGCCACATTGATACTTATTTTAGTCAATTTAATGCATCTTTCATACATGTATAAATACATACCACAGTTATGTAGTAGAATGGCTAAAAGGCATCCTTAGCATGAGGTCTCAAGTAAGTGCCTCATGCCTCCGCTCTGAATGTAGAATTGCTAAAAGGCATCCTTAGCATGTTGTAGCCTTATGCGGAATTAAATGTATTTACATTTCACTTCTTCCTTCTTGTTTTGTTGTTAATGATTATTTTAAATTTATCCGTAATTCCATAAATATATCTTCGCATCTTTAGACTTTGGTTGATGATACTCTATCCTGTGCAAATCTTTTGTGCAGGCTTCCGAAAACCTACTAACATGGGAAAATATAAATGTTATGTAGTGTGGGTTGGTCGAGCACCTGGTATATATTGCACTTGGCCAGAATGTTACACTCAAGTTAATGGGTATCCAGGAGCTCAGTATAAGGGATTCTATTATATGGAGGAGGCAGAGCATGCTTATTATGGGGTCTTGACTACCTGCAATGACAACTCAACCCCAATGCATGGTTCTAGTGCACTGCAACCATCCAAGTCAATTGATGTCACCCCTCCCCAACTAAAAAATAAGATGCCGATGGAAATCCCCTCGATGTCATGCATCATCATTGTCCTGCTTATGCTATGTGTCTTTATGTTATTTCTAATATTAGTAGGTCTTATCTTCATGCTCATAGTTCATCGTTAGGATCCCTTTGTTTGTTTTAATGAAACATGAATTGTAATTTGGTATCAATGTGTTTGATTAGTAACTTTAGATTTGATGGGCAATACATGTTCTCATTATTCCTCCCTTTATTCATCATATTGTATATGTATAAATTATGATGTTGCATTAAATCAACTACTCACAGAGTTGATTGAGGAAGAAGAGGAAATGTACAATGACATCGAGGATTTTGATGTATGAACTACTTATTTCTATTGGGAAAAAAATGATTACATTGTGCGTAAGTCAAGAGATTATAGTGCATATGCCAGACCGTATATATATGTGAGATCAATTACCTATGTGAGATCAATTATATGGTCGCAACGGCTGTGCATGTGTTTGTTGGCACAAAAAAAGAGAGAAAGGGATAAAAAAAGAGTGAAAAGGGGGGCCTAGCCCAATACAAAAAGAGAAGAAAAGAACAATTTGAATGGGCCGGATGTGAATGGGCCAAATGGGTCGGATGGGCCGAATGGGCCGGATGGCCCTTCTGCCTTAACCTTCAATCTATATTATATATTCTGCAAACCATTTGTCACATCTGTTGGCTATTTGTTAGCCTTAATAACTCATTTGTCACCTTTGTTGGCTATTTGTTAGCCTTAACAACCCATTTGTCACTTTTGTTGGCTATTTGTTAGCCTTAACAACCCATTTGTCATCCATGTTGGCTATTTGTTAGCCTTAACAACCCATTTGTCACATTTCTTGGCTATTTCTTAGCCTTAATAACCCATTTGTCACTTTTGTTGGCTATTTGTTAGCCTTAACAACCCATTTGTCACCTCTATTGGCCATTTGTTAGCCTTAACAAGTCATTGGTCACCCTTGCCCATCTATTTTTCGCCCTTAACCATCATTTGGCTATTTGTTAGCCTTAATACCCTATTTGTCACCTATGTTGACCATTTGTTAGCCTTAACAAGTCATTTGTCACCCTTACCCATGTATTTTTCACCCCTAACCATCCATTTGTTACCTTTATGGTCCATATGTCACCATTAACCATATATTTTTCACCCTTGTTATCTATTTGTCACTCCTGGCACTTATTTTTCACCCTTAGCCATCTCTTTTTCACCTTAGCTATATATTCTTCACTTAAACCATTCATTTTTCACCTTTTACCATCCATTTGTCACCCTTCATGTGCATTTGTCGCCCCTATTGATCTATTTGTCACCACTAATAGGCATTTTTCACTCTTAGCTTGCAAGAGCTGTCGCCTTTTCCCCTGGGAGCCGTCGCCTTTGTGTATTTTTCACCATTAAGAGTCTTTCGTCACCCCTCATGCGCATTTGTCGCCCTTGTCAACCTATTTGTCACCACTAATGTGCATTTGTTGCCTCTATCAACTTATTTGTCATCACTAATATGCATTCATCACCCTTATCATTCATTTCACCCTGCTGCTCTCACGTATAGAAGGTGAACCCAAAAGAGAAAAAAAGATAATAATAATAATAAACCATAAAAATGATAATCTATAAATACAATAATTTGTCACATAGGCAAGAAAATAACAAACAAACCATAAAAATGATATTCAATAAACATAATAGTAATAAAATAATTATGAAAATAACAAAAAACTATAAAAATGATAATCAATAAATACGATAATACTAAAACAATTATGAAAATGACATAAAATAATTAAAATGATAACCAATAAATACAATAATAGCAAAATATCTGTGAAAATGACTAAAAAATCATAAAAATGATAATTAATAAATACAACATTAACAAAAAATGTAAAAACGATAGAAAAATATCATAAATGACAAGAAACTCATAAATATCACCCTCATCTGTCAACTTATTTGTCACTGCAAAACGTTTATGACCCATTTGTCATGGAGTCGACTCCATCTTGGCATGGAGTCGACTCAGCACACCTCTGTCATCTATATGTTACCCCATATCATATGACCCATTTGTCATCCTTAGTAACACATTTTGTCACCTATATGAGCTACTTGTCACCTTTAGTAACCCATTTATCACCCATCTGAGCTATTTGTCACCCTTACTAACCCATTTGTCACCCTTAGTAACTCATTTGTCACCCATATGATCCATTTGTCACCCTTAGTAACCCATTTATCAACCTTAGTAACTCATTTAAACCCATATGATCTATTTGTCACCCTTCCTGAGCATATATTTGTCACCCCTGCCATATATTCATCACCCTTATCATCCAATAACCATAAAATAATTACGAAAATGATGAAAAATCATAAAAAGTCATAATTAAAAAAATATAACAATATAATAATATTAAAATAATTTCATGCGAATGATAAAAAACCATAAAAATGACAATTAATAAAAATAATAGTATAACAATAAAATAATTATGAAAATCATAAAATACAATAAAAAGTGATAATTAATAAATATAATAGTATAATAATTATAAAATAATTACAAAAATTTTTTGACGGATTTTCGACGTTAATTTTATCCGTCAAAACTTTTCATAAATTTTAATTAATATTATGATGGGTGAACAATTATTTAATCATTTTTCGACAGACAAAAGATTAGTCAGAAATATATCGAAACATTTCGACGGATATTTGGTTTGTCAGCATAACGTCGGAAAGTTTTCGACGCATTTTTGACCTTAAATTTATTCGTCGAAAACTATTCATACATTTTAGCCCGCAATTATTTATTTTCGACGAAACTTCTTTTAGTCAAAAATACGTCCGAACATTTCGACGTAGTTCCGACGTACATTTTTTCTATCAAAAATTTCTAACGTATTTATGGTAAAATAATTATGTCAAAAAATAGTCGGTAATTACCGACGCATTTTTGACAGAATATATTTCTATCAGAAAGTCGAATCTTTTCGATACATTTCTAACGAATATTTTTCCATCGAAAAAGACCGTTGGTATTTCCCATTTTTCTTGTAGTCATGAACATTTGTGGGTTAAACATAGTCATGAACATTGCCGCGATCAAAATGAATGTGATTGGTCTTGAGGCCGTGACCAGAGGCAGACGTTCTAGGCAGAGGGTCTCCTCACAGAACACGTTCATCAAGAGCACCACGATCAGAACACTATCTAAGGGGCTGCCACGATCAGAAGATTGAATGCAGTCCCGGAATAGGTCGCGTTCAGAACAGAGCTGGTAGAACCCAAACAGAAGCCTGTTCTATAGATCTAAAGACCGGTTGAACCCTATCGTATACAGTAGGATGAGGATTTCAGTAGTTTGTAGCATTTTTATGGTATAACCAGCTTGGGGTCCTTGTAGGAATCCAAAGCTCATGGAGACTTACAGAGTACTTGATGAAGGAAGTTCCAGTATGGCAGAAGGAATATCTGACGGAACGTCCTAACTTCACCAAGAATTGGGGTTTAACGTGAAATAGTAAACCAATCTAATAATGGTAGGTTAATATCACCGGAGTGACACAACCTTCAATCAATAATTCCATCATATATTAAATGATAAAATCATGAAGCCTCAATCAATATAACTTTCATGCAATAAAGTTAAATCATGCTATGATGAGCCAGTTTCAGATTAACAGGAAGTTATCCACTCTGATGGGAATCAACACCGGGCACTAACATTTTTTTTGCATTTACAACCTTTTATTTGCATTTATACCCTTGGCTAATTGGGTTTGCAATTGTAAGGCTTTATAAGCCAAAGGGTTAGTCATTAGAAATCTTTGGGTTTCTTTGCAAAAAGGCCTTTGGGTTTCTATGTAAAATACTAGTAGGTCCAACAGGGCGCCCACCCTCTTTTCTATTGGTCCACCTAGGATTTAGGGCCCATGTGGGGCTAGTTCAAAGTCCAAGATTGGACTTGGACCAAGGGAGGGACAAGATAGAAGAAAATTCAAATTTGATGGCCCCCTTTTCAAAGGGGCGCCCCCCATATATAGTTTTTTTAATGCTTGTTGTATTTTTTTATTTATGGTCATTTGACCACATGGAGGATTAATTATCCCATCCCTTATTTGCCCCTCCCTAACCCTAGATCTGAGGGTAGTTTATGTCATTTTTCCATTTCTATATAACCCATGTATTTTGTGAATTCCTTAGCAATTAATGAAGAGAAAATTCCATTTGTTGCTCCAAGGCCAAGGCCGCCCCCCTCCATCTCTCCTCTCTCCCCCTTGGAGCTGTGAAAGCTCTGAATTTCAGAGGTGTGAAGCCTCTCAATTCCCCCCTCTCTGAGTAAGAAGCTCAGCACCACCACCGCCACTGCCATCGAGCTGCCATCGCACCACCACCGCCGCCACGTCGGAGTTCTGTCCACCTCTGGATATAAGCTTAAAGTCTGAATTTTTTCTCTAAATTAGGAGATTTGTTCGAGTTCCAATTTTTAGGGTTTGTTCCCCTTAGCATTCCCCATCCCCAGTTCAATTTCCGTGTCATTTCGCCTTCGTTTAGTATTTTTCCCGTATATAAGTTCCCCCCCAACAATCTGCCAATTTACAGATCTGCGGGATAGTGTCCTGTTGTTGTATTTTTTTCCGCCCACTTAGTCTTCTCTAAAAATTCCCCAAAACATCATACGTGTTCCTCACATCCCCCTCTTCCACCCAAAAATTTCCCAAAGTCTAGATCCATCATTTTAGGTCGGTCAAAATTTAGTCTCAGGTAGATCCTGTTTTGTCCTGACAGTCTGTAATCCGAGTCAGTAAAAAAACCTTGGGAACAGTCATTTTCATTTATATTTCGTCGACTGGATGGATCTGAAATAATTATATGTTATATCCCTTTGAGTCCTCTATCCATCGGTACAAATTTTACCTCGATCCGACACCGGATCTGGGCACTAAAATTCTTTTTGTGGAGGAGTGCATTTCTAATCCGAGAACAGGCCAGCAAAGTAGTCACCGAGTAATTCCACCAAAAATACGCCGGGATAGCTTCGGCAACCGCCACTCCCAGAGATCGATCGACAACCCGCTAGCAGCGTCCCAGCCAACCGCCATGACCAGAAGGTGACCAGAAGCCGCTGTGACAGTAGTCGAGTTTGCTTGCTGTCCAGCGGGCAGAACTGAGTTGCTGAACTGAGTTAGAATAGTACTGAGTCGGACCAGTAGCCCGTCTCCGGCTCGAAAGCCGTTCCGACTTGCTACCCGTCAACCCGAGTTCGCTACACACGGGTGCCATTGTAGCCCTTTACCTCCCTGCGTGGAGTGGGCAAACAAATTCACTGCTGTAAGTATTTATTTACTGTGTACCGGGAATACGAGTTTCGGCCGGGGTCGTCTTCCCCACGCCCGGAGCGTGGAGGTATCGTTTCCACTCCCCTCTTTGACATTCACTTTATTCGTATATATTTTTATATGCCGCTGCATGAGTGATAGGTTAATTAGATCGTTATATTATTTCAATCACCACTGCGAGAGAGTGAGTTTGACCCGTCCCGTGACTCAATCCGAGTACACGTGAAAAAGCCGATACCCTCAACTCATTGCCGGTTTCTCAACCGCGCACGTCCGCACGCTTCTCTCGCTTAGGGACGTCCGTGAGCTAGAGTCCCAGGTTCGCGTCCCGTCCCACATCACACTATTTTAAAATGCTTAGAACATTAGAGATGAGATAAGAACATGGAATCAAAAGGAATGATGATCATGGATCATGAAGACTTATGGAAATTAAGGTTGGTTCAGATGACATGCAGACATGAAAACATGCATCTAGACTCAATAGCACCAACTTATCATGCTGGAAAGGGTGCTAAGGTTCCTGGGAACCCGAGCCAAAACACAGTCAGGAGAGCGGCCGCATTCATTAGATCGCGGTCCTCATGCAGGCCGCGTTCAAGATAACTAATATATACATATATACATATATACATATATATATATATATTATAAAAAGAAGTCAAAGACACAGTCTATCGGACAGACGCGTTCATAGGTCCCTGTTGGCACCGCGATCACAAACAAAATCCCATTTTTGGTGGGAAAACCCTAAACAACGATATCCGATCCATGATCTTTGAAATACGTGTAGTATAGTGCATGAAAATTGGGGAAAAGGATGCTGGAAGAGAGTATACATGCAGATGAATGTGTTTGAACTATTAATTTGATATTTAGCCTAAGAGATCACCTACCTTGAGTTGATTAAGGAAGAAGAGGAAGAAGAACAAAGAATGGCCACGAATGTCCAAAGAACCCTCGATTCCTCCTCCTAGATCGAACCTCTCATGCATAGAAGCCTTCCCCCATGAGCTAAGGTCAACTAGGGAGGCTATGGGATCTTATTTATAGGATTTCTACCTCTTAGAGTCCTAGTTTAGGTTAAGGAACCCTAAATATGATTAAACTCCAAAAATTCAAATTTTATCTTCATCTAGGTCACCTAGCACGAGATAAACCCTAATTAGGCTTGGGTTTTGTTATGCGCCTCATTTCCTATCACTATAAAAAATGAGGTGCATATCGAAACCCTAGCCTAATTACGGTTTATCTCGTGCTAGATGGCCTAGATTAAGATAAAAATCAAAATTTTTGAAGTTTAATCCTATCTAGGGTTCCTTAACGTAAACTAGGACTCTAGGAGAATGAAAGCCTATAAATAGGACACCATAGCCTCCCTAGTCGACCTTAACTTATGGAAGAAGGGTTTTAGGCGTGAGAGGTTCGATCTAGGAGGAGGAATCGAGGGTTCTTTGGGTGTTCATGGGTGTTCTTCATTATTCTTCCTCTTCCTCCTTAATCAACTCAAGGTAGGTGATCTCTTAAGCTAAACATCAAATTAATATTTCAAACACGTTCATCTGCATGTCTACTCTCTTACTGCATCATTTTCCCTAATTTTCATGCACTATACTGCACATATTTCAAAGATCATGGACTGGATATCGATGTTTATGGTTTTCCCGTCGGACATGGAGTTCTATTTGTGAGTGCGGTCCTAACAGGGACTCTGTCTCTGAACGCATCTGCCTGATAGACTATGTCTATGACATATTTTTATTAAAAAAATAAATAAATAAATATTAATTATCTTGAACGCGGCCCCTCCCCTGACCGCATTCTGACTTGGGTTCCTAGGAATCCTAGTGCCCTTTCTAGCATGTTAAGTTGGTGTTATTGAGTCTAGATACATGTTTTCACATCTACATGTCATGTGAACTAACAAATGTAACTAGGAAACAAGTTTAAACCTTAATTTCCACAAGTCTTCATGATCCATGATCATCTTTCCTTTTGATTCCAAGTTCTTACCTCATCTCTAATCTTCTTAGCATGTTAAAAGAATAGATGAATTCATGTTAACCTGAAATTGGCTCATCATAGCTAGATTTAACTTTATTGCATAATAGTTATATTGATTGAGGGTACATGATTTTACCATGTGACATATCATGGATTTATTGATTGAAGGTTGTGTCACTCCAGTGATATTAACCTACCGTTATTGGATTGGTTTTCTGTTTCATGTTGAACCCAAATTCTTGGTGAAGTTAGGACCCTCCACCGGATATTTCTTCCGCCGAATTAGAACTTCCTTCATCAAGGCCTTCATAAGTGATGGGAATCTACACAGGGCACTAACTTTTATTTTTGTATTTGTGTCCTTTTAATTTGCATTTATATCCTTGGGAAGTAGGTTTGCAATTGTAAGGCTTTATAAGCCAATTTGTCATTCCTCAATGATGTTTGGGTTTTTATGTAAAAGTCTCGTAGGTCCAGCGGGGGCCCCTCATCTCCTTCCCCATTGGTCCACCTAAGCCATAGGTCTCATGTGAGGCTGGTCAAAGGTCCAAGGTAAGCTTCTAGATGGCTTGACCATTCAAGGGGACAATTGGATTAAAAAGTCCAACATTCCAACCCTTAAAGTCCAAGATGCCATCCCCATTTATATTTGTTTAATATGTTTTATATTTTTATTTTAATTGAGTCAAAACACATTGGGAATTAAATGTGAACTCCCCCTTTTACCCCTCCCCTAATTTATATCTGAGGTTAGTTTAGGTCTTTTTACACTTTCTATATATACCTTGTATTTTATGATTTACTTAGCATTAATGAAGGAAAATTCCATTTTATGCTCAAATGGCCCAAGGGCACCCCTCTCTCCCCCTCTAGAGCTGTGAGAGCTCTCCCTTCAGATGTGTGACACATCTCCACCACCACCTCTCTGAGTGCGACACTCAGCTCCGCCGCCGCCGCCGTTCGTGCCGCCATCGCACCACCACCGTCTTGTCGCCGGAGTTCTGTCCAAATCAGGACAGAACTTCAATTCCATAATTTCATCTTTTTCTCAGGTTGCTTGATCGATCCCAAATTTTCAGGGTTGGTTTATATTGTTATCCCCAGTCTCCAGTTTAATTTTTGTGTCATTCCGCCACCGTTTGGTATTTTTCCCATATTTTTGTTCTTCCCCTCAGTAATCTGCCTGTTTGTAGAACTACGGGACAGCGTCCCATTTTCGTATTTTTCCCTCCACCTTAGCCCTATTCAGAAAATACCCAAAAATTACCAGGTGTTCCTAACATCCACCCCTTTCACCAGTAATTTTCCCATCACCCATAAAATTCTAATACTTACCATTTAAAAATCATCTTTAGGCAGATCCCTTTCTGTCCTGATATTCTGTAACCAGATCCACAGGAAAACCCATAGTTTGCAGAGATTCTCATTTCTAATCCCTTATCTGGATCGACGAGACAAAAATATATGTTGTAGATCTGTGATTCCTCTTTGCAATGGCATAGACCACGCCTCGATCTCCCTCCGGATCTTAGCACAACAATTCTTGCCTTCAAGGCGCGCAATTCTGTTCCATGTGCAAGCCAGAAAGAGCAGTCCGTGGAAAATTCTTGCAAAAAATACCAAAACTCAATTTCAGCGGTCGCCGCTCCCAAGAGTCGATCAGGGACGTCCTGCCAATGTCCCAGCCAAGCGGCGCCTTCAGAAGATCTCAGGAGGATGGCGTCCCTTTGGAAGCCGTTGCTTGTTGTCCTGTAACTCAGGACCGAGTCGGCGCAGTACCGAGTCGGACCAGTAGGCTGAGTTCACCCAGAGAGCCCTTCCGGCTTGTTGTCCGTCAAACCAGGATCGATCCTCCCGGGCCCACTTGTAGCCCTTTACCTCCCTGCGTGGAGTGGGTAATGTAATTCACTGCTGTAATTAACTTTTTACCATTGTACCGGGAGTTATCGTACTTGGCCGGGATCGTCTTCCCCATGCCCGGAGCGTGGAGGTAAACTCGTCTCCCTCTTACTCGACATTTGCTTTACTCGTATTCATTTGTATATGCCGCTGCGAGTGATAGGTTCCAAGCTCATATATTTTTATATCGCCGCTGTGAGAAAGAGAGCGAGACCCGTCCCGTGACACATTCCGAGTACACGCGGAAGAGCCGACTACCTGACTCATTGCCGGTTTCTCAACCGCGCACGGTCCTACGTGTAGTGCCACATAATTTATATAATACGTTCTGGATTATTTATAAGTTTTTCTAAAATTTATTAGGAATTTATAAAGGCTAAATGGACTAATAAAAGGATTATTGGATTAATAAGTAATTATAAGGCCCAATTATGTTAAATAATTAACCTAGCCTATTTATATAAAATCCAAAAGGTTTAAGGACAAAGCCCATTAAGTTTGGCCATTATTCTAGAAGGTTATTTAGCCTATTCACGTATTTTAAGGATAAATACGATTTTTATGGATAATTAATAAAAGAGTTTGATTGATGTTGAACTCTGTGCACGTTGGATGTAGCGGTCTATCGTGCGACCGCCACAGCCATGTAACGCACCAGTCTTGATGCGTTACATTCTGTCAGTTCTGTGAAAGAAAGAACGAGCAAAAAGATTATAACTTTGAGATCTTATCTATAAGAGATCGACTTGGGAGAGGTTATAACATTACTAAGGACTCTTAGGGATTAGGTTCTGACAAATTAAGGACTCTAGAATCGAACTAATCTTCAAAACACTATAAATATGACCTAGTTCTGAACTAAGCGACCCTTACTTTTGGCTCGTGAAGAATCAAGGTAAGGAGATATAATTTTGGGTAAGTTCTTTAGAAGATTTTGTTTAGTATACTTTAGACTAATAGTTCTCCAAACTTCATGTTAGGAGATCAAGTAACCAAGGAGATTGAAGCTTCCAAAGTTGCTGGTTCGACCATAGTAACTCAGGATTCAGAGTAAAAGACCCCTCAAGATCAAGAGATTAGGACGTCTAAACGAGGTAATTAGAATTCAATCCTTTAGAACTTTTTTTTCACCTTAGTTTCATCTTCTTACCCTCAAAATTTCACATCTTTAAGACAAGAGGTTGGAGAGATAGAGGAGCAAGAAGTTGCTAAAAAATCACTGGAAAAGGAGAACTAGGGCACGTCTTTCAGACTCAAATTAGAAGTTTAAAGCTCAGATAAAAGTGTAGGTTATCTCATGATTGGCAAAAACATCTTGTTAGAGATAAAAGCCCTCTGATTGTACTTGATTTCATGCATTATAGACTGTGAATTCTGTATTTTAGTGGGTTCATGCATACATACATATTCTTAGCCCTAATCAAAGATCAAAGATATTATCTTATCAATTCACTGCAACTTATGCATCTAGATGACCTTTACTTCATTTTGTCATGATTGGAATAGTTAAATCTTTTCAAAACATGACATGGTTTCAAATCATAGTCTTTTTATTTCATTATACTGTTAGCAGGGACTATGACGCACCATACTTAGACCGTCACAGACTGTAATGGCCTTACGATAAGCTGTCACACTCTCTGTTGTATTTAGATTACTCTATTATCTCTGACGCACCATAGATGGAGCGTTACATTACTGTAACGGCCCCTCGATAGACCGTCACAATCACTGTGACGCACCCATTCTAGACCGTCAGGTTAACTGTAGACAGAATAGGAAACTAGTTAATTTAACTTATAAATAAGTCTAGTTATCTAAGTTTTGACTTGATTTCATGTCTTTAAGATTATCTACTGATTCATGATAAAAATTGCATAATTAAGGTATCTTAAGTTATTTTAAGTTATGTTAATTTCATGTGCCAAAATTATATAGTTTTGTATCTAAATCATGATTTTTCAAAGATGTGTTGACCGAGTTTTATCATGATTTCCTATTGTTACACATCCTCTCTATCAATAGAGTCATTTCTTTAAGTACATGGCACATATTCCGGTATGTTGTCCATTAGTTCACTTTGCACTATAGGAACATTATTCTTGGACATGAGGACCTCTCTGTTGGATATTCCTTTCAATGGATTAAGAAATCTTGTTTCAATGCCTCCGTAATTCTCTATGAGCCTGGGATTCCCACTAGGATGCCGAGTTGGTTATACTATTAAATCCAATTGATTAGATTACACTATCGATGTTTTTGGTTATCAGTAGTGTAATAGATCTATATTGGACCGTCAGGCACATGTAACGGCCCAATATACTACCGTCACATTCAACTGAGTCTGATTTCTTGATTTGAGATTTAGACTAATGTAACGGCCCAATACTGGAGCGTCACATCATGTAACGGCCCAGTACACGACAGTCACAATACTTGAGTATTTTTGAGGTTTGACCAAGGGTTGATATTCCAAGGTTTCTAGATGGACTCTTGATGATTTAGAACTTATCATATTGATCAAGAAACCTAATATAATGAATGGAAGATAAAGAATGTACCGTTATGCTGCCGATTTATTTCCATAAGCATAACATAGTATAAGTCATTCTTGATTTCTCATGATTCTTATCAAATCATTCATTCATTGAATTATTGTTATCAAGAGCTTGTTGGAATTGTACATTCTTGGCCATACTTTATTATTACATGCGTGGAAAAAGCTTGATTTATACTTGAAGATGCGATCGAGCACTGATTGTGTTCAAGAGCTCTATGCTAGTCCCCTCGGCTGATTGTCGGAAACATACTATTATAAACCATGGGGTATGATGCTACTGGCGTCGCATTACGTTGGGAGTACTTTCTTTATAAATAAGTGACAATCCACAACACAATACAGCATGATTGATACTTGACTTTCTTGATATTCCATAGAAATTCACGAAGTACTTGCTCATAAGCAAAAGATACTGGAGTGATGATTATGTGGCTTGCTAGTACATTCTCGTTACATTCTTATTCATGAAAGGCCATATCATATTCTTATAACATTCTTGCTAGTTCATACTTACTCTCATTCTATCTTACATACTTTGGTTTAATCGCATGATTGATCACATTCGCATGATTTTACCTTATTTCTCTAGAGCAAAAATATTAATTATTTTAATGATGCCTTCATGTTGATGCGAAGATACCTACTGGGCAAGTGTGCTCATTACCTATTTCCATTCTTTTTCAGGAAATGGAAGTGAGTCGGGTTCGGATTCGGAATGTTCAAGTAGCAGATCCGAGAGTGAAAAAAGAATGAGCGAAGACTTAGGAAGTTTACATTATTTAGATCGACTCTATGTAATTTTTTATTTTATTTCTTGAGTCTAGCATGATAGAAGTTGACTTAGTGGTTTTATTCAAATAGTGGATTTGATTATTAATGAAAGTTGAAGTTGCGTAAATATTGTGCGATTGCATTCTTATGTGTGATTGCCTTGCGCTCTGATCGTTCTTGCTTGCAGGAGGCTTACCATGCCGGCTGTTCGCATTCCTTGAAAGAGTCTTCCGCTGTAATAAAGGCTCGGGGTGTGACAGTTAAGTTGGTATCAGAGCCTAAGTCTCAGGACTTAGGGAGAAGAGTTATGTCATAGGATAAGTCCAATGTTTAAGGACCCCTACCTATGAACTAAGGAAGAAATTTTCACTCCCATGTGAGAATTGGGTAGATCCCAGGATAAGATAGTTAATTAGTTTTAAGATAGATTTTCCTTCCTTGACATTAAGTACAAGAAGCATCCTACTATCATACCTTCTCTTCACGTTTGCAAACTTATCTCGCAAGGATGTGAAGCTTTTCTTGTTTCTGTCATTATTACCGAATCCTAGGAGATTATCTTAGCGGACATTCCTATTGTAAATGAGTTCCTAGATGTGTTTCCATCCGAATTACCCAATTTACCGCCTGAGAGGGAAGTGAACTTCACTATTGAACTCATCCCAGGAGCAGCACTTGTTTCTATAGCCTCTTACAAGATGTCCCCCACAGAACTCAAGGAATTAAAAAGGAAGTTACAGGAATTACTAGATAAAGGCTTCATCAGACCTAGCACATCCTCTTGGGGTGCGTCGGTTCTATTTGTCAAGAAGAATGATGGTTCTCTCAGGCTATGCATCGATTACCGGCAACTGAATCAACTCACAATTAAAAATAAGTATCTGTTGCCGCGTATTGATGAACTCTTCGATCAGCTTTCAGGAGCAGAATATTTCTCTAAGATAGACCTCATATCAGGTTATCATCAGCTTAGAATTATAGAAGAAAACATTTATAAAATGGCTTTTCGAAGTCGTTATGGCCACTATGAATTCGTGGTAATGCCATTCGGATTAACTAATACCCCAGCAGCATTCATGCAACTTATGAATAGTGTATTCCAGCCATATCTGGACCAGTTTATCGTCATCTTCATTGATGAAATCTTGATATACTCCAAGACAAGGGAGGAACATGAAGAACATTTGAAAATAGCTTTACAAACACTTAAAGAGCATAAACTCTATGCCAAGCTAAATAAATGCGAATTCTGGCTCAAGGAAGTTTCATTCAAAGGCCACATTATTTCAAAAGAAAGTATTACGGTGGATCCTTCTAAGGTAGAAGCTATCAAGAATTGGAGCCGGCCAACGACCGTGTCAGAAGTATGAAGTTTTCTGGGTCTAGCTGGTTATTATAGAAGATTCATTAAAGATTTTTCAAAGATTACAGTTCCTCTAACTAGACTCACGAGAAAAGAAAATCCTTTTGTCTGGTCCAAAGAATGTGAGGAGAGTTTTCAAACACTTACAAATCATCTTACTACAGCTCATATTCTAACACTACCGATGGAAGGTGGTGGATTTGAAGTATACACGGATGCATCAGGTATTGGCTTAGGGTGTATCCTCATTCAAAATAGAAGAGTAATCTGTTATTCTTCAAGACAATTGAAACGTCACGAGGAAAATTATCCTGTACATGATTTGGAATTAGCAGCTGTCATTTTTGCCTTGAAGATTTGGCGTCATTACCTCTATGGAGAAAAGTTTATGGTCTACTCGGACCAAAAAAACTTGAAATACTTATTTTCTCAAAAAAAAGCTAAATATGAGGCAGAGAAGATGGTTGGAATATCTCAAGGATTTTGATTTTGCTATTCAATATCATCTTGGCAAGGCTAATGCTGTTGCAGATGCACTCAGCAGAAAATCAATGGGTATGCTATCAAGTCTTATGATTAGTATGACTAATCTTATTCCTCAATTTGCTCAGTTGAACTTAGATATTGACAGGAAGGAAGAATATTGCTTCATGGCTAATATCCGAGCTCAACCTACCTTAATAGAGGATCTAGTCAAGTTGCAAAATGATGATCTCGTGTTACTAGAAATTAAGGCTAATATTGAACAACGGCCGGATTTCTCTATTACGGAGGATGGAAGATTGCTATTCAAGGGCTGAGTTTGTGTACCGGATCATGAGGATACGAAGAAATTGATTCTAGACGAAGCACATAAATCCAGATATACCATTCACCCATGTAGTACAAAATTGTATCAGGATATCAAAAGAAATTTCTAGTGGCCCAACATGAAGAGAAAAATAGCTGATTTCGTGTCTCGCTGTCTCACTTGTCAACAAGTAAAGGCAGAGCATTTTAGACCCGCAGGTAAACTGTGTTAGGTTCGGTGTAGTATTCAGAGGGGGGGTGAATGAATATGACTTTTAAAAACCTTTCGACAAAGTTAAAATTTCGCTCAC
This sequence comes from Amorphophallus konjac, assembly GCA_022559845.1. NCBI lineage: Eukaryota > Viridiplantae > Streptophyta > Magnoliopsida > Alismatales > Araceae > Amorphophallus > Amorphophallus konjac. Next base: position 144,037,543 of record CM040122.1, read on the forward strand.
TAAAATGCTAGTTCGCAAACTAAACAAACTTCAAGGCTAAATGGCAGTTGTGGAACTAACCAAACACACAGTGAGATCACTGGAGAGCCAACAAGATAGATTTAGTCAATCTGAAAACTAATAAATCTTCTGCTCAAACAGACGCCAAACACATGGAGCGCCCCTATGCAATCACCTAGCAGAAGCACAAATAGACAAATCAAACCACGGTGCACAGGGGGATTTTAGGTGGTTCGGTCCAGCAGACCTACATCCACCTCACACTCAACCCGAGTGTGGCTTCCACTAGCTCACGCTAGAAACCGCAGACTCAGTCTGCAACAGGTGCTGCCACACAGCTTGACCAGGGGAACAACCTATCCTCTTCCTCCCAACCGGAGGGACACCCCAAGTGACTCCCAGCCACTTGGAAACTAGAGACGCACAGTCTCTCTTCCTCCAAACCGGAGGGAACACACCAGTGACTCCCAGTCACCAGCAAACCAGAGGTCGAAGACCTCTCTTCCTCCAGGCCAGGAGGGACACCTGGACTTGCAAGCCACAAGCCCAGAACCGGAGACAAGTCTCCCTTCTCCTGAATCCACAGAAGGAACCCGCAAGTAGCTCCCAGCTACTTGCAACTGGAGATCAGATCTCCCTTCCTCCAAACCGGAGGGAACACACAAGTGACTTCCAGCCACTTGCAAACTAGAGGTCGCAGACCTCTCTTCCTCCAGACTAGGAGGGACCCGACCTCAATCCAGAGGATCGGAAGAACAAAGCTAACCAAATGAAAAAGGGAAAATAAGAAAGGAAAAATACACAGCGATCAGAAAGCTGTAAAGAAAGATAACACAGATGTAGCTCGCATGGAGCTGACTGGTCTGGATTTGATCCACGGTCCAGTAGATAGATCTTCAGGTAAGCTTCTCTTCCTCTTCTCTTCTCTCTCACTTTCTTTTTCTCTTTACCCTCACGAGCTCTCTAACTCTCTCTTTCTCTTCTTCTTCTTCTTCTGCTCTTCTTCTCTCTCGATCTCTGCTCCTCTAATTCCTTCGGCTCACACTTCTTCTATTTCTTCTTCTTCTCTTTTTCTTCCTCTTTTCTTTTTCTGGATCGAAGGGCTTTCTGCTCTCCAGGCTTCTTCTTCGATCAACTTCATCTGTTGGATGAAGGCTTCCTTGTATAAGTAGCAGCCAGCAGGAGGGCAGCACTGGGCACGTGTGGCTTCCTCATTTCCCGCCAAGAACTTGTGGCCACGTGTCAGTCTCTCAGCCAGCTTCAGCACACGTGTCACAATCCTGTCTGCCCTTCCAGCCTCCGATCACGTGCCTCCCATTCATTGAGGAATATTCTTCCTCAGACCACCTTCTTCCTTTTGTTTTTCTTCTTCTCCTGCAAAGAAATAAAATGATTAAAACTCAGGGCCACAAAAACTAAAACTGCATGAGGTATGTGATAGCAATACGAGATGCACTGTACTGAGAACGACACGAGATACACAAGATTATTACAGTACGAAATAAAGAGAGAATGACACGAGGTCAGATTAAAATAGCACGGGTAAAAAGAGAACGACACGAGGTACATACTAATAAGGCTAACACTACAAAGAGAACGACACGAAGTATCACTGTAACAAAACAACCACTACGAAGAGAACGACACGAGATACACAAGCAACACGAAGACACGAATACAAAAACAACACGACATAACAAACAGCAAAGAGAACGGCACGAGGTGAAACAACACTTTTACTAAAAAGACTTGAATACACACGAAAACAACTCGAGTATTAAGTTGCTCGAACGCACGAACGACTCGAAGACGAAAACGACACGAAAACAACATGGACTGAAAATAACTCGAAGACGAACACAGACACTGACACGAAGTGTGGTTACAAAACAAGAAAGACACGAGGTCTAGGAAAAGCAACACGAAGATAGAAATAACAAAGAAACGACTCGAACTAAGGACGACATGGAGACAACACAGTCAGACTCGACTTGAGACACTTAAAGCTTGAATTTAGAGAAGAATGCACGAAGTAAAATCAACACGAAGATAGAAGACAGAAATAACATGAAGACTCAAACACAAAAATAACACGAAGACATGAAAACAACACGAAGACACAATCGCAGAAATAACATGAGGACACAACAAGAGACGGTCAACGAGACGCTGACTCGGTACAGACTTAAGCTCAAGCAAGACAGTCGAGGTATAGACTTGACAGAGATCTCTGCAGCGAATGTATAGACTTAGAATCATGGAGGCAAATGTATGGACATCTGAGGAAATGAAACGAGTCAGTGTACAGACTTCAAATTCCACCGACCAGTGTATGGACTTCAACAGTGAACGGTTGTACATACTTCATGTGAAAAACCCATTGTACAGACTTTGAATTCGAAGACCAATGTGCAGACTTCACGCTGTACAGACTTTCCAAAGAGAACGTAACGCTGTACAGACTTGAACTGAAGACCAATGAATGGACTTCAAAACAGATGCTAAGGCCAAGAGGAGTGTATAGACTTTCACGATGTATGGACTTGGTCTCAAGAAATGTAAGCGATGTACACACTTAGCCAATGTGTAGACTTTGCCTTAGACGCTAAATGAGACGCTAAAGTCTGTATAGACTTGAAGAACCTGAAACAAAGTGCATACTCACAGCGTTGACGCTGCAGACTTGAGAAAACTCACAGCGTTGACGCTGCAAGAGACGTAGGCTGTACAGACTTAGCCTAAGACAATGCATGAACATATCAGTAGAGAAGCAATGCTCAGGACAGAAATCAAGCACAAGCCAATATATCACAGCATGACTCAAGCATACACATGCATTCTTCACAATTCAGACATGGCACACTTATGCAATCTTTTACAGAAAAGGTCAGACATGTTCAAGATAATGTGGTGACTCATTCATGTTGCTACCATTAAAACATCACATCATCAACAAAGCACAAGGGGCACAACAATCTCCCCCTTTTTGATGATGGCAACATAATGAGTCACACTGACTCATCAAACTATTCTCCCCCTTTGACATAATCAAAAAGAAGGGAAATGGTTTGATAGTCAAATGCAGCACAACAATGCAGAGAATGAGTCAAGGTTCTTTAAAATGAAGATCTCCCTTATGACAGTGAAACAATTCTCCCCCTATCAACATGCATGATTGACTACTCTCCCCTTAGATGATAATAAACCATAACTCCCCCTAAAGCACAGGAATGGACTCTGGTTATCCAATAAATCAATCTGAGATCAGTCATTCTGAGGTTCAGAAGGCTGCAAGTGAACAAGGTAATAATGGGAGTGGCACCTCACATTTGTATGGTCAGAAAAATGTAGATAGAATCAGTCAACTGATAAGAAAGGAGTTGACTATACAGTTTTTGTTGATCATGCATAAATCTGATCATGAGGGATTTGAATGCAAGGTCACAAATGATATGAACATGATTCAGTATGACAAGGAACGCTCCCCCTGAATAGATGCCAATTGATATGCAAGTGATGCATGACATGGAAGCTCCCCCTCAATAAGTGGAATCTTATGAGATAGATGAGAGGAGACCACAGGGACAAACAAGGAGAAGTTTAGGTCAATGAGCCAAGAACAGGTTCAATTAGCAGATTTCTAAAGAGGCTTCAACTACAAGAATTTCAGTCAGATTTTCAAGGAAATGTCATTCTCATAAATCCAAAACATAAGTTTTCAAAGTCTTCCATTATAGGGGCTTATGAATGAGCCTTTTGAATAGCATGGTTTAAACATGATGTATGCAGATTTTATCAATAAAATTCTGAATTGATATCTAAAACCATGTTTTAATAAAAATGAACTAAGCCCTCATATTTATCTTGATTGTTCTCCATTTGTCTTACACAATCAAATTTATTGACTTCTTTCAGAATTACATGCATCAGTATTGAAATCAAGCAATTATGAAGTCATATGATTTTGTCTAGGGTTGTAGCAATTTGATTTTTGCATCAATATTCAGATATTTCAATTCGTTCAACAATTTTCATGCTACAAATTTTACGACCACTCTAGTTCAGTGCACACCTTATAACTAGAGGATATACCTTTATCAGAGGCCAATATCCCTAAGCACTTAGTGTGACTAACTGTCATGCTTTATATGAACAGAGATAGCATATACACATCATGACACACTGTAAATCATTTCTTGATGAGTGAATTGTATTTCTCAGTGTGCATGCCATTGCTCTGCCTGAATTTCAATGAATTCTTAATCAGAGTTAACTATGGTACCTCATGACACAGTCCTTTGGACATGTGTTTCTCAGTGACCAAGGTCATTGCTCTGGCAGATATTACCCTTTAGACTTTTCAGAAAACTTCATTACTTCAAGTCAATAATAATTTCATGTACTTAATCAGTTGAAGTCATGTATTCGAGAGTGCAGATTTCAGAAGTTTTCACAAGACTCAACATGAACCAGATGGTTAAGGTTTATTAATCATGCTTCAGATATGTCAAGAGATTTTAAAGTTAAACTCCATGAATACATTAAGCTTAAACCACATGAGTTATTTCAAACATTCATAAAAATGTATAATATTAGATTTCTAGTTTAAGAATTTTCAGATTTATGATCGAGATAGTCCCATTGAAATCTTCATGAATGACTGATAGAAATTCTGATACCAAATGATACCAATTGTTATCAATTGATAGGAGAGATTTTGAAGCTTAAGATTTCAAAAATATGCTCAAGGTTTGGTCAAAGAGAATCATTGAAAGGATATGCAATGAATTTTCACATGAGTATGCATTTGACAACCTATATGCAATGCATTGACTCCCCCTAACACTATGCATTCAGACAATCTTTTTGGTATTTTCAATGCAGTAAAATGCAATGCAATTAACTACATGCATGCAAAGACTCAGCACTGAATGCTATGCAAGGACACCACCTCACACATAGTAAGAATCTCCAGACAGACCTCCCTGCCTTTTGGTACCTTACCATTTATATACCATTGAGGTCATGCATGATTATTCAACATGCAGTCCTATATGCAATTCAGAATTTCAGTGAGCTATTGCAACACACAGATTTCAAGTCACACTCATAAGCAGTTCAGATTTTTCAAAGAATTCGAAATGCAATTTGTTTTCAGAGTTTATGCATAACGCAATTATCAAGAAATTGCAATTAGTCTATGTATGCATCAGATACAGACAACCCCTTTAAACTCAAATTTGCACAGAACACTCAGCAAGTGCATGATCAGAAAATAATGCAACTGGCAGATGATGAATGACTATGCTAGAACAGATTTAGCATGCATGCACTAGAAGAATTTCAAAACATGAAATGAAGAGAATTTACCTCTGAACAATGTGAAAATGGGATTATTCATCCTAGAGTGCCTTGGATCATTACCCCTTTTATTCCAGTCCCAAGGCACACCTGCAATACAATCACTTAGATCTTGCAGGAACCCAAGTAGCCTTCGGTCCTGTTTTATCCCTAACAAGTGTTCTAAACAATTTCTTAGCAGTATTATCATCATGATCCACCAGGTAATAGTTATCCATGAAGTGACCAAAATTTCCACAATCTCTACATGATGTAGCAAACCTTGAATTCTTTTTGTGGACATTATTATCATCATGGAATCTATGTCAGTTTGCATGAAATTTTTTGTTACTTGCATGAGGTGTTGATTTAGCATTGCCTGCCCACAAGCATTCAGAAGCTCGGTGGCCAGGTGTTCCACATTCAAAACATACAAGAATCTTTTCTTTAAAAGTAGGTTTATTTCTGCCAAGAAAATTTCTATTTTCAGGGAATTTATCAAATTTGGAATTAAAATATTTTCCCTGAGCATACCAGTAGTCCTTGACTGCATGCCCATACTTGCCACATTCAAAACACCTTAGGTGCTTACCTCTTGAGCCATTATATCCCCATGAAGTCCTGAACCAACACTCAACAGCTTTATGACCACGTTTGTTACAGTTATAACAAATGATGTGTTGGTTTGAAGCATACATACTTCTTTTGGGGTGATGATGAACAGAAGACCTAACATGCATTTCATCATCTTGTTTCATGATGAAACATGCATCCATGAGATGACCATGCCTACCACAGTAATGACAAGATGTATCAGACTTCCTAGTAGCATGATTTCTACCAAATGAATTTCTCGAATGCAATATTTCACTTGCATGCCCATCTTCAATCAATAATCTGCAATCATCCATTACATGGCCTACCTTGCCACAATAATGGCATGAGACACTCTTATCAGATGCATACGGATAATTAATTGAGCTATGAGTAGTATGCATTGAGTCATCAGATGCAGTACAGGTAGCAGATTTAAAGACACAAGTAGGGACATTTTTATCCTTATTTTTCTTACCATTTTTGCTCATTTGTTTACCCTTGTTCACACCTTTTATTTGTTCTTCATTTTTCTGGGCCTTGAATTGGAAAACAGATGATGTAGATATTTTAGGAGGCCCAGAGCAGCTTGCAATGTCAGAGCTGCCAACAAAAGTAGTGTACAACTTTTTCTTAACAGATTTTTCAATTTGGGATTTGCATCCTTGCTCTCCACTTGATTTAGTGGCGTTATCACACAAAGGAACATTCATTTTCTCTTTTCCCTTGATAGATTTAGACATGGAACGAACAAGTTTACTTATTTCAGATTGGAGAGAACAAATTTTGAGTTCTGAATTAGTCATGTCTTCCTCACATGTTGATGAGGACATCAAGAGCTTATGAGTTGTATTTTGTGTATTGGCTTGGATTGGTGTGTATTATGGGTTGTATTGGCTTAAAGTGTATGTAATTTTTGATTTCTTTCATTTGGGCCATCCTTGTAAGGCTTATATCAAGCCAATGGGCCATTTGTTATGTCAAGTCCAAGGTTAGATTGCCATTAGTAGAGTCCATTAAGAGTGTTACTTCATATTGGGTCATTAGGCTTCAAATGGGTCATTAAGGCACTTAAGGCCCAAATTGGGTTCCACTCTCTCATGGGCCATCTAAGTGGGAGTGGCCCAAGTCTAGCATGATCTAATGGGAGGCTCTTGGCCCATGGATGGCCTTGGCCCATGGAAGGGGGCGCAAGGTTCCTTGTCTTATTAGGCAAGGTAGTTGTGTATTAGGTTGTGTTTGAATGGATCTAGTCCAAGGTAGAATAAGCATGGTCAAATTAGATTAAACTAATGTATTTAATGTGTGATTCACATTGTATCTCAGCCCTTCAATCCAAACCCCTAGATCCAAGGGTTGAGGTTGAGTTTGGTTGGCATCCTATATAAGGTTGTATTTATCATATTGAAGCAATTAATGAAGAGAAAATAGGCATTTGCCCCCAAGTGAGATTTGTGCCCCTCCCCTCTCTCTCCCTGGTTCCTCCACCCCCTCTCCCCTTTCTAGAGTGTAATCCCTTCCCCCTTGATCCCCTCCAGCATCTGAAGCAACTCCGGTGATCGCCGCCGCCATCGACTCGCCGCCGACGCGTCGTTGCCAACGGTTTCGGTGTTCTGTCCACTCAGGACAGATCCTTCTTCTCCGAATTCCTGCTATCACTCCCTTCGTCTTCTGAAGCTCAACATTTCAGGGTTGGTTCCCCTCTAGAACCCTTATCCTCACAAAAAAAATCACGTCAAAATTCATCCTTTAGCTATTTTTTTGATTTTCATCCAAGTCCAAGTTCCAGATCTGTCCTGGTTCTGTTTACTATTCACCAGCTCTGAGTTTACCCCATTCGAACCTTTTTTTGATTTCTGTTGGGTTGCCCAAATTTACTGGGATCTCTGTCCACATCCCTCTACCACCAGGAATTTTATTAATTTTTGGTTCACCCTTCAATTATTTTTCAAATTTCGTCCAAGTTCCCAAGAACAGTCTGCCCACAGTTTCCCAGATCCGACCCAGGTCTAGTAAAGAAATCCCAGAAAATCCATTTCGTCTCCAATCAGAAAACCAAAAATATTCCCGGATTCCTCTCTCAGAGACCTTCAACTTTCCTGAAGAAATCATTGCCATATTCGGAGGTCTTCTCCCCGGTCCACGTCGATCTTCAGAGAAGTCAGAACCTGCCCCTGCAGTTCTGGCCAGATTCCAACAAGCTTGTAAAATACATGATCAGAAATACAGATCTGATTATTTTTTTTGAAGACCCCTACGTCGAAGTATTCTGAGTCAGCTTTCCAACGGCGGTAATCTCGTCGCATTCCGACGACGGGGCTGATCGCAGCAGCAGTTTTCTCCGAGTCGCGCGCCTGCAAACAGAACTTTCAGGTTCGTGGCCGAGTTCCCAGCGAGCGTCGTCCGAGGGCCGCCCGGCGTCCGGCGGTCGTTCCAGCAGCTCGCCATCCCAGGGGAACGCTTTCCAGGTGTCTCCACAATAGAGGAGTCATCAGGCCCCACACGACCCCCTCCGGTCAATACGTGGGCCCCCACTAGCACGAGTACGCGTGAAGCCGAAGCATTGCCCGAAACCGCCCGTCAACCCGAACTTGGTCCTCCCGGGCCCACTTGTGTCGCCCTTTACCTCCCTGCGTGGAGTGGGCTTATTTGTACTGCTGTAAACATAATGTACTAAGTTCCCGGGAGTATGAGCTTTGGCCGGGTGCCGTCTTCGCCACGCCGAGAGCGTGGAGGTATCGCCTTCACCCTTACACTTGGCATTAGCTTAATTCTTTATATGCTTTATATGCCGCTGCTAGAGAGCATGTGTAGGGATACCTAGCTCGCCTTCAATTTATAATATCACTGCTGCGAGAGAGAGCGAAGCCGTCCCGTGACCCGATCCGGGCGCAAAAGAGAGCCGACCACCCTAGCTCATTGCCGGTTTCTCAACCGCGCACATCCGACGCTTCCCTCGTTAAGGGACGATCGCGAGCTTGTCGTGTCCGTGGTCCCGTCCCGCATCACATGTGATAATTTGTCTCTGCATGACATCATTCAAATTTTTAACTATTTCTAGTTACTATTTCAATTTCAATTCATTCTCACATTGAATTTCGTTATCAGCAGATTTTTCTTTTTCAAATGACAACCATTTTTCAGAAAAGACAGTATTAAGAACCATTAGTCCTTTATTTTGATCTTTTAGATGAAAATTTTCTTCAATCAACTTGTTTTCAAATTCTTCTTCCAATTTCAATTCAGATTTTAAATTTTCATTTTCAGCCTTTAGACTTGTGATTTCAGCATTTTTCTCTTTTCTTAATTTTCTCTTTTCTGACTTAATTCTTTCATATTTTTCCAGTAGATGCTTATGCATGGCAACTAAATCATCATGACTAATATACTCGGTCTCAGAGTTTACCTGGGATGAGGACTTATCTGATTAATCACTCCTTCTTGCCATGAGACATTCTTCTTCCTTTCCATTGTGGATGCGAAGCAATTCATCCAATATTTCCTTTGTCGAGCTACAACCTGAGAAAGAGGAAAAATCATCATAACCGATTGTAGCCTTCATTAAATTTAGAGCTCTCACATTATCATCATTTTTCAACTTGTGAACATGAGTCCACTTGGACTTATCCTTAGGAAGTTCATGTGGACTGTGAGAGATAACCTTCCACAATTGTGGATTAATAGAGTTAACGTGCTTGTGCATACGATATAGCCAGAATTTAATATTTGAACTACTGAATAGTGGAGGATGAGCCATGAGAACACAACAGATTAATGCAACAGGAATATTGATGCACTAAAAACAAATTATCACCCAATACTACAAGATTGGATCTACAGGTCGCTGGACCTTCTAAGCAGACACCAGCTCTAATACCAACTGTTAGGTTCGGTGCAGTATTCAGAGGGGGGGGGGGTGAATGAATATGACTTTTCAAACCCTTTCGGCAAAGTTAAAATTTCGCTCACTAAAATGCTAGTTCGCAAACTAAACAAACTTGAAGGCTAAATGGCAGTTTTGGAACTAACCAAACACACAGTGAGATCACTGGAGAGCCAACAAGACAGATTTGGTCAATATGAAAACTAATAAATCTTCTGCTCAAACAGACGCCAAACACATGGAGCGCCCCTATGCAATCACCTAGCGGAAGCACAAATAGACAAATCAAACCACGGTGCACAGGGGGATTTTAGGTGGTTCGGTCCAGCAGACCTACATCCACCCCACACTCAACCCGAGTGTGGCTTCCACTAGCTCACGCTAGAAACCGCAGACTCAGTCTGCAACAGGTGCTGCCACACAGCTTGACCAGGGGAACAACCTCCCCTCTTCCTCCCAACCGGAGGGACACCCCAAGTGACTCCCAGCCACTTGGAAACTAGAGACGCACAGTCTCTCTTCCTCCAAACCGGAGGGAACACACCAGTGACTCCCAGTCACCAGCAAACCAGAGGTCGAAGACCTCTCTTCCTCCAGGCCAGGAGGGACACCTGGACTTGCATGCCACAAGCCCAGAACCGGAGACAAGTCTCCCTTCTCCTGAATCCACAGAAGGAACCCGCAAGTAGCTCCCAGCTACTTGCAACTAGAGATCAGATCTCCCTTCCTCCAAACCGGAGGGAACACAAAAGTGACTTCCAGCCACTTGCAAACTAGAGGTCGCAGACCTCTCTTCCTCCAGACCAGGAGGGACCCGACCTCAATCCAGAGGATCGGAAGAACAAAGCTAACCAAATGAAAAAGGAAAAATACGAAAGGAAAAATACACAGCGATCAGAAAGCTATAAAGAAAGATAACACAGATGTGGCTCGCATGGAGTTGACTGGCCTGGATTTGATCCACGGTCCAGTAGACAGATCTTCAGGTAAGCTTCTCTTCCTCTTCTCTTCTCTCTCACTTTCTTTTTCTCTTTACCCTCACGAGCTCTATAACTCTCTCTTTCTCTTCTTCTTCTTCTGCTCTTCTTCTCTCTCGATCTCTACTCCTCTAATTCCTTCGGCTCACACTTCTTCAATTTCTTCTTCTCTTTTTCTTCCTCTTTTCTTTTTCTGGATCGAAGGGCTTTCTGCTCTCCAGGCTTCTTCTTCGATCAACTTCATCTGTTGGATGAAGGCTTCCTTTTATAAGCAGCAGCCAGCAGGAGGGCAGCACTGGGCGCGTGTGGCTTCCTCATTTCCCGCCCAGAACTTGTGGCCACGTGTCAGTCTCTCAGCCAGCTTCAGCACACGTGTCACAATGCTGTCTACCCTTCCAGCCTCGGATCACGTGCTTCCCATTCACTGAGGAATATTCTTCCTCGGACCACCTTCTTCCTTTTGTTTTTCTTCTTCTCCTGCAAAGAAATAAAATGATTAAAACTCAGGGCCACAAAAACTAAAAATACATGAGGTATGTGATAGCAATACGAGATGCACTGTACTGAGAACGACACGAGATACACAAGATTACTACAGTACGAAATAAAGAGAGAATGACACGAGGTCAGATTAAAATAGCACGGGTAAAAAGAGAACGACACGAGGTACATACTAATAAGGCTAACACTACAAAGAGAACGACACGAAGTATCACTGTAACAAAACAACCACTACGAAGAGAACGACACGAGATACACAAGCAACACGAAGACACGAATACAAAAACAACACGACATAACAAACAGCAAAGAGAACGGCACGAGGTGAAACAACACTTTTACTAAAAAGACTTGAATACACATGAAAACAACTCGAGTATTAAGTTGCTCGAACGCACGAACGACTCGAAGACGAAAATGACACGAAAACAACATGGACTGAAAATAACTCAAAGATGAACACAGACACTGACACGAAGTGTGGTTAGAAAACAAGAAAGACACGAGGTCTAGGAAAAGCAACACGAAGATAGAAATAACAAAGAAATGACTCGAACTAAGGATGACATGGAGACAACACAGTCAGACTCGACTTGAGACACTTAAAGCTTGAATTTAGAGAAGAATGCACGAAGTAAAATCAACACGAAGACAGAAGATAGAAATAACATGAAGACTCAAACATAAAAATAACACGAAGACATGAAAACAACACGAAGACACAAACGTAGAAATAACATGAGGACACAACAAGAGACGGTCAACGAGACGCTGACTCGGTACAGACTTAAGCTCAAGCAAGACAGTCGAGGTATAGACTTGACAGAGATCTCTGCAGCGAATGTATAGACTTAGAATCATGGAGGCAAATGTATAGACATCTGAGGAAATGCAACGAGTCAGTGTACAGACTTCAAATTCCACCGACCAGTGTATGGACTTCAACAGTGAACGGCTGTACATACTTCATGTGAAAAACCCATTGTACAGACTTTGAATTCGAAGACCAATGTGCAGACTTCACGCTGTACAGACTTTCCAAAGAGAACGTAACGCTGTACAGACTTGAACTGAAGACCAATGAATGGACTTCAAAACAGATGCTAAGGCCAAGAGGAGTGTATAGACTTTCACGATGTATGGACTTGGTCTCAAGAAATGTAAGCGATGTATACACTTAGCCAATGTGTAGACTTTACCTTAGACACTAAATGAGACGCTAAAGTCTATATAGACTTGAAGAACTTGAAACAAAGTGCATACTCACAGCGTTGACGCTGCAGACTTGAGAAAGCTCACAGCGTTGACGCTGCAAGAGACGTTTGCTGTACAGACTTAGCCTAAGACAATGCATGAACATATCAGCAGAGAAGCAATACACAGGACAGAAATCAAGCACAAGCCAATATATCACAGCATAACTCAAGCATACACATGCATTCTTCACAATTCAGACATGACACACTTATGCAATCTCCCACAGAAAAGGTCAGACATGTTCAAGACAATGTGGTGACTCATTCATGTTGCTATCATTAAAACATCACATCATCAACAAAGCACAAGGGGCACAACAAACTGCATCCCTTGAATATTCCCGAATAGAAGTGGGAGAGTATAGTGATGGATTTCATTATGGGGTTACCTAAGACAAGAGGTGGACACGATGGTATATGGGTAATCATAGACCGATTAACTAAATCTGCACATCTCATACCAATCAAAAGTTGATGGTCTGTGGATATCCTGGCAGCATTATACATAAGAGGAATTGTTAAATTACATGGTGTCCCAATCACTATTATATCTGATAGAGATCCTCGATTCACATCATAATTTTGGAAGGGTCTACAACAGTCAGTAGGGACTAGATTAAATTTCAGCACAGTCTTTCATCCACAAACTGATGGTCAGACAGAAAGAACGAATCAGGTGGTAGAAGACATGCTCAGGGCTTGTGTTATTGATTTTGGAGGTAGTTGGCATGATCACTTGTTTCTGGTAGAATTTGCATATAACAACAGTTACAAGGCCAGCATACAAATGGCACCTTTTGAAGCTCTATATGGAAAAAGTTGTCGATCACCAATATGTTAGAGTAAAATAGGGGAAAGATAATTCCTAGGCCCCGATATTATCAGAGATTCTACAAAGAAGAAGAAGCTTATTCAAGAGAGAATAAAGATAGCACAAGATAGGCAAAAGTCTTATGCTGATAATCATAGACGCGACTTAGAATTTCAAGTAAGAGACCATGTGTATCTCAAGGTTTCTCCAGGTCGTGGTATTCGAAGATTTGGCGTTAAGGGTAAACTAACTCCAAGGTTCATTGGTCCATTTGAAATTCTCGAAAGGGTCAGTGAAGTGGCTTATAGACTAGTTTTACCTCCACAATTAGCAGGAGTTCATGATGTATTTCACGTGTCTATGCTAAAGAAATATGTATATGATCCTGACCATATTATCACTTATGATAATCTGGAGATTTAGAAGGATATGACGTACGAGCAAACGCCAATAAAGATTCAGGAACGAGAAGTGCGTCAACTAAGAAATAAAGTTATTCCTATGCTAAAGATTCAATGGAATAAAACATGGCCATATGAAGCAACATGGGAAACCGAAGAAGCCATGCGGAAAAGATTTTCAGAATTATTCAACTGTAAGTACACTCTCCATAATCCATGTATTGAAATTGGGGACCAAATTCTTCTAAGTGGGGGAGGGTGTAGTGCCCCAGAATTTATATAATAATTTTTGGATTATTTATAAAATTTTCTAGAATTTATTAGTAATTTATAAAGGCTAAATAGACTAATAAAAAGATTATTGGATTAATAAGTCATTATAAGGCCCAATTATGTTAAATAATTAACCTAACCTATTTAAATAAAATCTAAAATGTTTAAGGACCAAGCCTATTAAGTTTGGCCCATATTCTAGAAGGTTATTTAGCATATTCACGTATTTTAAGGATAAATATAATTTTTATGGATAATAATATAGATAATTAACAAAAGAGTTTGATTGATGTTGAACTCTGTGCACATTGGATGTAGCGGTCTATCGTGCGACCGCCACAGCCATGTTACGCACCAGTCTTGATGCGTTATATTATGTCAGTTTCGTGAAAGAAAGATTGAGCAAAAGGATTAGAACTTTGAGATCTTATCTATAAGAGATCGACTTGGGAGAGTTTATAACATTACTAAGGACTCTTAGGGATTAGGTTCTGGTAAATTAAGGACTTTAGAATCGATCTAATCTTCAAAACCCTATAAATAGGACCTAGTTCTGAACTGAGCGACCCTTACTTTTGGCTCGTGAAGAATCAAGGGAAGGAGATATAATTTCGGGTACGTTCTTTAAAAGATTTTGTTAATATACTTTAGACTAATAGTTCTCTAAACTTCATGTTAGGAGATCAAGCAACCAAGGAGATTGAAGCTTCCAAAGTTGCTGGTTCGACCATAGTAACTCAGGATTCAGAGCAAAAGACTCCTGAAGATCAAGAGATTACGACGTCTAAACATGGTAATTAGAATTCAATCCTTTAGAACTTTTTGTTCACCTTAGTTTGATCTTCTTACCCTCAAAATTTCACATCTTTAGGAGAAGAGGTTGGAGAGATAGAGCAGTAGGAAGTTGCTGGAAAATCACTGGAAAAGGAGAACTAGGGCACGTCGTTCAGACTCAAATTAGAAGTTTAAAGCTCAGATAAAAGTGTAGGTTATCTCATGATTGGCAAAAACATCTTGTTAGGGATAAAAGTCCTCTGATTGTACTTGATTTCATGCATTATAGATTATGAATTCCGTGTTTTAGTGGGTTCATGCATACATACATATTCTTAGCCCTAATCAAAGATCAAAGATATTATCTTGTCAATTCACTGCATCCTATGAATCTAGATGACCTTTACTTCGTTTTATCATGATTGGGGTAGTTAAATCTTTTCAAAACATGACATGGTTTCAAATTATAGTCCTTTTATTTCATTATACTGTTAGCAGGGACTTTGATGCACCATACATAGACCGTCACAGACTGTAATGGCCTTACGATAAGCCGTCACACTCTCTGTTGTATTTAGATTACTCTGTTGTCTCTGACGCACCATAGATGGAGCGTTACATTACTGTAACGGCCCCTCGATAGACCATCACAATCACTATGACGCACCCATTCTAGACCATCTGGTTAACTGTAGACAGAATAGAAAACTAGTTAATTTAACTTATAAATAAGCTTAGTTATCTAAGTTTTGACCTGATTTCATGTCTTTAAGATTATCTCCTGATTCATGATAAAAATTTCATAATTAATGTATCTTAAGTTATTTTAAGTTATGTTAATTTCATGTGCCAAAATTCTATAGTTTTGTATCTAAATCATGATTTTTCAAAGATGTGTTGACAGAGTTTTATCATGATTTCCTATTGTTGCACATCCTCTCTATCAATAGAGTCGTTTCTTTAAGTAAATGGCACATATTCCGATATGTTATCCATTAGTTCACTTTGCACTATAGGAACATTATTCTTGGACATGAGGACCTCTCTATTAGATATTCCTTCCAATGGACTAGGAAATCTTATTTCAAGGCCTCCGTAATTCTCTGCGAGCCTGGGATTCTCACTAGGATGCCGAGTTACTTGTACCATTAAAACCAATTGATTAGATTACACTATCGATGTTTCTGGTTATCAGTAGTGTAACGGATCTATATTGGACCGTCAGACACATGTAACGACCCAATATACGATCGTCACATTCAACTGAGTTCGATTTCTTGATTTGGGATTCAGACTAATGTAACGGCCCAATACTGGAGCGTCACATCATGTAACGGCCCAGTACACGACTGTCACAATGCTTGAGTATTTTTGAGGTTTGACCAAGGGTTGGTATTCCATGGTTTCTAGATAGACTCTTGATGATGTAGAACTTATCATATTGATCAAGAAACCTAATATAATCGATAGAAGATAAAGAATGTACCGTTATGCTACCGATTTATTTCCGTAAGCATAACATAGTATAAGTCATTCTTGATTTCTCATGATTCTTATTAAAGCATTCATTCATTTAATTATTGTTATCAAGAGCTTGTTGGAATTGTACATTCTTGGCCATACTTTATTGTTATATGCGTGGAAAAAGCTTGATTTATACTTGAAGATGCGATCGAGCACTGATTATGTTCAAGGGCTGTATGCTAGTCCCCTCGGCTGATTGTCGGAAACATACTATTATAAACCATGGGGTATGATGCTACTGGCGTCGCATTATGCTGGGAGTACTTTCTTTATAAATAAGTGACAATCCACAACACAATACAGCATGATTGATACTTGACTTTCTTGATATTCCACAGAAATTCACGAAGTACTTGCTCATAAGCAAAAGATACTGGAGTGATGATTATGTGGCTTGCTAGTACATTCTCGTTACATTCTTGTTCATGAAAGGCCATATCATGTTCTTATAACATTCTTGCTTGTTCATACTTGCTCTGTTTCTATCTTAAATACTTTGGTTTAATCGCATGATTGATCGCATTCGCATGATTTTTTACCTTATTTCTCTAGAGTAAAAATGTTAATTACTTTAATGATGCCTTCATGTTGATGCGAAGATACCTACTGGACAAGTGTGCTCATTACCTATTTCCATTCTTTTTCAGGAAATGGAAGTGAGTCAGGTTCGGATTCAGAATTTTCAAGTATCGGATCAGAGAGTGAATAAAGAATGAGCAAAGACTTACGAAGTTTACATTGTTTAGATCGAGTCTATGTAATTTTTTATTTTATTTCTTGAGTCTAGCATGATGGAAGTTGAATTAGTGGTTGTATTCGAATAGTGGATTTGATTATTAATGAAAGTTGAAGTTGAGTAAATATTGTGCGATTGTATTCATATGTGTGATTGCCTTGCACTCTGATTGTTCTTGCTTGTAAGAGGCTTACCATGCCGGCTGTTCACGTTCCTAGAGCGAGTCATCTGCTATAATAAAGGCTCGGGGCGTGACACTACGCATCCCTTGCTTAGGGACGATTGCGAGCTTGTCTAGAATCCAAGGATCGCATATCAACTTGGAGCCGAGTCCGCTGTCCGTCCCGCATCAATAAGTCTCCACGAGTCTTGGATTCCCACAAGGATGCTGAGCTGGTTGTACCATAAAAATTGTACAAATCATTGGAATCCTCATCCTACTATGGAGAATAGGGTTCAACTGGCCTTTGGACCCATAGAACGAGATTCTATTCGGGTTCTGTTAGCTCTGTTCTGAACGCGGCCTATTCAGGGACCGTGTTCTTCTGATCGCAGCTGCCCCTCTAACCGCGTTCTGATCGTGGTGCTCTTGATGACTGTGTTTTGTGAAGCGACCCTCTACCTGGAAGTTCTACTTCTAGTCACGTCCTCACGACCAACCGTATTCATTTTGATCGAGGCTGTATTCATGACCACGTTTAACCCAGTTTCATGAGCTTCTTTTCTTCGCTTTGGCTATGTTTTATAAGTCTGAGAATTGATTGTTTATGGTACTATTGACTTGATCTTCATCAGGATTATCATCCATATTACTTGTGCCTTTATATTCCCCTTTGGAATTTCATTCATGATATTTCTGGAACATAACTTCTTGACTACACATTGGACATATATGAAATTATGAATTTATTAAGGGTTGTGGGTCCGCTAACAACCAATGTTGGGTAGGATGGAAGTCCATTCTGTAAACCATGGGAAAATTCTGGGTGTGGCATTGCACCAACCTATGTTATTCTATCGTTCTGTTACTCTATTATATTCTGATATTCTGTTAATCTGATATTCTGATATTCGGCTAATCGGTTATTTTGCTATCCTGCTTAAACATTATTGGAATTTTGACATATTCTGGCCAATTCTATATGTTATGTTCATCTGGATCATATGCTCATTAGTTCATATTGTTATCTCCTTGGTTCTGTATTGGGATTGTTCTCTTTCCTTTGAGCTTCATGTGATGGGAATCGAGAAGGCTGCCAGAACAAAAGATGAATGCGCTACCCAAGGGTAGCGCGATCTGGAGAAGGCGCCATCCATGCCCAGTGCAATTTCAGACAGAAACGTAGCTGTTGACTATCCAACTTCTCGGCGCCAGGAACTCCAAAGTCTTTGATGTTTGTTATTTTCCATGGTTGTAATCAATGTGGTAGCGTCATTTTGTCTTCCCCTTCCCCTATATATGAACCACATCTCGTTTGATCAAAAAAATAAGCAATGAATCTATGAAAGTTTGATTGAGTGTAGCCATGGCTATCTTCCCCAATCTTTGGAAACCTCCTTCCCCCTCTCCTCTCCGGGTGCGATGTCCGATTCTCTTTCCTAGATCCTCTCTCTTCTCCCCTTCAATGGAGGATGATCGAAGCTCCGGATGCATCGGCTCTGAGACGGGGTCGGGTGTGAGGCCCCATTCGGATCTCCGTTCTTCTTCCACCGGTGTTCACCTTCCCCCACCACCGCCAAAGATACTGCTAAGGCTAGGGTGGAGCTCGGTTGCACCATTCCTGCGATGGGTCCGGGAGAGAGGCCCCGATCAAGATCCCTCACGGTCCTAGCTCGCTCTGCCATGCCACCTTTCTCCCTCGTCGTCCACCCCCGCATCCACCTTCACCAAGTTATCTTTGTATTATGTTAAATTTAATCTTTGCTTTGGGTCCTTAGTTTGTTTCCCCACCATCCTGTGTGCTTCCCCTTGTGTTTTGAACCACCGCAAAGTCATCTACGAGTCGCCAAGTCAAGGATCCGTCATTCTGGGAGTACCTGTGAACGCGCATGGACGATATAGCGTGTTCTAAAGAAGGCGCCATGCACATATAGCGTGACCAGGATAGATAAGAAGGAGACCCCGTACCTCCGTTCCGCATCAAATGGTATCAGAGCTTAGGGAACCAGGCTGTCCTCACAGACTAGGATCTTGAGCTATGAGGTTCGAGGTTGAACCTTTCCCAAGTGGAGGGGTTTGATGGGAATCGAGAAGGCTTCTAGAACAAAAGATGAATGCGCTACCCAAGGGTAGCGTGCTCTAGAGAAGGTGACATCCATGCCTAGCGCGATCTCAGACAGAAACGCAGTTGCTGACGGTCCAACTTCCTAGTGCCAGGAACTCCAAAGTCTTCGATGTTTGTTGTTTTCCATGGTTGTAATCAATGTGGTAGCGTTGTTTTGTCTTCTCCTTCATTTATATATGTATCCCATCTCGTTTGATCAAAAAAACAAGCAATGAATCTATGAAAGTTTGATTGAGTGTAGCCATGGCTATCATCCCCAATCTTTGGAAACCTCCTTCCCCCTCCCCTCTCTGGGTGCGATGCCCGATTCTCTTTCCCTGATACTCTCTCTTCTCTCCTTCAATGGAAGATGATCGAAGCTCCGAATGCATCGGCTCTGAGACGGGGTCAGGTGTGAGGCCCCATTCGGATCTCCGTTCTTCTTCCACCGTTGTTCGCCTCCCCCCATCACCACCAAAGATGCTGCTAAGGCCAAGGTGGAGCTCGGTTGCACCGTTCCTGCGATGGGTCTAGGTGAGAGGCCCCGATCAAGCTCCCTCACAGTCCTAGCTCGCTCTGCCACACCACCTTTCTCCCTCGTCGTCCACTCCCGCATCCACCTTCACCAAGTTATCTTAGTATTATGTTAAATTTAATCTCTGCTTTGGGTCATTAATTTGTTTCCCCACCATCCTGCGTGCTTCCCCTTGTGTTTTAAACCCCCCCAAAGTCATCCACGAGTCACCAAGTCAAGGATCCGTCATTCTGGGAGTACCTGTGAACGCGCATGGACGATATAGCGCATTCTAAAGAAGGCGCCAGGCACATATAGCGTGACCAGGAAAGAAAAGAAGGAGACCCCGTACCTCCGTTCTGCATCATCATGTCTATCCTTGACATTGAATTTCGTTATTAACTGTCTTCTCTGATCGATCGATTGCATTTCATAGTGATTTGTTGTTTTATATCGTTCATGGCATATCATTTTATTGAATATTGATTAATTAGTTAATCACTTATATTTTGCCTGGTGATAGAGATGTAATTCCTACTGAGCATTTTTGTTCACCTAGTTTCTCTTAACATTTTTCTGGTAATAATGATGAGGATGTTCAATTAGACAGGAAAGGGCAAGAGTGATGAGTGCTCTAGAAGATTGGTGTCTGTGTCTTTTCATTTTCGTAAGTCTAGTCATATAATGTTGAGTCTTTTCTTTCTTTTTATATTAATGTATGTTTAGTCAATAAAGTAAAATAATGGTATTTTCATATTAATAAAATTATAATTTTTATGAGTTTCTAGCCTCATTGTGTCTCTTGTGGCTTGCTCTAATTATTCATGACTGTTCATTGTCACGTTTCGTGTAGTTTCTGTTATTTTCGGATCAAGGCGTGACATGTATCCACTATTATATTCATGCATAGCACTGTAGATGTAAGTGTTGGAGTAGGTGCTTCACTGTATAACTTGTCATTTAGCATGTTTTGATGAAGCAGAATTAACAGAAATGTGTATTTGACCAAGTCAAAGTGCAACATGTATTGCCTATTAAATGGAATGTCAAAGTAAGGCGATATGCTTGGCTTTTAGTGAGAGTAGACAAAATATCATCTACCATTCATCTAAGCACTATATGCTTGCTTTTGACATTTAAATGAAGTGTCGTCTCTCTTTAGTTTTGTTGTTTTCTTAGATAAAAGTAAGTATTATCTATCGCTCTGTCTGTCTGTGAGACTTTAGATGAAGTTTTGTATATCGCTTATACTATTCTGAGTTAGACAAAGTTTTGTCTATCGTAGATTTGTCGTTTTCCACTTGGACGGAGTTTCATCTATCCGTACTGGCATCGTATATCCTCTTTACATTAGATGATGTATCGTATAATGTTTCGTTAAATCTTAAGACTTAGATGAAGTATCATCTATCACCGATTTGTCATTTTCCTTTTGAGATGGAAATATCATCTATCTTCTTTATCTTAGATGATGTATCATCTAACCGTCCATCTATGTTGAGACTTATATGAAATATCTTCTATTCTTGCTTTGCCATTTTCTTCTTAGATAGAATATCGTCTATCTACTCATCCATCGTCTATCCATTTTACATTAAACCATGTATCGTCTAACTTTTTATTTAACTCTGAGACTTAGATGGGATATCGTCTAACCTTTCGTCTACCAATGAGACTTAGATGGAATATCATCTAAGTCTATTCTGTGTGCACTACAAGAAAAAGGGAAGTTTCGGACGGACAGTTTCTGTCAGAAATCCCTCTCAAATCCATCGGAAAGAGTTTTTTTCCACAGATTGGGGATGGATTTTAGACGGAATATGTTCGTCGGTATATTTTGGTTATAAATTTCCAAACGAAAAAATTTCCATCTCAAATTTGTCTGAAATTTCTGACGTAAAAATGTTTGTTAGAAATTACGTCAGCATTATTTAAAAAAAATCATTTTCGACAGATTAATTTCCATTAGAAAACCTGTCGGAATATTCCTGACGGAACAAAATATCCGTCAAAAATTTTGCCCCTAATTTCTGACGGATATTTTCTTTTTTCATAAATACCTTCGAAAAAATAAAGACAATTTCTCACGGAAACAAATTTCCATCGGAAAGTTCGTCTCTAATTTCTTAGGGATTCCTTTTTCCTCTTAAAATCCATCTATAATTATTATAATTTCATCGTAAATAATAATAGTTATTGTCAACAGACATAATATTTCATCAAAAATTCTGTCAAAAAAATAATTTTTAAAAAAATTAAAAAATTTACAAAACCTATTTAAAATTTAAATACAATAAACATTCAAATATACAACATACATCCCAATGATAAATAAAAATAACAATTACATTTCAACATAAATATCAATTTTCTATAATATAAAAAATCAAGAAATGTCCTCTGCATCCTCTATGTCCTCATCCTCCGCGCCTCTGCCATCTCCTCCAAGGGTTGGACATGTTGGAGGATCCTATATTACAAAAAAATAACATTAGACATGTATGAATAAAAGTATTGTTTAAAAATTAAATTAAATATTTTTGATTTTATAAATTCTAAACTTAATTATATGAACATGAATTCTTTAACTTAATTCAGAAATGGGTGATTTGAGCGCTGAGCCCAAGCTGGGTATCCGTTTTGGATTCTGTCAGCTCTCCTAAGTTACGCTCACCACGTACCCAGGTCATGTTAGAATAATCGGCACGTCGATCAAAATGGTATTCCATATTTTGGACCCCCAAAACCCTAGCTCATTGGTCTGTTTAAACAAAGTTAGTTAGAAAATGAGTGATTTGAGTGTCGAGCCCAAATCGGATATCCGTTTTGGATTCCGTCAGCTCCCCCAAGTCACGCTCACCACTGAAGTCATGTTGGAATAATCGGCACGTAAATTAGGCCAGTATTTCATAGTTTGAACCCTCGAAACCCTAGCTCATTGTTTGTTTTAAAGTAAGTTAGTTCAGAAATGGGTGATTTGTGCACCGAGCCCAAACTGGGTATCTATTTTGGATCCCGTCAACTCCCCCAAGTCACGCTCATCACGCAGGTCGTGTTAAAATAATCGGCACGCTGATCAGACTGGTATTCCATATTTTGGACTACCGAAACCTAGCTCCTTGGTTTGTTTTAAATTAAGTTCAGAAATGGGTGATTTGATCATCGAGCTCAAACCAGATATTTGTTTTGGATTCTGTCAACTCCCCCAAGTCACATTCACCACCTAGGTTGTGTTGGAATAATTGACACGCCAATCAGTAGATCAGACTGGTATTTCATATTTTGCATCCTCGAAACCTCAACTCATTGTATGTTTTAAACAAAGTTAGATCCAAACTAGGTGATTTGAGCGTTGAGCCCAACCCAGGTATCTAATTTAGATTTCGTCAGCTCCCCCAAGTCACGCTCACCACCTAGGTCATGTTGGAACAATCGGCACACCAATTAGACTAGTATTCTATATTTTGGACCCCTGAAATCCCAGTTCATTTGTTTGTTTGAAACTAAATTAGTTTGAAAATGGGTGATTTGAGCGTCGAGTCTAAATCGGATATCCATTTTGGATTACATCATCTCCCCCAAGTCACACTCGCCACCCAGGTTGTGTTGGAACAATTGGCACACCGATCAAATTGGTGTTCCAAATTTGAGACCCCCAAACCCGAGTTCCTTGAACTAAATAGTAGCATAATAATTCTAAATTCTATGAAATTAAAAGTTACATTAAACACTCGCATGAGGGGGTTGTGTTGTGGTCGAAGTATCTCCCTGAGACAAAATCCCTGCCTGGGAGAGGAGGGAGGCGAGGGCCTATTGGATGCCCAACAGTATGCTCACCTGGACGCTTGATTGTATGCTGGACTGGACGCTCGCCTAGATGGTCGACTAGATGCTCTCGTGGATGCTTGACTTGATGCTAGACTGGAGGCTCAATTGCAAAGCAAACATCTCCTGTCGGACGATGTCTCTGATCTCACTCAAAGTACTGGGACCAAAAGGGGGCTTGGTGAAGGCACTAGCACTGGGGCCGACAGAAGATGAACTCGCACAAGATGATATCAAGGTACGGGTGCCCAGGCTCCCCCCAAAATCGTACACTTGGTCTTTCTTCAGTGCGCCAGCTGCCTGTTGTGTCCTTGTGATTTTGATGATAGCAAACACTATAAGTCATCCTGTGTTTGCATGAAAATTGAATGATGATGATGTTTTGCTTAGTGCACTATGCATAACTATGCTTTGAATATTGTGCCTTTGATTACTGTGCATTGGATTCAATAATGATAATTTTGAGCTTGACAAGTTTTGATGCATCTGAGCATTGCCTTGATGCACTGGCAGAGACATGTCGACACTACTGCACATGTTCATTTCTTATGAACATAGGTCAGTGCACATGTTCATTTCTTATGCATGAAGGTCAGTGCACATGCATATAGTCTGCATATTAAGGTTGGTGCACATGCATATAGTTTGCATATCAAGGTCGGTGCACATGCATATAGTTTGCATATTCAGGTCGGTGCACATGCATATAGTCTGCATATTAAGGTCGGTGCACATGCATATATCTTGCATATCAAGGTCGGTGCACATGCATATATTTCACAAGACTAGGTCTGTGCACATGCATAGTCAAGGTCAGTGCACATGCAGTCAAGGTCTGTGCACACACCATCTAGAGTCTGTGCACATGAAGTTGAGGTCTGAGCACATTCAATAGGCAAGTCAGTGCACATGCATAATTAGGTCTGAGCATGTTTCTTACAAGTCTGAGCATATGCATTTGAAGTCTGAGCATATGCAATAGGCAAGTTAGTGCACATGCATAATTAGGTCTGAGCATGTTTCTTAAAAGTCTGAGCATATGCATTTGAAGTCTGCGGACATGCAATAGGAAAGTCAGTGCACATGCATAATTCGGTCTGAGCATGTTTCTTACAAATTTCTTACAAGTCTGAGCATATGCATTTGAAGTCAGGGCACATGCAATAGGCAAGTTAGTGCACATGCATAATAAGGTCTGGGCATATGAACAAGGTCGCATAAGTAGGTCAGAGCACACACAATCAAGTTGGAGCACATGCTTTGGAATGCTGCATTGGGTCGGTGCATGTTCTGCTTCAATACACAAGGTCTGTGCATATATGGTTCCAAGGTCATTGCACTTTAGCCATTCAGCAAAGTAATGTCGATGCATGCAATGATGCCTCAGTGGAAGCAAATCATCAAACAGATGGTGAGGTATTTTTAAGGCAAGTGACCACATAAGTTCCTCGTGTGAGCTTAAGGACTTATACTTAACACCTCATCTGCGATTCTGTTAGTATCATCACTAGGTACTTTTTGGCGCGAAAAGACATGCCTACGTGGCGGAACCCCATGAAATCCCAATGATTGCGGTATATCCATATTCCACGTGGATGAAACAGAATGGCTGGTTCCTTCGCCTATATGATACTATGTTCTATAAATTGAGGGGACTCCATTCGAAGAAAGTGCTGAAGCTGCTGCCATTGTTTCCATCCGTATATTCATAGAGAGAGAGAGTGTAATGCCCTGGATCCTTAGTAGGTCTCGTTCGATCTTTATTGGATCTTTCGGATTTGTTTCGGTGAGTTTCGGGTCACTTTTGTGGCTTCCGAGTTGAGTTTTACGATCCGTGTGGATTTTTCTCTCGTACTAGTTACGGAACCCTACGGTGAGTTTATTTGTCAGTTTATCAACTCATGGATGCTACAGCGACGATGTACTCTCCGAGCCGGTCGTTTCGACTATTTTTGCATATTTCTCGGAGATAGGGCCTAAAATCAGATTTTTCAGAAATTAGGAAAATTCTTAATTTCTTTTCCTATTTCTTTTCCTTCCTCTCTCCTCCCTTCGCATTTCGCCGCCACCGTCTCTCTCTCCCGTTTTCTCTCCTCTCGAGCTTCCTCGGCTCTGACTGCAGACGGAGGACCTAGGAGCGAGTGCTGGGGATGCTGTGGAGCTGGCTAGGTGCGCGACGAGGCGAGAATGGAGTGGTTTAGGCACGATCCCGAACGGTGGATTCAAAGCCGGCGTTTGAGCTCGCGGCGTAGTTTTTGGCACGGTTTAGACCCTTCGGGGCATGATTTCTTCGGTGGAGGTAGGGAGACGGATCGCCACTTCCTCCTGCACGTTTTCCCTGCTTCAGTGCGTTGTTTGGTGCTCGATCGGGGGAGATCGGGCCGATTTAATGAAAACCGTAGTTTTTTGGGTTTTCAGGGTTTGCCAGAAAATGGCAACCATTCTTGGTCCAGTTAGTGTCAAACTGACCGCTGGGATGTCTGGATCCCATTCGCGTAAGTTTCATGTCGATCGGTCATCATTCGAGGCCGGTAGGAGTCCGGGAACCTCGGTGACTCCTTTAGGGTTGATTTGTCTAAACCGCCCTGATCTTACGTTTTAGCGCATGCATGTGGGCTTTTTAGCCTCCTAGAGTTGTTTTTCATCGTATAGTTTTGTTTCCCCTACGCTTCGGCGTGAATGGGGCGTGGAATGGGCCAATTTGGCGTTTCCACTGTTTTCTTGCCGTGACCGGTGTAGCGGTCATTCCAAGGACCATCACAGTCCCTGACGGCCCTACGAAAGACCGTCACAGCGTCTGGGCGTTTTATATTTTTCATGGCTTTGAGAGTGTGACGGCCCAGGTGTGGCGCATCATAGCTCTCTGACGCGTCCGGGTTGATGCGTCACGCATGTTTTGTCGTATAGCGATTTGGTTAAGTCAGTTCCTCTGACACGCCTACCCTGGTGCGTCAGGCTTGTGTAACGCGCCTGTCCCAGGCCGTTACGTTCTTGTTGACCGGTTTTGACCATTTGAGTCGGTTCGTGTGGCGACTGTGCCCCTGTGCGTCACAGTTGTGTAACGCGCCTGCCCTAGGCCGTTACACTCCGTTTGGTTGAGCTGGGTGGCTATGTCTGTTGGTTCTACCGGCCCTTCCCCCGTGCGTCACAGTGTTGTAACGCATCCGCCGTGGACCGTTACGTGCTGTTTGTCTGAGGTTTCAGACTTGGGTCTGTCGGCCCTGATGCGTCTGCTCCCGTGCGTTGGGTTGGCATAACGCGCCTGTTGTCGTGCGTTAGGCCACTGTAACGTGCCTACCCTGGCGCATTACGCTGTTCGCATTTTGGTTTCGAGCGTGTTGGCCCTAACAGCCCTAGGCAGGAGCGTCAGAGCTGTGTAACACGCCTGGGTTAGGCCGTTACATGCCCTGTGCGTTTTAGGCGTTGGTTAGGGCGTTGTCTGTGACAGCTCTCCCTGCGACCGTCATGTTTCTGTAGCGCATCTGTTCTAGACCGCCACAGTCGTTCCTCTAGAGTGTAACGGCCTAGTGTTAGACTGTCACCTTCATGTAACGGTGTAAGTGTGGTGCGTTATAGTCTTAGAGCTCCGATTTCCGTGGTTCTGGTTTCTGACTGTCTTGGCTTGTCCTTGTGGTCTGCCCGCTTCCCCGTGGATGTCTCCTGACATCCTATGAGGTCTAAGACTGCGTTATAAGGTAGCCAGGAGTCTTCTTGCTTGTGGTAGGATTCTCTTTCCTACTGTTGTGTCGTCTTTGTCGGGTTGCGGTCAACCCGGGGTGACCCAGTGGTTGACGGGTGACCTTGTGTGGGTGTCTTGGTGGTTTTGTCCAGTCCGAGACACTGGTTCTGGATACCTTGAGGTATTGTTTTACCTCGGGTTTGCGTATCCAGGCGTGTCTGAGGGTCTTTGCTGTTCCCTCAGGTCTCCGTGAGTCATTTTCTGCGGAGCGTTGTTTCCTCTAACTTAGGATTAGACCGATTGGCGGCTTGGTCCACTGTCTGTAACGATCTTGCCTCCGAGTCATCCGATTCAAGGATCGTTATGTGGTAGGTACAGTTGTCTAGTCCTGAGTCTATTGGCAGTGGTCGTACTGCTAGTGGTGCTTAGTAGTACGAGTGACAGTGCGTTCTAGCTTGTCTGTACTCTAGCACTTGTGTTTCTGAGTTTTGTGTTTTATGCGCCTCCAATTGTTGTTGCCCTAGGGTCTTTGAGTTGCCGACCCACCTAGCGATGGCGGAGGGGTGTTCCCGAGACACGGTTTGTAAGCTAGTTCCGTGGGCTCCCAGCCAACGGTAGCATCCTACCGAGGGAGAAAACTAGCTAGAGAGCCTGGCTTAGGCTAGAGCCAATGTGTGCACACGTGGTCAAAGGCTTTGGACTTACGTCGACGGGCGTGACCCTGACTGGTTACTTGATGCTGCTGTTCCTGTTTGGTTCAGCGCGTGTCTGCGACTCTGCCGTGGTTTCAGCGGTACCGTAGGCGAGACACTAGTGGAGCAGTGTAAGACATCAGTGGATGCATCTGGCCGTCGCTCTAGTGAGGAGCTGCGTCTGTCTTGTGACGCGTGGCTCTTCGCTGTCATCTTCGCGTTTCTTGTGCGTCGTGACCTTTCTGGGTTGGCCTTTTCATGGCTGCACCCGAGGTCAGTGTTCTGTCACATGCATGATGTTCTGGTCGTGCGTATTGTTGAGTCTGTCGGTCGTCCGTGTGGGTCTTTTCTAGACCTTTTGTCCGTTCTAGTCAATTTTTCATCTTAGACCTGGTGTTGTGTTGGCAGATCGGTAACGCCTGACTTTTTCAGATCAGGGTCGCCCTTCTGTCGCTGCTTGGAGTAGCTTAGGGGGGGGGGCGAGTTCTTCTCGGTGGCCGTGTTCCAAGGTTTACGGCCTCGCTTTTCCCTTTTATTTTAGCTTCCCTTGCTCTTAGCCTGGTCCCTACTCCTGCTGTTCCTATTCTTTTTACAGCTTTGTAGTGCAATTTTCTTGCTTTACTACTCCTGCTATTTTCGTTGTTGTTGTTCCGTGTTACTGCGTATTTTTCAGCGGGGATCCGCGTGACCCCTACTGAGCCTGTGACACGAGGCTCACCCCTGCTTTTCAGGTGGGGTGACGTTATTCGTTCTGCTTCCGCGTGGTTCCTGGTGCACGTGCTCGTGGCGTGTCGTTGTGGCCAGCCAGTACCTGCGTCGGGTTTCCCCCGACTTCTCGGTACGTCTTTCTTTTCTATCGACTGTACTTGCTAGACTTGCTGTCTTTAGCTTTGGACTTGACTCTGGTGTATAATTATTAAAATGAAACTGTTAATTAAAAAGTAATTTTATTTCTACTACTTTAGCAAACCGATCTAATGAAATTTAATTGCTTCTGTTATATCTCAGTGGCTTCAATGTACTCTACACATGCCTTTTATCCCTTCAGAGCTTTACCGCTCTTGGGAGGCCTCGCGGGTTCCAAGTGGTATCAGTTGTATCCGGTAGTCCTATCGGGTATATCTGGTATCGGGGATCCGGGTCGCTGCAGAGAGCCTCCCCCAGAAGAAGAAGAACAAGAGAGCCTCTCCCATATGAAGAAAAACGAGTGGATCATTTTGGAAGATAGATTTTAGAGCAGCCAGCCGTTGCATCTGGAAATGCTTCTGAAGAGGGGCGATCTCGTGCTGATCCTAAGCTTGAGAAGATGATCACCGAACAGTGAACTGCAAGGAAGGGAAACGGATCAGGCGGCCCAGGGGTGATACACTGGGGAAAACCCTCCGATGCCTAAGTCAGTAGAGCAGTGGTGGAAACTATGAAGGGAGGAGGAAGGAGATGCACGAGATCCCTCTCCACCAAGGTGGTGAAGTGGTTCCTGCTCAGGGAGTGTAGGCGTGAGTTGGCCTTACCTTTTGCTGGAGGGAGTCCCAGGTTTAAATAGTGCGCCGGCCTCATGAGTCTCGTAAGCTGAGGAGTTTCAGGCGGGAGTTAAGTCCTCAACGTGGGCTCTTTACGTCCTCATCGTGGGATATTTATAGCCTTGAGGGGTCGTTGGTCCCTTATCCTTGTGAACTCCTGCTCATAAAGGGCTCTCAACGGCAGCGTGGATAAATAATCGTCGGTCGATCCAAGCATGAAGAGTGCCAACCCTGTTGGGGTGATAGGCATAGCTCGGATGAGGCTCAGTTGGAGTGGGCGCTGAGCGCTAGCCTTTATCCCAGCGAGGGGATAGATCGGGCGTGGGTCTTCTTTCGACCTGACCGACGCTCGGGCCTTCCAAGCCTGATGGCCGCCGAGGAAGTGCTTGATCTCGAGTGATCTTATTGGGCTTTTATGCTAAGTGGGCCCTACGGGCAGTCACTTAGATGATATGGGCCTTGTTTGGTCTTGATGGACCTAGTTCGGCCTACTCTTAAATGGGCTACAGAAATCCCCATCTCCACTTGTCCCCCTCCTACCCCCGAGCCTTGACAGGCTCGGAAGAGTAGTTGTTAGGGTTTTAGACCAGCGTGGCCCGGGTGGGTGGAGGCCTGGCGGTGTTAAGAAGCCACGTGTCGTGGTCACCTGGGCCCGTAATAATGATAATCCTGACGCATTTGAAATGAAGGGGCCCCTCTTTCTCGGAGGTCGGAACGACGCGCCGCCTTCCGCGTGGGAATATAGGCGTTGTGCACTTGTTATCGTTCTAGACTCCCTCCGTTTTAGGGTTTTGCTCTCCTTTGTGCTTGCTTTTGGGGCTCTTTGATGCGTCGTGAGGACACGATGGAAGAGCAGAGGCTTGCAGTGGCATTCGCAGAGTTGGCGAAGATAACCGCAGAGGCGGTTCAACAGCTTCCTCTTCCTCCAGAGTCTTCGGAGTCTCGGGAGCATTTCTCTTCAAATTCCTCTTCAGATTCCATGACGGACCAGTGTCTGGAGGTCGAAGAGTGGGAGGGTGAGCCTGAGGCGAGGGCGACGGTGATACCACCGGCTCCAAACTACAGCGAGCTGGGGGAGGCAGAGGTGAAACGACTGGAGCACCAGTTTCGCCTGCCCTATCAATTTTATTTCGCTGCGGCTGCCCCACATAAGACGAGCTTGGATTCTCGTACGGGCCATTTCTGCTCCTTCCTTCTGTCATGGAAGGGAGGGTTTCATCTTCCCTTCGAGCCTTTTGTTCTTAAGCTTCTCGATTTTTTTCGGTTGGCTCCCATACAGTTGGTAGCCAACTCTTATCTTCTTCTCTCCGCCTTCCCCATCCTCTATCACCAATGCGGGGTTCCTCCTTCCTTGAACCTCTTCCATTATTTTTTCGAGTTGAAGGCACATTCCTCTGCCGGGAAGGGCTTCTATTTCATCCAGGCGAGGCAGAATATGAGCTGTGTCTCCTTAGCCGCGAAGGACTCCTCTCACAAGAGATAAAAAACTCAATTCTTCTGGGTGGGGATTTTTTCGGTGGAGGAGAATTGGAGGTGTCCCGTAATCCCCAATTTTCACCCGAACATTCCTCCGAGGTAGGACGAGTTCTCTTCGGATGTGGAGGAGTACGCGGTCATTCTAATGAGGCATCACTAATCCACGGAGGAGCTGGTGACTCTGGAGAACATCGAGCGGTGCCTTCTCACGATGCTACGGCCGACAGGCATGGGCGCCACGAATCAGCTTCTTCATCGGATGATGAGACCATTTTCTTTTCCTGACCATATATTCTTCTGCGCAGACGCCAGGCAGCCGGCTGAGGTGGAGGAGCCTGCGACCGAGCGGGAGTGATCGACCTAGGCGATGACTCGGTTGTCGATGAGTCGCGAGCTCCTGAGGGTCGTTCCCGAGCCCAAGTTAAGGGCAAGGGGGTGACCTAGGAGGGGTCTTCTAGGCCGCGAGAGTCCAAGTGCAAAGATCCCGTGGAGGGCATAATACGGCGTGCCGTGAAGGCTAAGAAGTGGGCCAAGAAGGCCGGGGGCGTCCCCGTAGATGAAGGTGACTCTGGCTCGACTCACCCCTCTGCCGAGCGTAATAGGGCCGACCCTATTGGGCTGGCTCTTCTATCTGCCGAGCAAGAGGGGGCCGAGGAGGCGAGGGTCGCTTCTGTGGTTGGCGGCGGCGATCGATCGGCTCTCCCCTCAGTAGGAGCCGAGGTGGCCGGGGCCGCTTCTGCTGGTGACGGTGGCGTTGGATCGGCTCTCCCCTCAGCAGGAGCCGAGGGGGCCAAGGTTGAAGCGGGCGACTCTGGGACCGCGACCGAGAGAGGAGTGTCGATCGAGGCGGGTGGCGCTCCGGGTGGCGACATCGGGGCCGAGCCGGTCGAGGTCGGGGGGGGTAGCGAGGAGCAGCGACGCAGCCCCAACCGACCGAGGCAAGAGGGGTGGATGTAGCAGCAGCTCGATCTGGGCTGGCCAGCGGGGCTCCCGAGGGGATGCCGCTCGGAGGGGAGGCCCCTATTCCTGCGGCTATGGAAAGGCTGGGAATCCAGGTCCCTCTGTACCGGAGATGTCGTGGCATAGCTGCGAAGGTGGGGAAGGGAGGAGACAAGCAGTGCTCCCCGCCTGTGGACCTTGAGCTGGTGATGGATGGCAGCTTGGTCCTGGCCCAGATGGGGGCCTCTCTGGTTGAGGCTTACGCTCGGTCGGATTTAGAACATGCAGGCCTTGCTTGGGCCCTGGGCGCATCCGATAGGAAGGTAGCTTAGCTTACCGAGAAGCGTAACGGGCTTCGGCGGGAGCTCTCCTTGGCTAGAGAGCTGCCGAGGGCGAGCCAGGTGGAGGTCCGGACGCAGTCTAAACAACTGGCTCGGGCCTACGAGTCGCTCGAGAGGAAGAACAAGCTTCTGGAGGAGGAGCGTGTGGCTCGTACCGAGCTAGATGGCCAGTGGGAGGCCGAGCACACCAAGCTATTGGGCCGAGCGGAGGAAGCCATGCGCCTTTGGTGGGAGGCCGAGGCTGATCGGCCCGTGGCGGAGAAGCAGTCAGTCGAGGCAGAGTGGAGGTTGGCCGAGGCGGAGCGGGAGAAGGCTGAACTCGCTGGTAGGGTGGAATCGGCCGAGGCGGAGGCACTTGAGCAATACAAACGCTCGGAGGCCTACCGGGTCGACCTTAAGGAGGCTGCCCTCCCCTACTATGAGTCAACACTTCGCCGTGGCATCCGCAAGGGATTCAAGCAAGGCTACGACTGGGCTATCTCTTATGTGGAGGAACAGTCGTCCGAGATAATCAATTTCCCATCCGGGTAGTGCTATGATTCAGATTTGTCATCCTCCGGTTCCCCTGGTTCGGCGTCGGAGGAAGGAGACCAGGGGGACTCTTCGTTCGAGGGGTCACCAACTCCGGATGCCTCAGGAGGGCGCGCAACCGAGGCAGTTCCCACGCCGGTGGGGTCAGTGCCAGGGTCGGCCGTCACCGAGGGTGCAGGGGGCAGACCATCCGAGCCTTAGCATGGGACAGAGGCCTAATGTATCTGTTTTGCTTTTTCTCCTTGTATATTTTTCCTTTTTCGAAGAAAAACTCACCCTTTTTTGTGTGTAAAAGAAGGTCAAAAATGTAAGGCAGTAGCACTATGATAAAAGCTTAACTATTTCGTACCGCCCTTGCCGTGGTTTGACCAGCGAATCCGTAGTAGTTGGAAAGTGCCAATACTTTCTACGTGGATCTCACATGATGGTTGGGCGAGCGTCTGACAGGGTGTCTTTCCATTTTCTCATGCTTTATTTGCTTAGTCGCTTCGTGTGTCCCGCTGTGGCAAAGCTGAGGAGTCTGAGGTGACCGTTCGTAGGGAGAGGTCCCTTTAGCGTGTTTTCGAGGGGAGAATCATTTAAGGCAAGTAGCCTCCCTTAGCCTACAAAAGGTCTGAAGGGCGTCTCTTCCTCTCCATCGCTTAGGGTCTTCTCCGACAGTCTTTCCTCCCTCCTTCTTCACGAAGCGTTGTGCTGTGAAATTTGAAGCATGGAAGACGCTATGGAAGATGAAGCTGCCGACGACGGAGGTCGAGAATCTTTTTCGCTTCGAGTTTGAAGGGAGTTCGACGGCCAGCGGGTAGGTTAGAAGGGGGTTCGACGTGCGCAAGCACATCGACTTCTTTTATCAGTTCTGGCGGCGCTTGCGGGGGGGGGGGGGGTTACTCGGGAAGAAGGTTTGACATGCTGGGGAATGTCGAACTCCTGTCCCTGACCCGTCGACTCCATCCCGAGGGGAGGAGGAAGCCAATTAAGCTCCCTCCTTTCCGGGCTTTCCCCTGCCTCCTCATCCAGCTCTGCTGGTTTCTTTTTCTCCCCCCCCCCCCCCCCCCCCCCGCTTTCACTCTTCGGAGGGTGCCTGCACTCTCTTCCTTCCAAAGAGTTCGCAGGGAGGAGGCCTTCACTTGTATTCATTCCCTGAGCAACTTGGAAGGTAGCCTTTATTGTGCCCCTATGGTTTTGATGATTGGTTTTGATGTGAGTTAAGCACTGTGAGTCACCATGTGATATTCAGTCATTTTAGTCATTCTGATGTTCAGTCAGTTTATCAGAGCATAGAGCATTGCATTACTGTTCAGTCAGTTTATCAGATCTAAAGCATTGCATTTGATGTTCAGTCATGTTATCTGCTGCATAAAGCATTCATATACATATACATCAGTTGCTTTACTCTGCTTGTGGAAGTCAGTACAGGCTAAACATCCATGCATCATCACACTCAACATAGTCTGGATTGAAGTGGGTCTATACACTGCATGCATTTACATAGTCTGCACATTAGCATCACGCAGCAAGTATGTACATCGCCTTGTGTAGGCATGACAAGTCCACACACTGCATTGCATGCGAGA
Organism: Amorphophallus konjac; assembly: GCA_022559845.1. NCBI lineage: Eukaryota > Viridiplantae > Streptophyta > Magnoliopsida > Alismatales > Araceae > Amorphophallus > Amorphophallus konjac. The sequence goes on from CM040122.1 coordinate 144,071,965, forward strand.
CTTCAAAGTCTGCACATTGCACAGCTTCAAGCACTTCAAAGTCTACACACTGCATACCATGCAGGCATTCGAAGTGTGTACATTGTATAGCATGCAGGCATTAGAAGTGTGTACATTGCATGAGCATAGTCAGAGCACTCAAGTATGTACATTCGCCACCATGCATTAAGCCTCAAAGTCTGTACAGCCTTTTGCATTGGACTTAAAGTCTATTCATTGACAAGTATGTACATCGGCCTGCTCATGCATTCAGAAAGTCTGTACATTGGGCTATCACTTGAAGTCTGTACATCGTCCGTCATCATTTAGAAGTCTATACATTCTTGGCTGGTTCAGCGTCTAATGCAGAGTCTCATGCAAGTCTATACACTCGCATGCTAGCCAGTTTGCTAAGTCTATACATTGCAGCATGTTCGTGTTCTAGCTTTCAAAGTCTAGACATTGTCTGCCCTGCAGTACACTAAGTCCACACATTAGCACTATAGCTTGCACGAAGTAAAGTTTGCACATTGGACTATCATGTAAAGTCTATACATCCTTTTGCTGGAACTGTGCAAGTCTGTACATCGCTGCTTTGCCAAAGTCTATACATCATGCTGGCTCAAGTCTGTACGGCCTTTCTTCTGGCAAGTCCACACATCGTGAAGTCTATACATTCATTGCCATGCATTGCATCAAGTCTGTACAGCCTTTCCTTTGGTAAGTCTACACATTGTGAAAGTCCATACATTCGTTTGCCTTGCACATCATCAAGTCTGTACAATGTCTCACATATGCAAAGTCTATACATCGGCCCTGTATCTTGCTTAGCTCTTTGCATAGCACGCTAAGTCTATACAGCCTTTGCATATGCACAGTTTATACATTGCTCATGCATCTTTACTTAAAGTCCATACATCGTTTTCTCACGTGAACACTAAGTCTATACATGGTATAATGACTTCATATGTGAAGTCTATACATGCATAGCTTCACACTCACAAAGTGTGTACAAGCCACTGCATTGCATACATGAAGTCTGAACACTGCTTCAGCGTTGCCTTCAGCCAAGTCCATACATCGACTGGCAACCTTCAGCAAAGTCTGAACATTGCATCATTGTGCATGCATTGCTTTCATCAAGTCTATACACTTCCTTGTTGCATGTCTATACATTCGATTGCTTCATGTCTCACACACAAGTCTGCACATTGCTTGACAGCATGCCATAGCCTTGCATAACAAAGTCTGTACACTGCCTGCAGCAATGCTCGAACACACTAAGTCCATACAATCATGCTACATCATGTCTGTACACGCTTCAGTCTTGCATGTATGAAGTCTGTACATGGGTCTAGCTCTGCATTCATATAGTCTGTACAGTCAGTGTGTTGCTCGAACCAAGTCTACACATTGTCTCAGCACACACACACAAAGTCTGTACACTGCATCTGGCAGCCAGCACTGCAATGTCTATACATTGCGTCCCACAGCCTGCACAGCATGTCTATACAGCATCCTACTGCCTGCCGCTAAGTCTGTACATTGTGTCCCAGAGCATGCAGCAAAGTCTATACATTGTTGCCAGCCTGCACGCAGCAAGTCTATACATCGCTGGCAGCCTACACGCAAAGTATGTACATTGCATGCACACTGCATTGTTAAGTCTATACATTGCTGCTTGATTGAACTATGTACAGCCTGTGTTGATTCTGCTGATCGACTGAACTCTTCATTAAACCTGCAGAGTCTGGGCACGTGATCCGAGGCTGGTACCTGGCACGTGATCCAAGATGCTGAGAAGCCGCCACGTGGACTGAAGCTAGGGCGAGAATTGTGTAGAGCATCAGCCCTAGTTGCTACTGCTATAAATGCGAAGCTTCTTCTCCTGAAGAAGACTGATCGAAAAGTGGAGAGTGTGATAGAAGAAGGTGAGAGCAGCAGAGAAGCAGAAGCAGAAGAAGAAGAAGAAAAAGAAGAGTGGCAGAGTGAGAGAAGCATCAGAAGAAAAAGAGAGAGAGATAGAGCTCGTGAGGATTAAGAGAAAAAGAAAGATAGTGAGAGAGAAGAGAAGAGGAAGAGGAGCTTACCTGAAGATCATTCCTACTAGAAGTTGGATCAGATCCACTCCAGTCAGCTCATGCGAGAGCCACATTATGATTTCATTTTCCAGCTTTCTGATTGCTGTACTTTTCATTTATTGTTTTTCTTTTTAACCGTGATCATTGTTCTTCCGACTCTCTGGATTGATGTCGGGTTCCTCTTGTGGACTCAGGAGAAGGGAGATCTGATCTCCGGTTTGCTGGTGACTGTGTGTCATCAGTGGTTCCCTCCTGGTCTTGAGGAAGAGAGGTCTGTGACCTCTGGTTTGCTAGTGACGGGGAGTCACTGGTGGGTTCCCTCCTAGTCTGGAGGAAGAGAGACCTAGTCTCTGGTTCCAAGTGGCTGGGAGTCACTTGGGTGTCCCTCCAGTCTGGAGGAAGACGGGAGGTTGTTCCCCTGGTCAAGCTGTTTGGCAGCACCTCTTGCAGACTAAGTCTGCGGTTTCTAGCTTGTGCTAGTGGAAGCCTCACTCCGGTTGGGAGTGAGGGGTGGACGTAGGTCTGTGGACCGAACCACCTAAAAAATTATCTGTGCAGTGGTTTGATTGTCTTGCTTTGCTTCCGCTAGATGATTGCTTAGGCGCGCTCCATGTGTTTGTTCATGAGTTCAATTGAATTAGTTTTATTATGGGATTGTGTCTAGCATCCAGGTTTTAATTTGGGAATTATTGGTAGAGGGATACATTCACCCCCCTCTGTATCCGGGCCTAGCACCCTATCAGCCTTCTTCTTCCTAATCCCTCTGTCACCTTTGTTCTGAGTTACCCGAGCCAACGGGGTCGACTATCCTTTATCCGAGCAAGTTTCTGCACGAGGAAGAGTCAATGGCTGGACGCAGGGAGGTTGACCGAGTGAGCCGAGCGATGGGCTCGTACGGCGGTGGCAGATTGATTTTTGCCTTTTTGACATGTATTGTATCAGCTACGACCTACTTGATGTACATCACAGTTTAATAAGAAGAGAAGAATGGCATTTATTCTATTTTGCTTACATGTATATGCTTGCCAAATGTTTAAAAATAGAACTTACGTAGTGTAATCATGTTCCACGTCTTAGAGATGAGTTCTCCTTCCATAGTAGATAACCGATATGCTCCTTTCCTGAGTGTCTCGACCACTCGATAGGGGCCTTCCCAATTAGGGGATAACTTGCCCACCGCCTCAAGTGGTAGAGAGGCTTCGGCTTTCCTGAGAACGAAGTCTCCCGGCTGGAAGTGTCTGTCCCGGACTTTGGCGTTGTAATATCGAGTGAGGCGGCGTTGATATTCCATTGCTCGGACGCTGGCAATCTCTCAGACTTCATCTGCTAGGTCGAGGTTTTCGAGCAGTTTCTGGTCGTTTGCCTCGGGTGAGAAGCAGATGACTCGGAGGAAGGGATTGGCAATCCCCAATGGGAACACAGTCTCGGTGCCGTACACCAACTAAAAGGGACTTTCACCGGTTGTCATTCTGGGAGTCGTTCTGTGCGACCAAAGAACGTTCGGCAATTCCTCGAGCCAGCTGCCCTTGGCTTTGCCAAGCCTGGTCTTGATGCCTTTTAAGATGGTCTTATTGGCATTTTCGACCAACCCGTTAGCCCGAGGGTGGGCGACCGAAGTGAAGTGATTGTAAATATTTAGGTCGACACATCTGTCTCGAAAGTAACGAGAATCAAATTGCCGGCCATTATCGCTCACTATCACCAGGGGGATGCCGTAGCGACAGATGATCGATTTCCAGATGAAACTCCAGACGACCGTCTCTGTGATCCTAGCTGTGGCTTCAGCCTCGATCCACTTGGTGAAGTAGTCGATGGCGATGATGATGAACTTCTTCTGGGCTTGAGCCATAGGGAACGGCCCAAGGATGTCGATCTCCCATCGAGCGAAAGGATAAGGCTCGGCTAGGGTGATAAGCTCTGTTGCCGACTGATGGACCAAATGGTCAAATCGTTGGCATCGGTCACACTGTTGTACGTAAGTCGAGCAGTCGCGCTGCAGAGTGGGCCACCAGTAACCCTATCGAAGCAAGATCCTGGTGAGCGACCTTCCTCTTTGATGCGCTCCGCATAGGCCTTCGTGAACTTCTTGAATCACTCGGCTGGCTTCGTCAGTACTGATGCACTTCAGGAGGGGACCGGAGAAGTATCTGCTGTATAAAGTGCCATCCAGAATGACGAATCGTCGAGCTTGGTACTTCAATCTTCGGGCTTCCCGAGGGTCGGGAGGCTCTTGGGAGTCTTGGAGCCACGATAGATAGGAGGTACGCCAGTCGCTTGAGGAGGTCGAGTCAACAGCCATGAGCTCCGAATCAATGCTCGGTCGCTCTAGCTCTTCGAGAAGGACCGATCGAGTACTCTCTAAGTCAAGAGAGGAGGACAGCCGAGAGAGGGCATCCGCCCGGGAGTTTTCCTCCCTAGCTATTCGGACTACCTCAAAACTCTCGAACTATTGTGCCACGGTCTTGACCAGCTGGAGGTATTTGACCATCGGTTCTTCCCGAGCTTCATAATTGCCATTGATCTGGCTAGCGACCAGTTGGGCGTCAGTGTGAATTCTAACTCGCTCAGCCCCCAACCGCCGGGCCATGCGGGCTCCCGAGATAAGAGTTTTGTACTCGGAGGCATTGTTGGATGCCTGGAAGTTGAACTTCAAGGCGTATTGTAGCTCTGCTCCTTCAGGGGACTTCAGGAGGATATCGGCACCATCAAGTGGAGAGGGATCTGCGGTATAAAGTGCCATATAGAATGATGAATCGCCGAGCTCGGTACTTCAATCTCCGGGCTTCCCGAGGGTCGAGAGGCTCCTGGGAGTCTTGGAGCCACGACAGATAGGGGGTACGCCAATCTCTCGAGGAGGCCGAGTCACCAGTCATGAGCTTCGAATCAATGCTCGGTCGCTCTAGCTCTTCGAGAAGGACCGATCGAGTACTCTCTGGGTCAAGAGAGGAGGCCAGCCGAGAGAGGGCGTCTTCCCAGGAGTTTTCCTCTCGAGGTATTCAGACTACCTTAAAACTCTCGAACTGTTGTGCCATGGTCTTGACCAGCTGGAGGTATTTGACCATCGGTTCTTCCCGAGCTTCATAATTGCCGTTGACCTAGCTAGCGACCAGTTGGGAGTCAGTGTGAATTCTGACTCTCTCAGCCCCCAACCGCCGGGCCATGCGGGCTCCTGAGATAAGGGCTTAGTACTCGGAGCTGTTGTTGGATGCCTGGAAGTTGAACTTCAAGGCGTATTGTAGCTCTGCTCCTTCGGGGGACTTCAAATGGATACCGACGCCATCAAGTGGAGAGGGATCTGCGGTATAAAGTGCCGTCCAGAATGACGAATCACCGATCTTGGTACTTCAATCTCCGGGCTTCCCGAGGGTCAGGTGGCTCCTGGGAGTCTTGGAGCCATGACAGATAGGAGGTACGCCAGTCGCTTGAGGAGGCCGAGTCAACAGCCATGAGCTCCGAATCAATGCTCGGTCGCTCTAGCTCTTCGAGAAGGACCGATCGAGTACTCTCTGGGTCAAGAGAGGAGGCCAGCCGAGAGAGGGCATCTGTCCGGGAGTTTTCCTCCCGAGCTATTCGGACTACCTCAAAACTCTCGAACTATTGTGCCACGGTCTTGACCAGCTAGAGGTATTTGACCATCGGTTCTTCCCGAGCTTCATAATTGCCGTTGACCTGGCTAGCGACCAGTTCGGAGTCAGTGTGAATTCTAACTCGCTCAGCCCCCAACCGCCGGGTAATGCGGGCTCCCGAGATAAGAGCTTTGTACTCGGAGGCGTTATTGGATGCCTGGAAGTTGAACTTCAAGGCGTATTGTAGCTCTGCTCCTTCGGGGGACTTCAGGAGGATATCATCGCCATCAAGTGGAGAGAGATCTGTGGTAGAAAGTGCCGTACAGAATGACAAAATGCCGATCTTGGTACTTTAATCTCCGGGCTTCCCGAGGGTCGAGAGGCTCCTCGGAGTCTTGGAGCCACGACAGATAGGGGGTACGCCAGTCGCTTGAGTAGGCCGAGTCAACAGCCATGAGCTTCGAATCAATGCTCGGTCGCTCTAGCTCTTCGAGAAGGACCGATCGAGTAGTCTCTAGGTCAAGAGAGGAGGCCAGCCGAGAGAGGGCGTCTGCCCGGGAGTTTTCCTCCCGAGCTATTTGGACTACCTCAAAACTCTCGAACTGTTGTGCCACGGTCTTGACCAGCTCAAGGTATTTGACCATCGGTTCTTCCCGAGCATCATAATTGCCGTTGACCTAGCTAGCAAGCAGTTGGGGGTCAGTGTGAATTCTGACTCTCTCAGCCCCCAACCGACGGGCCATGCGGGCTCCGAAGATAAGGGCTTCGTACTCGGAGGCGTTGTTGGATGCCTGGAAATTGAACTTCAAGGCGTATTGTAGCTGTGCTCCTTCGGGGGACTTCAGGAAGATACCGGTGGCATCAAGTGGAGAGGGATCTGCGGTATAAAGTGCCATTCAGAATGACGAATCATCGATCTTGGTACTTCAATCTCCGGGCTTCCCGAGGGTCGGGAGGCTCCTGGGAGTCTTGGAGCCACGACAGATTGGGGGTATGCTAGTCGCTTGAGGAGGCCTAGTCAACAGCTATGAGCTCCGAATCAATGCTCGGTCGCTCTAGCTCTTCTAGAAGGACCGATCGAGTACTCTCTGGGTCAAGAGCAGAGGCCAGCCGAGAGAGGGCATCTGCCCAGGAGTTTTCCTCCCGAGCTATTCGGACTACCTCAAAACTCTCAAACTGTTGTGCCACGGTCTTGACCAGTTGGAGGCATTTGACCATCGGTTCTTCCCGAGCTTCATAATTGCCGTTGACCTGGCTAGCGACCAGTTGGGAGGCAGTGTGAATTCTGACTCGCTCAGCCCCCAACCGTCGGGCCATGTGGGCTCTCGAGATAAGGGCTTCATACTCAGAGGCGTTGTTAGATGCATGGAAGTTGAACTTCAAGGCGTCTTGCAGCTTCGCTCCTTCGGGAGACTTCAGGAGGATACCGGCACTGCTCCCGGCCAAGTTGGAGGATCTGTCGACGAATAATTCCAAGGTTGGACCAGGTGTGGACGGAGATTTTTCTTTGATCGGGATGGTGCTCTCGGCGATGAAGTCAGCGAACGCCTATCCTTTGATAGCCAAGCGAGGCCGGTACGATATATCGTTGGTCCCGAGCACAATGGCCCACTTGACGAGCCATTCTGAGTCTTTTTGACATGTATTGTATCGGCTACGGCCTACTTGATGTACATCACAGTTTAATAAGAAGAGAAGAATGGCATTTATTTTATTTTGCTTACATGTATATGCTTGCCAAATGTTTAAAAATAGAACTTGCGTAGTGTAGTCGCGCTCCACATCCGAGGGATGTGTTCTCCTTCCATAGTAGATAACCGATACACTCCTTTCCCGAGCGTCTCGACCACTCGGTAAGGGCGTTCCAAATTAGGGGATAACTTACCCGCCGCCTCAAGTGGTCGAGAGGCATCGGCTTTCTTGAGAACGAAGTCTCCTGGCTGGAAGTGTCTGTCCCGGACTTTGGCATTGTAATATCGAGTGAGGCAGCGTTGATATTTCATTGCTCGGACGCTGGCAATCTCTCGGACTTCATTTGCTAGGTCGAGGTTTTCGAGCAGTTTCTAGTCGTTTGCCTCGGGCGAGAAGCAGATGACTCGGAGGGAGGGATTGGAAATCTCCAACGGGATCACGGGCTCCGTGTCGTACACCAGCTGAAAGGGACATTCACCAGTTATCGTTCTGGGAGTCGTTCTATATTACCAAAGTACGTTCGGTAATTCCTCGAGCCAGCTGCCCTTGGCTTTGCCGAGCCTGGTCTTGATGCCTTTTAAGATGGTCTTATTGGAATTTTTGACCAGCCCGTTAGCCCGAGGGTGGGCGACCGAAGTGAAGTGATTACAAATATTTAGGTCGACACATCTGTCTCAGAATTAACGAGAATCAAATTGCCGGCCATTATCGCTCACTATCACCCGGGGAGTGCCGCAGCGACAGATGATCGATTTCTAGATGAAACTCCAGACGACTGTCTCATTGATCCTAACTGTGGCTTCAGCCTCGATCCACTTGGTGAAGTAGTCGATGGTGATGATGATGAACTTCTTCTGGGCTTGAGCCGTAGGGAACGGCCCAAGGACGTTGATCCCCCACCGAGCGAAAGGATAAGGCTCGGCTAGGGTGACAAGCTCCATTGCTGGCTGATGGACCAAATGGTTAAATTGCTGGCATCGGTCACACTATTGTACGTAGGTCGAGCAGTCACGTTGCAGAGTGGGACACCAGTAACCCTGCCGAAGCAAGATCCTGGCGAGCGACCTTCCTCCTTGATGCGCTCCGCATAAGCCTTCGTAAACTTCTTGAATTGATCGGTTGGCTTCGTCAGTACTGATGCACTTCAGGAGGGGACCGGAGAAGTATCTGCTGTATAAAGTGCATCCAGAATGACGAATCACCGAGCTTGGTACTTCAATCTTCGGGCTTCCCGAGGGTCGGAAGGCTCCTGGGAGTCTTGGTGCCACGACAGATAGGGGGTACGCCAGTCGCTTGAGGAGGCCGAGTCAACAGCCATGAGCACCAAATCAATGCTCGATCGCTATAGCTCTTCGAGAAGGACCGATCGAGTACTCTTTGGGTCAAGAGAGGAGGCCAGCCGAGAGAGGGCGTCCACCCGGGAGTTTTCTTCCCGAGCTAATTGGACTACCTCAAAACTCTCGAACTGTTGTGCCACGGTCTTGACCAGCTAGAGGTATTTGACCATCGGTTCTTCTCGAGCTTCATAATTGCCGTTGACCTGGCTAGCGAGTAGTTGGGAGTCAGTGTGAATTCTAACTCTCTCAGCCCCCAACCGCCGGGCCATGCGGGCTCCCGAGATAAGGGCTTCGTACTCGGAGGCATTGTTGGATGCCTGGAAGTTGAACTTCAAGGTGTGTTGTAGCTCTGCTCCTTCGGGAGACTTCAGGAGGATACCGGTGCCATCAAGTGGAGAGGGATCTGCGGTATAAAGTGCCATTCAGAATGAAAAATCGTCGAGCTTGGTACTTCAATCTCCGGGCTTCCCGAGGGTCGATAGGCTCCTGGGAGTCTTGGAGCCACGACAGATAGGGGGTATGCCAGTCGCTTGAGGAGGCCGAGTCAACAGCCATGAGCTCCGAATCAATGCTCGATCGCTCTAGCTCTTCGAAAAGGACTGATCGAGTACTCTCTGGGTCAAGAGAGGAGGCCAGCCGAGAGAGGGCGTCTGCCTGGGAGTTTTCCTCCCGAGCTATTCAGACTACCTCAAAACTCTTGAACTGTTGTGCCACGGTCTTGACCAGCTAGAGGTATTTGACAATCGGTTCTTCCCGAGCTTCATAATTATCGTTGACGTGGCTAGCGAGCAGTTGGGAGTCAGTGTGAATTCTAACTCGCTTAGCCCCCAACCGTCGGGCCATGCGGGCTCCCGAGATAAGGGCTTCGTACTCGGAGGTGTTGTTGGATGCCTGGAAATTGAACTTCAAGGCGTATTGTATCTCTGCTCCTTCGGGGGACTTCAGGAAGATACCGGTGCCATCAAGTGGAGAGGGATCTGCAGTATAAAGTGACATTCAGAACGACGAATCATCAAGCTTGGTACTTCAATCTCCGGGCTTCCCGAGGGTCGGGAGGCTCCTGGGAGTCTTGGAGCCACGACAGATAGGGGGTACGCCAGTCGCTTGAGGAGGCTGAGTCAACAGCCATGAGCTCCGAATCAATGCTCGGTCGCTCTAGCTCTTCGAGAAGGACCGATCGAGTACTCTCTGGGTCAAGAGAGGAGGCCAGCCGAGAGAGGGCGTCCGCCCGGGAGTTTTCCTCCCGAGCTATTTGAACTACCTCAAAACTCTCGAACTGTTGTGCCACGGTCTTGACTAGTTGGAGGTATTTGACCATCGGTTCTTCCCGAGCTTCATAATTGCCGTTGACCTGGCTAGCAACCAGTTGGGAGTCAGTGTGAATTCTGACTCGCTCAGCCCCCAACCACCGGGCCATGCGGGCTCCCGAGATAAGGGCTTCGTACTCTGAGGCGTTGTTAGATGCCTTGAAGTTGAACTTCAAGGCGTCTTGCAGCTCTGCTTCTTCGGGGGACTTCCGGAGGATACTGGCACCGCTCCCGGCCGAGTTGGAGGATCTGTCGACGAACATTTCCCAGGTTGGCCCGGGTGTGGATGGAGATTTTTCTTCAATCGGGATGGTGCTCTCAGCGATGAAGTCAGCGAACGCCTATCCTTTGATAGCCGAGCAAGGCCGGTACGATATATCGTAGGCCCCGAGCATAATGGCCTAATTTACGAGGCATCCCGAGGCCTCAGGATAGTGAGGATCTTCTTCTGTGGTTCGTCGGTCAGCAAGATGATGGAGTGCCCCTAGAAGTAAGTCGAAGGCGCTTGGCCGAGGTAACCAACGCTAGCACGAGTTTCTCGGTTGTGGGGTACCTTCTTTCAGCCTCGTTGAGCACCTTGCTGGTGTAGTAGACCGGTCTCTCGACTCCCGAGTCATTTCTGACCAAGACCGAGCTAACTGTGGATGGAGTTGCCGAGAGGTAGAGATGTAGGGCTTCACCTGGAACGGGCTTGGACAGCACCGGTGGAGAAGCCAGGAACTGCTTAAGCTCAGTGAACGCTCTTTGGCATTCCTCGTCGCACGCGAACGTAGCAGATGCCGTTTTGGGCCCCTTCAATAGTTTGAAGAAGGGTAGGCATCGTTCGGCCACATGGGACATGAATCGGTTGAGCGTAGTAATGCGCTTGGTAAGGCGTTGAACGTCCTTGGTGTAAGTGGGGGGCTGCATGTCCAGGATGGCCTGGACCTTGTCGGGGTTGGCCTCGATCCCACGCTGGGTGACTAAGAAGCCCAAGAATTTCCCAGACCTTACTCTGAAGGCACACTTGGTGGGGTTGAGCTTCATATTGTACCTAAGGAGAGTGTCGAAGGTCTCTGCTAGGTCGACGAAGTGGTCATCGGCCTTGGGGGTCTTGACGAGCATGTCGTCAATATAGGCCTCGACGTTCTGACCGAGCTATCCCTCGAACATATGGTTGACTAGCTGCCGGTATGTTGCTCCGGCGTTCTTCAACCCGAAGGGCATCCGGGTGTAGCAGTGCACGCCGAAGTTGGTGATGAAGGCGGTCTTCTTGATATATCTATTCTGATCTGGTGGTAGCCTGAATAGGTGTCCAAGAAACTGAGTATCTCATTGCTCGAGGTTGAGTCAACCAGTTGGTCGATGCTCGACAACGGATAGTAGTCTTTTGGTGTGGCTTTGTTCAAGTCGATGAAGTCCACGCACATTCGCCAATTTCCCGAAGCTTTTGGCACCAGGACGATGTTAGCCAGCCACGTTAGGTACCGGACCGATCTAAAAAGATCAGTCTTTTACCCCTTGGTGACTTGCTCCTTGATGACCATTTGCTTCTCTGGTGCGTGCTTCCTTCTGCGTTGTTGTACGGGCTTCACGGTCGGGTCGAGGTTGAGCTTATGCATCACTGTCACTTCCGATATCCCTGGGAGTTGATCATCAGACCATGCAAAGACTCGGATGTACCCGAAAAGAAATTCTTTATATTGATGCTGAACCTCGGATGGTAGGTCGGCTCCAATCTTTACTCCTAGGGTCGGGTCATCATTTAGGAAAACCGTTAGCAACTCGTCTCCAGGCTCGGATGTTGTGGGTTTTTCCTCGACTTCCCGGGGGCCCTTATTCTTCCCGTCCGGCCTTGTGGCTTCAACCGAGATATTATAGCACCTTCTGGCCATCGCCTGGTTACCCCAGACTTCCCCCACCCCATGTTTAGTGGGGAACTTTATCTTTTGGTGATAGGTAGAGGGCACCGCTTTCGTTTGGCTAAGGATCCCCCGGCCGAAGATTGCATTGTATGCTATCATACCCTTGATCACTATGAAGTCCACCATAACCGTAACGGTTTTGGGTGGGGTGCCGAGAGTAACTGGCAGGCTTAGGGCTCCCTCGGGATAAGTGGCTTGGCCATTGAACCCGCAAAGGGGGGTTCGGATTGGGCGGAGTTTAGACGAATTCTCCCCCATCTTAAGAAAACACTCATAAGACAATACATCAGGGGCACTTCCATTGTCAACTAGAATCCTGTCTACGTTACAATGATTTATCGTAGCCGATATAACTAGGGCATCGTCATGCGGGGTGGTCTGCCCTTCTAGGCCTTTGTCAGAGAAGACTATGACCTGGGGCTCACTTGGAGGGGCCTTGGGAGGCTCGATGGCTCGGCTCGCCGCTCATCATAACGCTTCCTTCCTTGGCCACTATCTCCTTCTGATGCAGCTTCTCCAGCGATGACATTGATGTAGACCCCGCGGGGGGCATTGTCGATCTCCTTTGGGGCGCCTCGGTCTTCCTTATGCCCGGCCATGAATCGAGAGAGATGTCCCTGGCGGAGGAGGCGCTCGATCTCATCCTAGAGCTGGTGGCAATCGCCGGTATGTTGCCCGTGGTCGCTGTGGAACAGGCAGTGCTTACTGCGATTGCGGCTCTTCGATCTCATTGGCTCGGGTTGGCGGAGGAGGCCCGAGCCTTTGATGTCTTCATAGATCTCGTACACCGGAGTGGTTAAAGGAGTGTATCGCTCGTACTTTTGGGACAGTTCTTTGTTCTCCCCGTCTCGGTTTCGCCTTTTTCCTTGGCCCGAGCTTCACTCGGGTGCTCGCTTCTTGTCCCCCTCCCGACCCGAGCCGGTTGTGCCTCGACATGCGCTGAGAACTTCTTCGCACTCAGCATGGCGTAAAGCTAGAGTCACTAGCTCGGCAAGGGTCGAGGGAGGGTGGAGGACAAGTTCACGGCGGAGGTTCTCGTCCCGAGTGCCTCCGGTCAGTGCGGTTATGGCCGAGGATACATCCAGGTGGGGGATTCTCAGGGCTTCTAACTTAAATCGGTTGATATAGGCTCAGAGTTTCTCACCTTGCGCCTGTTTGAGAGCCAATAGCCCCGCTACCGACCTTGGGGGGGCGCTGTCGGCAAAACTCTCCTTAAATACTCACCCAAACTACTTGAAGTCTCGGATGGATCCAGGGGCGAGGGCTCGGCACCATGCTTGGGCGCCTTGGACCAGGGTGGTCATGAAGGCTCGGCATTTGATGACGTCGGACGTCCCGTGAAGAGTCATTAGGGGGTCGAAGCTGTCGAAGTGGTCAGCCGGGTAGCCCTGGCCGTTGTAAGGCTTGAAGGTCAGAATGGAGATTCTGGGAGATACCTCTGCCTTCAAGATATAGTCAGAGAACGGGGATTTCTCCTCATCCTCGGCTGGGGAGGTCTTCTGCAAGGTGCGTAAGGCGCGCTCCTACTCTGCGAAGTGCCTCTCGAACTCTCACAGACGGAGGGATAACTCCGGCTGCCGTTGCGCCGTGGGGATAGGGGGACGTGATGGCAGGCTGTCCTGGCGTTCCCTGGGGACTTCGGTCTCCGGGTGCGGACGGCGTGCCCAAGGTTTTCCCCTTTTCAACGTGGAGGAGGCCGCTTCCTCCGGAGGAGGGGGTTGTGAAGGTCCTCCTGACCTGTTGCGAATAAGCTGGCGTCCTCGGAGGGTGAAGCGACCTCCGGTAGTGTGTTGGGACGCTTCTCCGCAGGGAGGGCTTTCTGGAGGGATGCGTGACCTTCTTTCCCTGGCCGCCTGGGTCCTCATGAGTTCTACAAGGACGTCCAGTTTTGCGTTGAGGGCTTGGAAAGCATCAGCGCCCTCGTTGGGTGGTTGCCCTACCACCGCGGACAAAGGTGGTTCATCGGCTGGGGTGCTGGCGTTGGAGGGGGGGTCTTGTGCGGCCTGAGAAGGGCCTAATCCCCACACCACCATGGCCTTTCCCCTATCACCGGTGGATCTCCTCCCTGTACTTCTTCGCACCATGCTGGCTCATTGATCGTTTCCCACAGACGACGCCAGATGAAGAGGGGCGATCTCGCGCTGATCATGAGTTGGAGAAGATGATTACCGAACAGTGAACTGTAAGGAAGGGAAACGGATCAGGGGTGTCACGTCCCGAGCGCGGAAGCTTACCCGTGGCGCGACAGTCCTTTATATAGAACCAAAGCGATCTAGCTAATTAGTGGAGATCTTCCTTACACAATTTAAAGAGTGCGCAAATGACTAAGTAAATTACTAGGCCTAGATTTGAAAATAACATAAATGGTTCGAGCTATCGATTATTACAACTAACCAAAATATCAAATTCATAGAATCAACTACTAGTCCTCACTCCTTTATTAGTTTTGATCAAAGGAAATACAAATGACATAATTGGACAACAACTGACATACGTAGGGATCACAATTTAACACAAAATAGTGGAATTACAATAACACAACATGACAATTGATGACTCCATTCATACACTCATCACTCAGACTCATCCCCTTCTGTGTTCTGGCCGATATCCAAACTACCTGAAAAGGTTAGAAAACAACTAGATGAGCGAATCGCTCAGTAGGAATTACATCTCAAGATTTAACATGCTTTAAGTGAATTACAAGTTCATTTAATGTGGGTAATCTATGCATGCAGACAGATAGATATCAAGGAATCGTAAGATCGACAAGAGTAGAAAGTGAGAGCATATAGATTTCGCATTTTCAAGCAGCAGTAGCAAGTGATAGCAAATGATATCAAGCAAGTGATAACTGAGGAGTAATAACTGGAATAACAACATGTCAATCAAGCAATAGTAAGCAAAGTAATTTCAAGCATGTATAACTGGAATTGGCTATTTATCAATTCATTCAAGTAAACACTTTTACCCTTCTGCGGGTCTCAAGTCAATCAATCAAGTAATATCACGAGAATGAGTGGAATGCCTTAAGTCTAGCAAGCAAGTACTCCGGTGCAATACCAAACACCGTGGTCAATAAACTCCCATGGGCACAAGTACCTTCGGGTGCTCCTCCCAGGACCAGACCGGGCCCTATATGCACAGTATTGGTCATGTTTGTCGACATCCACTCTCATTTATAGCCAATATAGAATTTCAAGGCTTGACCAGTAGGAGATATAAGGTAGATTTTGTGGAATGGAAGTCAAGAACTCACATTATGTAGGAAAATCAATTTAAATCATGCGACAGGTTAAAGGGTAAAATCAATGCAAATTATGAGACAGGTTAAAATCAGAAATTGTATTAGACCAAATTGGCGCCCTTGGGTTAAGCAGGTTTACAAGTGGGTGATTTGGTGTAATTTTCTGAAATTTCATTTTTTTTTGACGATGCCATCAGGCGTCTTAAATTCTGAAATTGGCACCCTGGTCAGGGGCGTCAATGGGGGTTACTATTTCTCAGTATAAAAATTGTAAGATTTTCATGATTTAGTTCAATAGTTATGGATTTTGAATGGGTTAAACAATTAATATGGAGATTTACTACTTGCTTAACTTTGGTAACTGACACATTCTAATAGGTCGTTAGAACACTTAAAATGGATAGTAATATGTTCTAACATATATATGTTTCTAACATGTTGGCTAACTAGTAATATATTCTAATGTATTCTAACAGGTTGCAAGTGGTCTAACTAGTAATATGTTCTAACATTTTCTAACATATAGGTTGGCTAACTAAACAGGTTGTTAGCCGGATCGCTAACATGGTCAAACAGGTTACAGGTTAATATGTTCTAACATATTCTAACAGTTTAACAGGTTGGCTAATTAGTAATATATTCTAACATATTCTAACATATTTCAGGTTGGTATATTCTAATATATACCAAGGCAGCAGGTCCGTGCATGTTACATTCTAACATTTTCTAACAGGTTGCAGGTTGGTAACTAGTCTAACAGGTTGGTATATATTCTAACACTTTTCTAATTATTAAGAGTTACAGGTTGGCTAACTATTAATAACATTTTCTAGCATATTCTGATTGGTATATATTCTAATATATACCAAGGTAGCAGGTCTGCCCTGGGGTTAAATTAATTTTTTTATGCTTTCAGAAATTAATTTACTAAAAATAAAAATTATTTCATACAAAAATAATTTTTCAGTATTATAATATCTGAAATATAGAAATATACTTTTAGGTTAACTTAGAATATTTTAATATGATGCTATACACATAACATGGCTAAACAAGTTTAATTAAGATGGCTAAACATTTAATTTGTTGTCTAAACAGTGAATAGTCTTTGACAGGTTTAAGATGTTTAAACAGTGAATGCAAATGTTGATAGATACGACATTAACAAGTTTAATACTTGTCTACACAATAGAAATGACTCAAAGTCAACTTTCGTAGCGTATTATTTGATTCAATTGTAATGTTGTGTTAAACAAGTTTATGGTAGCGTCTGTTATAACAGACGTGAGCTCTTGTTTGCATAACAGATGTGAGCTCTTATTTTATAAGAGACGTGACTCAAATATACTTCTAAACATGCCTTGGATCAGACATGTCTGCCTAAAACACTTAATATGAAGATTTACTTCGATTAACTTTGGTAACTAACATGTTCTCACAGGTTGGCTACAGAGATGATTGATTATGGATTACAAAAGCATGATAGATCTCTACAAGTCAGGATAAAACGTGCTATATAGACAATAATATCTCATGGAGATGAGCCTAATTACCTAGATTGCTTGGTTAATTAGCTACTGGTTTAGTTAAAAGATGAGAACACCTACCTTTCTGAGATGACCACTAGGTACAGGCAAAAGAAAAGGGCAGCTTTCTTCCCTCCTCTGCAACCTCTGCAACTTCAGAGAATGCTCCCCCTTCTCTGCAGCAAGCCTTCGGAAGAATGGAGGGAGTCTCAATATAGGGAATATTATAGTGTTTTGGGTAGACAGGAGGGGAACAAGATCCGAAATCATAGCGTCCCATGGCCATACTATAGTGCGATGCCAACAAAAAGGGGTTGTATGTGTCGGAAAGGACACATGATAATGGGGTGCCAACTATGGTTTCTCTGGGCACACCACTATAATGATTATAACGTTTAGAAATTTTATATCTAATGAACCGTGTTAATAAAAATAGTAAATTACATATTTTTATGATCCCTAGATTTTTTTGATATTTATCAAAATTTTATTTTATTAAAATATGCCAGAATAAAATTCAACCCGAAACTCTGTATCTAACTTTAAAGATTTTTATCTTTAAAAATTGATGGAATCAGTTTATGAAATTTCATGGCTAAGATCCTTATATTTTTCTTTTATTTTCATAAAATTTATTTCTTAAAATTTTCTTTAAATAAAACTAACACTATTCATGTACCTAAGGTTGGTGCAAAACCTGTTCAAGCGTAGGTATAGGTCAATATACTTCCATTGCAAACGATCATGATCAAGAGCTTGAACAACACTTCCAGTACAGCCAGTGCTCTTCATGCATATACATAGTCAATGCATTGATTTGTCGCGCACATACACTAAGTCTATACATCTTTCACTTCAAAATCTGTACATCGCATGCCTGAGCATCCCTCTTCAATGTGCATACTTTCATATATGCATTTGTGCATCATTATAGAAAGTCTGTACATCGCCTTGTAGCATGCACGCATTCAAAGTCTATACACTCCTTGCCATTGCATGCATTCAAAGTCTGTACACTCTTCTAGCAAGTCTATACATCGTCTTGTAGCATGCACGCATTCAAAGTCTATACATTCCTATCTTTACCTACGTTCACTGGTTTATCAAACACACAAGTCTATACATTGGTTGCATAGCTTGCCATGCATAGCCAGTGCATTCCTCATTTGCTACAAACTCAAAGTCTGTACATCATCTGCTAGCACACATGCAGAGTCTGTACATTGTCCATTTGCTGCAACTTACATCATCTGCTAGCACACACATAGAGTCTGTACATTGTCCATTTGCTACAACTCAAAGTCTATACATCATCTGCTAGCACACACGTAGAGTCTATACATTGTCCATTTGCTGCAACTCAAAGTCTATACATTGGCTGGTTGCTGCAACACAAAGTCTGTACATTGGCTGGTTGCATGTATACACAAAGTCTGCACATTCTCCGTTGATAAGTCGGTACATCATTACTCAAAGTCTGTACATTGTTGTCACAAGCACATTAAGTCCATACATTCGTTCATGGCATGTCTGAGCATCCATTTCCAATGTACATACCTTACTATCTGCATTTGTGCAATCCTTCAGGCAAAGTCTATACATTGCTTGTTGTTGTATTCGTGCATCAATTTACCAAGTCTGTACATTGTGTTGCATATAAGTTTCTGCCTCGGTGCAAGTTTTGCTAGCCTATAACGTATAATTATTTGGCACAAAAGGTAAATGGTGGATGCTGGGATTGGAACCCTGGTCACTATGTTGAAAGGCACATCACTAGGAAGTCACTTGTTAAGTGAATAATCTTTACATATGATAACTCCGTATTCCAACTTCTTACTTAAGCTTCCTCTAGAGTTTATCTAATATATTTTTTTATTTAGGAAATATTATTAATAAAAAAAATTTATCATTTTTTTAAATACGGGGTGCTACACCCTCCCCCACTTAAAAGAATTTGGTCCCCCAAATTCAATTGCATATATGGAGACAAGGAGGGTGAGAATTACTTATGGACTAGAATAATTCTGGAAATCTCCTTCTCATAGACTCCTCGGTTTCCCATGTAGCTTATTATTCTAAGCATCGATTCCATTGAATTTTAACCATAGGGATCATCTTGTTCCTTAGAAGTCAGATTTCTTGGTCGAGGATCTTTACTGGCCTTTGCTCATAGGTAAGGTCCTTCTATATCACCAAGTCAGTGTGATCGATGACGTGGAGAGGATCGTGCACATACTTCTTCAGCATAGAAATATGGAATACATTGTGCACTTCCGAGAGTTGAGGAGGTAAGGCAATGCGGTAAGCCACCTCGCCCACTCTTTCCAATACTTCAAATGGACCGATAAACCTTGGTGTAAGCTTGCCCTTAACACCGAATCTTCTAATACCTCGGCCGGGAGATACCTTGAGAAATACATGGTCACCCACTTGAAATTCCAAATCTCTCCTTCTGTTATCAGCATAAGATTTTTGCCTGCACTGAGCTACCTTGAGTCTCTCTCTGATAAGGTGTATCTTTTCAGTTGAATCTCTAACCATATCTGGGCCTAGAAGTTGTCTTTCACCGACTTCATCCCAGCATATTGGAGATCGACAACTCCTGCCATAAAGTGCCACGAAAGGTGCCATCTGGATACTGGCTTGATAACTGTTATTGTAGGCAAATTCAACTAGGGGTAAGTGGTCATCCCAGCTTCCGTCGAAATCTATAATGCATGCTCTTAACATATCTTCAACAACCTGATTTGTCCTTTCAGTCTGACCATCTGTCTGGGGATGGAAAGCAGTGCTGAAATTAAGTTTCATCCCCAGAGAGTGTTGTAGACCCTTCCAAAAATAAGAAGTAAGGCGCGGGTCTCGATCAGATACTATAGACATAGGAATTCCATGCAATCTAGTAACCTCCTTGATATATAGGGCAGCAAGAACATCAACCGACCATCGACTCTTAATAGGCAAGAAATGAGTCGATTTAGTAAGGCGATCGATGATTACCCAAATTCCATCATATCCGCCCCTAGACTTGGGCAAACCCATGACAAAGTCCATACCGATGTCTTCCCATTTCCACTTGGGGATATCTAGTGAATGCAATCTTCCAGCGGGCTTCTGATGTTCCGCCTTCACCTGTTGGCATGTCAAGCATCTAGACTCGAAGTCTGCTATCTCCCTTTTCATGTTGGGCCACCAAAAGGTTCTTTTTATGTCTTGGTACATCTTAGTGGCTCCAGGGTGGATCGTATACCTCGATCGGTGAGCTTCTTCAAGAATCCTCTTCTTCAGCTCAGGACTGTCTGGTACACATGTCCGTTCATGGTATAATAATCTGCCATCGAGTGCCAACTTGAAATCAGATTTCTCGTCCAGCTTTTCTTTTATTTCCACTAGGGTAGGATCTTCTTCTTGCAACCTCTTGATTTCAGCTAGCAAATCCGGATGTACACTTATGAGAGATAGAGTAATACACCCGTCATTCTCATCCATGCTTATATTGAGTTCAGAGAATTTTTCCAGCAGCTTCCATTCTTGAACCATACAGTTGGTTACTAGGGCTCTCGGCTTCCGACTAAGGGCATCTGCTACGGAATTACCCTTACCAGGATGATATTGTATAGTGAAGTCGAAATCCTTGAGATACTCGAGCCAACGCCTTTGTCGCATGTTCAGCTCCCTCTGAGAGAATAGATATTTAAGGCTTTTATGATCGGAGTATACGGTGAATTGCTCTCCGTAGAGATAGTGCCTCCAGATCTTTAAAGCCAATACCACTGCGGCTAGTTCCAAATCATGCACATGGTAGTTTTCTTCATGTTTCTTTAATTGCCAGGAAGAGTATGCAATGACTCTTCCATTCTGCATCAATACACATCCGAGGCCGATACCAGATGCATCGGTATATACCTCGTACTTCTCTCCTTCAATTGGTAGAGATAAGACCGGAGCAGTAGTCAAGAGATCCTTCAAAGTTAGGAAACTCTTCTCACAGTCTTCACTCCATTCATAAGGCACTTCCTTGCGAGTCAATCTGGTAAGAGGGACAGCAATCTTGGAGAAGTCCTTAATAAAACGCCGGTAGTAGATAGCTAGACCCAAGAAGCTACGAATCTCCGTTGCATTCGTTGGTCATCCCCAATTTTGTACAGCTTCGACCTTCGCAGGGTCAATAGAAATTCCATTCTTTGATATGACATGGCCTAAGAAGGACACTTCTTCAAGCCAGAACTGGCATTTGCTGAATTTGGCATATAGCTTGTTGTCTCGCAATATCTGTAATGCCTTCTTGAGATGCACTTCATGATCTTCTTCAGTTTTTGAATAGATCAATATATCATCGATAAAGACCATAATAAATTGGTCTAAATAAGGCCTGTAGATGTTATTCATTAACTGCATAAAAGCTGCGGGGGCATTTGTTAGTCCAAAAGGCATAACAGTAAATTCGTAAGGCCCATACCTGCTTCGAAATGTAATTTTGTATATGTCTTCTTCTTTGATCCTCAATTAGTGGTAACCAGACCAAAGATCAATCTTGGAGAAATAGTTAGCTCCAGATAATTGGTCGAATAGCTCGTCAATTCTCGGCAGCGGGTACTTGTTCTTGATTATAAGATGGTTCAACTGTCGATAATCAATGCATAGCCTCAATGTTCCATCCTTCTTTTTAACAAAGAGCACGGGTGCTCCCCAGGGGGAAGTACTTGGCCTAATGAATCCCTTTTTCAGTAAATCCATTAGCTGCTCTTTTAGCTCCTTCAACTCGGCGGGAGACATTCTATAAGGTGCCTTAGACACAGGACCGACACCAGGAATAATGTCGATAGTGAACGACACTTCCCTCTCCGGGGGTAAACCAGGTAATTCTTCATGAAAAACATCTGAAAAGTCCCGAATTACACGGATGTCTTCAATTTCAGTCTTCTCGACTTCCATGGCAGTCACAAAAGCTATGAAAGCCACACATCCTTTATTCACAAGTTTGCTAGCTCGAAGAGCTGAGATGAGAGGGGATTTATTCCGAGGGCTAACATAAACTAACTCGGAATAATCCGTAAAAGTTATCTTGCCATGCCGGCAATCTACCATTGCTTGGTAGGTGGATAACCAGTCAGCTCCTAATATGACATCATATGCTCCATATCAAGGCATATCAGGTCGACTGGCAGATTATTACCTTGGACCATAACCTCACAACTTGAGTAGTGATGCATGATATCAGACTTGTTTCCAAGAGGTGTAGATATTACTAAATCTAACCATTCAAGTTCTTTAGAAAACGAGGCAGTAAATCTCTTGGAAACAAATGAATGAGTTGCTCCAGTATCAAATAGAACTTTAGCAGGTTTAGAGCAAACAGTTAATGTACCTTCCACGATTCTTCCATCCATGGGTTCCGCCCCTTGAAGAGCTTGTAGACGGCCTTGTTTCTTTACCAGACGCCTCTCATCTTTGTTGGCATGATCCTTCATCAAGGGGCAGTCGGGGATTCGATGCTCTCGACTCCCACATCGGAGACACGCTCCCAGTTTCCTCCAGCATTCCTCAGTCTTATGACCAGCCTTGTCAAAATACTTGCAGATTTTCTTGGAAGGTGTGATGGCGGAGGAAGGCTTATTGTCGATTGTGGAGAAGGGCTTGTTGCATTTCTAGAACCTCTTCTCTTTAGAAAATTCTCCTCCATTGAACAATCGCTTCTTGCCAAATGGTGGTTTGAAGTTTCCCAGACTAGGGACGGGTTCCTTCTTGTCCTTGCCTCGAATCCTTTCAGAGAATTCAGTGGCATCTTCCAGCAATGGAGCACACTAAACCATTTCCGAATAGACTTGGATGTCCATTGGCGCAAGTTGTGTAATATATTGGGGCTGTATCCCGTTGAGGAATCTCCTTGCTTTCATCTTTTCCATATACACCAAGTGGGGTGCATAACGGAAAAGTCTTGAGAATTGGGCCTCATATTCGGCCACCTTCAGGCTCCGTTAACACGACAAATTCCGCGGCCTTCTTCTCTTGAACACGGTCAGAAAAATACTTGTTGTTGTAGTGTTCAACAAACTCCGCCCAGGTGACATGGTTGTCGGGTAGTGTTGCTTCTACGGATTCCCACCAGCATCGAGCATCACGTTCCAGTTGGAACGTAGCCAATAGAACCTTCTCTATATCCGTGCATTGCATTACATAGAAGATCCTCTCAATTTCCTTCAGCCAATTCTCGACATCATCGGGGTCCACCGAACCCGTGAATCTTGATGGGTTCATGTTACGAAAATCCCGGCGAAGGTCACCAGCTCCACGGTGAGCACCGCCAGCACCGCCTTGCGCCACTTGCTGTAGCGCCTGCGTAAGTCCTTGCACAGTGCGCTGCATCTCGCGCCATTGTGCTCTTTCAGCGGCCATAATCCTACAAAAGAATTAAGGTGTAATAAATATTGAGTTTCATTATTATGGGGTCAATTGTCATTGTTAAACTTAACATTTGGCTTTACCCATCTCACCAGGTAAGATCTAAACCTATGCATAGACAATTCTATTAGACATTTCTATCTTTGGACTCGGGTTTTTACCTAGGAAATTGAAATCCTAGGCTCTGATACCAAGAAAGCTGTCACGTCCCGAGCGCGGAAGCTTACCCGTGGTGCGACAGTCCTTTATATAGAACCAAAGCGATCTACCTAATTAGTGGAGATCTTCCTTAGACAATTTAAAGAGTGCGTAAATGACTAAGCCAATTACTAAGCCTAGATTTGAAAATAACATAAATAGTTCGAGCTATCGATTATTACAACTAACCAAAATGTCAAATTCATAGAATCAACTACTAGTCCTCACTCCTTTATTAGTTTTGATCAAAGGAAATACAAATGACATAACTGGACAACAACTGACATACGTAGGGCTTACAATTTAACACAAAATAGTGGAATTACAATAACACAACATGACAATTGATGACTCCATTCATACACTCATCACTCAGACTCATCCCCTTCTGTGTTCTGGCCGATATCCAAACTACATGAAAAGGTTAGAAAACAACTAGATGAGCGAATAACTCAGTAGGAATTACATCTCAAGATTTAACATAATTTAAGTGAATTACAAGTTCATTTAATGTGGGTAATCTATGCATGCAGACAGATAGATATCAAGGAATCGTAAGATCGACAAGAGTGGAAAGTGAGAGCATATAGATTTCACATTTTCAAGCAGCAGTAGCAAGTGATAGCAAATGATATCAAGCAAGTGATAACTGAGGAGTAATAACTGGAATAACAACATGTCAATCAAGCAATAGTAAGCAAAGTAATTTCAAGCATGTATAACTGGAATTGGATATTTATCAATTCATTCAAGTAAACACTTTTACCCTTCTGCAGGTCTCAAGTCAATCAATCAAGTAATATCACGAGAATGAGTGGAATGTCTTAAGTCTAGCAAGCAAGTACTCCGGTGCAATACCAAACACCGTGGTCAATAAACTCCCATGGGCACAAGTACCTTCGGGTGCTCCTCCCAGGACCAGACCGGGCCCTATATGCACAGTATTGGTCATGTTTGTCGACATCCACTCTCATTTATAGCCAATATAGAATTTCAAGGCTTGACCAGTAGGAGATATAAGGTAGATTTTGTGGAATGGAAGTCAAGAACTCACATTATGTAGGAAAATCAATTTAAATCATGCGACAGGTTAAAGGGTAAAATCAATGCAAATTATGAGACATGTTAAAATCAGAAATTGTGTTAGACCAAATTGGTGCCCTTGGGTTAAGCAGGTTTACAACTGGGTGATTTGGTGTAATTCTCTGAAATTTTATTTTTTTTTTGAAGATGCCATCAGGCGTCTTAAATTCTGAAAGTGGCACCCTAGTCAGGGGCGTCAATGGGGGTTACTATTTCTCAGTATAAAAATTGTAAGATTTTCACGATTTAGTTCAATAGTTATGGATTTTGAATGGGTTAAACAATTAATATGGATATTTACTACTTGCTTAACTTTGGTAACTGACACATTCTAATAGGTCGTTAGAACACTTAAAATGGATAGTAATATGTTCTAACATATATATGTTTCTAACATGTTGGCTAACTAGTAATATATTCTAATGTATTCTAACAGGTTGCAAGTGGTCTAACTAGTAATATGTTCTAACATTTTATAACATATATGTTGGCTAACTAAAAAGGTTGTTAGCCGGATCGCTAACATGGTCAAACAGGTTACATGTTAATATGTTCTAACAGTTTAACAGGTTGGCTAATTAGTAATGTATTCTAACATGTTCTAACATATTTCAGGTTGGTATATTCTAATATATACCATGGCAGCAGGTCCGTGCATGTTACATTCTAACATTTTCTAACAGGTTGCAGGTTGGTAACTAGTCTAACATGTTGGTATATATTCTAACACTTTTCTAATTATTAAGAGTTACAGGTTGGCTAACTATTAATAACATTTTCTAGCATATTCTGATTGGTGTATATTCTAATATATACCAAGGTAGCAGGTCTGCCATGGGGTTAAATTAAATTTTTTATGCTTTTAGAAATTAATTTACTAAAAATAAAAATAATTTCATACAAAAATAAATTTTTAATATTATAATATCTGAAATATAGAAATATACTTTTAGGTTAACTTAGAATATTTTAATATGATGCTATACACATAACATGGCTAAACAAGTTTAATTAAGATGGCTAAACATTTAATTTGTTGTCTAAACAGTGAATAGTCTTTGACATGTTTAAGATGTTTAAACAGTGAATGCAAATGTTGATAGATACGACATTAACAAGTTTAATACTTGTCTACACAATAGAAATGACTCAAAGTCAACTTTCGTAGCGTATTATTTGATTCAATTGTAATGTTGTGTTAAACAAGTTTATGGTAGCGTCTGTTATAACATATGTGAGCTCTTGTTTGCATAACAGATGTGAGCTCTTATTTTATAAGAGACGTGACTCAAATATACTTCTAAACATGCCTTGGAGCAGACATGTCTGCCTAAAACACTTAATATGAAGATTTACTTCGATTAACTTTTGTAACTAACATGTTCTCACAGGTTGGCTATAGAGATGATTGATTATGGATTACAAAAGCATGATAGATCTCTACAAGTCAGGATAAAACGTGCTATATAGACAATAATATCTCATAGAGATGAGCCTAATTACCTAGATTGCTTGGTTAATTAGCTACTGGTTTAGTTAAAAGATGAGAACACCTACCTTTCCGAGATGACCACTAGGTATAGGCAAAAGAAAAGGGCAGCTTTCTTCCTTCCTCTACAACCTCTGCAACTTCAGGGAATGCTCCCCCTTCTCTGTAGCAAGCCTTTGGAAGAATGGAGGGAGTCTCAATATAGGGAATATTATAGTATTTTGGGTAGACAGGAGGGGAACAAGATCCGAAATCATAGCATCCCATGGCCATACTATAGTGCGATGCCAACAAAAAGGGGTTGTATGTGTCGGAAAGGACACATGATAATGGGGTGCCAACTATGGTTTGTCTAGGCACACCACTATAATGATTACAACGTTTAGAAATTTTATATCTAATGAACCGTGTTAATAAAAATAGTAAATTGGATATTTTTATGATCTCTAGATTTTTTTGATATTTATCAAAATTTTATTTTATTAAAATATGCCAGAATAAAATTCAACCCGAAACTACGTATCTAACTTTAAATATTTTTATCTTTAAAAATTGATGGAATCAGTTTATGAAATTTCATGGCTAGGATCCTTATATTTTTCTCTTATTCTTCATAAAATTTATTTCTCAAAATTTTCTTTAAATAAAATTGACACTATTCATGTACCTAAGGTTGGTGCAAAACTTGTTCAAGCGTAGGTATATGTCAATATACTTCCAGTGCAAACGATCACGATCAAGAGCGTGAACAACACTTCCAGTACAGCCAGTGCTCTTCATGCATATACATAGTCAATGCATTGATTTGTCGCGCACACACACTAAGTCTATACATCTTTCACTTCAAAGTCTGTACATCGCATGCCTGAGCATCCCTCTTCAATGTGCATACTTTTATATATGCATTTGTGCATCATTATAGAAAGTATGTACATCGCCTTATAGCATGCACGCATTCAAAGTCTATACACTCCTTGCCATTGCATGCATTCAAAGTCTGTACACTCTTCTCGCAAGTCTGTACATCGTCTTGTAGCATGCACGCATTCAAAGTCTATACATTCCTATCTTTACCTACGTTCACTGGTTTAGCAAACACACAAGTCTATACATTGGTTGCATAGCTTGCCATGCATAGTCGGTGCATTCCTCATATGCTACAAACTCAAAGTCTGTACATCGTCTGCTAGCACACACGCAGAGTCTGTACATTGTCCATTTGCTGCAACTTACATCATCTGCTAGCACACACGTAGAGTCTGTACATTGTCCATTTGCTGCAACTCAAAGTCTATACATCATCTGCTAGCACACACGCAGAGTCTGTACATTGTTCATTTGTTACAACTCAAAGTCTATACATTGGCTGGTTGCTGCAACACAAAGTCTGTACATTGGCTGGTTGCATGCATACACAAAGTCTGCACATTCTCCGTTGATAAGTGCTAGCATACACGCAGAGTCTGTACATTGTCCATTTGCTACAACTCAAAGTCTATACATTGGCTGGTTGCTACAACACAAAGTCTGTACATTGGCTGGTTGCATGCATACACAAAGTCTGCACATTCTCCGTTGATAAGTTGGTACATCATTACTCAAAGTCTGTACATTGTTGTCACAAGCACATTAAGTCCATACATTCGTTCATGGCATGTCTGAGCATCCATTTCCAATGTACATATCTTACTATCTGCATTTGTGCAATCCTTCAGGCAAAGTCTATACATTGCTTGTTGTTGTGTTCGTGCATCAATTTACCAAGTCTGTACATTATGTTGCATATAGGTTTCTGCCTCGATGCAAGGTTTGCTAGCCTATAACGTATAATTATTTGGCACAAAAGGTAAATGGTGGAAGCTGGGATTAGAACCCTGGTCACTAGGTTGAAAGGCACATCACTTAACCAACTACACTAGGAAGTAACTTGTTAAGTGAATAATCATTACATATGATAACTCCGTGTTCCAACTTCTTACTTAAGCTTCCTCTAGAGTTTATCTAATATATATTTTTTGTTTGGGAAATATTATTAATAATTTTTTTTAATCATTTTTTATACGGGGTGCTACAAGGGGGCCCAGGGGTGATACCTTGGGGAAAACCCTCCGATGCCTAAGTCAATAGAGTAGTGGTGGAAACTATGAAGGGAGGAGAAAGGAGATGCACGAGATCCCTCTCCACCAAGGTGGTGAAGTGGTTCCTGCTCAGGGAGTGTAGGCGTGAGTTGGCCTTACCTTTCGCTGGAGGGAGTCCCAGGTTGAAATAGTGCACCGGCCTCATGAGTCCCGTAAGCTGAGGAGTTTCAGGCGGGAGTTACATCCTCAACGTGGGCTCTTTACGTCCTCATCGTGAGATCTTTATAGCCTTGAGGGGTCGTGGGTCTCTTATCCTTGTGAACTCCTGCACATAAAGGGCTTTCAACGGCAGCGTGGATAAGTAATCGTCGGTCGATCCAAGCATGAAGGGTGCCAACCCTGTCCGGGTGATAGGCATAGCTCGGATGAGGCTCGGTTGGAGTGGGCGCTGAGCGCTAGCATTTATCCTGACGAGGGGATAGATCGGGCGTGGGTCTTCCTCCGACCTAACCGACGCTCGGCCCTTCCGAGCCTGATGGCCGCCGAGGAAGTGCTTGATCCCGAGTGATCTTATTGGGCTTTTATACTAAGTGGGCCCTACGGGCGGTCACTTAGATGAGCTGGGTCTCGTTTGGTCTTGATGGACCTAGTTTGGCCTTCTCTTAAATGGGCTACAGAAATCCCCCTCTCTAGCTTCATTGAAGCTACATTCTGTCTTTTATTTTCCATTTTTTGTTTTTCAGTTCATCCCTGCTTTGCATTTTGTTTTGGTTCCATGTGAGTGTTCTTGGAGGAAGGGAGACATCGTCTCTAGTTGCAAGTGACTTGGGGTCACTCGTGTGTTCTCTCTGGTTCAGAGAAAGGGAGAAAGGTTTCTCTGGTTCTGGACTTGTGGTTTGCAAGCCCAGGGTGTAGGTTCTGTGGGTACAGGACCTGAGTCGAGGGATTTGTCTCCCTCAAGGCAAGCTGTTAGGCAGCGTATGTCCACAGACTGAGTCTGCGTTCTTTCATTTGCCGTAGTGCAAGGAAGCCTCGCTTGGGGTGAGCGAGGGGTAGATGTAGATCTCGGTTTGAGTTCGAACCACCTAAAAAATTCCTCTGTCTTCTGGTGTGATTGCTTCATTGATCTTCTATTATTAGTGTGAATTCTCAATGTCCAACTGGTATATCAGAAGACCCAGTCCGAACGATAGGTTCTGCCTATCTGGAAGATTGGCTTCTTGCAAGAGGAAACTCTCATGTTAAACCTCCGCCAAGTGCAGCAGGCCATCTGTAGAATTTACATCTACTTCTTTATTATTTGAATCTGATAGTGTCTTTAAGCTGCATCATTTTCATTATCTCTCTATGCTCACTAACTGTTCGATCATAAGTCTGACGATATCTTTTGGTTCACTCCAATCATCTTAACTTCTGAGAGATTATTGAGATTGTCCTCAGCTGTCCTTTAAGTTTTCGGCATCATTTATCTGAGTTCATCAACCAATTTCTTTCGAGTTGGTTTTGAATTTGGGGTGATCTATTCATCCCCCCATTCTAGATCACTCTCTAGTATTTCTATCAATTGGTATCAGAGCGGGTTACCTAACATGTGGTCTAACGACCAGGGTAGAACTGGAACTAACACTCCTCGCAGCTTCATTGCCAAGGGACATTCAATTAACCATCCTCCATTCTTTGATGGTGTCAATTATCTTTACTGGAAGAACAGGATGGAAGTGTTCTTAACAGCGAACCGTTACGAACTTTGGAGAGTGATCACCTCAGGACCGTTCGAGCTTCCAGACAACGAGGATACATGGATAAGGGAACAGATCAGGCTTTCCACTATGAACTGGCCGGCACTAAATATAATGTAGTGCGCAGTCCAGCCAGAGGAGTATGCCACGATATCAGCGTGCAAGACAGCGAAGAAAATGTGCACGGAACTAGAGCTTATTTATGAAGGTACATCCCAGGTCAAGGCTACATAGGTAAACATGCTAACCTCTCAGTATGAATTGTTCAAGCTGAATTCTCAGGAGACAATTACTAAGATGTATGACAGACTGTCGTTAATCACGAATAGTCTCAAGGGTCTAGAGAAATAGGTTTTAGAAGTGGACCTTCTTAGGAAAATTCTCAGGTCATTGACCCCCGCGTGGCACACTAAGGCCACGTTATAGAGGAATCTAGGGATTTGTCAAAAATGATAGTCACAGAGTTGATTGGATCCCTAATGTCATATGAATTAAATCTCATAAGAAATGTTAAAGAAAATCACAAGAAGGGCAAGAACATTGCTCTCAAGGTGTTTGGCAGTGGTAGTAGCAGTAGCATTAGTAGTGAGGAATTTGACAATTTCTGAGACCTTGATCAAGAGCAACAAGCCATGCTGACTCGTTGGTTCCAACAATTCCTGAGATCTAAGGGCAAGACATTTAGAAAAAGAAGGTCACAATCGTCTGGTAAGAATTTTAACTCCAAATCTGGAAAATTCAAGACATCTGACAAGCTTACCTATTTTCACTATCACAGACTCGGTCATATGAAGAGTGACTGCCCCGAACTACTGAAGAAGAACAACAAAGGGCAAAAGAAAAAACCCAAAGCTATGGTTTGCACATGGAGCGATGTGGAACAAGATGTTAAAGTTATGTCTGATGGTCGACACAGACACTGAGGTAAGCAATCCCTTTGAACAATACACTTTAGATGATTGGGAGGATGCTTATGTTGTTTTACTAGATAAGTTTAATGGTCAAACAAAAGACTGCAAAATGCTGAAGAAAAAATTGAATAACATGGTTGAGGAACAGAACAATTTGAGAAAATAAAATGATGAACTGGAAAAATAATTTGAAGAATTAGGCTCACTAAGAACTCAAAATAAAAATCTCCAAGTTGAATGTGAAGAAGCCAATAAGAATCTGGATGAGTTTAAGGTAAAACTTCAAGAAATCCAGAAAGAAAATGCACTTATTTCTGAGAAATATGAAGCTATAAAAACTACCAACTCTGAAATACAGAAACATAGTGAAAAACTTCATAAAGACATCGAATATAAATAAAACACATTAGAAAAATTTGTGCAAGGCAAATCCAACCTAGATACCATGCTAGGTATGAGGGTGAACTTCAACAGGGAAGGATTGGGATATGATCCCACCAATAAAAGGCCCTTTGAATTTAAGACAGTAACCTTCTACTCAGAGAAGGGAAAGGAGAAGCTGGACACCACATCCAGCTCAGACAGTAAATTCCAACAGTCTGTAAAAACAAACTTCATTCCATCAAAAAACATCAATAAAAATTATCATGCTAAGCCCACAATGCATCAACATAGCAAGACTACTGCTTCAAGGAATCCTGGTGTCTACAGAGCTAATACAACTCACTTTAATGGGATGCATCGAGGTAACTATTTTAAAATTTTGAAGTAGTTGAATCAACACAAATGGCCCAATCAAAACAGAAACTGGAATCATTATACATCAAATTGGGCACATTCTAATGTTTCACAGAGACAATTTAATCAGAAAAGATTCTGGAAAAATTCACAAAGAAATGCTTACAATTGGAACAACTCATTTTACAATAAGAACAAAACTCATCAAAATCCAATGACTAGAGCCAATAAAACTTTCCATGCTGAAAACAAAAACTTAGTTCACAGGAAGGGAACCAGACAGATCTTGATTCCTAAGATTGTTCTTGAAGGAATGAGTAACTTTTTTGGAAATCTTTCTAGGGTTCCAAATTTTCTTTGTCTGAATTGATTGCAGGTTAGCCTGGCAGCCGAGCATAACAGATGGTACCTGGATAGTGGCTGCTCCAGACACATGACAAGTGATCAGACCAAATTCAGTGAATTGGAAATGAAGGTAGGAAGTTTGGTCAAATTTGGAGAGAAGAATAAAGGTAAGATCATAGGAACATGTATAATTGGTAAGTTTTCCTCAAATGTCATTGAAAAAGTTTTACTTGTAGAAGGTCTTCAGCACAACCTGCTTAGCATTATTCAGTTATGTGACAAGGGTCACAGAGTAATTTTTGATAATAAAGCATGCAAAATTTTTGAAGTTAATTCTGACAAAATCATGACATAGAGTGAATAATGTCTACATTGTAGACCTTAATGAAAATTCAGAATCAAACCTTTGTTTATCTGCTGATTTTGATAATAATGCTTACAACTGGCATAGATGGTTAGGCCATGCTAGTTACATCACCTTGAGTAAATTACTGAAATATGATCTGGTTAGAGGGTTACCTAAAATAAAGTTCAACAAAAATTTAAAAATCTGTGATGCATGTGCTCTGGGTAAACAAACCCGGAGGTCTTTTAAATTGAGATCTGAGCCGTTGCCCTCAAGACCAATGCAATTGTTGCATATGGATCTTTTTGGTCCTACTAGAACTCAGAGTCTGAATGGTAAAAGGTTTGGTTTTGTGATTATTGATGATCATTCTAGGTTTTCATGGATATTTTTCTTAACTATAAAAAATGATGCTTTTCAGAAATTCAAACAATTTTTCAATAATATTAAATAAGAAGGAAAACATAAAATCTGTTCAATCCAGTCTGACCATGGAGGTGAATTTGAAAACTCCATATTTTCTGGTTTTTGTGAAAATGAGGGACTAACTCATAAATTCTCTTCTCCCAAGACACCAGAGTAAAATGGAATTGTGGAGAGGAGAAACCAAACCATTGTGGAGATGGCTAGAACCATGCTAATTGAAAGTCAACTACTAAGGAAGTTCTGGGCAGAAGCGGCCAACACAGCATGGTACACTATCAACAGGGCCATGGTAAGACTAGTGCATAAGAAAACCTCTTATGAGCTCTTGAAAGGTAAGAAACCTAACCTAGCTCACTTTAGAATTTTTGGCTCCAAGTGTTTCATACATAATGATGACAAAAATGACTTAGATAAGTTTGAAGCCAAAAGTAGCCCTGGAATATTCTTATTTTACTCTGAAGTATCTAGAGCATATAGGCTTTCCAACATTTCTGAACAAAAGGTCGAAGAGTCTCCACATGTTATTTTTGATGAAACAAAAATTGCCACTAATTTTGAAAATGATGACATGGACTCTAAGCATGATAGAGAGTTCCTAGAGGACAAGTTGAATGAAGAAAATTCACCACCTGCTGCATCAAAGCATCCTGATCAGGGTGAGTCAGCCGAACCAGGTGAGTCCTCAACAAATTTAAAATTTCTGAAAGATCATCATGTACAGAATGTTATAGGCAACTTACATGATCCCTCTAGGACTAGGTCATATTACAGAGATGTGAATAACCAAGACCTAGTTGCATTAATATCTCAAATTGAACCCAAAACTGTAGAAGATGCATTGAATGATGAATCATGGGTTAATGCAATGAATGAGGAACTAGGACAATTTGAACGAAATGATGTTTAGAAACTAGTTCCTAGACCTGAAAATGCAACTATCATTGGAACAAAATGGGTTTTTAAAAATAAAATGAATGAAGAAGGAATAATTTCTAGTAATAAAGCTAGATTAGTAGCTAAAGGCTACTGCCAAGAGTTTTGAGTGGATTTTGATGAATCATGTACTCGTGTTGCTAGATTAGAAGCCATAAGAATTTTATTGGCTTTTGTATGTTACAAAAATATAAAACTATAACAAATGGATGTCAAGAGCGCCTTCTTGAATGGATACATTAAGGAAGAGATTTTTTTAGAACAACCCCCGGGATTTCAAATGTCTGCACACCCTAACCATGTTTTCAGGATGAACAAAGCCCTCTATGGACTAAAGCAAGTCCCACGGGCCTGGTATGAAAAGCTGATAGAATTTCTGGTCAGTAAGGGTTATAAAAGAGGTAAGGTGGATCAGACATTATTCACAAGAGTACTTGATAATGACCTCATCATAATTCAGGTATATGTAGATGATATAGCTTTTGGTTCAACATGTACTGAACTGTGCAAAGAATTTCCTGAATTTAAGTCAAATGAATTTGAAATGAGCATGGTAGGTGAACTAAAATATTTCCTTGGATTGCAGGTGCAGCAATTGGAGGATGGGTGCTTCTTTAGTCAGACCAAGTACACAATGGAAATTCTCAAGAGATTTGGTATGGACAAATTGAAGCACATCTCAACTC
Organism: Amorphophallus konjac; assembly: GCA_022559845.1. Classification (NCBI taxonomy): domain Eukaryota; kingdom Viridiplantae; phylum Streptophyta; class Magnoliopsida; order Alismatales; family Araceae; genus Amorphophallus; species Amorphophallus konjac. Next base: position 144,105,975 of record CM040122.1, read on the forward strand.
CAATGGGTACCAATACATCTCTAGATGCAAATAAATCAGGTAAAGAAATTGATGCAAAACTATACCGAGGTATGATCGGATCTCTACTTTATTTGATTGTCTCGAGACCTGATATTCAATTCAGTGTAGGTATGTATGCTAGATACCAATCTAGGCCTACTGAATTACATCTAGCAGCAGTAAAGAGAATCTTTAGATACATCTCTAGAACTCATAACTTAGGACTATGGTACCTTGCATTAAACTCGTTGAATCTCACATCATACACTGATGCTGATTATGCTGGCTACAAACTAGATAGGAAAAGCACTAGTGGGCACTGTCATTTTTTAGGTGGGTGTCTGGTTTCTTGGGGCTCCAAGACGCAGCACTCTATGGCCCTCTCCACTGCAGAAGCTGAGTATGTAGCTGCAGGGAGTTGTGGTGCCCAGGTTATCTGGATTAAACACCAACTTCAGGACTACCAAGTAGACCTGGGCTGCACACCAATATTCTGTGATAATACTAGTGCCATTAATCTTGCAAAAAATCATGTCTTACATTCACGCACCAAGCATATTGAAATAAGACATCACTTTATAAGAGATGAGGTATCAAAAGGAACTTTTGAATTGATCCACATTAGCCCTGCACATCAGATAGGTGATATCTTTACTAAGCCACTGGACAATGAAAAATTCACCACCTTGAGGAGAGAATTGGGCATCTTTAAATGTCCTTGAATTCTGAATTTTTGAATAAAATGCATCCATGTTTATGTGTCAACATTGAGTTGCATACTATCCTCATTTGCATGCATTTACACTTAGCATTTGTCATACTTTAGGGAATTGCATTGACATGCATAACCTGTTGGTATATCAAATGGAAAGATGGGAGAAGGTCAGATCCCTTCTGACTGGAAACCAACATCATGTGTGAGGTGGTCATATGACCTACGTTCTCTGCTTGGTACCACAGGATCATTTACATGTAAATCAGGTTTAATGTCAATCAACAATTTTTTTTCTCTACATAGCAGTACATCTTTGCATACAAGTGTCTGCATTTATGATTCATAGTGTGAGGGGGAGCTTCGTTATTTTGTTAGTTGGTAAATTTAAGGGACAATTTCAATAGATGTTGAGAGGTCTAGCTGCTGCTCAAAGCTCATTTAAAATCTTATACAGTCTATTCACAAAAGATAGAAACTCATGACTTTCTTAACCCTTTAAGTTTGATTAATAGAAACAAATCTAAGAACCTTCTACCTAATAATCCTGCAAAGACCTGGACAAAGAATCTGAAGGATATCTTCCTACATAGCATAGATCAAAGTTAAAACTTTTATGTCATGAAATCTCCTAAAAAGCTTGAAACTTAGACTTCTGGAAGCAAACTCTCTGAGGAACAGTACATGCGGTATTGTCTTCAAACATCACATACCAAAAAAAAATTTGGGGATCAAAATCTCAGAGCAATGATCTGGTTACCAAGAAACTAGAAGATTCATCAAAGAAATGAAAAATATTCCATGTCATGAAGTACCAGATTATCTCTGTTTAAAAATTTTGGGAAAATTAAAATTCATGGCAAGAGCAATGGCATTAAAGTTTTGAGTAACTAGGGATTCTGACCTCTGACCAAGGTGTCTCCTCACGAAAAAAGACACTTCAAATACTAACTCTGTTATCTAAAGAGAAGTAATACGGTTATCACACTTTGTAACTGGGGTTTCAGGCCTCTAATCACGGTGTCTCCTCATGAAACAATGTGTGATTTACCAAAATTACTCAATGGCAATTACGCTGCTCAGAAAAGAAAAATCTATCAACTCTTCTATTTCTGAAATGAAATGTAGATTGTTTGTTCTCAATACATTTGGAACAACTTTAGTGGATGAGTTTCTAAAGATTTGATCAGTACATGCAAGATCTCTCTTGGCATAACTGTTAAAACATCATATTCCTTATTATTTCTGTACGATGGTAATCTTCCCTCTAACTCTATGTCTATCCTTATTATTAGACTTGAAGAACCTGAGCTTAAGTCAGTTCTCTTACTTACACCTTTAAGCCATGAATTTGAAGCTTTCTATATTATGAATTTACTGTATTTCATTCCCTCCTGTTGATGATGTCAATGGGGGAGAGAGTTTGTTGAGAGAGCCTGGCATGAGTTGGTTTGGATAGGGGGAGAAAGTCTGTGTGAGTTACGAGCTGAGAGAGTTTGGCAAAGTGGGAAAGAGTCTCTCCAGCATGAGATGAGTCTGGCATGTGTTGGTGATTTGAGAAGCATACTGCATGTTGTTACATTCTTGAATATTCTAAAGGGGAGATTAATAGTGTTCCCATCATCTTCATTATGTAAATTGATGTCTGATGACTCACAGTGTTGCCATCATCAAAAAGGGGGAGATTGTTATGTCCCTGTGATTTTGATGATAGAAAACACTATAAGTCATCCTGTGTTTGCATGAAAATTGAATGATGATGATGTTTTGCTTAGTGCACTATGAATAAATGTGCTTTGAATACTGTGCCTTTGATTACTGTGCATTGGATTCAATAATGATAATTTTTAGCTTGACAAGTTTTGATGCATCTGAGCATTGCCTCGATGCACTGGTAGAGACAGGTGGACACTACTGCACATGTTCATTTCTTATGAACATAGGTCCGTGCACATGTTCATTTCTTATGCATGAAGGTCGGTGCACATGCATATATTCTGCATATTCAGGTCGGTGCACATGCATATAGTTTACATATCAAGGTCGGTGCATATGCATATAGTTTGCATATCCATGTCAGTGCACATGCATATAGTCTGCATATTAAGGTCGGTGCACATGCATATATCTTGCATATCAAGGTCGATGCACATGTATATATTTCACAAGACTAGGTCTGTGCACATGCATAGTCAAGGTCTGTGCACACACAGTCAAGGTCTGTGCACACGCCATCTAGAGTCTGTGCACATGAAGTTGAGGTCTGAGCACATGCATTAGGCAAGTCAGTGCACATGCATAATTTGGTCTGAGCATGTTTCTTACAAGTCTGAGCATATGCATTTGAGGTCTGAGCACATGCAATAGGCAAGTCATTGCACATGCATAATTAGGTCTGAGCATATGCATTTGAAGTCTGTGGACATGCAATAGGCAAGTCAGTGCACATGCATAATAAGGTCTGAGCATATGAACAAGGTTGCATAAGCAGGTCAGAGCACATACAATCAAGTGAAAGCACACACAATCAAGTTGGAGCACATGCTTTGGAATGCTGCATTGGGTCAGTGCATGTTCTGCTTCAATACGCAAGGTCTGTGCATATATGGTTCCAAGGTCGTTGAACTTTAGCCATTCAGCAAAGTAAGGTCGATGCATGCAATGATGCCTCAGTGGAAGCAAATCATCAAACAGATGGTGAGGTATTTTTAAGGCACGTGACCACATAAGTTCCTCGTGTGAGCTTAAGGACTTATACATAACACCTCATCTGTGATTCTATTAGTATCATCACTAGGTACTTTTTGGCGCGAAAAGACACGCCTACGTGGCGGAACCCCATGAAATCCCAATGATTGCGGTATATCCATATTACACGTGGATGAAACAGAATGGTTGGTTCCTTCGCCTATATGATACTATGTTCTATAAATTGAGGGGACTCCATTCGAAGAAAGTGCTGAAGCTGCTGCCATTGTTTCCATCCGCATATTCAGAGAGAGAGAGCCTCCCCCAAAAGAAGAAGAACAAGAGAGCCTCCCCCATATGAAGAAAAATGAGAGGATCATTTTGGAAGATAGATTTCAGAGCAGCCAGCCGTTGCATCTGGAAATGCTTCATTGAAGCTACATTCTATCTTTTCTTTTCCATTTTTCATTTCATCCCTGCTTTGCATTTTGTTTTGGTTCCCTGTGAGTGCTCTTGGAGGAAGGGAGACAACGTCTCCAGTTGCGAGTGACTTGGGGTCACTCGTGGGTTCCCTCTGGTTCAGAGGAAGGGAGAAAGGTTTCTCCGATTCTAGACTTGTGGTTTGCAAGCCCAGGGTGCAGGTTTTGTGGGTACAGGACCTGAGTCGAGGGATTTGTCTCCCTCAAGGCAAGCTGTTAGGCAACGTCTGTCTGCAGACTGAGTCTGCTTTCTTTCATTTGCCGTAGTGCAAGGAAGCCTCGCTCGGGGTGAGCGAGGGGTGGATGTAGATCTCAGTTTGAGATCGAACCAGCTAAAAAATTCCTCCGTCTTCTGGTGTGATTGCTTCATTGATCTTCTATGACTAGCGTGAATTCTCGGTGTCCAGCTGGTATATCAAAAGAGCCAGTCCGAATGATAGGTTCTGCCTATCTGGAAGATGGACTTCTTACGTGAGAAAACTCTCGTGTTAAACCTCCGCCAAGTACAGTAGGCCATCTGCATAATTTACATCTGCTTCTTTATTATTTGAATCTGATAGTGTCTTTAAATTGCATCATTTTCATAGTCTCTCTATGCTCACTTACTGTTCGATCATAAGTCTGACGATATCTTTTGGTTCACTCCGCTCATCTTAACTTCTGAGAGATTGTTGAGATTGTGCTCAACTGTCCTTTAAGTTTTCGACATCGTCTCTCTGAGTTCATCAACCATTTTATTTCAAGTTGGTTTTGAATTTGGGGTGATCTATTCATCCTCCCCCTTCTAGATCACTCTCTGGTATTTCTATCACTGCCGCCACCCATGCCTCAGGATCCAACTATTGCTACTGCATGCCTTCCTCCCGGTACTTCTCAGCCATTTGTTTGCCATATGACTCCTACAAATTGAATAAAAAAGATTGTCAATTTCATATCAATTATTCATATTTGAAAATTAAAATTATAAAAAAGTCATATATGTAACTAAACTTACCACTACCGAGTGGGCTTTATCGCTCACATACTAATCAATCGCCTTCTTCTTGTAAACTCTTTCAAATACCTCGGGGAAGGAAACATCACGACCCTTCTCCTTTATCCGTTATACATATCATAGAAAATAAATGAGAACATATATGAATAAAATATAAGAAAATCAAGAATATTACTTACCAATCTCTCCTTCTGAGTCGCGAAGGAAATAAACCCAGAAGTATGGACATCCGCGTTTGCCTGTGACGCACGGTTTGGTTTAGCTTGCTGGGATCTAGCTATCCACTTAGGTGTGGCCCAATAGTCACAGAGGGTCTCCCAGTCCTCCCACCTCATCGAAGTGGGACCGTGTACCTTCCAAAGGCCACGGTTTTCTCTCCCACCAACTGCAGTCTGGGCACGATGCCAGCACTCCCATAATGTCTTCCTGTAATTTGTTCTTGCAAGACTCTTCAAGGAAGATCGAGCTCAGGCCTCATCCTCTGTTCGAGTGAACTGATATGTCTGCTATAAAGAAATTAAATTATATAAGTTAGTATACAGAAACTGTTGAGTTTGGAAAGATGTGATTTAAAACATTAAATTATATACCGTGAACTCATCCCATAATAAATTCTAGACATGAGGAGGAAAATGTTGGAAGGATGACAATGCCCCGAGAACATATCGCAAAATCATCTGGGTAACGAAATGAGAAGCCATGTCGTGCTCTAATTTATCCTTGCAATAACAAATGTTAAAATGGTTGGCATTAATTACTTGGTTGATGGATAGATAACAAACATAATTCATGAGTTATTATATTTACCTGGCTCTCCAACACGACATATGTCCCTGCTGGAGCCCCCCTTGATCGCCTGTTTGATGACTACCGGCATTATCTGCCAGCTGTGCTGACTGGGCGGAGGTGCCAACCACTATAGGTGGTGTGTCCGCAACACATGTTGCAAGTAAAAAAGAAGTAGTTAATTAGAATTCCCATAATTACAGAACTATTTAATTTACAACCAAAGATAGAAATTGAGACTGAATCAAAAAGTACCTGTATGGGTCGGAAGTGGCAGCGGTGGCAGTGGGCCATGCCCAGATGCTATAGAGGCACTCAGACCTGTAAGAATTAAATGTCATAAGCAAAGTACAAAAACAAGAAACCTTTACCTAGGAATTTAAATAAACATACCTATCAGTGGCGGCGGTAGCGATGTGTCCTGTCTAGCTGGTGAAGTAACAATCAGACCTATAAGAATTAAATGTCGTAAGCAAAGTACATAATCAATAAGTGTTTTTCTAAAAAATTAAATAGACATACCTGGCAGTGCTGGTAGTAGCAGTGTGTCCTGTCGAGCCGTAGAATGAGCACTCAGACCTATAAGAAGTAAATGTCATAAGTCATATGACATAATCAATAAATATTTACCCAGAAATTTAAATTGACAAACATGTACTATGAGTAGGGCTGGCTCCCCTCCCCCCACATGCTGCAAGAAGTAAATCATGTAATTCGATATAAAATCAATATACATATGTAGTTAAAGATTTTGACAGATATACCTGTGCCAGAAGTAGACGTCGCAGAGGAGGGAGTAGAGCCCCTACCACTACTACATCTCCTCGCACTCCCGCTGCGACCTCCTCAAACCATCTCTTTATTGAGAATAATAATAGTAATACACATTAGTCCACAACTACATACGATTCACAATAGTCATTAATATTTAAACGGCAATGTTAAATTTCTTACAAAATTTTCAATCATTATCCATTCCATCTTCAGATGCTGATGATATGTCAAACTCAACCTCATCCTCGTCATCCTCTTCATTCTCCGTAGACTCACACTCTTCCTCCTCATAGGACAACTCCTCCCATACAATGGCTTGATTTAACTTAGTTGGATCGACTTCTTCCACTTCTTCTCCATATGCAACCGAAGTGGCTCGTCAGATTTGGCCAGATGAAGGTGCGTAGAAGCAACCAACGCTACAATGTCAGCCTCGACTGATTGAAAAAAATTGGCACTAGAATCCTCCAAGGCAACTTCAGTCAGATCCAACTCATAATTAGGCAGAAGCCTTACTTTAACCCTAAAGACTGCCCACCAATCTTTATTCTTGGATGATGAATAACTTGAATAATACACTTACTGAGCCTGTGCGGCCAAAATGAATGGCTCATAGGTATTCAATTTGGATATATGTTTGACATCGACAATCCTATATGTTGCGTTGTTTCAGACAGAATTAGGATCAAACCAGTGACACTTAAAAAGGAATATATGGTTGTCTTGTCCCACATATTGTAATTCTATAAGCTCCTAAAAAATACCATAATAGTCAAGTTCATTTTAATTATATGTACTACATTTCATGCAGACACCGCTATTTATCGTAGACTTATTTCATCTGTACTCTTTCGTGTGAAATTTATAAGCATTCACAATATATCCTGGATACGCATGCGCAACCTTCGAAGCACCATAACTTATCTCCCGAACTCTTTTATCAGTGATATAACCTTGTTCAACCTATATATAAATCATACTAGTTAAAAATTAAACATATACCTCAAAGTTGTACAACGTAAATTAGATGCTTACTCGATATTTAAGCCATCTGGCAAAAGACCTCTCTCGTTCATTTTCGACCTCCACGTTAGTGAGATGTGGATATCGAGTAATTAATTCTGAATCAATTTGTCTGTAAGGATGAATACAACACCACTATAAATGGAAACAAGAATATCAAACAACTTATGTACATAAGAAAATATGAGTTGACGACTTACTCAACATAAGGTTCAATTTTAGTGCAGTTCAGGAGAATATATATCTCTGCGGCCAACAACTCCATCTTTCAGCGTGCGGTTCAAACAACAGCCGAACGCACGTCCTAGATACTTAAATATGGATAGCCAGTCAGAGGCACCCACTTCTCCCCAATCATCATTATGTGGAGGTCGAGTACGATGAGTTTGAATCTCGTGTTCAAAGAACATCGAACTGAAGTTCAAAATTTCTTCAATAATATATGCCCCGGTAATCGAACCCTCCACTTTGGCCGTATTGCAAACTTTCATTTTTAACTCACGCATACACCTACAACAACATTATGCAGCCTGATTATATAGTGACAATGACACATGTAGCAATTGTCAAATAAATAAATAATATTTACCTCTCAAATGGATACATCCATCTAAATTGTACTGGCCCTCTGACTTTAGTCTCATACGACAAATGGAAGATCAGATGCTCCATCAAATTGAAGAAAGCGAGGGGAAATATCTTCTGTAACTTGCAAATCGTCGTCACCACATTCTGTTCGATAGTTTGCACATCTCCATTTCTGAGTTCTGATGCACATAAAATCCTAAAAAACTGACGCAACTAAGTCAGTGCTACCCGTATAGGCTTCGGCAACACGTCACAGAATGCAATGGGCACCAACCTCTCCATGAACACATGACAGTCATGACTTTTCAATCCATATATCTTCCCTTCATTGACATTGACACAACGGGCTATGTTTGACACATATCCATCAGGGAACCTTAATTGCTTCAACCACTGGCACACTTCATTGATCTGTGTATCCCGTAGTACGTAAGTTACTTTAGGTTGCACAACTTTTCCATGTACATGTTGCATTTCTAACTCTAGATGTTTGGAAAGTATTTTCAAGTCCGCTCGTGCTTTGGCATTATCCTTTATTTTACATTTTATATTTATGATAGTATTGAACACATTATCAAAGACATTCTGCTCGACATGCATGACGTCCAGGTTGTGCCGTATCAAAAGGGTTGACCAATAAGGCAATTCCCAGAAGATATTTTTCTTCACCCAATTATGATCCTTTCCAAATCCACGAATATGTCATGTGCTTCCGAACAGTTGTACTATATATGGTAAATTTTGCACCTGTCTCGCTATTTTTTCGACCAGACACCCACTCCAATTTAGCCTCATCCATTTCTTATGTGTTCTTCAAGAATATGTCCTTTTGCCTTTGGAAAGGATGGTAAATTGGTAGAAACCGCCAATGGCAATAGAACCAGCATGATGTTCCACCATATTTCAGGACAAATGATTTGGTGTTGCCCATACAATAAGGGCATGACAACCTCCCATGTGTTCTCCAGCCAAATAGCATTCCATATGCAATGAAGTCACTTATTATCCACATCAATGCAGCCTTCATAGTGAAATTTTACTTTCTATACGCATCATAAGTAACAATTCCATCAATCCATAATACTTTTAGCTCATCAATTAGTGGCCTGAGATATATGTCCAATTTTTTCTTGGAATTTTTGGGCCAGGAATCACTAAGGATAAGAGAAGGTTCTCTCGCTTCATGCACATGCTCAGCGGAAGATTGTACGGTACCATGAACACCGGCCAACATGAGTAAGATGCCATTGAACCTCCAAATGAATTGAACCCATCTGTACATAAACCCAACCTAACATTCTACGGCTCTCTTGCGAAAGAATGATGAGTCCGATTGAAATGATTCCAAGCTTCTCCATCGACAGGATGATTGATTATATCATCTGTATGATGTACTCCTTCCATGTGCCATCTCATATGTCGGGCTATCTTTAACAACATATATATCTGCTGCAATCTAGGCGTGAGAGGGAAGTATCACAATGACTTGCAAGGTGCTTTGAATTGCCCCCTCTTAGGTTTGAACCTATCATGTTGACAAATAGAACATGATCTTTTTTCTGCATTATCTTGATAATATAACGTACAGTTATTAGGGCATGCTTATATTTTCATATATCTAAGCCCTAACTCATTGACCATCTTCTTTGCATAGTAGAAATTTTTAGGCAACTTCTCATCATGAAGCAGCATACTCTTGATGAGGAGGAGCAGACAGTCAAAACAACTCTTACTAAGGTGAAATTCAGATTTCAAATTAAAAAATTGTGGGATGGTAGACAACTGAGTGTGTTTTGACAACTATCTCATAACGGCTCATCGACATCCCGAAGTAACTGATAAAATCTTTCAGCCATCTTGTTCGGTGCTTCTTCGTTGTATACGTGCTCCTCCTTAACATTAAAGTTGGGACCAATAGCATCTACAACCATATCCGCGTACCTACTTGTGCCTGCAACATTGACAGGCTCATACGACCAGACATCCTCACCATGACACACCCAATTCATATAACCTTTCATAAACCCTTTCCTATACAAATGATGTTACATATCCCATGGTGAAAGATACCTCTTGTTTGCACAAACTAAACAAGGGCATCGGATGTGACCCTGCCTGTCTACTACTGTTGGATGCCCCAATACAAACTAAATGAAACTATCAACTCCATCTTTAAACTCATCGGACACCACCCGATCTACTATTTAATGATACATCCATGAAATGTCTAGTCCAGCCATACACTATAAGAAAAGGCAGTAATAGGGACGAAATTTCCGATGGAAAAATTTTCATCCAAAATCCATCCGTAATTACAAGATTTTCGACGAAAAATACTTCAGTCCCAAATCCGTCCCAAATTAGGGATGAATTTTTGACGAATGTAATTCCATCCCAAATCCATCCCTAATTTGGGATGGATTTGGGACGGAAGTATTTTCTGTTGGAAAAAATAAAAAAAAATTGACCAAAAATATTTTCATCCTAAATCCGTCCCAAATTAGGGATGAATTTGTGACAGAACTCTGATCCATCAGAAATAACAAGAATCATATTTAAAATATATATATATTCATATTATTTCTGACGGATCATAATTTCGTTACAAATTCGTCCCTAATTTTCCACAGAAATTGGACGGAAGTATTTTTCATTGAAAATATTCTTATTTTTTCCAAAAAAAAAATACTTTTGTTCCCAATCCATCCCAAATTAGGTATGGATTTCCGATGGATGTAATTCGTCCCAAATCCATCCCTAATTTGGGTCGGATTTAGAACATAAGTATTTTTCGTTAGAAAAAATAAGAATATTTCCCACGGAAAATACTTCCGTCCCTTTTCTGTCAAAAATTAGGGATGACTTTGTGACAAAATTATGATCCATCAGAAATAATAGGAATATATATATATTTAAAATATGATTCTTATTATTTTCGACGGATCAAAATTCTGTCCCAAATCCGTCCCGAATTTAGGACATAAGTATTTTCTATCAAAAATATTCTTATTTTTCTTGATGGAAAAAACTTCTGTTCCAAATCCATCCTAAATTAGGGATGAATTTGGGATGGAATTACATTTGTTAAAAATCCATCCCAAATTTTATTTATAGCATGTTTTGTTTCTTTTTTTAATTATCTTTTCTCTCAAATTAAAAAATAAGAATAGAGAATTCACTTAAGAATGTTTGGCACAATCTCCCCAATTTTTTAGTAAGGAATCGCATCCCATTATAACCATCTAGGTGGTGCGTGCGGACGAAGATGACCTTCTTCATGTCCCCCAAGGGCATAGGACGTGGTCGAGGGAGGGGCAACGAGAAGGTGGGGGAGTCTTCGTTGAGTGGTGATGAGGGAGGTAGCTAGGAAGCTGAAAATGAAGAGGAGGAAAGCTCAATCGAGGACTCGAAGCGAGGTTAGTTTGTTGTTGGAGTTGGTCTCTGTTTTCCTTCTCAGGCTCACCAACGTCCGCCGTTCGCCGTTCCTCCCCCATCGCTAACTGCCACCCCCCCCGACATCCATTTTATTTGTATAGAAATGGAGTGAAAAAGGAGGGGTAAAAATGGGAAATAGCTACACCCCTCCCAAACCCCACTATGCAAAGAACTCTCGCAGGTTACCAGTAAATGGCCCAGATAGAGTGAGGTAGAGAGGGGTTGGTAGGGCACTGTAGAAGTATGTGTTGTCATGAGAGAGAGAGAGAGAGAGAGAGAGAGAGAGAGAGAGAGAGAGAGAGAGAGGTTGGGGGGCTGTAGCAGTCGTTGTCATCTGCAATGGGAGTTGTTAGTACAATCAGAGGCATGCAGAGGGGCGATGGAGGCGGTGGGTGAAGAGAAGGCCCGAAGGGGATGCGCAGGGATCGGGAGGGAGGGGAAGGGGTGGGATAGTAGGGGAGGGTGTGAGAGGGGAGGCAGAGAAGGTGTGGGGGTGCCCGGGGTTATGGTTCTCGGAAGTGGGAGCGGAGGTTGAGAGAGGGGAGGAAGGGGAGGGAGGGGGAGGGGAGGCGGGGATAGTGGATGTAAGGGAGAGAGGGGGAGAGGGTGATTGACGCCCATGCAACAGACCCTTCTGCCATCCCAAGCTGTCGTGCCTTTTCCAGAGCATAGGACTTTTAAATAATTATTTGGATGAAATTATGTCTATCAAAAATATTAGAAATGTATATATATTTGAAATATAACATGTTTTCGACGGAATTTCTTTCCGTCAAAAATTATGTCTCTAATATTAGGGACGGAGTTACGACGTAAATACCCCCCAACACCCGAATCTAGGTCATAGGACTCATGGCCCTGATCATACTTATAGCCCACGAGGAAACCATTTTTCGAGGAAACCAACGGAAATTCCGTCGCTATTACAAATGGAATTTTCGACGGAAACATTTATCCGTCGATAATTAATGGGGGTGTCTGATGGAATTTCTGAAGGAAAACTGTTTCGTCGGACACCAATATTCAAAACTACCACCTATTTTTCTTATGTCGACCGTCTGAAGGAATTTCTGACGGATATTATTTCTATCGAAAATTTTTGACGGCTTTGTGGAAGAATTATGATCCGTCGAAAATAACAAGAATCATTTATATATATATATATATATATATATATATATATATATATATATATATATATATATATATATATATATATATATATATATATATATATATATATATATATATATTCAATTTGTGTCTTTCCATGTTGACGCGTATTAATTTGTGACCATTGTGGTGGACGTAAATTCTTCCAGAATTCCCTTCCGAAAACTGACCCATCCCTTCCTCGTTTTAATCACCTTTTCGACTTGGGAAAGGGTTCGTATGGCTTTCTAATACATTGAAGTCACTTGGAGGAAGTATTTACCTCTGTAAATCCCATTGAAACCCCATTTTCTTTTTTTGAGGGAAGTAAACCTCTAAATTTCCAAGTCTATAAATAGGACTCTTCTCCTATGTGTGTTTAAGGCTGAATCTATTGATCTTGGGGAGACTCTACTAGAAGAAGGCCTCCAGGAGGAACCTCCCATGCGTTTAAAGCTACATCCTTTGGAGCTCTTCAGTCCGGATGGAAAATACTTCCGTCCCAAATTAATTAGGAATGGATTTGTGACGAAATTATGATCCGTCAAAACAATAAGAATATATACATATGGACAGACTTGTTATTTCCGATGGATCATAATTCCGTCCCAAATTTGATTTGGTTTGGTTTTGATTTTCGAGAAACCGAATCAAACCGAATAACCCGAATTTAAGGACATTTTTTGTCAAGTTAACATAAGTGTATATATAACCATTAACTCCAATTCCAAAAACCGTACCCACTTTTAAGAATATTTTAGTAAATTTAATATAAGTGTATATATAACTATTAAACGTAATTCCAAAAGTCTAACCCCCACCGTTTCTGTGAGCTTTCTGAATATAATGTTATGAAGTAAGTTTAAAATTAACTTCCATTTAAGTTCTTAGTTTTTTATGTGAAAATATTTTGGAGCTTACTCTTGTAAATTGTAACTTTTGATGTTTTTTTAATATTTACTTTATTTGGTAGAAACTATTTTACCCTACCTTTCTTTACTCTCTTTTGAATCCACTCTAATTTTTAAAATGGGAAATGAATATCGTTCAAACCAAACCAAATTGATTTGATTTGATTTGGTATGATTTCAAAGTAACTCGGTTTGGTTTGGTTCGGGTTGAACCCTTAATTTTGTTCTGTTTGGTTTGAGAAAAATTCTATTCAAACCAAACCAAGTCAAATCGTGCTCACCCCTAGACGAAGCTGACCTTCTTCATGTCCCCCAAGGGCATAGGACGTGCTCGAGGGTGGGGCAACGTGGAGGTGGGGGAGTCTTCATCGAGTGGTGATGAGGGAGGTAGCTAGGAAGCCGAAAACGAAGAAGAAGAAAGCTCAGTCGAGGACTTCAAGCGAGGTTAGTTTGTTGTTGGAGTTGGTCTATGTTTTCCTTACTGGGCTCACCAACTTCTGCCATTCCCCGTTCCTCCCCCATCACTAACCCCCCTTTAATTTTTATAGAAATGGGGCAAAAAAGGAGGGGTAAAAATGGGAAATAGCCACACCCCCTCCCAACCCCCACTACGTGAAGAACCCTCACAGGCTCCCAACAAAGGGCCCGTATATGTTGTATATGCAGTTTTGATGATGTCTAACTATGACTTATTAATCAGTTTCTCAATCATAAAATTTGTTCAGTTAGTTCAGATTCTCTGAGGAAATTAAGATTGAATGATTTTCCATGAAAATTTGACTAGGTGTTAAGTTTGCAGGTCGATAGAATCAAGCCAAGGTCAACAGGATAACTAATGGGCAAGTTTCCATAATAACTGGAACCAAAACCATATAATCATCCAGTCGACAAGAGAAGAAGTACAATTTGACGTACTTAAAAGCCCAGTCCTTAATCCAGAAGGGCTTCCTGATCATGTTGATAGACTCCCAGAGTCTGTTAAAGCCCAGTCTACAAGACTTGCTATCTAGAACCCACTACAAAGGGCTAAGTCTAATGTTCAGGTCGACAACCTATTTGATCCGGTTGACAGATGCTTCATCTAGAACCTACTGCAAAGGGCGAAATGTGAAGTTTAAGTCGATAGGCTCCTTGATCAGGTCTACAGCTACAGCTACTCTACTCATTTCTATCCTTTTGGATGCCCTAAATGCTTATATAAGGCCTTCTAGAAGCTGTCCTTCGACCCTCACACGTGGGAGCAAGGAATACTCACACAAAAGATGCCTTTCTATCATCCACACGTGATGGAGACATGCTGATCGGGCTTCATTCCTAGATGCCTAACCGTAACTGGTCGACCAGTTCGACTAAATCGGTCGACCTCTGTTCACTTCCAGAAGCCTTGTTTCAAGTTGGTCGCCAATTCGACTGAATCGGTCAACCTCTGTTCACTTCTAAAGACTTCCAAAATGCTTGCTTTGTATTGGTTGACCAATTCGATTGAATCGGTCAACCTCTGTTCACTTCTGAAGACTTCCAGAAGCCTAACCTTGAATAAAAAGACCTTTGAAGAATCGTTGGTCGACCTATACCCTGCAGCACGTAGACATATAGTGTACTTCAGTCCTCTTTCTAAAGCATTGAATTTGATCTTACCTCTAGCATTGTAGATCAAATTCTTTGTCATATGACATCAGTTTTCTGCAATACCACTCAATAACCAGGTTAAACCAATGAAGACAATATAAACAAGAACATGTGATATTAATAAGCTTTAATAAGCTATAAGCACATATTTGTTACCCATATATAGATATTTGTCCGCCTTGTATAGCTATTTGTCACCCTTAAATAGTTTTACTTTTTTTCGCTCTTATCTACCTATTTGTCACCCTTAAGCACCTATTTGTCACCCTTAAATTATTATGTGCCACCCTTAAATGCACAACTGCACTCGGGAATGTCATTGGTAAAAACGGGAGAGGATGAGTGTCCCTGTTGTGTGGTCAGATTCAACCAAAAACCAAAAAAAGAAAAAAAGAAAAAAGAAAAGTTAGTTATTTTCAAAATATAAAAAAGCAGATATTTTCAAAATAAAAAAATGATATTTTTAAAATCACACAATGGATATTTTTAAAATAAAAAATCAGATATTTTCAAAATAAAAAAATCGAATACATGCAAAAATCCAAAAATCAGGTATTTTCTAAGCACTTCTTCTCATTAGCAATTGCATTTTGCATTGCATCCATTTTCCTTTCATTGTTTGTTTTGACTATTTAATAAGGCCTAGCTCCTTGACCGCTATTAAGGACATTATCACATCGCCTCTCTTGTTTAAGGCAAGGGGCTAAGCCTAAGAATAGATTTAACTTGTTTTATTGTCGTCTCTGAGTGTGCAGAGGACAGGTGTTCAAGTTTCCATGCCCATGTGAATTCACTTTCAATTCATTTTCCTTGTAGGTCAAAAGACAGTCGCGGCCATACTCGAAAACAATTCTTTGATCTCGTAGTCATTTACCAGACTGTGTTTATCCCAGACTTGGCTAAAAAAGGGGGGGGGGGCACAGGAAGCACTCGTAAGCCCAATAAATCTTTCATTCCATAATTCATTTATTAAGATCATCTATCCACGCTCAAAATACATCAATATCATCAAATGTCTCTTAATCTAGCCACGTGTCTCCGCGAGGCCGGATTTCTCAGAACTCCTTGAGGTAAGCTCGGTAGGCTCCCTCATCCTCTGTCACCTCTGCTAGAAGGGGGTGCGTCTTGCTCATCCTCTGTCACGCCCCGAGCTTTTTAATACAGCGGAAAGAATTTCGGGAACGTGAACAGCCTACATGGTAAGCCACTCTCAATTAAGTAATCAGAGCTTAAGACAATCACATGAAAGTAATTGCACAAGTAATTTTCTCAAAACCTCCAACTTTATTTCATAATCATAATCAAAATTACATAAAGTCACTACTTGACATCCTTTCCCATTATGACTCAAGAAAATTAAAAATTACAATCTGATTTGACTAGACATTAAAGAACTAGGGCTTCTCTCATTCCAATGGACCTTCAATCGCTCTCGGACCTGCTATTAGCATAATCCGAATCCGATCCACTAGTATTTCTTAAAAATATAAGAAAATAGGTATGAGCACACTTGCCCAGTAGGTATCTTCGTATCAACATGAGGTAATATTTAAGTGATTAATTTCTTTAGCTCTAGAATTTGGGTAATAATGAGAATGCGGTAACACTACAAGAAAAACCAATTTTTCCGATGTCCCAATTACGTCACAAATCCGTTGGAAATCTGTTGGAAAAGTCAATTTTGACATATTTCCAACGGATTTTTGACTGAATCAAGACGTCGAAAAAATTAAGTCGTTAATTTCTGACACACTATATTTCCGTCAAAAATACGTCAAAAATTTTTGACGTATTTCTGACAAACAATTATTCCATCAAAAACCTATGGGTCAAATTAGTTCTGACGGAAGTAATTTGGTCGGAAATACATCAGAAATTTCTGACGTATTTCTGATTGAAAATTATTCTATCGGAAACCTATGGGTCTAATTTGTTCTGACGAAATCTTAGTTGGCCGTAAATACGTCAAAAAATTTTGACGTATTTTCAACAAAAAAATATTCCGTCGGAAACCTATGTTTTAAATTATTTTCGACGAAACGTAAGTTGGTCGAAAATATGTCAGAAATTTTTGTCATATTTTCGACTGAAAATTATTTCATCGGAAACGAATGGGTCAAATTATTTCCGACGAAATGTTAGTTGGTCACAAATACGTCGAAAATTTTCGACGCATTCACGACACTAAATTATTCCATTGGAAATACGTCTAAAATTTCTAATGTATTTCTGACTGAAAATTATTCCGTTAGAAGTTATTTGTCATTGTCACCTTTATTTTCGATGAAAAATTAGGTATCAAAAATACATCAAAAATTTCCAACATATTTTTGACAAAACGTCATAATTCCGTCAAAAATTTCTCTCCAATTTTTTATATATTTGAAAATTTTAAAAACTTGTTTAAAACTATAATTATGCACATACAACCTACACAACTAAACATAAAACATGCAATAAATATATACAACACATAATAGGATAAAATCAACTCAACATATAATAAACAACATTCACAACGCATAACTCAATGAATAAAAAAATTACAGTTACATTAATTCAAATATGTTATTTTCTTAGAATATCACTAAATAAAATCAAGAGATATCCGCTGGACCCCCGAAACCCCTAACATTGGATTTATTTCAAACTAAATTAGTTTGGAAAGAAATGGCTAGTTTGAGTGCCGAGCCCAAACACTGTATACATTTTGGATTCCGACAACTCCCCCAAGTCACACTCCCCACCCAGGTAGTGTTGGAACAATCGCATATCGATCAGATCGATATTTCATATATTGGACTCCCGAAACCCCTAACCTTGGATTTATTTCAAACTAAATTAGTTTGGAAATAGTTAATTTGAGCGCCGGGCCCGAACCAGGTATCCATTTTGGATTCCGTCAACTCCCCCAAGTCACACTCCCCACCCAGGTTGTGTTGGAACAATCGACATGTCGATCAGATCGATATTTCATATATTGGACCGTCGAAACCCCTAACATTGGATTTATTTAAAACTAAATTAGTTTAAAAATTGATAGTTTGAGTGTCGAGCCCAAACAAGGCATCCATTTTGGATTCCGTCAACTCCCACAAGTCACACTCCCCACCCAAGTCGTGTTGGAACAATCGACATGTCGATCAGATCGATATTTCATATATTGGACCCTCGAATCCCCTAACCTTGGATTTATTTCAAACTAAAGTAGTTTGGAAAGAAATGGCTAGTTTGAGCGCCGAGCCCAAACCAGGTATCCATTTTGGATTTCGACAACTCCCTCAAGTCACACTCCCCACCTAGGTCGTGTTGGAACAATCGGCATGTTGATCAGATTGATATTTCATAAATTAGATTTCTTCCCTTTGTTGACATACGTAGACTTTCTCTATGTGTTCCCCTTACGATGTAATTGAAGTATGATCTATGGAATAGAAGAAGCCTCCTCTTTGAGAAATTCTTGTGCTATGACTGTCCTCAACGCTCAGTCCACAGTGCCACCAATCTCTCTCCCCATTCGTTCTTCCTGAACCACGGTGTCTTCTGTCCGTTGTCTCTTACCACTACTATTGAGAGGATCCTCCCCATCGCCTTATGACCTCCCACTCACTGTGCCACCATGGTGATTTTGGTTCTCACGTGATTTTCAGTCCCATCGTGATCGTGGTAACTCATGGGTCACCGGATTCCCTTGTAGGCTAGCCCTAGGGATCTCCGGCCCCAAGCGGGGAATCCACGTGATCGCAATAACCCATGGGTCACCGGACTCCCTTGTAGGCTAGCCCTTGGGATATCTGGCCCCAAATGGGGTATATAACTTTATCGGTCCGCCGCTCGTGCGCACCGTGATGTTTGGGGCTGTCCTCATAATTTCTCCATTTGACGGGCCCCTATTTACACCCCCTCGATGTTTCGAGTCTAGGGGAGGTGCTGCCGGATTTTTGCTGGCAAGATGAGGACTAAATATATATATATATATATATCTAATGAATAGGCGACCGAATGAAGAATGGATTGGAATCTAATGAATAGGTGACCAAATGAAGAATGGATTGGAATTCAGCAGATGAGTGGCCAAATACAACTTTAAAAATTGCTGGGAGCAGAATAAGCAAAAAAGATAAGAAAACATGGATATGGATTGTGGAACCTCCTGATTCATAAATTAAAATCCGATTTGGGCCAATGAACATCAAAAAATTACAATAATCAGACATAATGTCTAGACTGTTGAAATCAAAATGGATAAAAGGTGTGAACTCCCAAAGACATGATTTAAACAATTTAGACTCCATGTTCTATCGAACTAAGCAATCTTCGCAAAGCAATAAACCAGTTGGGGAGTATCCTCAGCTACCTAATTCACAGCCTTTAATGTGTGATTCATCCAGCCATCCTGATGCAGGAAAATTCCTATCATATGCCAGTGAAGGGGCCGCATCTAGAGAAGAGAGCTGGGCTGATTTCAACTCAAAGCATATTGTAAACCCGGCCATTAGAAATCTTCCTGCACTGAATAATGTATCTTTTGACCCAATAAATGCAGCTCATGGAAGTAAGAAGTCTTCTGAATTTTCTCAGATTGGGGTGCAGAAGATTGAATGGGGTAATCCTGAGGCTTTAGCGGCAACGGATATTCTGCTGAAACTGCTAAGGATGGTCATCATATGTATATGTCAGGCATTCCTAATGTCGCACTCACTATGACAGCTCCTATATACATTTCCATAGTCATGGAAAGAAATCAATCTCATGGACCTCAATATTATCTCAAGCTTGGAGGACAATCGTCATGTTATCCAGGAGGTCAGTGCTGATTTAAGCTCTCTAGCAGAAGTCCATGGAGAGCACCATATTTTAAGAAGATTGACCTCTAATGTTGTTCAACTATAGTCGACTATTGAAGTTGGGGTTCAAAATTATAGGGATAATTCTATACTAGGAAGTGTTCAGAAAACTTCTAATGGTGCTAACCTAAGTGTCAAGCTGGAGAACTGTGAGACACAGTTCCTTAACAACATATGTCCTTGATCCTACTATGTTAGAGTCAAGTTTTGAAATAGGGAGCCAAGCCCCTGGGGATGGCAAATCTGAATGGAGCAGGAAAATTGCAAGTCCTAGAGAGGGGAAATCTAACCGCCCGAACGGAGAGGCTAAACGAGATCCAATTTGACCCAATGAGGCCCAACTCCTTGAAGTGGTAGCCCCCGGGCCCACTAAATATAAGCCTAATAACTCACTCGGATCAAGCACTTCCTAGGCAGTCTTCGGGTTGGGAAGTCCAAGCATCAGTTCGATCGGGAGAG
The DNA here is from genome assembly GCA_022559845.1 of Amorphophallus konjac. Taxonomy (NCBI): domain Eukaryota; kingdom Viridiplantae; phylum Streptophyta; class Magnoliopsida; order Alismatales; family Araceae; genus Amorphophallus; species Amorphophallus konjac. The sequence continues at coordinate 144,126,452 of CM040122.1, forward strand.
CTCCTTCGGAGCCCCGTATTCTCTGCCCAAACCACACACTCATCGCTCGGGAGACCTCTCCTGGGCCAGTGTGTCATGCTCGGGCCAACTGATGGAAGCTTATCTATACGGCCATTACATGTCCCTTAAAAGCTAGGAGCTCAAGGGGATAGAGGATATCAAGAGTCCGCATGCTATAAAGAGCCCGCAAGGAGGATGTAACCCCCCTGAAACTCCTCAGCTTACAGGGATCATTCACTCAACGAGCCACTATTTAAGCTGGAAGAGCCCTATTGTGCAGAGGTAAGCCAAAAACCCTGAGCAGGAACCACTTCACCTCTTGGTGGAGAGGGATCTCGTGCTCCCATCTTCCTCCTAACTTCTCTCTTTGCACTAGTGCTCTATTACAGTCGCTTACTTAAGAATTAGAGGGTATTCCCCGAGAATCCATCCCTGGGCATCTCTGACCTATTTCCCATCTTGCAGTTCATACTTCAAGGATACGTGGTCATCTTTCTCCCCACTCAGGAGTAGCGCGAGATCGCCCCTCTTCATCTGGCGCCGTCTGTGGGAAACGAACAAAGAGCCATCATGGTGCGAAGAAGTCCTAGCAGGAGGACTGCCGGCGACAAGGGAAAGTCCCTAGGGACGGAAGAAGGCGCACCTTCCCTCCCCACGGAGAATTCCCCATCAGGCAAACACGCCAATGAGATACCTCCGTTGGTGGCAGGGGAGCAGCTTCCCGGTGAGAGTACCGACGCCCTCCAAACCCTCAACATAAAACTGGATGTCCTCGTGGATCTCATGAGGTCCTAGGCGGCCAGGGAGGAGAAGTCGCATCTCCCTCGGAAGAGCCCCCCCCCCCCCCCCCCACGGAGATGCCTCCCAGCAAACCGCTGGAGGCCGTTTTACCCTCCGGGGGTGGTGGCTCATCCGCAACCAGTCAGGTGGACCATCGCATACCCCTCCCCCGGAGCAGGAAGCCTCCTCTACCCCGAGGAGGGAGAAGTCCGGAGCGCACCGATAGTTCCCGGAGACCGAGGCCCCTGAGGAGCGTCGGGACAGCATGCAAGTGCGTCCCCCCCAGCCCCTCAGGCCAGTGACAACCAGAGTTGTCCCTCCGACTGTGAGACTTTGAGAGGCGTTTCGCAGAGCAAGAGTGCGCCCTCCGCGCCTTGTAGAAGACTTCTCCTATGGAGGACAAGGAGTGATCCCAATTCTTTGATTATATCTTGAAGGCCGAGATCTCCCCCAGGATCTCACTTCCGACCTTCAAGTCGTATGACGGCCAGGGAGACCCGACCGATCATTACGATAGCTTCGACACCCTGATGACCTTGCATGGGGCATCAGACGTGATCAAGTGTTGAGTGTTCGTGACCACTCTGGTCCATGGTGCTCATGCATGGTTCAGGGCCCTCGTGCCCGACAGCATTCACAACTTCAAGCAGTTCGGGTGAGTGTTCAAGGAAAGCTTCGCCGGTAGCGGTCCACCCCGGTCAATAGCGGGATTACTGGCCCTCAAGCAGGAATAGGGGGAGAAGTTGCGGGCTTATATCAACTGATTCAAATCGGAAGCCCTGCACATCCCCCGCCTGAATGTTGCCTCGACGATCACCGCACTGACCGGGGGTACCCGTGATGAGAACCTACGGCGTGAGCTAGTGCTTCATCCTCCCACCTCCCTCGCCGAGCTAGTGACCCTAGCCCTGTGCCATGCAGAGTGCGAGGAAGTCCTCAGCGCCTGCCAAGGCATGACAGGCTCGGGTCGGGAGGGGGATAAGAAGCGACCGTCCGAGCAAAGGACGGGCCAAGGAAAAAGGCGAAACCAGGACGGAGGCCACAAAGAGCCATCCCAGGAGTATGAGAGGTACACCCCCCTTACCACTCCCGTCTATGAAATTTACAAAGACATGAAAGGCTCGGGTCTCCTCCACCAGCCCGAGCCTATGAAGGCCAAGCACTGCAATCGCAGCAAGCATTGCCTGTTCCCCAGTGATCACGGGCATCACACCAGCGACTGCCATCAACTTCAAGATGACATCGAGCGCCTCATCCGATAGGGACACCTATCCCGATACGTGGCCGGGCAGAAAGAAGACTGAGGCACCCTCAAAGAAATCGACAATGCCCCCCGTGGAGTCCACATCAATATCATCGCGGGCGGCACGACATCAGGAGGAGATAGCAACCGAGGAAGAAAGCGTCATGCCGAGCGGGCGAGCCGAGCCTCCACCGAGCCTTCTAAGGCCCCGTAGGCGAGCGAACCGTAGGCCCTGGTATTCTCCGACCAGGACCTGGAAGGGCTAACCACCCCACATGACGACACTCTCATTCTATCGGCTGCAATAAACCATTGTAACGTAGATAGGATCTTAGTTGACAATGGTAGTGCCCCTGATGTATTATCCTATGAATGTTTCCTCAAGATGGGAGAGAATCCATCTAAACTCCGCCCGATCTGAACCCTCCTCTGTGGGTTCAATGGCTAGGCAACTTATCCCGAGGGAGCCCTGAGCTTGCCAATTACTATCGGCACCCCGCCCAAAATCGTTACAGTTATGGTGGACTTCATCGTGATTAAGGGGATGACGGCATATAACGCCATCTTCGGCTGAGGTATCCTCAGCCGAATGAAAGCGGTGCCATCTACCTTTCACCAAAAAATGAAGTTCCCTACCAAGTATGGCGTGGGGGAGGTCCGGGGTAACTAGACATTGGCAAGATGGTGCTATATATTCTCGGTCAAAGCCACGAGGCCGGAAGGGAAAAATAAAGGAGTAAAGGGAGCCGAGGAGGGACTAGCAACATCTGAGCCTGGTGGCGAGTTGCTAACGGTCTTCCTCAACGCTGACCCGACTCTAGGAGTCAAGATCGGAGCCGATCTACCACTTGAGGAACAGGAAAAATATAAGGACTTCCTTGCCCAGTACATTCAAGTCTTTGCATGGTCGAACGAGCATCTTCCCGGGATCCTGGGGGACATGATGACGCACAAGCTCAACCTCGACCCAACGGTGAAACCTGTCCAGCAACGCAAGAGAAAGCACGCACCGGAGAAGCAAGCAGTCATCAAAGAGCAAGTCATCAAGGGACAGAAGACTAGCCTCTTTCGACTGGTTCTGTACCCTACGTGGCTCGCCAACATCGTCCTGGTGGCAAAGGCTTCGGGGAAATGGCGAATGTGCGTAGACTTCACCGATCTCAACAAGGCTACTCCGAAAGATTGATAGCCGTTGCCAAGCATCGACCAACTGATCGACTCAACCTCTGGCAATGAGTTGCTCATGTCACACCCGAGCGTGGAAGGAACCTGGAGTGCGTGACGAGTTTATATCGATCATGTCAATCAGAGCGTTAGTGTATTTGACACAAAGACAGAGTGCGTAAAAGTAAAGATAACCCGATATTTTATTCAATTACAACCTCAAAGTACTTCTATTACAATTCACTTAGTGAAAGTACTAAGACTCAATAAAGGGGAAAGTACAACGATTGACTCAAGAATATAGAAAGATAAGACTAGTTGACGCTTGGATAGACAGAGTAGCTCTAATCTCGTCACTCTTGACCTTCCCCATCCAATTAAGTCTCATCATTGGACTTACCTAAAAAATAGGGAAAAATACTGGATGAGGGAATGCTCAGTAGGAATTATATCCCAAGTGCTAGCTTGCTTTAAGTAGATTACAAGTTACATGAATGCAATATAGCTATGCATGTTTGCGTAAAATGACAAGAGAGAGTGTATAACAAGAGATAATTGAGTTAACTAGCATGTCTTTCAGGAACTCATGTCAATAATATCAAGATATTCAAGTATCATGTCATGTCGAGAATTGGCTATCATGTTTCAAGCAAGTATATAATAAATACCCTTTCCGGGTCACGCAAGTCATGTCATGTCAAGTCGAGTCAAGTACGAGATTTATGGAATATCATCGAGAACGACAAGTACTTTGGTGCAATGTCACACCGTGATCATTACAACTCCCATGGGTACTAGTACTTTCGGGTGCTCCTCCCAGGACCAGATCGGGCTCTATATGCGTAGGCATTGATCATGTATTTTTCGACATCCACTATAATTATAGACAATATAGAATTTCAACGGAATAAGCTTGTAGGAACTTTTAAAGTAGATCTTTGAATAGAATTTCAAGGATTGAATATGATGTGTAAGGACGTACCACGATAGTAACGGTATAATCATGACTAACGTTCAAAGCTAGGTGGAATCGGCTCCCTAATTGGGTGCAATGACATTAAGAATAAGCGCTCATATACACATTGTCGCTCGTTCTTGTACATGATAAGGTTGATAGAATTAGTGTCCACGAACATGACACATAATCCTTAAGAAATATTAATGATATGGCTTCCCATTCCATTAATTCGAGAATATTCTCATGACATCCAAATAGCATATCATGAGGGCCGGTATACCATGTTTCTTTAGAGTGACATGGCATTTAAATAGTGTCATGGGTTTTAGGGTAAGCTCAATCGGCCTTAAGAGAATCCAAGGCATCGAGGAGACTTACAGAGGTCTCTATGACTAACTCACCAGTCCGAAGGAACGGAATGTCCAACGAAGGGCTCGTATGTCATCGAGAGAATAGTGGGTAATCGATAAATCACCGAGAAATGTGGGACTATACTCACGGCTTGGAATATAGTGCCATATATGTAACCCACTAGAAGGGTGTACATGAAACAACGGAAAAATCCAAAGGACGGAAAATGGCGCCTGGGTCATGGACTCTATTTCTTAAATAGCGCCTGGGAAACAGCCACTATTTATTAAATCATGCCTGTGACCCAGCCATTCAGTCTTAATTCCGTTTCCAGTTTTAGTGTAAATAATTCTGGGAATTCTTACATTCTATAATTCAAAATTTGGTTCTTTTAATTAGCGCCCATGGCATAGCCATGTTTCAAAAATTGGCGCCCTAGATTATGCCATGTTTCATAAATTAGCGCCCATGCGTGGGGCGCCCTATTAGATAAGGCGACAGGATCATAGTCGCTATTTAATCTAGTATATAAATGTGCATGAACAGTGTCATTTCTCCAATTAAAATAATTTTCCATGGACAAGAACATGAGTAGGTGGAGAAAAATTCAAGGAATCTGGCAATGCACGCATGTTCTTGATTAGAGGTCCATAATTCAAGTTATTACATTTTGAAGATGTTGATTTAATAATTAACCATGAAAATAGCGACTGCTATTCGGTCGCACCTTAAGAATAGCGCCCAAGCCTTGGTCACTATTTCACTGTAAATTCCGAAATCAAAACCATAATCTATAAAACATGGTAAAACATGGTAAACAGGGATGATATGCATGCATGAACTTTATATACTTATGAATTCGGCTAAGACTTGAGAAAACTTACCTTTGAATGTTGATTTTTGGGTTGATGAAATAGACGAGGATTGAAACTGTAGGTGCTTGAAACCCCCAGCTACAATACTCAGGTTTCAACTGAGTACCAGTAATGAAGCTTGATGGTAGCAGTAGAAGATTAATAGCTTGACGGATAGATTAATGAGAAGCCTTTAGCAGCAACAATAAGAAGGGATAGAAGGGTTCTTCCTCAACCGAGCTTCTTTGATTAACTAGATAGAGAAATCAACAATAGAAGCAGCATCAGCTACTCCTTCGGCAACGGACCCCTTTTTGGAAGAGAATGAATCCTCAGCTAGGTACGTTGGAGGAGAAGATGACTGCCAGAATCTTAGTCCAGCAAGAAGGGAAGAAAGTCACTCAACCGAAGCAGAAGAAAGGTTGCAGGCAACAACCCCTCTGTTTGTTTGGCAGGGAAGAGGAAAAGGCTTTAGCACATGCAAGCCTTCTCCCAGCAAGAAAACCCACTGCAGCAGGGTCTCAGCAATCTCTAAGAAATCGCAGAAGAATATAGCAGCCAGGAGCAACGTAGCAGAGAAGACTTAACGCGTTGGGGTTTCTATGGGGTATTTATAGGGTTTTGGGAACCCCAATGGGTTGGAGTTCGATTGGGATTAGTTTTCCTAGTAGCAATCTTAGTGGTATTAGTATTTCTCATTTTAAACGCTTCTATAATATAATAATTCCTAGTTATAACCCTTCCCAATTGGCGTTCACGTTATTAACGTATAATTTAAAGTTTTACAATCTTTCTAGATTTTTAACTTTTTTATATGATGGGGTATTTACATGAAATTTTATGGGTAAAGTTTTTCCATTTTTCTATAATTTTTCATATAATTAGTTTTATAAAATTATTTTAATTTAAAAAGTGACACTATTCACCCATTTGGATTTAGCGCCTTTGACCCTGCCATTTTATGTGAATGGCGCGCTCACGTGTTGGGCGCTATTCACATTTCCTTCTATTGCCATCAACACTCAAAAGGATCAAAATTGTCTCTATGCCCATTCTTTTATCGTTTAATTATATTTAATGCATTAAAGCTTATTAATATATCCTTAATCCTTCCAATAAAAATATAATGTAACAAATATGAAATATTAAAATTTATAAATTATTAATAAAATATAAATTGATATTTTCTTCAAGGATTACTGATTATTAGTTCCAATAAAATTATATTGTGCTTGTAATGCTTATTTAAAAATGGAATGGTATTCTTAATCTATTCTTATATAACGGTAGGGTCCATGAGTTCTTTTTGGTGAGACTTTTTAGGACGTCAGCAGGTTTTGTACCAGGTCTGGGCCTTATTTATTAGTTTTCATTTTTTTGAACTTTTTAGTCCTTTAATTTACCAGGGTTGCTACATCCTCCCCCACTTAAAAGAATTTGGTCCCCAAATGCAATCGCATATAAATGTGGAGAGTGTAGAGTACTTACCACTTAGAATAAGTCTGGGAATCGCTTCCTCATAGACTCGTCGGTCTCCCATGTGGCTTTGTGTTCTGAGCATTTACTCCATTACACTTTTACCATGAGAATAGTTTTGTTCCTTAGTGTATGTACCTCGCGATCGAGGATCTTCATGGGCTTTTGTTCATAGGTGAGATCCTTTTGAATCACCAGGTCTCTATGATCAATGATATGTGACGCATCGTGCACATACTTCTTTAGCATGGATATGTGGAACACATTACGAACCTCAGATAATTGAGGAGGTAAAGCGACGTGCTAAGCCACCTCGCCAACTCTTTCTAGTACCTCAAAAGGTCCGATAAACCTTGGTGTAAGCTTGCCCTTAACACCAAATCTCTGTATTCCACGTCCGGGTGATATATTAAGGAATACATGATCTCCGACTTAGAATTCAAGATCTCTTCTTCTTGTATCAGTATAAGCCTTCTGTCTAGACTGAGCCACTTGAAGTCTTTCTCTAATGAGCCGAATCTTCTCAGTGGTATCCCTTACCATGTCTGGGCCTAATAGTTATTTCTCGCCAACTTCATCCCAGCATAGGGGTGATCAGTAACTCCTTCCGTATAAAGCTTTGAAAGGTGCCATTTGTATACTTGCTTGGTAACTGTTATTGTATGCAAACTCGACCAAAGGCAAGTGATCATGCTAGCTTCCACCGAAATCAATGATGCAAGCTATGAGAATGTCTTCTACCACCTGATTCGTTCTTTCGGTCTGACCATCCGTTTGAGGATGAAAAGCGGTACTAAAGTTAAGTCTCATCCCTAACGAATGTTGTAGACCCTTCCAAAAGTAAGAACTAAAACACGGGTCTCGGTCAGACACAAATGAAATAGGTACTCCGTGTAGTCTGACTATCTCTTTGATGTATAGAGCAGCAAGAGCATTAACTGACCATCAACTCTTGATTGGCAAGAAATGTGCTGACTTGGTCAAACGGTCTATGATAACCCATATTCCATCATGTCCTCCTTTTGATTTAGACAGACCCATAATGAAGTCCATGTCGATATCCTCCCACTTTCACTTGGGAATGTCAAGAGGATGTAGCTTACCTGTAGGCTTTTAGTGTTCTGCCTTGACTTGTTGGCAAGTGAGACATCGAGACACAAAGTCTGCTACTTCTCTTTTCAGATTGGGCCACCAGAAGGTTCTTTTCAAATCTTGGTACATTTGGTAGATCCTGAATGAATCATATACCTTGATCTATGAGCTTCATCTAAAATCTTCTTCTTTAGCTCTAGACAATCCGGTATACAAGTTCTATTCCTGAACAACAATCTCCCATCCGATGTCATCTTCAAATCTGAATGCTCTTCAACTTTTCCCTTGATTTCCACTAATAATGGGTCATTGTCTTGAAGTCCTTGTATTTCTTAGAGTAGATCTGGCTGTATGCTCATATGGGATAGTGTAACACACCTGCTCTCCTTGTCCATACTTATATCAAGCTTAGAGAATTGTTCTAGTAACTTCCACTCCTGAATCATACAATTGGCTAATAGTGCTCTTGGCTTTCGACTGAGGGCATCGGTGAAAGGATTTCCCTTCCCAGGATGATGTTGTATTGTAAAGTCAAAGTCCTTGAGATATTCTAGCCAACGTCTTTCACTCATATTCAATTCCCTCTGAGAGAAGAGATACTTGAGACTTTTATGGTCCGAGTATACAATAAACTGCACTCCTTATAGATAATGTCTCAATATCTTCAGCGCAAACACTACCGCAGCCAATTCTAAGTCATGGACTGGGTAGTTCTCCTCGTGCTTCTTCAATTGGCGAGAAGAGTAAGCCATAACTCTTCCTGTTACATTAAGACACATACGAGGCCAATGCCAGATGCATTGGTGTATACCTCAAACATTTCTCCTTCAACTGGTAAAGCTAAGACCGGGGCAATAGTTAGGTGATCCTTGAGAGCTTGGAAGCTTCTTTCACACTCCTTGCTCCATTCATAACAGATCTCCTTGCGAGTTAGCCTAGTGAGTGGTACGGCGATCTTGGAGAAATTCTTGATGAATCACCTATAATAGCCTGCAAGACTTAAGAAACTTCAGATCTCGCTAGCGTTGGTCGGTCTTTCCCAATTCCTTACAGCTTCAACCTTTGATGGGTCTACGGATAAACCGTCCTTTGAAATCACATGTCCCAAGAAAGATACTTCTTCTAGCCAAAATTCACATTTACTGAGCTTTGCATATAGCTGATTCGTCCTCAATATCTGTAACGTAATCCTCAAATGCTCCTCATGCTCTTCCTTGGTCTTTGAATAGATCAGTATATCATCAATGAAAACTACCACGAACTGATCTAGATGAGGCCTGAATATGCTATTCATCAACTGCATAAAAGCTGCAGGGGCATTCGTTAGTCCAAAAGGCATAACCATAAATTCATAGTGCCCATACCTGCCCCTGAACGTGGTCTTATGAATGTCCTCATCCTTGATCCTTAGTTGGTGATATCCCGACTTGAGATCAATCTTTGAGAAATACTTGGATCCAGATATTTGATCAAATAGTTCATCGATTCTCGGCAGTGGATATTTGTTCTTGATAGTAAGGTGATTCAACTGTCGATAGTCGATGCATAACCGCATGGATCCATCCTTCTTCTTTACAAATAACACAAGTGCTCCCCACGGGGAAGTGCTTGGTCTGATAAATCCTTTCTTCAGAAGCTCCATTAGTTGCTCCTTCAGCTCCTTGAGTTCGGCAGGGGACATCCTATAAGGTGCCTTAGAAACTGGACCAGCACCAGGGATCAAATTGATGGTGAAGGCCACTTCTCTTTGTGGAGGCAATCCAGGCAAATCTTCTGGAAATTCTTGCACAACTGGGATGTCTTCTAGCTTAGTCTCCTTAGTCTCCTTAATGGTGCCAAAAGCATGGAAAGATATACATCCTTTCCTTATTAGCTTGCTAGCTCGAAGAGCCGAAATAAGAGGTGACTTGCTCTGACTCTTAGGGCTAGTATAGACCAGTTCTGGGAATTCCTTGAAAGTAACTTTGCTGTTACGTCAGTCAACTATTGCCTGGTATTTGGATAACCAATCGGCTCCTAATATGATATCATAATCCTTCATATCTAGACATATGAGGTCGATAGAAAGATTTCTTCCCTTTACTAAGACTTCACAATTTTGGTAATGATGAGTAATATCGGCTTCATTTCTGAGAGGAGTTGAAATAACTAATTTTATCCATTCCGGTTCCATAGGTAATGGATCGGCAAACTTCTTGGAAATAAACGAATGCGATGCACCAGTATCAAATAAGACATATGCAGACTTGGAATAAACTTCCAATGTACCTTCCACTAGTCCACCTTCATCTTGATCTGCCTCCTTAATAGCTTGAAGACGGTCACTCTTCGTTGTCGGGCGCTTCACGTCACCAGCTTGATCAGTAAGCAACGGACAGTCGGGAATCCGGTGATCACGGCTCCCACAACGGAGACAAGTTCCTAATTTTTTCCAGCATTCTTTGTCCTTGTGTCCGGCCTTATCACAATGTTTACACACCACTTTAGAAGGTGTGGTGGTGATGGAGAACGGCTTGTTAATCTTTTTAACTTTCTTTCCATGGGAAGACTCTCCTCCATTACTTGGCCTCTTCTTGTTGAAGTTGGGTTTGAAATTGCCGGAGCTAGTGACATGCTCCTTCTTGTCTCTCCCACGGATCCTATCAGATAGTTCCATGGCATCCTCCAGTAGCTGGGCCCGTCGTACCATCTCTGAATAGACTTGTATGTCCATCGGGGCCAGTTGTATGATAAACTAGGGCCTGAGCCCATTTAGAAACCTTCTACCTTTATTTTCTCGGTACTGACTAAATGCTTAGCGTACCGGGACAACCTCAAGAATTGTGCCTCGTACTCGGCCACCGATAATGATCGTTGCTTGAGTGTGGCAAATTCGGTGGCCTTTTTCTCCTGGACTCGATCCGAGAAGTACTTATTGTTAAAATGTTCAACAAATTCCTCCCATTTAACCTGAGCTTGGTCTAAGGTGGCTTCTTCCGACTCCCACCAGCATCGGGCGTCTCCTTCTAGCTGGAATGTGGCTAACAAGACCTTCTCTTGGTCCGTGAATTACATAACCTGAAAGATACGTTCGGTTTCCCTTATCCAATGCTCGGCGTCAACCGGATCGGTAGATCCCATGAACTTAGGAGGGTTCATATTTCTGAAACTTTGATGGAGATTTCCCGCTCCATGGTGTGCACCTCCTTGTGCTACCTGTTGAAGTGCTTGAGTAAGGCCTTGGACGGTCCTTTGCATGTCACGCCACTGAGCACGTTCTGCGGCCATGGTCCTACAATTACAATAACTACATTAATATGTGATTATGTTTAAAGGTTTAGTTTCTAAGTTAACTCAACCCTTGGTTCTACCCAATCACACCGATTAAAGGTTTAAACCTATCCTTGGACTTGGATTTCCTAGGAACTGAATATCCTAGGCTCTGATACCATAAAAACTGTCACGCCCCGAGCACGGAAAAAACCCGGAGTACGTGACAAATTTATATCGATCATGTCAATCAGAGCATTAGTGTATTCGACAAAAAGACAGAGTGCGCAAAAGTAAAGATTACCCAATCTTTTATTCAATCACAACCTCAAAGTACTTCTATTACAATTCACTTAGTGAAAGTACTAAGGCTCAATAAAGGGAAAAGTACAACGATTGACTCAAGAATATAGAAAGATAAGACTAGTTGACGCTTGGATAGACGGAGTAGCTCTAATCTATTCACTCGTGACCTTCCCCATCCGATTGAGTCTCGTCATCGGACTTACCTGAAAAATAGGGAAAAACACTGGATGAGGGAACGCTAAGTAGGAATTATATCTCAAGTGCTAGTTTTCTTGAAGTAGATTACAAGTTACATGAATGCAATATAGCTATGCATGTTTGCGTAAAACGACAAGAGAGAGTGTATAACAAGAGATAATTGAGTGAACTAGCATGTCTTTCAGGAACTCATGTCAACAATACCAAGATATTCAAGTATCATGTCATGTCGAGAATTGGCTATCATGTTTCAAGCAAGTATATAATAAATACCCTTTCCGGGTCACGCAAGTCATGTCATGTCAAGTCGAGTCAAGTACGAGATTTGTGGAATATCATCGAGAACGACAAGTACTTCGGTGCAATGCCATACCGTAATCATTACAACTCCCATGGGTACTAGTACTTTCGGGTGCTCCTCCCAGGACCAGATCGGGCCCTATATGCGCAGGCATTGTTCATGTATTTTTCGACATCCACTATAATTATAGCCAATATAGAAGTTCAACGGAATAAGCTTGTAGGAACTTTGAAAGTAGATCTTTGAATAGAATTTCAAGGATCGAATATGATGTGTAAGGACGTACCACGATAGTAACGGTATAATCACGACTAACGTTCAAAGCTAGGTGGAATCGACTCCCTAATTGGGTGCCATGACATTAAGAATAAGCGCTCATATACACATGGTCGCTCGTTCTTGTACATGATAAGGTTGATAGAATTAGTGTCCACGAACATGACACATAATCCTTAAGAAATATTAATGGTATGGCTTCCCATTCCATTAATTCGAGAATATTTTCATGACATCCAAATAGCATGTCACGAGGGCCGGTATACCATATTTCTTTAGAGTGACATGGTATTTAAATAGTGTCATGGGTTTTAGGGTACAACTAGCTCAATCGGCCTTAAAGGAATCCAAGGCATCGAGGTGACTTACAGAGGTCTCTATGACTAACTCACCAGTCCGAAGGAAGGGAATGTCCAACGAAGGGCTCTTATGTCATCGAGAGAATAGAGGGTATTCGATAAATTACCGAGAAATGTGGGACTATACTCACGGCTTGGAATATAGTGTCATATATGTAACCCACTAGAAGGGTGTACTTGAAACAACGGAAAAATCCAAAGGATGGAAAATGGCGCTTGGGTCATGGACTCTATTTCTTAAATAGTGCCTGGGATACAACCACTATTTATTAAATCGTGCCTGTGACCCAGCCAGTAATTCTTAATTCCATTTCCAATTTTAGTGTAAATAATTCTGGAAATTCTTACATTCTATAATTCAAAATTTGGTTCTTTTAATTAGCGCCCATGGCATAGCCATGTTTCAAAAATTGGCGCCCTGGATTATGCCATGTTTCATAAATTAGCGCCCATGCTTGGGGCGCCCTATTAGATAAGGCAACAGGATCATAGTCGCTATTTAATCAAGTATATAAATGTGCATGAACAATGTCATTTCTCCAATTAAAATAATTTTCCATGTACAAGAACATGAGTAGGTGGAGAAAAATACAAGGAATCTAGCAATGCATACATGTTCTTGATTAGAGGTCCATAATTCAAGTTATTACATTTTGAAGATGCTGATTTAATAATTAACCATGAAAATAGCGACTGCTATTCGGTCGCGCCTTAAGAATAACGCCCAAGCATGGGTCGTTATTTCACTGTAAATTTCGAAATCAAAACAGCAAGCTATAAAACATGGTAAAAAGGGATGATATGCATGCATGAACTTTATATACTTATGAATTCGGCTAAGACTTGAGAAAACCTACCTTTGAATGTTGATTTTTGGGTTCATGAAACAGACGAGGATTGAAATTGTAGATGCTTGAAACCCTCAGCTACAATACTCATGTGACGACCCCAGGATCCGAGTACCGGAAAGGAACCGGTGCATCTCGAATCTCGGCCCGCCAACCCACGAGCCCGAAGACTCGGAAGGGTAAAAAGGGGTGGTGTGGGAGTACAAGAGAAGCTGAAACGACCGCAGAGATAGCACAATGATCTAAAATAAAATGCACATCATAATATAAATAAAATAAACTGCTACAAGGTCCACAGAGTCTCATGTCCAAATAAAAGTACAGTCAACAGAAAGGAAAGTACAACTACACGGGGCATCCCCCGGCGTACAACTACACGGGGCATCCCCCGGCTCTGGCAGACTGGCGGCTAACCCTGGCTAGAAGAACCACGCTGGAACTCGGTCGCACCTCTCGAAGACCCCGCCTCACCTGAAAAGCAGGGGTGAGCCTCATTTCATTGGCCCAGTAGGGATCCCGCGAATCCCCACCTCACGCGGAAAACAAGGCAGGAAGCCAGAAAGCAGAAAAGTAACCCTACCTAACAGGAGTACGGTAGAACCAACAAGCTAAAGTAACTAAACGAAAAACCATCTACTCTAACAGCACGCACTACTAAACCTCGGTCCAACGAAACCGAGTCCACACCTGCCAGCGAACAGGAGCACTACCCACTAGAAGAACGACCGGAAGCGTCCCCTGACGTCTTACACCGCGTCACAAGTGTCTAGCTACAACGCCCCGGGCGTGAGACTCAGACACGCAACAAGTACCACAACAAGGACTAGCTGGGGTCACGCTCGTCAGCGCGTGTCCTAAGCCCCCAACTACGTGTGCACACACAGACCATCTGCTCTAGGTCGGGTCCTCTAGCTGGTTTTCCCCCCCACCGGACTCTGGTGGCAAAGGCAAGGGGCCCTACGGTGACCAGCTTAAAAACCGCCTCTCACTGGGTCTCGCTCTCCACCACTCCCAGGTGGGTCCGCACCCGCGTGCGCAGGAAGCTACGACTAGTGGACAGGTCACTGACAGTAAGGACTAACTCACGGAAACCACCGCCAAAGAAACTGGACCGCATAGACACAGTGCAGCACAGAGCCTGATGGTCCACCCTTGGGCCGTCACAGGCTGTGACGCACCTACACTGGGGCGTCACAAGGCTCTGACGGTCCACCGCTGGAGCGTCACAAGCCAAAGCAGAAACTGGCCCTGACGCACCCACCTAGGCGCGTCACAGGTTGTGACGCACCTACACTAGAGTGTCACATGGCCCTGGCGGTCCGGCCCTGGAGTGTCACAAGCCAAGGGAAAATAGGCTCTGACGCACCCACCTAGGGGCGTCACAGCACCTGACGGACCAACCCTGGTGCGTCAGGGGAGGTGGGTTCGCCTGCTCTGACGCACCCACCCAGGGGCGTTACAAGGCTGTGACGCGCCAAGCCAGGTGCGTCACAGGCCTTGACCCCCCCAACGGTCAAAAACCAACGGTCGGTAGCCAACGGTCGAACGCAGCCTGACGGTCCAACCTAGGCGCGTCACAGCACTGTGGCGGTCTATCGTGGGACCGTCACAGCCCACAGACCCCACTGGCTGCACACAGGGCTGTAACGCACCCATCCAGGCGCGTTACACTGTGTGACGGTCACTGGAAGGACCGTCACACCCGCCCGAGGGTGAAACGGCGGGAAACGCCCAAAAATCTAACCACGCCCCCATGCCTCCATAGGAGAGGGGGAAATCAAAGGGGAAGACCCCAGGGGACCCCTAGCATGATTCTAGGCCATCAAAATGCCGAATCGCGGCTCAAATCCATAGATCGGGAGAACTCTCCCCAAAACATGATTTTGCCCTAACCCGCTCAAAAACACCCCTCTCGGCTCCCATTCGGCCTACAAATCACGGGGGATGACGTGATGAGCATAGGGATTCGTCCCCCTACCTCAATGGAGCGAATGCTCTGCCGAATCACCGCCGAAGTCAAGGAAGAAGCTTTTAGAATGCCACGCGCCCCGCCTCCCGCCGTGAGAAGGGCACCGCCGGGACCGCCTCGTCACCGCCACGCCGTTGCCGGAGTGGAGGAGGCCGCGTCTCGATAGCCCGGGGAAAAAGAATGGCGCGGTGAGGAGGGCGCTCTCCAACGGTTGAATGAAGGAGGAAGAAGAAGAAGAAAAAGGTGAAAATGAAAAGAAAAAGGTTTGGTATTTATAGAAAATCTGGAAAATCGAAAAAATCCTAAAAAATAGAAAAATACACCTCCTCGATCCTCTCGACGCGCTGATCGCAACGGTACCACTCGCGGGTAGATGAACGACCCGGTTCACCCGCTACAGGGTTCCGTAGGTGTTTCCGAGACATACACGCGGGAATCTGAAAACACGCGGAAAGGCCGCGGAACACGTTCCGAGCCTCCGAACTGACCCGAATCGCACGGATCCCAACACGAAAGATGTCCAGAACATAATTCCGGACACAACGGAGCCAAATTCACCGAAAACACAGATCCGGGACCCAAGAAGAAGGATCCGAAAAGGGTCCGGGACATCACAGCCCTCCCCCCTTAAACAAATTTCATCCTCGAAATTCAAGAATAAGGCACAAGAACGGGGGAAAGACTCACACAAACAAATAAGGATATAGCTCTCGCATCTCATCCTCACGCTCCCAAGATGCCTCGCCACCAGAGTGACGCTGCCAGACCACCTTAACCAGAGGAATGACCTTGTTCTGCAGGCGCTACTCTCGTCGATCCTCAATGCGAACAGGGAACTCCGGAAGGTACAGATCTGGGGTCACCTCAGGCCAAATGGCATCCTCGAGAACATGGGAATCATCAGGCATATACTTTCGAACCATCGACACGTGGAACACATCATGCACGGCGGAAAGCTCCGGAGGTAGCTGCAACCGATAAGCAACTTCCCCAACACGCTCGACGATGGGAAAGGGACTAATGTAGCGAGGACTCAGCTTCCCGCGCTTACCGAAATGCATCACACCCTTCATGGGAGAAACTCTCAAGAAAACTCGGTCTCCCATAGCAAAGCTGAGAGGTTGCCTCCTCCGATCAGCATAACTCTTCTGTCGGCTCTGAGCTGCCAACATCCTCTGCCGAACGAGATGCACCACCTCAACACACTGCTGCACCAAATCTGGTCCGGTCAAGGCACGCTCGCCCACCTCGAACCAATCAAGCGGAGTCCGACAAGGTCGCCCGTACAACGCCTCATAGGGAGCCATACCAATGCTCGAATGATAGCTGTTGTTATAGGCAAACTCCACTAATGGCAGATGGTGGGTCCAACTCCCCTGCCATTCTAAGCAACACGCTCGCAACATGTCCTCCAAAGTCTGGATGGTCCGCTCAGACTGACCGTCCGACTGAGGATGATAGGCCGAGCTGAATGCCAACTCGGTGCCTAGAGCCTTCTGGAAGCTCCTCCAGAATCCAGAAGTGAAACGGGGATCACGATCGGACACAATGGAGATGGGAACTCCATGCAATGGAACAATTCACTCCACATACAAACAAACCAAACGATGCACGCTCCAACTGACCTTGATCGGCAGCACCCGCGCCGTCTTCGTCAGTCTATCTACTAGCAACCAGATACTATCCTCCCCGCTGGACGTCCTCGGTAACCCAACCACGAAATCAGTGGTCACGTGGTCCCACTTCCACGCAGGAACATCCAAGGGCTGAAGTGTGCCTCCTGGTCGCTGGTGCTCAGCCTTCACCTGCTGACAGGTCAAACACCTGGCCACAAATTCCGCCACGTCTCTCTTCATGCCAGGCCACCAAAACTGCCTCTTCAGGTTCTGGTACATCTTAGCCGATCCGGGGTGTACGGCATACCGACTCCCGTGAGCCTCGCGCAATACCGTACGCCGCACCTGCTCCTCGGCTGGCACGTACAACCTACCTCTGAACCTCACAGCTCCATCCTCACCAAACTCCACCTCGGCCATCGACAGAATACGAGGTAGCTCGGGGTCCGCTCGCTGAGCCTCCGTCACCTGTCGACGCACCGCGGGCGTGACAGTCAGACTCGCAAGGACAGTCGAACCCTGGTCCCGAGGGACCTTGAGCCTAAAAGTCATGGCCGGAACCTGCTCCCAAAGCCTCCACTTCCTCAACAACATCTGACTGACCGTTACTCTCCTACTCAGAGCATCAGCCACGACATTCATCCTACCAGGCTGATAAGACAGAGTGAAATCATAATCCTTCATGTACTCCATCCACCTCCTCTGCCTGAGGTTAAGATCCTTCTGGGTAAACACGTACCTCAAACTCTGATGGTCAGTGAACATCTCGAACCTCTCACCATACAGATAGTGCCTCCAGATCTTCAGAGCGAAAATCACCACCGCCAACTCAAGATCATGAGTAGGGTAGTTCTCCTCATGTGGCTTCAACTGCCGGGACGCATACGCCACAACTCTCCCATGCTGCATCAACACAGCACCGAGACCTACCCCGGAAGCATCTGTACACACCACAAAGCCTCCCGATCCCGAAGGCAACACCAACACCGGAGCAGTCGTGAGCAATCTCTTCAGCTCCATGAAGCTCTGCTCACACTCCTTCGTCCAGATGAATGGCACATCCTTCTGCGTAAGCCTGGTCATCAGGGCCGCAATACGAGAAAAATGCTGGACGAACCTCCGATAATAGCCTGCAAGCCCCAAAAAGCTTCGAATCTCCATGACAGAACTCGGCCTCGGCCACTGCACCACAGCCTCGACCTTGGCCGGGTCCACGGAAACACCCTCACCAGAAATAACGTGCCCCAGAAAGTGCACCTCTCGGAGCCAGAACTCGCACTTGCTAAACTTGGCATACAACTGGTGATCACGCAGGGTCTGCAACACCACTCTCAAATGATGCACATGCTCCTCGGCAGACCGCGAATAGATAAGGATGTCATCCATGAACACGACCATGAACTGGTCTAGATATGGACGGAACACCCTATGCATCAAATCCATAAATGCCGCAGGGGCATTGGTGACCCCAAACGGCATCACCAAGAGCTCATAATGCCCATACCTCGATCGAAACGTCGTCTTCTCCACGTCCAACTCTCGAATCCGCAGCTGGTAATAGCCCGATCTCAAATCGATCCTCAAAAACACCCGGGCCGACTGAAGCTGATCGAACAAGTCATCAATCCGGGGCAACAAGATACTTGTTCTTAACAGTCACCTGTTTCAACTGGCGGTAGTTGATGTACAGCCTCAAACTACCATCCTTCTTCTTCACAAACAACACCGAGGCACCCCACGGGGAATAACTAGGATGAATATACCCCTTGGCCAGCAACTCCTGCAACTGCGCCTTCAGCTCTAGCAACTCTGCAGGCGCCATCCGATAAGGGGCCTTCGACATAGGCACCGTACCCGGCACCACCTCAATCATGAAATCAATCTCTCGCTGTGGTGGCAACCCTGGTAGCTCCTCAGGAAAAACATCGAGAAACTCGCACACGACAAAAATGTCTTCTACCTCAGGACACTGTCGACCACTCAAAACCATGGATGCGAGAAAGCCCTGACAACCCGCATCAAGCAAGCGACGCGCATGGATAGCCGAAATAAGCAAGCGGGAATACCTTGAAAATAGAAGGTGGGTCCACGAAGCTGTCGGAAG
Organism: Amorphophallus konjac; assembly: GCA_022559845.1. NCBI lineage: Eukaryota > Viridiplantae > Streptophyta > Magnoliopsida > Alismatales > Araceae > Amorphophallus > Amorphophallus konjac. Next base: position 144,145,596 of record CM040122.1, read on the forward strand.
TAGACCTTCTTCGAGCCGCAATCTACCAAGGCATGATGAGCCTCGAGCCAATCCATGCCCAAAATCACATCGAAGTCCTGAAGCGGTAACGCATAGAGTCTAACCGGCAAGTTCCACCCTTCCACCCACACAGGTACCTTCTCAAAGTAGTACGGGGTGATCATGAAGTCACCGGTAGGCAACTCCACCGCCAAGTCATAGGACACCTCAGTCACTGGGTCCTCTACACTCTAAGAAAAATCCTTTTCGAGATGAACGAATGAGAAGCACCTGAATCAAACAAAACATGAGCCGCACAACCCAAAATCGAAAGAGTACCTTCCACCAGATGCGACGCCTCAGCCTCTGCCCTGGTCATGTGAGTCACTCTGCCTCCCCACAGTAGCTAACCGTGACAACTGAGGAAATTGTCCCTGCTGCTAGTACTACTACGGCTGTGATGACAACTGCTGGGGCTGAAACTGTTGCTGCTGCCGAAACTCGTGTGGCTGGCTCGGTCTCTATGGACAGTCACATGCCATGTGCTCTGGCTGGTCACACCTAAAGCAAATCACGGGCACTGAACACGGTCTACCCGGATGAGAACCACCGCACCTAGGAAAACCGCCCCGCGAACCAGTCGTCGAACCCTGACGCTGAAAAGCCACCGGCTGCTGAACACTGTCCATCGATTCCTGCTTTGATTCCTTGCGATCATGCCGCCTCTTACCAAAACCAGCTTCCTTAAGCAACTTCTTAAGCTTCGATCTAAAGGATGACGACCCTGGCGTAGGAACCACGGACTGCACCGCCACTCATCCAACAGCTGAGAGCTGGACGGTACTCTGCTGCTGCATCCCTGCCAGCTGGCTAAAATCTACCTGCACCTGGCTAGCACTACCCTACCCTCGAACCTTCTGCAATTCTCTCTCCAGCGCCGCTGTTGCCTTACATGCCGCATCCAAAGTGGTCAAACCTGACGCAAGAAGATGATGCCTTAGCTCTAGCCTCAGACCACCCAGAAACTGATCGGTCTTCACCTCCTCATCTGCCACAATATGAGGAGCATAATGGCCCAACTCAATAAACCTGGCACGGTACTGCATCACCATCATGTCACCCTGAGCAGCTCCATAAACTCACGCAACCTCTGCGACCTTACAAAGGACGGGCAGAAAGCACGCTCGAAAGCCGTGACGAACTCCTGCCACGAAATCTACCGGAGAGGATGGGACTGGAACACTGAACCCCACTCTGACGTCCACCAAGTATGGGCCGCCCCCTAAAGACAATGAGTAGCCAACGCTACCTGCTCCTCTTCGGGACACTCCATCACACTGAAAATCCGCCGTACATCATCCAGCCACTCTCTGGCCACCTCAGGATCTGGCTGCCCACTGAAGGAAGGAGGCTGAAACAGCAAGAACTCCTTCAGCACACGACCATGACCACCACGAGCCCGGTCCTCACCAGCATCGCCGCCCTACTGCTGATGATCTCCATGCTGCTGACCTCCCGGCTGCTGCTGAAGCACATACTCAAACATACCTCAGAAGAAATCGTCCCTCCCTGGAGCTCTCGCATCTCCAGCTACACCCTCGAAAACTGAAGCCCTGCTCTGCTCCTCTGGACCACCACTAGACTCTCCCTACTGAGGACGAGCCCTCCTCCGTGGCGCCATAACACACCTGGCATCAAGAAAACACCCACAAATCAATAAAACACGTGCGACCCTAAGCCAGTCGCCGACTGTATAGGACCTTCATGGACCTCTTGGACCACCGCAATTCGTTTCAAGTTCTGATATACCTCCACAACCTACGCTCTAATACCAGCTGTGATGACCCCGAGATCTGAGTACCAGAAAGGAACCGGCGCGTCTCGAATCTCGGCCCGCCAACCCACGAGCTCGAAGACTCGGAAGGGTAAAAAGGGGTGGTGTGGGAGTACAATAGAAGCTGAAACAATCGCAGAGATAGCACAATGATCTAAAATAAAATGCACAGCATAATATAAATAAAATAAACTGTTACAAGGTCCACAGAGTCTCATGTCCAAATAAAAGTATAGTCATCAGGAAGGAAAGTACAACTACACGGGGCATCCCCCGGCGTACAACTGCACGGGGCATCCCCCGGCTCTAGCAGACTGGCGGCTAACCCTGGCTAGAAGAACCACGCTGAAACTCGGCCGCGCTTCTCGAAGACCCGCCTCACCTGAAAAGCAGGGGTGAGCCTGATTTCATTGGCCATGTAGGGATCTCGCGAACCCCAACCTAGCGCTGAAAACAAGGTCGGAAGCAAGAGAGCAGAAAAGCAGCCCTACCAAAAAGGAGTACGGTAGAACCAACAAGCTAAAGTAAATAAACAGAAAAAAATGTCTACTCTAACAGTACCATACTACTATCCACGGTCTGACAAAACTTGAGTCCACACCTGCCAGCGGACAGGAGCACCACCCACTAGAAGAATGATCGGAAGCGTACCCTGACGTCTTACACCGCGTTATAAGTGTCTAGCTACAACGCCCCGGGCGTGAGACTCAGACACGCAACAAGTACCACAACAAGGACTAGCTGGGGTCACGCTCGTCAGCGCGTGTCCTAAGCCCCCAACTACGTGTGCACACACAGACCATCTACTCTAGGTTGGGTCCTCTAGCTGGTTTTCCCCCCCACCGGACTCTGGTGGCAAAGGCAAGGGGCCCTACGGTGACCAGCCTAAAAACCACCTCTCACTGGGTCTTGCTCTCCACCACTCCCAGGTGGGTTCGCACCCGCGTGCACAGGAAGCTACGACTAGTGGACATGTCACTGACAGTAAGGACTAACTCACGGAAATCACGGCCAAAGAAACGGGACCGCACACACACGGTGCAGTACAGAGCCTGACGGTCAACCCTTGGGCCGTCACAGGCTGTGACGCACTTACACTGGGGCATCACATGGCTCCGATGGTCCACCCCAGGAGCGTCACAAGCCAAAGCAGAAACTGGACCTGACGCACCGACCTAGGCGCGTCACAGGCTATGACGCACCTACACTGGAGCGTCACATGGCCCTGGCGGTCCGGCCCTGGAGCGTCACAAGCCAAGGCAAAAATAGGCTCTCACGCACCCACCTAGGGGCGTCACAGCACCTGACGGACTAACCCTGGTGCGTCAGGGGAGGTGGGTTCACCTGCTCTGACGTACCCACCCAGGGGCTTTATAGGGATGTGACACGCCAAGCCAGGTGCGTCACAGGCCTTGACCCCCTAACAGTCAAAAACCAACGATCGGTAGCCAATAGTCGAACGCAGCCTGACGGTCCAACCTAGGTGCGTCACAGCACTGTGGTGGTCTATCATGGGACCGTTACAGCCCACAGACCCCACTGGCTGCACACAGGGCTGTAACGCACCCATCCAGGTGCGTTACACTGTGTGACAGTCACTGGAAGGACCGTCACACCCGCCCGAGGGCGAAATGGCGAGAAACGCCCAAAAATTCCATCCACTCCCCCATACCTCCATAGGAGAGGGAGAAATCAAAGGGGAAGACCCCAGGGGACCCCTGGCATGATTCAAGGCCATCAAAATGCCGAATCGCGGCTCAAATCCATAGATCGGGTGAACTCTCCCCAAAACATGATTTTGCCCTAACCCGCTCAAAAACACCGCTCTCAGCTCCCATTCGGCCTACAAATCGCGGGGGATGACGGGATGAGCATATGGATTTGTCCCCCTACCTCAATGGAGAGAATGCTCCGCCGAATAACCGCCGAAGTCAAGCAAGAAGCTTGTAGAATGCCACGCGCCCCACCTCCTGTCACGAGAAGGGCACCGTCGGGACCGCCTCGTCGTCGCCATCGCCGCCACGCCGTTGCCAGAGTGGAGGAGGCCGCGTCTCAGTCGCCCGGGGAAGAAGAATGGCGCGGTGGGGAGGGCGCTCTCCAACGGTTGGAAGAAGGAGGAAGAAGAAGAAGAAAAATGTGAAAAAGAAAAGAAAAAGGTTTGGTATTTATAGAAAATCTGGAAAATCAAAAAAATCTTGAAAAAAAAGAAAAATACACCCCCTCGATCCTCTCGACGCGCTGATCGCAATGGTACCACTCGCGGGTAGATGAACGACCCGGTTCACCCGCTACAGGGTTCCGTAGGTGTTTCCGAGACACACACGCGGGAATCGAAAAACACGTGGAAAGGCCGCGGAAGATGTTTCGAGCCTCCGAACTGACCCGAATCGCACGGATCCCAACATGAAAGATGTCCAGAACATAATTTCGGACACAACGAAGCCAAATTCACCGAAAACACAGATCCGGGACCCAAGAAGAAGGATCCGAAAAGGGTCCGAGACATCACAGCCCTCCCCCCTTAAACAAATTTCGCCCTTGAAATTCAAGAATAAGGCACAAGAATGGGGGAAAGACTCACACAAACAAATAAGGATATAGCTCTCGCATCTCATCCTCACGCTCCCAAGATGCCTCGCCACCAGAGTGATGCGGCTAGACCACCTTAACCAGAGGAATGACCTTGTTCCGTAGGCGCTACTCTCGCCGATCCTCAATGCGAACAGTGAACTCCGGAAGGGACAGATCTGGGGTCACCTCAGGCCAAACGGCATCCTCGAGAACATGGGAATCATCGGGCATATACTTCTGAAGCATCGACACGTGGAACACATCATGCATAGCGGAAAGCTCCGGATCCCAACACGAAAGATGTCTAGAACATAATTCCGGACACAACGGAGCCAAATTCACCGAAAACACAGATCCAGGACCCAAGAAGAAGGATCCGAAAAGGGTCCGGGACATCACAACTCAGGTTTCAACTGAGTACTAGTAATGAAGCTTGATGGTAGCAGTAGAAGATTAATAGCTTGATGGATAGATTAATGAGATGCCTTTAGCAGCAACAATAAGAAGTGATAGAAGGGTTCTTCCTCAACTGAGCTTCTTGGATTAACCAGATGGAGAAATCAACAATAGAAATAGCAGCAGATACTCCTTCGGCAACAGACCCCTTTTTGGAAGAGAATGTATCCTCAGCTATGTACGTTGGAGGAGAAGATGACTGCCAGAATCTTAGTCCAGCAAGAAGGGAAGAAAGTCACTCAACTGAAGAAGAAGAAAGGTTGCAGACAACAACCCCTCTATTCGTTTGGCAGGGAAGAGAAAAAGGATTTAGCACATGCAAGCCTTCTCCCAGCAAGAAAACCCACTGCAGCAGGGTCTCAGCAATCTCCAAGAAACCGTAGAAGAATATAGCAGCCAGGAGCAACGTAGTAGAGAAGACTTAACGCGTTGGGATTTCTATGGGGTATTTATAGGGTTTTGGGAACCCCAATGGGTTGGAGTTCGATTGGGATTAGTTTTCTTAGTAGCAATCCTAGTGGTATTAGTATTTCTCCTTTTAAACCCTTCTAGAATACAATAATTCCTAGTTATAACCCTTCCCAATTGGCGTTCACGTTATTAACGTATAATTTAAAGTTTTACAATCTTTCTAGATTTTTATATTTTTTATATGATGGGGTATTGACATGAAATTTTATGGGTAAAGTTTTCCCATTTTTCTATAATTTTTCATATAATTAGTTTTGTAAAATTATTTTAATTTAAAAAGTGGCACTATTCACCCATTTGGATATAGCGCCTTTGACCCTGCCATTTTATGTGAATGGCGCGCTCACGTGTTGGGCGCAATTCACATTTCCTTCTATTGCCATCAACACTCGAAAAGACGAAAATTATCTATATGCCCATTCTTTTATCGTTTAATTATCTTTAATACATTAAAGCTTATTAATATATCATTAATCCTTCCAACAAAAATATAATGTAACAAATATGAAATATTAAATTTTATAAATTATTAATAAAATATAAATTGATATTTTCTTCAAGGTTTACTGATTATTAGTTCCAATAAAATTATATTGTGCTTATAATGCTTATTTAAAAATGGCATGTTATTCTTAATCTATTCAAATACAACGGTAGGGTCCATGAGTTCTTTTTGGTGAGACTTTTTAGAACGTCGGCGAGTTTTGTACCAGGTCTGGGCCTTATTTATTAGTTTTTATTTATTTAGACTTTTTAGTCCTTTAATTTACTAGGGTTGCTACAGCTCAGCTTTCTGGACGCCTACTCCAGTTACCATCAGATCAGGATGGACCCGGAGGACATCGAGAAGACCGCCTTCATCACTGACTTTGGCGTGCACTGCTACACCCAAATGTTGTTTGGGTTGAAGAATGCTGGAGCAACATATCAGAGACTGATCAACCACATCTTTGAGGGACAGCTCGGTCGGAACGTCGAGGCCTACATTGATGACATGCTCGTCAAAATGCCGAAGGCCAAAGACCATCTTGCCGACTTAGCCGAGACTTTCGACACCCTTCAAAGGTGCAATGTGAAGCTCAACTCTGCTAAAGTCACCTTCGGAGTCAGATCCCAGAAGTTCCTAGGATTACTGGTAACTTAGCGTGGGACCGAGGCCAACCCCGACAAGGTTCGGGCCATCCTGAACATGAGGACACCCACCTGCATCAAGGACGTTCAACCCCTAACGGAGCACATTGCTGCGCTCAACCATTTCCTGTCCCGAGCGGCCGAACGATGCCTACCCTTCTTCAAATTATTGAGGGGACCCAAAATGGCATCTGCTACGTTCGCCTGGGATGAGGAATGTCAGAAGGCATTCACCGAACTCAAGGAATTCTTGGCCTCGCCCCTAGTGCTGTCCAAGCCAAACCCGAGCGAAGCTCTACACCTTTACCTCTCGACGACCCCTTCCACAGTAAGCTCGGTCCTAGTCAGGAACGATGTAGGGGTTGAGAGACCGGTTTACTATACTTGCAAGGTGCTTAATGAGGCTGAAAGAAGGTATCCCGTAACCGAGAAACTCTTGCTAGCGTTGGTTACCTCGGCCAAGTGCCTCCGACCCTACTTTCAAGGGCACCTCATCGTCGTATTGACCGGTGAACCCCTGAAGAAGATTCTCTTTCACCCCAAAGCCTCGGGACGCATCCTCAAATGGGCCATCATGCTCGGGGCCTACGATATCTCGTATCGCCCCTGCTCGGCCATCAAGGGGTAGGCCCTCGCGGACTTCATCGTCGAAAGCACCGTCCCGATTGAGGAGGTACCTCCACCTGTGCCCTGGCCCACTTAGGACCTGTTCATCGATGGGTCCCCCAACTCGGCCGAGAGCAGCGCTGGTATCCTTCTCAAGTCCCCCGAAGGAGCAGAGCTGTAGTACGCCTTGAAATTCAATTTCCCGGTGTCCAACAACGCCTCCGAGTACAAAGCCATTATCTCAGAGGCCATGATGGCTCGATGACTAGGAATCGAGCGAGCCAGGATCCACACTATTAGCATTCTGTGTTTTGATGATGTCAAAATTATGAGCATTCTGTGTTTTGATGATGTCAAAATTATGAGCCATATGTGTATGTTGTCATAGATGTTTGGACCATATAAATTCTGTGCTTGATTGAATTATTCATGGTATAAATGATGAGCTCATGTGTTCATACTAGATACTGTTCATACAATAAAAATGCATTTCAGATTAACATACAGATCTATATTTAAAACAAGTTTGCATCTCATGCACATTCAGGTCTCATATACACTTCAATCTGTCTCATGCATTTGTCTCATGCATTCACGGTTCTGTTTGCGTCTCGTTTGCATAGTGCTAATTGTCTTATATTGCGTCTCATATTGCGTCTTATGCATATGAGGGTTGTGGTGCTTGCATCTTATGTTGCGTCTTACGCACATCTGTGTCTCAGTGCAAGTGTGCGTCTCATATTACGTCTGTGTCTCATATTGCGTCTCACGCACACCAAAGGTCCGAGCATGTTTCAAGTCTGAGTATATATTAAGGTCTGAGCACGTTTCAGGTCTAAGTATATACTCAGTCGGTGCAATCTTTGCACCTAGCTTGAATGGGTCGGTGCAAAGAATGCTGCTGCACGGATACAAGGGTCGATGCAATATTTGTACATGGCTTGTATTGGTCTGCGCAAGTTTTGGTACTACGCACATGCCAAAGTCGGTGCATGTGTCCGTCTTATCTTGCATCTCATGTGGCCTAGTCAGTGCATCTTCTGCCTCGGTGCATGTTTTTCTAAAGCATATAGGAGGTGCGTCTTACTTTGCGTCTAATGTGGATTAGAGTCAGTGCATCTTTTACCTTGGTGCATCTACAGTGCATTTTCTTCCTCGGTGCAAGTTTTGCATTAGACATAATAAGTCATCGCCTTGTGCATGTCTACGTCTAAGCATGTTTTGAGGTCGGTGCATTTTCTGCCTCGAGGCTAGCCTTGTCTGCTGGAATGTCTGAGCTATCTAGGGTCTGAGCATGTGACAAGGTCTGTACATGTTTTAAGGTTGGTGCAATATTGGTCGATGAATGCCTATATAATCATACAATAGTATGAGTATATTGACTTGACTTTAACCATACTTATTAACTCAGTGTTTTTCTCTTTACAGGGAATTAAACACGGCATGACTCTTGTTCGCGAATGATTAAGTGAAGCACGTGTTCCAAAAATTATCTGATGGGCTCGTGATCCCAGGAACTAATGATTGGGCACGTGGACAGCAAACTCTCACAGTCTGACACGTGGACTCTAAAGGAGCGCTACTTTCAAATTCATTAGGCGGGAAACATGGTTTCCACGCGCCCATCTCTCAGAAGCCTCCATATATATAGATGCAGTGAGAGAGAGCAGATAATAATTATAATAGACGAGAGAAGAGCCTTCGTAGAGAGATACAAGCAGAGAGAGGAAGAGCAAGCACGATCAAGCTAGATTGAGAGATAAGATCTGAGAGAGATAGTGAGAGAGAGAGCCTTGAGAGAAGTGTTTGTGAGAGCTTTTGTTATCAGTCTCTTAGTTCAGAACTAGAGCTGATCTGCTCATTATCTTGAGCTATATTCTCGTTGTATTTTGATTTTATGCTTTCTTCGTTTGTTTTCTAAAACTCGTGTTCTTCAAGCTATGTGTCAGTGGATAGGTTAAGCTATAAACCTCAGCGTCAGAGGAGGATTCCTCTGGTAGTAAGCTGTGAGGCTCAGCGGTGTGGGATTGTATTCCCCGAAGCTGTGGATCAGCGGTTATAGGGAAGGTATTCCCTGAAGGTGTGGATCAGCGGAGTTAAAGCTGTGTAATCAGCAGTGAAGCCACACTAGGTTTAGTGTGGGGTGGACATAGATCTCTGGATAGAGATCGAACCACCTAAAAAACCCTTTCTCTTGTGTGGTTGCATTCTGATCTGTGTTCATCACCGTTTCCACGTTACTTCGCGTTAGATGGATGTTTAGGAACGATTGCTTGAGTTGCTCTTCTTAGATTGTGGTTAAGTGTTTCTCAACTGTCCTACAATAGTTCGATTTAATTCTGCACTAGTAGCTGTTGTAAAAATTTTATTAGGTGATTGATCTATTCACCCCCCTCTAGATCACACATCAATTAGTATCAGAGCCTAACTCTTCTGCAGGGACTAACATCCTGAAGAGCTAGCTATCATGGATTCTAAGGGGATGACAACAGCGGGACACTCCACCACCAAGCCTCCGTACTTTGATGGATCCAACTATGCATACTAGAAGAATCGTATGCAAGTGTTTTTGAGGGCGAAGGATTACAAGATCTGGAAGGTCGTAAGCAAGGGACCGTTTGAGCTACATGAGAATGGGGATGTATGGACAAGAGAAGAGATCTGCAAGTCAACACTGAACTGGAGTGCGATCAATGCCATCCAGTGCGCCCTTCATCGCACAGAATTCTCTCGGGTATCATCCTGCTCTACAGCGAAGGAGATGTGGGATAAGTTAGAAGTAATATATGAAGGGACTTCTCAAGTCAGAGAGACCAAGGCGAACTTACTGGTATCGGAGTATGAGGCGTTCAGAATGAAGCCAAATGAGACAATTATTGAGATGTATGCTCGCCTCACGTTCATAACTAATGGTCTCAGAAGTCTTGGAAAGACTTACTATGATTATGAGATAGTAAGGAAGATTATGCGCTCCCTAACTCCAATTTAGCACACCAAGGCTATAGTGATCGCGGAGTCTAGGGATCTGAAGAATACTAAGGTTGATGAGTTGATTGGTTCACTCATGACTTATGAGATGAACCTGCCAAAGACTGAGGAGCTGGAGAAGAAGAAGAAACCTATTGCGTTGAAGGCAAGCTCCAGTCGATCCAATCACAGCGGATCCTCCAGTGATCAGAGTCTTTCTGGATCAGAATTTGAAGGAGATCAACTAGCCATGCTCACTAGAGAATTCAAAAGATTCTTGAGAAAAGAGAAAAGATATTTCAGAAAAGGACAACAGACAGACAGGAGACAAACTAGGTATAAATCTAGCCCTATCAAAAAGGTTGATGCTAATGTCTGTTATCACTGCAGGAAAGTTGACCATATGAAGGGAGACTGCCCGGAGCTCCAAAAGATGAAAGAGAAATCAAAGAAGAAGAATACCAAAGGAAGAGCTATGGTGAGTACCTGGAGCGACGAGGATGAGGGCAACTTACACTGCACTTCTGAGAGTGACATAGAGGAAAATCAAATCTGCCTGATGGCCAAAGATGTTGATAAAGACGATGAAGCTAATGAGGTATCCTCTCCTTTTGAACATTATACTATTGCTGATTGGGAGGATGCATATGGTGAATTGTTAGATAAAGTAGATGACATCAGAAAAGAAAATAGGCATCTAATAGAGTTGCCTATCTTCAAACTGAAAATGTTGTTTTAAAGAAATCATGTGCTGAGTTTGATGATATGAAAAATGCTTTGATTGATGATAGAAAAGAAAATGAGACACTGAAAAATGCAATTGATGATCTAAAATTGAGACTACAAGAGTATGAAAATGAGATGAAGATTGTCAATGAGAAGTATGAAGTTGTTTTATGTGTTAACACTGAACTAAAGAAATCAATTGAAAACCTTGAGAGAGAAAACGAGGTTAAGCAAAAGGTTGTTGAGAGCATGACACGAGGAATAGAAAACTTAAATGCTCTCTTAGAAACAAAAGTTAACTTTAGGAGAGAGGGTCTAGGATTCAATCCAACAGCTAAAAAGAGTTTTGCACTGAAGACCATTTCATTTGTAGTTGAAAAAGAAAAAGGGCCTCTCATCAAAATGTATAGTGGAAATAATTCAGAATAACCTGCTAATTTCAAAATTCCCAGCGCCAAGGACAGGGGCAAACAAAAAATTGGTGAGTCGAGCCATGTGAGCACACATTGTCCCACTCCTCAGGGCAAGTTTCAACTTAGGGGTCAACCTTCACACACAACTAAACCCCAGGCTAGGTTCAGATTGTCTCCACAAAAAGTTCAGGAAAAGACTAAATCTACACCCATGCACACTTCAGGTGCGTCTAAGGTGTCTGGGAGACACAACTCAAATAGGGGTCAAACGAGTCAATTTTACCAATCCAGAGTCCAGACCCATCATACTTACTATCAAGCTCAGCCATATCAATTTAATAGGTCTGGATGGGATAGAGTACAAGGTAGGTCTAGATACCATTCATATCATACTCAGAGTTACAGACCTCAGGTCAGAAATTGGGTGAGGCAATCTAGGACATGGATTCCCAGGAAACACACCTCTTACAGTCATCCTAGGACCACCACTGGCTACACTTCTCTGAGTGCTCATTTGCCTAGGCACTGGCACAAACAAGCTAATAAAAATGGTGCCAGGACACAGAACAGACCTGGAAGTTTTCAAGCTGTTAATGCTGAGAAGAAAAACAATAAAGAAAAGAAAACAAATAAATCCACAAAACAAACAACTCTCAAACAAATGTGGATTCCTAGGAATGTGTTGTCATGTTTGAGTAGATTTACTTCTGTTCAGGAGCCTAAACATTTTTGGGTTCCAAACTCTTCTGCGTGATCGTCATTGCAGGTATGCCTGGCAGCCAAGCACAACATGTGGTACTTAGATAGTGGCTGCTCCAGGCATATGACAGGGGACAAGGTAAAGTTCTGCATGCTGGTTGAGAAGAATGGAGGCCTTGTCACCTTCGGAGGGCCTTGTCACCTTCGGAGGAAACACCAAGGGTAAAATTGTCGATTCATGTAAGGTAGGTAAGTGCACTACCTGCTGTATTGATGAAGTTATGCTGGTAGAGGGTCTTTGATGCGGGACAGACCACGACTTGGCTCCAACTGGATATGCGACCCTTGGACTCTAAGCAAGCTTGCGATCGCCCTTAACGTGGGAAGCGTACGGACGTGTACGGTTGAGAAACCGACAGTGAGCTAGGGTGGTCAATCTCTCTTGTCGTGTCCGGATCGGGTCACGGGACGGTCTCGCTCTCTCTCGCAGCAGCGGTGAAGTAATTATATCGAGCTAATGGCCCTAACACATGCTCTCTAGCAGTGGCATATAAAAGCATATACAAAAATAGCTAATGCCGAGTAATGGAGTGAACACGATACCTCCACGCGCCTGCCATGGGGAAGATGATCACGGCCGATCTCGTAGACAGCGGGACCCGGGAGTAGCGGGTTCATGTTGACGGGCAGCTTCTTGTGTAGCTTCGGCGGCACATGTATTCACGGTCATGGGACTCACGTGCTGGTTAGTGGGGCCGTGTCGGCCTGGAGCGGCACCGCTATGACGGGGACGTCTGGAGGGGAGCTCCCTGGGAAGGCGGCACGCTGGTTTGCCTCGCGGAAGGCGAGGAGGCTCCGATCGGGGCGAGTTGGAGTTGCTGCCCACGAATCTGAATTCTGTTTCAGATCTGCGCGTCCTGACAAAAATTGATCCTACAATCGGCCCCGACGTCGGATCGACGCACAAGAGGTACCACTGGAAAGATATTTCGAAACCCTTTGATCTATGGCTAGAGAGAAAAAATTGGCTATTCCATATCTGGCCTTGACCGAATTTCCAAGCTGCTGGTTGACATGACCCAAAATCTTGGGATAGAAGAACCTTTTCCTGAGTGTTGGCATTGACCGTATTGTAGATTGATCTCTGATTCAGCTGTTGAGCTCTTCATACAAGTGGTAGAGGGAGAAGAGAGGAAAACGGGGATATATTCTATGAAAAGTTTGGTGGATATTTGACTAGGGAAAAGTATTTTCTAGTACCAGGTGGTCGGATTTGGACAGCAGAGATAGAACAGAACTCAGGATCTGAAGTGATTTTTTAGAAAAAACATACGAGATCCTAAATTCACAAGAAAATTTGTGGATGGTGGGGGTGGTGAAAAGAACCTCCAATAAATTTGTGGATTCAAAAAAAAATCAAGAAGAGGGTCAAAATGGGGAAACCTAGAGTGACTGAAACACTGGACAGACTGCAGGCAGAATTGGTGGATTGGGAAACATGAAAATGAACAAATATAAAACGGGGGCTGGAATTTTTTTTCAATTTGTATAGGACTTTGTGATGACCTCTAAAACTCACCTTGAAATTCTCAGTGCCAGATGATGTCGAAGCTGGGAGATAAAATTTCCGGAGTGAACCCCTGTTCAACAAAACAGAACCCAGGACAACACTTTAGAACTTGCTTCTCGGCTGCTCGATGGCGGCACGAACGGCGGTGGCGGCAACAGAGATAGAAATCAATGGTGGAGGGGCCGAGATAGAAGGGTTCTATACCCTGAAATGTTGAAGGAGGAGGAAGGAACCAGAGGGAGAGAGGGAGGGGCGCACCAAGCTCCAAACAATTTTAGAATTTTCTTCTCATTAATTCATAAAAAATGTGGAAATACAAGCATTTATATGAAATGAAAAAAGACTCTTAATACCCTCAGATCTAGGGTTAGGGAGGGAAAACTAGAGAGGTCAAAACTAATTATCCCATGTGGTTTGGAACCACATTAAACAATGTATTAAGGAGGGGGGCACCCCCTTGACCAAGAGAGAGGAATATTGGACTTTGTGGTCCATTTGTCTCCCATGTGTCCAATTGAATGTCAAACCTTATAGATGTCACCTAGGATGGTTGACAAGTCCCACATGGCTTAGGTGGACCAATGGGGAATGACTGGGGGCCCCCTTGTGGACCTACTATTATTTTACAGATAAACCCACCAAGAATTACAATTGTGTACCCATATAACACAAGGGTATACATACAAATATAAAAGGACATAAATGCAAATAAAATGTGAGCGGTCTTGCTTCGATGTCCCCATCAATTCTCCCTGGGTGGGAAGAACTCGACCCCGTCGAGTAAAGGGGGTGACTACTCGAGTAGCTCTGGCGGATCCGTCACCGTACCAAGTAGCGCGGGTACGCTCCACTCCAAGCAATCGTCACCTGCTCATTCCGTATATACTCGATATGCGCATGCTGCTACGGGAAGAAGCTAGTGGTGGAACACTCTGGGGTGGGGTCACTCTCAAGGGGAAGGAGGCGGCTCGAAGACTCACTAGGAATCACTGTTGGGTCCCTGTAGGTGACTAGATCCGGGACATAAATGTAGAGCTGATCCCATACTCCTCGAGCGAGTCCACTCGCCTCTTAAGGGACTGACATCAACGAGTTTGCACAAGACACATGCAGAGTCCGATAGATCACAAACCATACAAACAAGCCACACAAAACAAATCACACAAAGAAGAAACTGACTCATGCATGACTCTAGACAAACTTGAACATTCTTAGTACTACTATGACTGACGACACGGAGACACAACACAAGGGACACACGAAGGACGACTCGGTAAGGATGACGGTCACCGTCTACACACACTACGTGTAAAGTGAGACTAACCAACAACTTAATGCCATGAGTTCCATCCTTTGTCAACCATCTCCGGTTTAAGAAGACTCGTCCTCGGGTGTGAACGTGTGGGAGGATTAGGGGATCGGTGATGGGAATGTAATTCAGACATCTAGTGTGAAGCGCGACAAATATGAAGTCTGGATACTATCTCTAGTACGTATGGCAGAAATCAAACCATACCGTGTCAACATAGGGTGTCAACAGTGGTACAATAGTCACTAGTTGCTGCACTACCGTAGGAGAGATGGGCTAAAGTGGGATGGCGGGGTCCACCGAGGACAAGGTGGGCAAGATAGACAGGTCCGGGATGACCGGTGGGAGTGGGGTGACTGACAGCCCCTGTCCCTCTATTGGCTCATTCTCTCACCCAAAAACATCAGCGTGGTACTCCTCGACCAACTCTTGGTCAGCCCCATAATCCACTAGAATAAGCATGGGTGGGACATCCTCGGTATGTGTGTCCTCTAGGGTAGGGGAATGTGAAGGACACAGATCGGAGAAGTGGCTAGGGGGCACATGGTTGGGCTCCGGGGGAGGTAGTGGACATGAGTCCGTAGGCAGAGCGGACTGATTTGGGTGGGTGGTTGGTGACACAAAGGTGGTCGGCTGAATGTCATCGTTGAAGATGAACTCGCCGGGTAGGTGAGGTGGATATACGGTGTAGGTCCTTTTATCCCGGTCGAAGGTCGCTCTCCTCTCTTCCAACCATGGTCGCCCTAATACAATGCACGATCCTGCTAGTGTACCACTATTGCACCATGCACCATCACAGTAAAATTTAGAGCCGATCCTCCTTTCGAACTTGACACAAGCAAAATCACCGTCGCGGATAATTTCGCCCGTCTTGGAGAGGGACACCACAATATCAAGAGAAACCCAATTATCCGACTCCCTATTAGTGAAATAGAGTTCCGTTGTGGACCCATTGGGTAGAGTGGCTTTAGTAATGAGATGGGTGAAATCCAAGGGTCGGGCCATGAAGGCATTGAATTAGGCCACCAGGGATGACCACTCGTACGCATGGTCTTGGTGAACGGGCATGGGGGTGGCCGATAGTGGACATGCAGGCACACAGTGACAAGACACTAGACCGACTATGCAAGGTTGGAATGCGCTAACTAATGCACACTAAGGACCCTAGACTTAAACCAAGACTCGGTACGGGGCGGAGTTAATCGATCCAAAGATCACTCGCGCAAGTGTGCAACCTTCCCGATAGGCGTAGCCTAACGTTTGGACAACACGTTTTGATATACCGATTAATGGGATGCAAGTGCAACCTAGACCGACTGACAATGACTAGACGTAAATGACACTTTTTTCTATTTTTAGACACCCTAGACTCAACTGGCGCTCTGACACCAAACTGATGCGGGACGGACCACAACTTGACTCCAATTGGATATGCGACTCTTGGACTCTAAGCAAGCACGTGATCGCCCCTAACGAGGGAAGCGTATGGACATGCACGGTTGAGAAACCGATAGTGAGCTAGGGTGGCCAAGCTCTCTCGTCGTGCCCGGATCAGGTCACGGGACGGTCTCGCTCTCTCTTGCACCAGTGGTGAAGTAATTATATCAAGCTAATGGCCCTAACACATGCTCTCTAGCAGTGGCATATAAAAGCATATACAAAAATAGCTAATGCCGAGTAATGGAGCGAACACGATACCTCCACGCGCCTGGCGTGGGGAAGATGATCATGGCCGATCTCGTACCCCCGAAATAATAATTAATTAAATTACAGCAATGATTTACTGCCCACTCTACGCAGGGAGGTAAAGGGCGACACAGCGGGACCCGGGAGTAGCCTGTTCGGGTTGACGGGCAGCTCTTGTGTAGCTTCGGCGGCACACGTACTCACGATCGTGGGACCCACGTGCTGGTCAGTGGGGCCGTGTGGGCCCGGAGCGGCACCGCTATGACGGGGACGTCTGGAGGGGCGCTCCCTGGGAAGGTGGCGCGCTAGTTCACCTCGTGGAATGCAAGGAGGCTCCGATCGGTGCGAGTTGGAGTTGATGCCCACGGATCTAAATTCTGTTTCAGATCTGCGCATCCTGACGAAAACTGATGCTGTGATCGGCAAGAGGTACCACTGGAAAGGTCTTTCGAAACCCTTCGATCCATGGCCAGAGAGAAAAAATTGGCTATTCCATATCTGCCCTTGACCGAATTTCCAAGCTGCTGGTTGACAGGACCCAAAATCTCAGGATAGAAGGGCCTTTTCCTAAGAGTTGGCATTGACCGCATTGTAGACCTCCGAGTCAGCTGTTGAGTTCTTCATAAAAGTGGTAAAGGGCGAAGAGAGGAAAATGGGATATATTTTATGAAAGGTTTGGTGGAGATTTGATTGGGGAAAAGTATTTTCTAGTACCGAGTGGTCGGATCTGGACATCAGAGACATAATAAAACTTGGGATCTGAAGTGATTTTTTAGAAAATATAAACGAGGTTCTAAATTCACAAGAAAATTTGCGGATGGTGAGGGTGGTGGACATAACCTTCAATAAATTTCGAGATTCAAAAAAAATCAAGAAGGGGGTCGAAATGGGGAAACTCAGAGTGGATGAAACACTGGACAGACTGCAGGTAAAACTAGTGGATTGGGAAGCACGAAAATGGAAAAATATATAAAGGGGGCTGGAATTTTTTTTCAATTTTTATAGGATGTGGTGATGACCTCTAGAACTCACCCTGAAAATTGCAGCTTCAGATGATGTCGGAGTTGAGAGATAAAATTCTCCGTGTAAACTCCTATCCAGCAAAACAGAACCCAGGACAGCACTTCATAACTTGCTTCTCGGTGGCTCGATGGCGACACGAACGGCGGCGGTGGCAGAGATAGAAATCAGAGGTGGAGGGGCTGAGATAGAAGGGTTCTACACCCTGAAATGTTGAAGGAGGAGGAAGGAACCAGAGGGAGAGAGGGAGAGGCGCACAAAGCTCCAAACAATTTCAGAATTTTCTTCTCATTAATTCATACAAAATGTGGAAATACAAGCATTTATATGAAATGAAAAAAGACTCTTAATACCCTCAGATCTAGGGTTAGGGAGGGAAAACTAGAGAGGTCAAAACTAATTATCCCATGTGGTTTGGAACCACATTAAACAATGTATTAAGGAGGGGGGTGCCCCCTTGACCAAGAGAGAGGAATATTGGACTTTTTGGTCCATTTGTCTCCCATGTGTCCAATTGAATGTCCAACCTTCTAGATGCCACCTAGGATGGTTGACCAGCCCCACATGGCTTAGGTGGACCAATGGGGAATGACTGGGGGCCCCCTTGCTGGACCTACTGATATTTTTCAGATAAACCCACCAAGACTTACAATTGTGTACCCATATAACACAAGGGTATACAAACAAATATAAAAGGACATAAATGCAAATAAAATGTGAGCAGTCTTGCTTCGATGTCCCCATCAATTCTCCTCGGGTGGGAAGAACTCAACCCCGCTGAGTAAAGGAGGTGACTACTCGAGTAGCTCCGGAGCATCTGTCACCGTACCAAGTAGCGCGGGTATGCTCCACTCCAAGCGATCGTCACCTGCTCATTCCATATATACTCGATATGCGCATGCTGCTACGGGAAGAGGCTAGTGGTGGAACACTCCGGGGTGGGGTCACTCTCAAGGGGAAGGAGGTGGCTCGAAGACTCACTATGAATCACCGTTGGGTCCCTGTTGGTGACGAGATCCGGGGCATAGATGTAGAGCTGATCCCATACTCCTCGAGCGAGTCCACTCGCCTCTTAAGGGACTGACATCAATGAGCTTGCACAAGACACATGCAGACTCCGACAGACCACAAACCACACAAACAAGCCACACAAAACAAACCACACAAAGAAGAAACTGACTCATGCATGACTCTAGACAAACTTGAACATTGTTAGTACTACTATGACTGACGACACGGAGACACAACACAAGGGACACACGAAGGACGACTCGGTAAGGATGACGGTCACCGTCTACATACACTACGTGTAAAGAGAGACTAACCCACAACTTAATGCCATGAGTTCCATCATTCGTCAACCGTCTCCAGTTTTAGAAGACTCGTCCTCGGGTATGAAAGTGTGGGAGGATTAGGGGATGGGTGACGGGAATGTAATCCGGACGTCTAGTGTGAAGCATGACAAAAATGAAGTCTGGATATTGTCTCTCATACGCATGGCAGAAATCAAACCATACTGTGTCAACATAGGGTGTCGACAGTGGTACGGTAGTCACTAGTGGCTGCACTACCGTAGGAGAGAGGGGCAGAAGTGGGATGGCGGGGTCCACCGAGGACAAGGTGGGCAAGATAGACAGCTCTGGGATGACTGGTGGGAGTGGGGTGACTGACGGCCCCTATCCCTCTATTGGCTCATTCTCTCGCCCAAAAACATCGGTGTGGTACTCCTCGACCAACTCTTGGTCAGCCCCATAATCCACTAGAATAAGCATGGGTGGGACATCCTCGGTATGTGTGTCCTCTTGGGTAGGGGAATGTGAAGGACACATATTGGAGAAGTGGCTAGGGGCCACATGGTTGGGCTCCGGGGGAGGTAGTGGACATGAGTCCGTAGGCGGAGCGGACTGATATGGGTGGGTGGGTGGTGACACAAAGGTGGTCGGCTGAATGTCATCGTTGAAGATGAACTCGCCGGGTAGGTGAGGTGGATATAAGGTGTAGGTCCTCCTATCCCGGTCGAAGGTCACTCTCCTCTCTTCCAACCATGGTCGCCCTAATACAATGCACGGTCCTGCTAGCATACAAATATTGCACCATGCACCATCGCAGTAAAATTCAAGGCCGATCCTCCTTTCGAACTCGACACAAGCAAAATCACTATCGCTGATAATTTCGCCCGTCTTGAAGAGGGACTCCACGATATCAAGAGAAACCCAATTATCCGACTCCCTATTAGTGAAATGGAGTTTCGTTGTGGACCCATTGGGTACAGTGGCTTTAGTAATGAGATGGGTGAAATCCAAGGGTTGGGCCATGAAGGCATTTAATTGGGCCACTAGGGATGACCACTAGGACGCATGGTCTTGGGGAACGGCCATGGGGGTGGCGGGTAGTGGACATGCAGGCACACGGTGACAAGACACTAGACCGACTATGCAAGGTTGGAATACACTAATGAATGCACACTAAGGACCCTAGACTTAAACCAAGACTCGGTACGTGGCGGAGTTAATCAATCCGAAGATCACTCGCGCAAGTGTGCGACCTTCCCGATAGGCGTAGCCTAACGTTCGGACAACACCTTTTGATATACCGATTAATGGGATGCAAGTGCAACCTAGACCGACTGACAATGACTAGACGTAAATGACACATTTTTTTTGTTTTTAGACACCCTAGACTCAACTGGCGCTCTGATACCATAATGAAGCGGGACGGACCACGACTTGACTCCAATTGGATATGCGACTCTTGGACTCTAAGCAAGCTCACGATCGCCCCTAACGAGGGAAGCGTACGGACGTGCACGGTTGTGAAACCGACAGTGAGCTAGGGTGGTCAAGCTCTCTCGTCGTGCCCGGATCAGGTCACGGGACGGTCTCACTCTCTCTCGCAGCAGCGGTGAAGTAATTATATCGAGCTAATGGCCCTAACACATGCTCTCTAGTAGTGGCATATAAAAGCATATACAAGAATAGCAAATGCCGAGTAATGGAGCGAACACGATACCTCCACGCGCCTGGTGTGGGGAAGACGATCCCGGCCGATCTCGTACACCCGTAATAATAATTAATTAAATTACAGCAATGATTTACTGCCCACTCCACGCAGGGAGGTAAAGGGCGACACAACGGGACTCGGGAGTAGCAGGTTCGGGTTGACAGGCAGCTTCTTGTGTAGATTCGGCGGCACACGTACTCACGACCGTGGGAGCCACGTGCTGGTCAGTGGGGCCGTGTGGGCCCGAAATAGAACCGTTGTGACGGGGACGTCTGGAGGGGCGCTCCCGGGGAAGGCGGTGCACTAGTTCACCTGCGGAATGCGAGGAGGCTCCGATCGGTGGGAGTTGGAGTTGCTACCCACGGATCTGAATTCTGTTTCATATCTGCGTGTCCTGACGAAAACTGATGCTGCGATCGGCCCCGACGTCGAATCGGTGCACAAAAGGTACCGCTGGAAAGCTCTCTCGAAACCCTTCGACTTATGGCCAGAGAGAGAAAATTGGATATTCCATATCTGCCCTTGACCGAATTTCCAAGCTGCTGGTTGACAGGACCCGAAAACTCAGGATAGAAGGGCCTTTTCCTGAGAGTTGGCATTGACTGCATTGTAGACCTCCGAATTAGCTGTTGAGCTCTTTATACAAGTGGTAGAGGGAGAAGAGAGGAAAACGGGGATATATTTTATGAAAAGTTTGGTGGATATTTGACTAGGGAAAAGTATTTTCTAGTACCGAGTGGTCGGATCTGGATAGCAGAGACAGAACAGAACTTGGGATATGAAGTGATTTTTTAGAAAATATAAACGAGATCCTAAATTCACAATAAAATTTTTGGATGGTGGGGGTGGTGGAAGGAACCTCCAAAAAATTTGGAGATTCAAACAAAAATCAAGAAAGGGGTCAAAATGGGGAAACTCAGAGTGGCTGAAACACTGGACAGACTGCAGGCAGAACTGGTGGATTGGGAAGCATGAAAATGGAAAAATATATAAAGAGGATGGAATTTTTTTCAATTTTTATAGTACGTGGTGATGACCTCTAGAACTTACCCTGAAAATTGCAGCTTTTGATGATGTCAGAGTTGAGAGGTACAATTCTCGGCGTGAACCCCTATCCAGCAAAACAGAACCCAGGATAGCACTTCAGAACTTGCTTCTCGGCGGATCGATGGCGGCACAAACGGCGGCTACGGCGGTAGAGATAGAAATCAGCGGTGGAGGGGCTGAGATAGAAGGGTTCTACATCCTGAAATGATGAAGGAGGAGGAAGGAACCAGAGGGAGAGAGGGAGGGGCGCACAAAGCTCCAAACAATTTCAGAATTTTCTTCTCATTAATTCATACAAAATGTGGAAATACAAGCATTTATATGAAATGAAAAAAGACACTTAATACCCTCAGATCTAAGGTTAGGGAGGGCAAACTAGGGAGGTCAAAACTAATTATCCCATGTGGTTTGGAACCACATTAAACAACATATTAAGGAGGGGGCGCCCCCTTGACCAAGAGAGTGGAATATTGGACTTTTTGGTCCATTTGTCTCCAATGTGTCCAATTGAATGTCAAACCTTCTAGATGCCACCTATGATGGTTGACCAGTCCCACATGGCTTAGGTGGACCAATGGGGAATGACTGGGGGGCCCCTTGCTGGACCTACTAATATTTTACAGATAAACCCACCAAGACTTATAATTGTGTACCCATATAAGATAAGGGTATACATATAAATATAAAAGGACATAAATGCAAATAAAATGTGAGCGATCTTACTTCGATGTACCCATCAGTCTTGCTTATAACTTATTAAGTATTAGTCAGCTCTGTGACAAAGGTCACAAGGTAGTGTTTGACTCTTTAGACTGTAATATTTATGAGCCTAATTCTGATAAGGTTAAATTCTCTGGTAAAATTGTAAATAAAATATACCTAGTTGACCTAGATGATATATCTCATTCTAATCTTTGTCTCACTGCAAATAAAGATGACTTGGCATATCTGTGGCATCGTAGATTAGGCCATGCCAGTTATACTGTTCTCCATAAACTGAATAAACATTTCATGGTTAGAGGACTCCCTGAAATGTCATTTAAAATTAATATTATTGTATGTGAAGCATGCACCCAGTCTAAACACACTAGGAAGTCTTTCAAATTCGGAACTAAGAACATGTCTTCCAAGCCTTATGAGCTGATTCATATGGACTTGTTTGGACCTACAAGATCAATCAGCTTATCAGGAAGAAGATATGGATTTGTATTAGTTGATGACTTCTCTAGATTTACTTTGGTGTTTTTCCTCTCACACAAGAATCATGCATTCACTAAATTTCAGGAGTTTTATCTGAAAATAAAATAGAATAATGAAAATTCAATTCAGAATATTTTATCGGATCATGGTGGTGAGTTTGAAAACTCACAGTTTGATGATTTTTACAGGAGCAATGGAATCAGTCATCGGTTCTCCTCACCTAGGACACTTGAGCAAAATGGAGTAGTGGAGAGGAGGAACCGACCACTTGTGGAGATGGCTTGTACACTGCTGGTGGAAGGTAACCTACCAAGGAAGTTTTGGACTGAGGCAGTCAATACTGCATGCCATGTAATCAACAGAGCCATGATAAGGTCATTTACCCAGAAAACACCATATGAAATTCTCAAGGGTAAGAAACCTTCAATTGCTTACTTCAAGGTCTTTGGCTGTAAATACTTTATTCATGTCAATGATAAAAGAGACCTTGATAAGTTTGAACCTAAAAGTGATCCGGGAATTTTCGTAGGATATTCAGAAACCACTAGAGCATATAGAGTGTACAACTTAAATTCTAAAATAGTTGAAGAGTCTCCACATGTAGTCTTTGATGAAACCATTACAAAACTTGAAAATGGTATGTGTAGAGAACAAGATGATAGAGACATTCTAAAAGAAGGAAGCTCTGCAGATTAATCTGATGATGAAGATGCAAAGGAGCCTTGTACTCAGGGGGAGGTAAATGAGGGTCAAGGTAATTAGGTTATCAATGTGAGATTTCTTAGAGATCATCCTGTAGATAATGTAATTGGTAACTTGCATGAACCTCCTAGGACCAGAGGCTATTTTAGAACTCAGAATGAACTAAATGCTTTTGCTTTAGTGTCTCATGTTAAACCCAAGAACATTGGCAGTGCCCTTAATGATGTGCATTGGATCAATGCCAAGCACGAGGAATTGAATCAATTTAATAGGAACAAGGTATGGCACCTAGTTCCACCTCCTGATCATGGGACTATCATTGGGACTAAATGGGTGTTCAGGAATAAAACCGATGAGCAGGGCAATGTTATTAAGAATAAGGCCAGACTTGTAGCTCAGGGGTACAATCAAGAGTTTAGAATTGACTTTGAAGAGTCATTTTCCCCTGTAGCTAAGTTAGAGGCCATTAGGATTCTATTGGCTTATGCATGTTCATTAGGAATCACTCTGCAATAGATGGATGTAAAATCTGCTTTCTTGAATGGAGAAATAAAAGAGGATGTCTTCGTGAGACAACCTCCAGGATTTGAATGTTTAGACTTTTCAAATTATGTCTATAAATTGAATAAAGCTCTCTATGATTTGAAACAAGCTCCTAGAGCTTGGTATGACAGGCTCAGCAAGTTTCTTACAGATAAGAAGTTTTCTAGAGGTGAAATTGACCAAACTTTGTTCACAAAGGTATGTCATCCAAACATTCTCATTGTTCAAATATATATGGATGATATAATTTTTGGTTCAACTAACCCAATAATGTGTAAGGAATTTTTTGATTTGATGATGCATGAATTTGAGATGAGCTCAATGGGTGAGCTGAAGTTATTTCTTGGACTACAGATGACTCAAACAAAAGAAGGAACCTACATCACTCAGTCCAAGTACATAAGGGATATGCTGAAGAAATACAAATTTGAAAACCTCAAGGAGATTACAGCACCAATGGGTACATCAACAAGTCTTGATAATGACCAAAAAGGTAAACCAATTGATAACAAGCTGTATGGAGATATGATCGGATCACTCCTCTACCTTACTGTATCTAGGCCTGATATTCAGTTTGTTGTGTGTTTATGTGCTAGATTTCAGGCTAGTCCTAAAGAGTCACATTTTTGTGCTGTCAAAAAGATTTTTAGATATATGTCAGGCACCCAAGAGCTAGGTCTTTGGTACCCTGCTAGGTGTGAGGTAGACCTATTAGCATACACTGATGCATACTATCCTGGGTGTCTGATTGATAAGAAAAGCAGTAGTTGATACTCCCAGTTCTTAGGTGGTTGCCTAGTGTCTTGGGCTTCCAAGAAGCAACACACAGTTGCTTTATCCACTACAGAGGTAGAGTATGTCGCTGCAGGAAATTGTGCAGCCCAGGTACTATGGATTAAGCATCAACTTAATGATTATCAGATAAATTTGGGATGTATTCTAATTTTATGTGATAATACTAGTGCCATATGCTTGACTAAAAATCATGTTCATCACTCTAGGACTAAGCATATTGAAATAAAACATCACTTTCTTAGAGATGTAGTAAGCAAGAATGAAATTGAATTGAATTATGTTGAAACAAAAAAATAAATTGCTGATATTTTTACAAAACCTCTTGGAAATGAAAGATTTAAATTCTTAAGAAGAGAATTGGGGCTATGTAAATTTTAGCATGAAAATAAATTCTGATTTATTGATTTCATTCTTGAATTGGTATTTAACTTGATCTGAAAATAAATGTGTGTCAGCTTGTCTTCAATTTTTTGAATAAACAATTCTTGCTCTCTGAATAATTGTTGTGCATAGGTGAGATGTTAAATAAAACTGCATATAGATAGGGGAACTTTATGTCAGGGAGAGCTCATTAAAGTCTGATCTGAGTACAACTCATTCTACTCTCTCTTCATTCTCAAAAACTCTTATCATATGATATTTATTGCTTCAATCGGCCTTGGTTGGTTTCTTTTCTCTCATTTGTGCCATATCCACTTCTTGAAATTCCTCAAGAGATGCTTTGTGCTTCAATGTCTATTCCCTCATTCTGAATGGATGACAACCTTGTAATTGGTTCATTATTTTGAGCTACTATTATTACAAGTCTTCTTGTATAAGAATCACATTTGCTTCTTGAATGAACTGAAGGTTTGATTTTAATAGACCGAAGAGTTTAAAGACTATTTTTCAGAGAATAAGGTGGTAGAAAACCATTTATAGCTCTCAACCTTTCTTTCATAAATATGACAGATAAGATATTCACAGTATCTGAAAATGACAGACTTAGTGAAGACTAGGCTGAGAAAATCAGAAAGTGTATTGTCTTTAAACAAGTCACTTTGAAAATTAAAAAGGGCAGCAACAATAAAATAATATGTAAAAGAAATGAATAAAGTGGCAGGATTTCATGTCATGAAATGCTTCATGTTACCTATGCTCATATGGTCAAATATATAGGGCTAGTTTCACTGAGTAACTGCGGGTACTGGCGTCTGATAAACGTGTAGCCTTAATGTCAAAGGTGTAAATCACCTGTGTAGTTTTGATCAGAGACAGATATGGTAGTTTATACTTAGTAACTGGGGGTACTGGCATCTAACCCATGTGCATCCTTAATGTCAATGGTATAAATGACACTTATCTGTTCACCAAGTTCAGATTCAAAATAAGAAGTGAAAAAGATTTGATGTAACCCTTGAAATTCAAATCTCATAAGTGTTAATTGTTTAACCTCCATACATATTCAGGTCACTCTCCAGGACACTCATTGATTCTGAAATCAGTATGATACAGTCTTAATATAGTCTATCATGATTATGTGATTTAGGTTCATTGCTATAAACGGATTCTATAACCCTATTTCAAAAAGTCAGTGAATTCACTCTACCTTCTATAACTATTAAACCTGATATCTATCAAGATTGCACAATGATTGATTCTTATATCTAAAGAATTATCCAATAATTTACTTATCTTCTGAACCATTGCATAGAGTGTTATTCTGTCTCCTACCACTTCCTGCATCGCTTCTTATCTTCCTCTGTCTCCCTTACTTCCTATTTGCTGATGGCAAAGGGGGGGAGATTATATTCTTTGATCCTATCCTTCTTCTAGGGGAGAGATTTTGTTGGTAAAGGGGGAGAGAAGGGAAGAGAAAGATTTCATGCTATTTTGATTTAGGGGGACGAGTCACTAATTGAGGGGGAGTTTGGCTATTGTTAACATATGACTGTGCTTCATGTCTCTTCAAAATACATCATTTATCTTGCAATCTTTTGGGAGTTGCCAGCATTTTTTTAGGGTGTTGCCATCATCAAAAAGGGGGAGATTGTTAGCATTCTGTGTTTTGATGATGTCAAAATTATGAGCATTCTGTGTTTTGATGATGTCAAAATTATGAGCCATATGTGTATGTTGTCATAGATGTTTGGACCATATAAATTCTGTGCTTGATTGAATTATTCATGGTATAAATGATGAGCTCATCTTTTCATACAAGATACTGTTAATACAATAAAAATGCATTTCAGATTAACATACAGATCTATACTTAAAACAAGTTTGCGTCTCATGCACATTCATGTCTCATATACACTTGAATCCGTCTCATGCATTTGTCGCATGCATTCATGGTTCTGTTTGCGTCTCATTTGCATAGTGCTAAGTGTGTCTTATATTGCGTCTCATATTGCGTCTTATGCATATGAGGGTTGTGGTGCTTGCGTCTTATGTTGCGTCTTATGCACATCTGTGTCTCAGTGCAAGTGTGCATCTCATATTACGTCTGAGTCTCATATTACGTCTCACGCACACACAGGTCCGAGCATGTTTCAAGTCTGAGTATATATTAAGGTCCGAGCATGTTTCAGGTCTGAGTATATACTCAGTCGGTGCAATCTTTGCACCTAGCTTAAATGGGTCAGTGCAAAGAATGCTACTGCACGCATACAAGGGTCGGTGCAATATTTGTACCTGGCTTGTATTGATATGTGCAAGTTTTGTTACTATGCACATGCTAGAGTCGGTGCATCTGTCCGTCTTATCTTGCGTCTCATGTGGCCTAGGTCAGTGCATTTTCTGCCTCGGTGCATGTTTTTCTAAAGCATATAGGAGCTGCGTCTTACTTTGCGTCTCATGTGGCTTAGAGTCAGTGCATCTTTTGCCTCGGTGCATCTACAGTGCATTTTCTGCCTCGGTGCAAGTTTTGCATTAGACATAATAAGTCATCGCCTCGTGCATGTCTACGTCTAAGCATGTTTTGAGGTCGGTGGATTTTCTGCCTCGAGGCTAGCCTTGTCTGCTTGCATGTCTGAGCTATCTAGGGTCTGAGCATGTGACAAGGTCTGTACATGTTTTAAGGTCGGTGCAATATTGGTCAGTGAATGTCTGTATAAGCATACAATAGTCTGAGTATATTGACCTTACTTTGACCATACTTATTGACTCAGTGTTTTTCTCTTTACAGGGAATTAAACATGGCATGACTCTTGTTCGCGAATGATTAAGTGAAGCATGTGTTCCAGGAATTATCTGATGGGCTCGTGATCCCAGGAACTAATGATTGGGCACGTGGACAGCAAACTCTCACAGTCTGACACGTGGACTCTATTGTGCCCCTGTGATCATTTGAGTCTTCCCGTGGTTTGGGCCATTCGACATCGTCTTGTGGTCATTTGAGTTATTGGATATTCTTGGTTTTGATAATAGCTAAACACTATAAGTCATTATTATTTTAACTCTCATATGACTAACATACGTGATCTTTTGTTCATGACAGATATGCCAATGAATTGCCAAGGAATGAAGTGGAGATGGCCGTGCAGGTCGATCTGCGTGCGAGGGCGCAACATTGAGCTTTCACATTTACCATCTCCACTTCATTCCTTGGCAATTCATTGGCATATCTATCATGAACAAAACATCATGTATGTCAGTCATATGAGAGTTAAAATAATAATGACTTATAATGTTTAGCTATTATCAAAACCAAGAATATCTAATAACTCAAATGACCACAAGGTGATGTCGAATGACCCAAACCACAGGAAGACTCAAATGATCACAGGGGCACAACATTCTCCCCCTTTTTGATGATGGCAACACTGTAAGTCATTATGTGGCGGGAATATCCAAAATGGCAAAGTTTATGACATATGCGACATGTGCAGCTCAAGATCCATGATCGTGAAAGCATGTGAATGCGGATATGTATGCATGGATGATGAAAGCATGTGAAAGCTATGCACAAACCCATATCACATATGCAGACTCAAAGCTCACAAGGTTCTCTCCCCCATGGACTCTCTCCCTTCCCCAATTCACTCTCCCCCTTTGACAACTCACAAAGACCGCATAAAGGACGAAGAAAGGTATTAAAGGACTCACAACAAGACATTTTCTTTCCCTTTGACAGCAGCAAAAAGGAGGGATAAGATAGAGAAGGTGACTAATGTCTGAGAGACCAGAGGTGAATGAGAGTGGAGAGCAAGTCATTATATGCAAACCTGAAACATACCGCGAGTAACATATATGGTTCAAAGCAAATGAAATCCGAGATCATCAACAGAGTTCAAAAGGCATCTACATCTATGTTGTAATAGAAATGAACTAAAAGTGCATATCATGGCAGTGTTTAACATTCACTTGTCTTATATATCCATATCAATAACTACAAAGGGAATAACACAAAAATTAGTATTGAGGCTAAACAATCATGACTAAAGCATGGAATTTTATGAGTTAAACAGATTTGATTTGTAATATCTTTTGAATTTGACGGCACATGACTCATATTTTACGAGCAATCAAGTCTAGTACATGCCTCCTAGCCGTAAAAATACACGCTGTTTAGATGCCAGTATCCCTAGGTATTTGGCAAGACTGACGGTTATGCTGCAGAATGAATAGAGATAGAAAAGTCACGTCATGACATATCCAATCTCATTTCTATGATGAGAAGATATATTTCTTAGCAATTATGCCAGTGCTCTACCTAGAGTCCAAATATAATTAAGATAGAGATAACAGGGGTACATCATGACATATCATTCGTCACTTGATTTGATGACGTGACATATTTCTCCGTGCAAAAATATTATTGCTCTGTCAAATTGATTTTCGAGAATTCCAGCTCATCAAGATGTTTAGAAACAATACTAAGCTCTTAGAGTATCACCAAAATTATCATGACATTTAGATTTTTAGATTTCAGGATAGTCATGCAAAGCACAATATGCAATCTCTAGTTAAGGTCTATTAAAACCACAGAACAAAGATAATTTCAGAATAAATATTTTTGAACTTCAAGGAAATCATTAAATCTGAACCAGTTTCATTGGATGGACAATCATCAGGGCATATAATAGAAAGCTCTTACGCCGTAGTTCTGTCAGTCTCATGATCTCATATGCAGACTATAAGTCATGAAGTTCAGATTGCAAGAGAGTAAGAATAGCAGTAAGACTCCCCCTAAGGATATGCAGTGAATGCACTCAAGGAGTTATGTTTGCAATCAAGTGGAATGACGAATGTCAAAGAGAGGTTGACTAGAACCATGCAGGGGTTGACCTAATCAATGAATCTGGCAGACATGAAATGCATGACCCAACACATGGTTGTACACTTATTAAATGCAACATATGCATGAATGCTGCAAAGAGACAACTCTCCCTTACTATCTGGCCTATATGCGGCAGTGACGCATGGTACTTAGCGGAGGTGAAACCTCACGCATATTGAGTGCTTCTAGGCAAGCATAACCTACCTTTCTATATATCAATATTTAATATACCATGGCCATGCAAGAAAGATGCTACATAAACCATGCAATACATTATGAATATGAATTTAATTTTATTATGCATCATGACTACATGCAATGCTACACCATATGCAAAATGACATATTTACATATAAACAATGCATGGACACGAATCTGCAAAAATACACAACTAAATTGAATAAAATCATCATTTCAATTTTTATTGGCCTGAGGTCGGCAAAGACCAAGCTCCCTTCTGAGTGTTGAAAACCTGTCAGTACACAAGGGCTTGGTGAAAATATCAGTAATTTGATTTTGAGTATCAGCAAAATGCAGTTCAAAATTTTTCTTACCAACCTCATCTATAATGAAGTGATGCCTAATCTTAATATGCTTAGTCCTAGAGTGCTGGACTAGATTTTTTGTAAGGTTGATAGCACTAGTGTTATAACACAGAATCGGGACACAACCAAGATCCACTAGGTAGTCTTGGAGTTGGTGTTTAATCCACAGCACTTGGGTGCCACAGCTCCCCGCAGTAACATATTCCGCATCTACAGTTGAGAGGGCAGCCGAGTGTTATTTCTTGGAGGCCCAAGAAACTAAACACCCGCCTAGAAACTGGCAATAGCCACTAGTACTCTTACGATCCAGCTTGCGTCTAGCGTAGTCCGCATCAGAATAAGATATAAGAGATAAGTCACATGATGACGGATACCATAATCCCAAATTTTGAGTGCCGACAAGATATCTAAGGATACGTTTGACGGCAGTCAAGTGGGATTCTCTAGGACTAGCTTGAAATCTAGCACAAAGGCATACACTAAACTGGATATCTGGTCGGGATGTAGTCAAGTAAAGCAAAGAGCCGATCATACCTCTATAGATCTTTGCATCCACTAATTTACCATTTTCATCGGAATCCAATGATGTTGTGGTGCTCATAGGAGTTGCAATGATTTTGCTGTTTGTCATGTCAAATCTTTTCAGCAGCTCTTTGATGTATTTGGCTTGACTTATGAAGCAACCATATTGTCCTTGGTTGACCTACAAATCAAGAAAGAATTGGAGTTCTCCCATTAGGCTCATCTCAAATTCGCTAGTCATGAGGTTAGCAAATTCCTCAACATTTTAGATTTAGTAGAACCAAACATAATATCATCAACATAAATTTGAACAATCAAGATGTTCTTACCTTACTTCTTGGTGAAAAGTGTTTGATCTACCTTACCTCGTGTGTACCCTTTTTCAATGAGGAACGTGCTTAGTCTCTCATACCAAGCTCTTGGTGCTTGCTTAAGTCCATAAAGCGCCCTGTCTAGCTTGTATACAAAATCTGCATGGTTAGAATTCTCAAAGCCAGGGGCTGCTCAACATAGACTTCTTCTTTGATCAAGCCATTCAAGAAAGCACTTTTTACATCCATTTGATACAGCTTTATTCTAAGGGAGCATGTAAAGACAAGTAAAATTTTGATGGCTTTGAGTCTAGCAACTGGGGCATAAGATTCATCAAAGTCTACCCCAAACTCTTGATTATACCCTTGAGCCACCAATGTATTCTTTTTTCTTATTATCTTGCCATCCTTACTGAGTTTGTTCCTAAAAACCCATTTAGTGCCTATGATAGATTGTGATGATGGTCTAGGAACAAGATGCCAAACTTTATTTCTCTCAAACTGGTTTAACTCATCTTGCATTGAATTTATCCAATTTTCATCCTTTAATGCTTCATCAATATTTTTAGGTTCAAGCTGAGAGACAAGAGCAAGTTGATCTAATTCTTCCATAATTTTAAAATGTGACCTTGTTCCAGGTTGGTCATTCAAGCTACCAATGACATTTTCTAAAGGATGATCCTTAAGAATTCTAATGTTTGTAGAATCATTACCTTCTCCTAGAGCTTGATTCATTGCATTGCTTAATTCAGCTCGGTCACCATCTTCTTTTGTTTCTTCTTGTGGAGAATCACTCTTGTCGTTCATGCTTAGGAATTCCCCATCTTCATTATTTTTTCTGTAAAAGTTATCATTGTTAGAATCATCATGATATTCATCAAAGGAAACATGGGGTGATTCTTCTACAGTTTGACACTTAATGTTATAAATTCTATAAGCCCTAGATCTATCAGAATATCCAAGGAATATACCTTCATCACTCTTGGGCTTGAATTTATCTAAGTCTCTTTTGTCATGGTTGTGGATGAAGCATTTTAACCCAAACACTTTCATATGTGTGAGAGAGAGTTTTTTACCTTTCAGCAACTCATAAGGAGTCTTTTTGGTGTGTGGCCTTAACATAGAGCGGTTGATAATATAATATGCCGAGTTTATCGCCTCAGCCCAAAATTTCCTTGGGAGTTGCCGTTCGGCAAGCATTGTTCTTGCCATCTCTATGAGTGTTCGATTTCTTCTTTCAACTACATCGTTTTGCTCTGGGGTTCTTGGTGAAGAAAACCGGTGTGAAATAACTTCAGCCCTGCAAAGATTATAGAAGTCAGTATTTTTAAATTCACCACCATGATCAGATTGAATGTTGGAGATTTTGAACTCACCGTCTTGCTTTATCTTCATATAGAGTGCCTGAAACTCATCAAAAACATCATTTTTATGTGTGAGAAAGAAAACCCATGTGAACCTAGAAAAGTAATCCACCAAGATGTATCCATATTTTCTACCACTTAAGCTAGCAGTTCGGGTTGGACCAAACAAGTTCATATGAATTAGCTCGAGTGGTTTGGATGATGTATTTTTAGATCTTCCCTTGAAGGATTTTCTTGTTTATTTGCCTAGGACACATGCATCACATAATTTGTTTTCTTATTTAAAAGATAGTTCAGGTAGACCTTTCACCATTGAATGCTTCAAGAGTTTATGTAAGACATTGTAGCGAGTATGTCCTAGTCTACGATGCCATATCCATGCAAGCTCAGATTTTGGTGCAGCAAGACAAAGGTTTAAATGAGCAGGATCATCTAAGTCAATCATGTAAACATTATTGACTCTCTTACCGGAAAATTCTACCTTGTTAGATTTTGGTTCAAGAATTCTGCATTCATGAGAGTCAAACACTTTGTGACCTTTATCACACAATTGACTTATACTAAGCATGTTGTATTTTAAACCTTCAACTAGCAGCACGTTACAGATGGAGTTGGAGAGGTTCTTACCTACATTACCTGTTCCAATGATTTTTCCTTTGTTGTTCCCTCCAAATGTGACGTATCCTCCTTCCTTTTCCTCCAAGAGACAAAATTCTGTTTTGTCTCCAGTCATGTGTCTTGAACAGCCGCTATCAAGGTACCACCTGTTATGCATGACTACAAGACACTCCTACATAAGTAATTAAGCAATTGTGTTTGGAACCCAACCAAATTTGGGTCCCATCAAACTCTTCAGATTTTCAAAAAATGAAACCATTTCTTTTGAAATCCAAACCTTCCTAACATTCATGTTTTATTTGCTTAGAGTAGGGATTTGGTTTTTCTTTTCAACCTTGACATTCACTTTCTGTTTGGAGGCTCTTTGTTGGAATTTTTGGAAGTTTGAGGAAGTTTACTTCTTAACCCATTGTGGCCACTGGTTGGTTTTGGGTTGAAAACGATTATTTTGCCACCTAGAAAATTGATGTACATAAGAATCACAATTGCCCCAAAAATAGGGTGGTGTCAACCTATGGAAGTGTCGACCTGTGTGAAATTGTTTGGTAGTTTGAAAGGTTGATGGCCAAGGAGGTGTCGGCCTGTGTTGTGAGGATAGTTGAATCTTCTTAGACTTTTGAGCAATCTTTTTAGGGATTTCAGTGGCTTCCTCTTCAACCTTTTCTTTCCTTTGGATATTATTTTTGAGGTAGAAGCATTAGAAGATTAAACAAATGTGACAGTTTTTAACCCAATTGGCCTCTTATTTGTAGGTTCAAAACCCAACCCTTCCTTGTTGAAGTTCATTCTGGTACCTAGCAATGCATCTAGGTTTTCTCTTCCATCCACAAATTTTTCTAAGGATTGTTGTTTATCTTCCAACTCTTTTTGAAGTTTTTCAATGTTTTGAAGAAGTTGAGTGTTGACTTGTTTAACAACTTCATACTTCTCATTGCTCAATTTGCTGTCCTTTTCATAGCTTTACATTTTTAGCTTCATGCTATCAATCTCATTTCTTAAATCTTCATTTTAAGTTTCCAAGTCAGCCATTTCTTTTCTTCCCTCTTTTAAATCCTCAATCATTTTCTTAAGATCTTCAATTTCAGTTTCAAGTAGAGCAGTCTTATCATTCATGTCATGATCATGCATAAACAAGTTAATTTTTTTAATGATTTATTCTCCTTTTTGTACATGTTGTTAAGATCGGTGCGGAGGATTCAGAGGGGGGGGTGAATGAATCCCACCCTTCAAAACTTTTCGGCTCAGTAATAAAACTGGAACTCTAACAAAGCAAGACAACCAATCTGAAGAATAGGTAGAATATCCTTTTAAACCAAGGATCAAATACGTAACCCGCGCCCAAATAAACAACTAGCGGAAGCAGCACAGATATAAATGAGAATGCAATGTAACCTGTGAAGTAGACAGGAGATATGGAGCAACCAACCACTGCACAGAGATTTTTAGGTGGTTCGGTCCACGGACCTACATCCACCCCACACTCAAATCGAGTGTGGCTTCACTAACAGCTGGGCAACACAGCTTGCCAATAGACGCTGATACACAGCTTACCCAGGGGAACAACCTCCCCTCTTCCTCCTACACGGAGGGAACCTCTAGCAACCCACGGTCACTAGAAACCAGAGACTCACGTCTCTCTTCCTCTATACGAAGAGGGAACCCCACTAGTAGCAGCCCCGCTACCAGTGAACCAGCCAGTAGCACTCTGCTACCAGCAATCCACTAGAGGCCTAGCCTCTCTTCTCCTAGCCCGGAGGGAACCCACAAGCAGCCCCCCCGCTGCTTGCAAATCGAAGATCAGATCTCCCTTCTCCTGACCCACCAGGAGGAACCCGACCTCAGTCCAGAGGATCGGAAGAACTCAGTAAATCAGATCGAATAAAAGGAAAAATAAGGAACGAAAATACACAGCGATCGGAAGGCTGTAAATGAAGAACAAGAATGTAGCTCTCAAAGGAGCATATCTAGCTTGGATTTAATCCAGACGCCAGAGGACAGATCTTCAATAGCTTCTTCCTTCTTCTCCACGAACTCTCTCTCTCTATCTCTATCTCTATTTCTTTCTCCTCTGCTCTCCTTTTCTCTCACGCTATTCTCTGCTTCTCTTCTCTGCTCTCTTCTTTTTACTCTCACTGTCTTTCTCTTTTCTTTCAATTCTTACGAGCTCTCTCTTTCTCTTTTTTTCTTCTGCTGCTCTCACTCTCTTTCTTTCCTTTACTCTTTTCTTCTTCTCTTCTACTGGATCGAACTCTCAGCACTTCTGCTCTTCTTTTATTGCCCTCAAGGCTTCGATCAGTCTTCATCTGTTGGATGAAGGCTTCCTTTTATAAGCAGCAGTAGCAGCAAGGGCATGAGGTTCCCATGCCTTCTGTCCAAAGATTCCTCCTCGGATCACGTGCTCAACACCCACCTCAGATCACGTGTCAGGTGCCAACTTCGGGTCACGTGCCCATTCATCAGTACGCTCAGCAACTAGAGTTGAGGTGGCGTCAACACACTTGCTCCAAAGGGTTGATGCAGCCTTCAAAGACATTCGACCAGGAAAACTCAAGTCTGCTACGTTAACTCCATCAGCCTGTTGCGTTGACGCATCGGTGATCCAGTGATCAAGTCTTCAGCAGATGGGCGTGCTGCGTCGACGCTCTCAATCAATGGCGTTAACGCAGTGAGGCATTCCAGTAAGCCATTAGCTTCATCTCTTTAGCTGCTGCGTCGACGCTGCTCAATTGTGGCGTTGATGCAGTGGAATAGCTTGTGAAAGTGAATGCTCCTTTAACTGCTGCGTCAACGCTGCTCGATTGTGGCGTTGACGCAGTGGAAGATATCGTGAAGGCTTCGTCAACTAATGCGTGGATGCTTTAAGCTCCCAGCGTCGACCCTGTTCCCTTCAGCAACAAGAATGAAGTCATAAGATCTAAGTATATACATTGTAGTGTATATACTTCGAAAGAAACAGTCCAATGTATATACTTCAAGAACTCTAGACAACGGACGCTATACAGACTTCAGATGCTACAGTCCAATGTATGGACTTTGACGAAGTGAAGCAGTGTACATACTTTGAATCAAACCGATGTATAGACTTGAATGGGCATGGAGTGAATAGACTTGAAGTCTGAAGACGATGTATAGACTTGGTGAACACTGCAACATCAATCGGATGTATAGAGTTGGTCAAATGAAGTCCAGTGTACAGACTTGCAGATACGAAGCCAATGTACAGACTTAGAAGGATTTGAACGGGAGAGTGTATAGACTTGGTTCCTGTAGCAAATGATGTGGAGTGTACAGACTTGGTGAAACAAAGTCCAGTGTATAGACTTGGTGAACTGACTCCAATGTACAGACTTGCAAAAGCGAGCTATAGTGCCAATGTGTAGACTTCACGCTGTACAGACTTTCCAAAGAGAACGTAACGCTGTACAGACTTGAGGCTTTGAACGTTGAAGGCACAAGATGATGTACAGACTCAGATTCTAGACCAGTGGCTGTACAGACTTTGAAAGAGGACCAATGTATGGACTTCAGGTGAAGATCAATGTATGGACTTGTGAACAACCGATGAATGAACTTAGGGGTCGACCCATCAGCACAAGGGGTCGACGCACCATAGACCAGACCAATGAATAAATGCAGCAAAATTAAAGAGGCACCAAGCGTCAACGCATTGCCCAAGCAGCGTGGATGCAGCAGATCAAATATTTCTTACTGCTACCTCTGAAGTGCCTTGGCAGCGTCGACGTTGCAGTTCGATGGGTCGACGCTGCAGTATCAAACTACAGTCTAAAGAGCAACAGTAACATGACTGAACATAATCAAATATGCAATGCCATATCAGAACATATGAAGAACTGCATTATGATCAGAAAGTGAATAATAGCATGATGACTCACACAGCAAGATGACTCACAGTGAATAACTCACTTCAAAGGCCAATCATCAAAACCACCATTAAAACCATCATCAAAACCACATGGGCACAATAATCTCCCCCTTTTTGATGATGGTAACACTACACAGTGAGTCAATCTGATGACTCAAACTATTCCCCCCCTTTGACTTCATCAAAAAGAAAATAGTTTGAGAAATTAAAGCATGTATAAAAAATCAGTCAATTCCTCCCCCTTGCTAGAACAAAATTCTCCCCCTTTAAGAGTTTCAGCAAGAACATGAATTAGAGATGATCAAAAGGAACCTGCATGCAATGATTGAATGATATTCTCCCCCTTTGGTATAATCAAAATAAAC
This sequence comes from Amorphophallus konjac, assembly GCA_022559845.1. Classification (NCBI taxonomy): domain Eukaryota; kingdom Viridiplantae; phylum Streptophyta; class Magnoliopsida; order Alismatales; family Araceae; genus Amorphophallus; species Amorphophallus konjac. The sequence continues at coordinate 144,183,189 of CM040122.1, forward strand.
TAGGGGAAGGGGTATGATTGTTGTGCCCATGTGATTTTGATGATGGTTTTAATGGTGGTTTTGATGATTGGCCTTTGAAGTGAGTTATTCACTGTGAGTCATCTTGCTGTGTGAGTCATTATGCTATTATTCACTTTCTGATCATAATGCAGTTCTTCATAAGTTCTGCTATGGCATTGCATATTTGATTATGTTCAGTCATGTTACTGTTGCTCTTTAGACTGCAGTTTGATACTGTAGCGTCGACCCATTGAACTGCAGCGTCGACGCTGCCAAGGCACTTCAGAGGTAGCAGTAAGAAATATTTGATCTGCTGCGTCCACACTGCTTGGGCAATGCGTTGACGCTTGGTGCCTCTTTAATTTTGCTACATTTATTCATTGGTATGGTCTGTGGTGCGTCGACCCCTTGTGTTAATGGGTCGACCCCTCAGTTCATTCATCGGTTGTTCACAAGTCCATACATTGATCTTCACCTGAAGTCCATACATTGGTCCTCTTTCAAAGTCTGTATAGCCACTGGTCTAGAATCTGAGTCTGTACATCGTCTTGTGCCTTCAACGTTCAAAGCCTCAAGTCTGTACAGCGTTACGTTCTCTTTGGAAAGTATGTACAGCGTGAAGTCTACACATTGGCACTGTAGCTCGCTTTTGCAAGTCTGTATATTGGAGTCAGTTCACCAAGTCTATACACTGGACTTTGTTCCACCAAGTCTGTACACTCCACATCTTTTGCTACAGGAACCAAGTCTATACACTCTCCCGTTCAAATCCTTCTAAGTCTGTACATTGGCTTCGTATCTGCAAGTCTGTACACTGGACTTCATTTGACCAACTCTATACATCCGATTGATGTTGCAGTGTTCACCAAGTCTATACATCGTCTTCAGACTTCAAGTCTATTCACTCCATGCCCATTCAAGTCTATACATCGGTTTGATTCAAAGTCTGTACACTGCTTCACTTCGTCAAAGTCGATACATTGGACTGTAGCATCTGAAGTCTGTATAGCGTCCGTTGTCTAGAGTTCTTGAAGTATATACATTGGATTGTTTCTTTCGAAGTATATACACTACAATGTATATACTTAGATCTTATGACTTCATTCTTGTTGCTGAAGGGAACAGGGTCGACGCTGGGAGCTTAAAGCATCCACGCATTAGTTGACGAAGCCTTCACGATATCTTCCACTGCGTCAACGCCACAATGGAGCAGCGTCGATGCAGTAGTTAAAGGAGCATTCACTTTCACAAGCTATTCCACTGCGTCAATGCCACAATTGAGCAACATCGACGCAGCAGCTAAAGAGACGAAGCTAATGGCTTACTGGAATGCCTCACTGCGTTAACGCCATTGATTGAGAGCGTCGACGCAGCACGCCCATCTGCTGAAGACTTGATCACTGGATCACCGATGCGTCAACGCAGCAGGCTGATGGAGTCAACACAGCAGACTTGAGTTTTACTGGTCGAATGTCTTCGAAGGCTGCATCAACCCTTTGGAGCAAGTGTGTTGACGCCACCTCAACTCCAGTTGCTGAGCGTATTGATGAATGGGCACGTGACCCGAAGCTGGCACCTGACACGTGATCCGAGGTGGGTGTTGAGCACGTGATCCGAGGAGGAATCTTCTGGACGGAAGGCGTGGGAACCTCACGCCCTAGCTACTGCGGCTACTTATAAAAGGAAGCCTTCATCCAACAGATGAAGACTGATCGAAGCCTTGAGGGCAATAAAAGAAGAGCAGAAGTGCTGAGAGTTTGATCCAGTAGAAGAGAAGAAGAAAAGAGTAAAGGAAAGAAAGAGAGTGAGAGCAGCAGAAGAAAAAAAGAGAAAGAGAGAGCTCGTAAGAATTGAAAGAAAAGAGAAAGACAGTGAGAGTAAAAAGAAGAGAGCAGAGAAGAGAAGGAGAGAATAGCGTGAGAGAAAAGGAGAGCAGAGGAGAAAGAAAGAGAGATAGAGAGAGAGAGAGAGAGTTCGTGGAGAAGAAGGAAGAAACTATTGAAGATCTGTCCTCTGACGTCTGGATTAAATCCAAGCTAGATCTGCTCCTTTGAGAGCTACATTCTTGTTCTTCATTTACAGCCTTCCGATCGCTGTGTATTTTTGTTCCTTATTTTTCCTTTTATTTGATCTGATTTACTGAGTTCTTCCGATCCTCTGGACTGAGGTCGGGTTCCTCCTGGTGGGTCAGGAGAAGGGAGATTTGGTCTCTGGTTTGCAAGCAGCAGGGGGCTGCTTGTGGGTTCCTTCCGGGCTAGGAGGAAGAGAGGCTAGGCCTCTGGTGGATTGCTGGTAGCAGAGTGCTACTGGCTGGTTCACTGGTAGCGGGGCTGCTACTAGTGGGGTTCCCTCTTCGTATAGAGGAAGAGAGACGTGAGTCTCTGGTTTCTAGTGACCGTGGGTTGCTAGAGGTTCCCTCCATGTAGGAGGAAGAGGGGAGGTTGCTCCCCTGGGTAAGCTGTGTATCAGCGTCTGTTGGCAAGCTGTGTTGCCCAGCTGTTAGTGAAGCCACACTCGGTTTGAGTGTGGGGTGGATGTAGGTCCGTGGACCGAACCACCTAAAAATCTCTATGCAGTGGTTGGTTGCTCCATATCTCCTATCTACCTCACAGGTTACATTGCATTCTCATTTATATCTATGCTGCTTCCGCTGGTTGTTTATTTGGGCGCGGGTTACGTATTTGATCCTTGGTTTAAAAGGATATTCTACATGTTCTTCAGATTGGTTGTCTTGCTTTGTTAGAGTTCTAGTTTTATTACTGAGCCGAAAAGTTTTGAAGGGTGGGATTCATTCACCCCCTCCCTCTGAATCCTCCGCACCGATCTTAACAATTGGTATTAGAGCAGTGTCTGCATAGAAGGTCTAGCGACCTGCAGATCCGATCTTGCTGTCTTCGGTGCATTTTTGTAAGACTTGGGTTATTTGTTTGAATTCACTGCTTTGAATTAGTTTTGATATGTGTTAATGGCTCATCCTCCGCTATTCAGTGGTTCACATATTAATTTCTGGCTATATCGTATGTGCAAGCATGTTAACTCTATTAATCCCCAACTGTGGAAGGTTATATCTCACGGTCCATATAAAATTCCTAAGGATAAGTCTAAGTGGACTTATGATCACAAGATGAAAAATGATGATAATGTGAGAGCTCTAAATCTAATGAAGGCTGCAATTGATTCTGACGATTTTTCTTTTATCTCAGATTGTAGCACTGCAAAGGAAATTTTTGATAGAGTGACTGCAACACATGTGGAACAGGAAGAAGAATGTCTCATGGCAAGAAGGAGTGATCAATCAGATGAGTCCTCATCCCAGGTAATCTCTGAGACCGAGGATATTAGCCATGATGAGTTAGTTGCCATGCATGAGCATCTTCTAGATAAATATGAAAGAGTCAAATCAGAAAAGAGAAAATGAAGAAAAGAGAAAAATGTTGAAATCACAAGTCTAAAGGCTGAAAATGAAAATCTAAAATCTAAATTGAAGGAATTGATTATAGAATTACATTCTGATGATAATGTACAGAAAAACTTAATCACTTCCTTGAAAGAAGAAAATTATTCTCTGCTGACTCAGAAGAAGGAAATTGATAAATTAAAAGATAAGCTGATTGAAGAAAACATCCATCTGAAGGAACAAAATAAAAAGCTAATGGTCCTTAACACTGTTTTCTCTGAAAGATGGCTAACAGTAGAAAGAGAAAAATCAGCTTTGAAAGAAAAAGAAGTGAACATTGAATTGAAGTTAACTCTGGAGAATGAG